>WNWU01000003.1:56207413-56224123 GCA_012654045.1 Ptyas mucosa
TAAAATCGTAAAATCGTAAAATCGTAAAATCGTAAAATCGTAAAATCGTAAAATCGTAAAATCGTAAAATCGTAAAATCATAAAATCATAAAATCATAAAATCATAAAATGATGATGATGATGTATAATTCCAGCTGATGATCTAAATTATAAGATACAATCAGGTAGCATTAAGGATACATTTGATATGATCTCAGAAGGCATTGATTCCCACTAACAATAAACTTACAGAATGAGAGAAATGAATACATAATATGCTGCTGAAAATCAATATATGTTTGCTTAGGAGGGCTTGTAAACAATGCCCATCACCCTAGAACAGTGTTGGCGAACCTTTTCGGCACTGAGTGCCGGAGCCATCTCTCCGAGCACAGAGCCATCTCTCCGGGCACACAAGCTGATGCCCATTGCTCTTGCAGGTTCCAGCGTACTCGCCAGCTGGTCTTCGTGCGCGCAGGAGTGCTGGAAACTGGAAGAGCAGCTGCTCTTCCGGTTTCTGGTGTGTGCATGCGTACCAGCCAGCTGGTCTTCACGCATGTATGTGTGCTAGCACACTGGAACCCAGAAGAGCAACAGGCGACGGCTTGTGTGCCTAGAGAGATGGCTCTGCTTGCCACTTCCGGCATGCGTGCCATAGGTTTGCCATCACGGCCCTAGAACTACAGAGAAATTTCTTCTAAGAGAAAACAATTAATCAGTAGAATGGCTTGCCTCAGGAAGTTGTGGGTGCTCCATCACTGGAGGTTTTTAAGAAGACTGGACAGCCATTTGTTCAGAATGTTATGGTGTCTCCTGCATGGACGCAGGGTTGGACTAGAAGACCTCCAAGGTCCCTTCCAACTCTGTTATTCTGTATTTTGTAAAATTAAAATTAAAAAATCCCGAGGCTCAAACCTGCCATTTTCTGAAAAGTAAGGCCCATAGGCCTATGCATTTATTTTGTACAAGTCCAGGTAGCACAGCTAATGCTCCCAATTCCTATTTTCCCAACAACAATTTGGTGACGTGGGTTGGGATGTGAGAGAGCGACTGGTGCACAGTCACAAGCTGGCTTTCATGGCTAAGGGATGAATGTGAACTTGTGTTCTGTTCCTGGTTTCTAGCTTGGTGCCTTTAATCGCAGCATCACACTGGCCCTCGTGATTTAGAGAAAGCTGAGCTCTAGAGGGTCTAGTATGAAAGAGGCTGTATCCAAAAGCAGATGGAATGAGGAAGACAAAGAAATAGGTAGGACTAAGAAGAACTGGAATTTGACTGAATAAACATTTTTTTTACAATTACGTGAACTTGGGTGTAATTATTCCCTCATGTATTCCATATTTTTCCTCTTGTGTCACATTAAAATTTCTATTTCAATGGCAAGTTTTAGAAGAGAAAACGTCTAGACCAGTGATGGCTAACCTTTTTGCCATTGTGTGCCAAAAGCGGGGGGAGTGTGGGGGAATCGCACCCACGCGTGCTCATACCCATAATTCAGTGCACCCCATTCCCCCCACGCATGCACGCATAACATCCCTGCGCTCCCCTCGCTTTTGGCATGTGATGGCACGGTGGGCCCAGTAGGCCCATTTTTCGCTCTCCCCAGCCACCAGAGCCTTTCTAGGAGCCTGGGGAGGGCAAAAACGCCCTTCCCCACCCCCCTTGAGGCCCTCCAGAGGCCGGAAATAGCCTTCCGGTAGGCCCGGAAGGCCTGAAAATGTGCGTGCCAGAGCTGAGCTAGGGCAATGCTCGTGTGCCCACCAATATGGCTCTGCGTGCCACCTGTGGCACGCGTGCCATAGGTTCGCCATCACAGGTCTAGACCATGCTTGTCCCTGGCTCCGGAGTTTGCATCCACGTGAATAAGTAACACTATTACCCTTTTTTTAAATTGCGTCCTTTCTTTCCTGTAGACTGTGAGTTCTAGTTCTGCCTTTGACAGTCTCCTGGTTCCTACACCAGCACCTTAACCATTAGACTAAATAGGTTCTAGTTTGCCTTAGCAATTTCTTCCCTCTGTTATGTCCCCATATTATCACATACACCAACAAAACTGACACCAGCCCAGAGCATAGAAAAACAGTGCAAGATTGAAAGATGCGGAGAGACCCTGCCCACAGAATCACCAAGAGTCAGACATGACTGGTCAGATAACATTGTCATCATCATCACTATCACATCACCATCAAATTTTATCCTATCTTATGCTTTAAATCCTAACCCTGCAGAAGTAAATTAGAAATGTAATAAAAGGAAAATATCTATGGCGCATTGGCTGATTTCTCTCATTTTAGGCCGTGAAATGAAATTGCACACAATTTATATTTATTATCAGAAGGAAACAGATTTTTATTATTCGTTGTGTTCTATTGCACTGGATAATTAAAAATGGAGCTCAGCAGAGGTTCTTTTCAGTTTTCTAAATAATTTTCTTTTTGGTGCAAAGGAGAAAAAATATTTCTTTCATCGGTTCCGGAGGAAAACTTGCATACCTGAGCACCTTTTTGGTTGCTGATAAGAGTTGCAGATTAAGAGTGTAGTGAAGCAATAAATAACTCAGTCTGCCTAGGAAGAAAAGACGCAAAAGTCCTCTATTATGAATTAGTGAAATATATCAAGGGCAGCAAGAAAAGGATTTGGGGACAGAAACAAATCTTCTTCTTTTCCCCCCCCTTTTTTTGAGGATCAAGTATAATGCCAAATTAAAAGACATTGGAGCCTCGAAAATAAGGTCTTGAGAACGCAATTCTTCCCTATTCAGTAGAGTTCCAATCACAACTTTTCTAAAAGAATCCCTGTGATTCCGTAAACAGCCTGAAGGCAGCCCACTTGAATGCTTACCAAATCTGTAACGTCCTCTGGATTGCCAATTCTCCAGCCTTGATTCCTTTATAATGACCACAGATAAGTTAATTCATTTTTGGTTAAAGTCATTTGGCTGACTTTGGACCAATCACTAGAAGACTGTGAGTTCTAGTCCTGGCTTAGATATGACAGCCATCTGGGTGACTTTGAGTCAATCATCAGGAGACTCTGAATTTTAGTTCTGCCTTTGACCTGAAAGCCAACTGGGTGACTTTGAGCCAATCACTAGGAGACTGAGAGTTCTAGTCCTGAATTAGACATGAAAGCCGGTTGGGTGACTTTGGGCCAATCACCAGAGGACTGAGACTTTTAGTCCTGGCTTAGACATGACAGCCATCTGTGTGACTTGAGTCAGTCACCAGGAGATGGTGAGTTCTAGTCTAGATAGCAAATGACTTTTCTTCTCTTTTATATTATCAATAATTTGATAAGCCTTGGATAGTACAGTGGTCTAAAGCCCTGTTATTAACATCAGCTGCCTGCAATTATTGCAGGTTCGAATCTCACCAAGGCTCAAGGTTGACTCAGCCTTCCATCCTTTCTAAGGTAGGTAAATTGAGGACCCAGTTTGTGGGGGCAATAAGCTGACTTTGTATAAATATACAAAAAGTATGAAGGCTATTGCTTAGCGCATTGTAAGCCGCCCTGAGTCTCCGGAGAAGGGCGGCATATAAATCAAATTTAAAAAAAAAAAATTTGAATTGATTTTCATCCCTGGTCAGGCGATATATTTTAGATACCCCAGATAATCTTCACTTCCACTCATTTATTCATGATCATATTTTATTTGTTGCACTTGCTTAGTGTCTTGGTATCACTGTTTGTCACATTGAGTGGTCACTACCCTGTTCTCCTAAAATAAGACATCCCCTGATAATAAGCCCAATTGGGCTTTTGAACTCATGCACTAAAATAAGCCCTCCTTGGAAAATAAGCCCTCCCCGAAAATATTTGAACGCATGCGCAGCCGGTCTCCACCATTTTCTCTGGTTTCCTCCATGTGCCCCAAAATAATAAGACCTCCCTGAAAATAAGGCCAAGTGTTTATTTCGGGGTTCAAAAAAAATATAAGACAGAGTCTTATTTTTGAGGAAACACGGTACTAAACTAAATAAGCTATCTAAATGAAAACTTCATTTGCTCTAACTTTGTTGCTAGATCCCAAGTGGTGCCTTGTATGGAATACTGATTAATTTGTCCACCAAATTCTTGGGTTGCTATCTAAAACTCTGCCAGACCTTCACTTCCTTGCAATGTGGATAATTTGAATCAGATAGGGAAGAAGTTAAACAAAAAAAATGTTACTTGAATATTCTGTTGGTTTCAGTTTCAGCTTAATGAAGATTTAAGTGGGACTGCATGTAAGAGAATTAAATAGCCAAGAGCCAGGGGTGGGTTCTAAATTTTTTTACTACCAGTTCTGTGGGTGTGGCTTATTTTGTGGGCGTGGCTTGATGGTCATGTGACAATTCTTTAGGATTTAGAAGAGGTACTGGTCTACCAGGCTTTTAACTGCTTGCACAGCTGTACCGGTCTACTCATTTTGTTTTTGGAGGCACTGGACTACCCATTTATTTTTGCAGGCACTGGTCTACTCATTTGTTTTCTTTTAACACTGATCAGCTGTAGGGCGGTCCTTTGAAGCCCCACAGCAAGAGTTTAAACAGTTTTTTCCCCCTCTAGCCATCAGCTGGGACTCAGGAGGCAGCAATAGATTGGGGGTGGGGCCAAATAAAAGGTAAGAATAACACGGGGGTGGAGGGGCGCGGGTGGGGCAGAACCGGTTCGGTGACGTCATATCGTCACCGCTACTGGCTTGGGAGAACCGGGCCGAACCGGGAGGAACCCACCATTTCAACCAGCATTTGATTCAGCTTTGTATCATGGTTTTCAGATAGAAGATTTCATAACTGCTCATCATTGTCATTTCAATGTTGAGTTCATAAATCCATTTTCAGCCCAGACAACACCTTTGCAACGTCGTTTTAAGAACAGCAACACAAAATATTGAGAACTGTTAAAATTATGCAAAGCTGTGAACTCAGCTTGGAAGATGGAAAACACACAAGAATATGAAAGCAACACCTGTCTGTGACTTATTCCAGCAGTGAAATTTCTCCCACACGTCTTCTGAACGGAACCTAAAATATAGCGCAATACTCATATCTTCAGACCTTTGTGTACTTGGATATTTGCCAGATCACATTTTATGCTTTCTATTAAGTAAGTTTTTGTTACTTTAGCACCTTGTGAATCCGTGATTTTTCCTGACCTTCACTTGGATCTTGGATCATTTGCACAATGACATGACACAATCATTATCATTCTGAGACCATTATGTCTTATAACGGATCCCATGCACAATTCACAAGTTGGATACTCCTCTGAAAATCAACATTAGCTAAAATCAAACTTACGTTAACTTAAGGAAATCATAATATTTTCCAAGCTGTTTATACAGGATGATACCAGTACAACCTGCTGGAGAAGATGTATTTGTACATCTATGTGTATGATATATGTGCACACCTTTTGAAGTTTACAGGGAAATTTCTTTTAACTTAATTTCCCTTGGCTTTTGAAGATTCCTTTGTTTTGCTCTGCAGAGCAGAAAACAGGGCATTGTTTCCAGGTGGTTCTTTCTTTGTGTGTTCACAAAATTTTGTTACCTTGTGAAATGTAGGCATTATGATTGGTTGCATAACCAGCCAGATTGTTTAGATTGAATTTGCCATTCTTATCGACTTGTTGAGTCCTTTCCAATGCAGAAAGTTAGCACCAGTGGTGAAATCCACTGTCAATGTCGATGGTGTTCAAATGGTGTTTCGGATTTTGGAGGATTTGGACCCAAGAATCCTACCACCATTGGTACTCTCTTTGCTTTATTTTTGCCATAATTGTTCTACTTCTGTTTGCAGGTCTTTATAGTTTGTGATTCTCTTCAGTTCTTTCTCTTCTCTTCTGCTGTCTCCAGGTTCTACAGTGTCCATCCTCTAGCCTTTTTGTCTTTCTTATTGACAATTGTTAAATTTTATTTATTTATTTATTTATTGAATTTTTATACCGCCCTTCTCCTTCCGGACTCAGGGCGGTGAACAACCAACCAAAAACAATTGTATACAAAAGTTAAAATAATTTTAAAATAATTTATAAAATTTGGCCCATAATTTAAAACATTTCAGTTTAAAATCAGTATCAAACGTTAAAACCCACATGGAGTCAGGCCAGCCCGGCTAACTGAAAGAAGTAAGTTTTAAGGGCCCAACGAAAAGTTTGGAGGTCTGGGATCACTCGTATCTCTGGGGGTAGATCGTTCCAGAGGGTGGGCGCCACCACAGAGAAGGCTCTTCCCCTGGGGGTCACCAGCCGACATTTAAATTGGGGTTTAATTATTAAATCCTGGGCATTATTATCTTGTTATTTAATCATTATTTTTGGATCTGCTCCCTGAGGAGGTTACCCACTCTAATTTGCAGGATTTTGAGAATGGAGTCTGGGTTTTTTTTGCTTACTTGTTTTCTAATATCCTTTCCCCACCCCCACCCCCTTCTTTATTTTTCCTTTTCTTGTTGGCCAAAAGAATTGTTTTTCTTTGGTGCATTGATTTTCTGTAAGACCATCAACCATAGCTGATCAAGAGACTCTGCTTTCGTTGCCACTTCCCCGCTGTTCCTATTGAGGCCAACCACACCTACAGCTGCAGCATTACAGTGTGCTAAAACTATTCTCCATCAAGCTTAAACAAACACCCCCAGGGATAAATGCAGTGGCCACAGGCTTCATTTGTACTATCAGCCTAATGTGATTCCTTAGAAGTTCTCACTGAAAGGAAGAGAGCACTTTGCATTTTAAGCACCTTAAGGGGGACGCGGTGGCTCAGTGGTTAGAGGCTGAGCTTGTCAATCAAAAGGTCGGCAGTTCAGCAGTTCAAATCCCTTGTGCCGTGTAACGGGGTGAGCTCCCGTTACTTGTCCCAGCTTCTGCCAACCTAGCAGTTCGAAAGCACTTAAAAATGCAAGTAGAAAAATAAGGACCATCTTTGGGGGGAAGGTAACAGTGTTCCGTGTGCCTTTGGCGTTTGGTCATGCCAGCCACATGACCATGGAGACATCTTCGGACAGCACTGGCTCTTCGGCTTTGAAACGGAGATGAGCACCGCCCCGTAGAGTCGGGAACAACTAGCACATATGTGCAAGAGGAACCTTGTATGTATGATGTTAACCAAGTATGATGGTAACTAAGTGAGATCAATCAAGATCAAGTGAGGTACTAATATCACTCTATAAAGCCTTAGTAAGACCACATCCAGAGTACTGCATCCAGTTTTGGTCACCACGCTATAAAAAAGATGTTGAGACTCTATAAAATGTGCAGAGGAGAGCAACCAGGATGGTTACATCCTGATGATTACAGGAAGAACGGTTACAGGAACTGGGCATCGCTAGTCTAGTAAAGAGAAGGACCAGGGAGGACCTGATAGCAGTGTTCCAATATTTGAGGGGCTGCCACAGAGAAGAAGGGGTCAAGCTATTTTCCAAAGCACCTGAGGGCCAGACAAGGAATAATGGATGGAAACTGACCAAGGAGAGACTCAGCCTGGAAATAAGGAGGAACTTTCTGACAGTGAGAACAATCAACCCAAGGAACAGAAGTTGCCTTCAGAAGTTGTGGGAGCTTCATCACTTGAGACTTTCAAGAAAAGATGGGATTGCCATTTGTCAAAAATGGTATAGGGTCCCCTGCTTGAGCAGGGGGTTGGACTAGATGATCTATAAGGTCCCTTCCAACTCTGTTAATCTGTTTTTTTAAAAAAAAACCAATCAGATTCTGCCTTTGGGTGGTACACAGCAAGTAAAGGCATCAAAGCAACAATAGAGTCTTGTAACAATTGCCTCTAAAGCGGTATTTTTCAAATCGAGCAACTTTAAGATGCACGGAGTTCAATTCCCAGAATTCCCTAGCCACCATGAATCTTAAAGTTGCTAGGGTTGAAAAATACCGCTAAAGTTGCCGGTTTTCAAAACTCTACTCTAAGGGATGCTTCTAATTGATTCAAGCCCTCCCTATTCATTAGCCTGGCCGACTAGACCTTGATCTGTATGGGTGTGTGGAGGCGAGAATGTTGCACATCTATGTGTGAAACTCTTGGGAGGCTGGTGAACACACAGCTTGAGAATGTATTATCAAGCTGCACAGTTAGGCCCCTTGATATCTTACATCCAGACTCTGCTATTTCAATGAGACGGTAAGGGAATATTTTGCTGGCGTGATACTACAGGAAATTGTAGGCAAGATCAGCAATGATTTACATCTACCAATTTCTTGGCCCAGGATAGTCAATTAGTTGAATTGCCAGCCAAAAGTACTAAGATGTAATTTCCATGCAGTGCAATGGAATTGCAAGTGTGTAGGTATAGGATAACAGGAATGCGGTGGCTCAGTGGCTAAGACGCTGAGCTTGTCGATCGAAAGGTCGGCAGTTCAGCGGTTCGAATCTCTAGTGCCGTGTAATGGGGTGAGCTCCCGTTACTTGTCCCAGCTTCTGCCAACCTAGCAGTTCGAAAGCAGGTAAAAAAATGCAAGTAGAAAAATAGGGACCACCTTTGGGGGGAAGGTAACAGCGGTCCGTGCACCTCTGGCATTTAGTCATGCCGGCCACATGACCACGGAGACGTCTTCGGACAGCGCTGGCTCTTCGGCTTTGAAACGGAGATGAGCACCGCCCCCTAGAGTCGGGAACGACTAGCACATATGTGTGAGGGGGAACCTTTACCTTTTAGGTGTAGGATGAACTTGTAGCAAGGTTTCTGATTCCATTATGAAGAGCAACCGAAGGATTTCAATCCATGTTCCCACCCAAAATGATTCTGCTGGGGAAAAAATAAAAAATAAACAGTTGGCATAACAAGAAATGAAACTGTGAGTTTCTTTATGGGTCAAGGACCCCAGTATAATTTCCTGGCTCAGTTTTTATTTCTGAATACACATTGGCACCAGACTCCAGATGGTGGAGACCAATGTTTTAATGAGTCTTCAATTCTTGAGTATGGAGCTGTAGTCTTTTCAGAAAGATATTTCTCATGATTTTTATTAAGTCAAAATTTAATTATACAGCAAATGTACCATTATAAAATAGGGGGGGAAATAACATTTAGATGCCCATAGCATCTTCATTTTTTTAAAAAGCAAAGTGCAAGGGGGATTCCCAATCTTGTGTTTCCCTTTAGAGAAGAAATGGGAGAGGGGCAGAGGTGGTATTCAGCAGGTTCTGACAACTGTAGCAGCATCCTTTCAATCACGTGACCAAAATTGGGCACTTGGCAACTGACATGTATTTATGACAGTTCCAGGGTCATGGGATCAACTTTTGTGACCTTCTGAGAAGCAAAGTCAACGAGGAATCCAGATTCACTTAATAACCATGTTATGAACTTAACAACTGCAGTGGTTCACTTAGCAACTGGGGCAAGAAAGGTCGTAAAATGCGGTCAAATTCATGTAAACCACTGTTATCACTTAGCATCATAAATTTTGGGCTCAATTGTGGTTGTAAGCTCAATTTTGGGCTCAGTGGTAAGTCAAGGATTGCCTGTATCTTCTTGAGCAATGGGAACAGAGGTGGGTTTCAGCAGGTTCTGACCAGTTCTGGAGAACCGGTAGCGGAAATTTTGAGTAGTTCGGAGAACTGGTAAATACCACCTTTGACTGGCCCTGCCCCCATCTATTCTCTGCCTCCCAAGTCCCAGCTGATCGGAAGGAAATGGGGATTTTGCAGTAACCTTCCCCCGGAGTGGGTTGGGAATGGAGATTTTACAGTATCCTTCCCCTGCCATGCCCACCAAGCCACGCCCACCAAGCCATGCCACGTCCACAGAACCGGTAGTAAAAAAAATGGAATACCACCACTGGAAAGGGGAAAGCTTTAGGAAAAAGTGATGGGTGGGAAGCGCTTAACTCTTTCCTACCTGCTCCTTACAGATAGTCCGTGACTTACAACAATGTGTTTAGTGACTGTTCAACGTTACAATGGCACTGAAAAAAATACGATTGTTTTTCAGCACATATAACCCTTGCAGCATCCCTATCATGTGATCAAAATTTGGAAACTTGGCAACTGGTTCAGTGGTGGGCTCCTCCCGGTTCAGCCCGGTTTGGCTGAGCCGGTAGCGCTGACGATATGACATCACCGAACCAGTTCTCTTTGTTCGCGAGCTGGTAGACCGGTGGCTCCAAAAATGAACGGAGCAGACCGGGGCCTCCAAAAACAAATGAATAGACCGGTACAGCTCTGCAAGTAGTTAAAAGCCTGGTAGACCAGTACCTCTTCTAAATCCTAAAGAATTGTCACATGACTATCAAGCCACACCCACAAAATAAGCCACGCCCACAGAATCGGTAGTAAAAAAAATTAGAACCCACCCCTGAATTGGTTCATATTTATGACTGTTTCTGTGTCCCAAGTGATCACCTTTTGCGACTTTCTGACAAGCAAAGTCAATGGAGAAGCCAGATTCACTTAACGACTGCATTACTAACTTAACAACTTCGGGGATTCACTTAATTACAGGGGCAAAAAAAAAAAGTCGTAAAATGAGTTTTGTTTAAACTCATTTAAACAATTGTCTTGCTTAGCAACCAAAATTTTGGGCTCAATTGTGACCATAAATTGAGGACTACCTGTATTCTCTACAACTTCTCCTGACTGATTTTTTTTTTCCCCAAACCAACCCTAATTATTTCGGGATATGGCCAACATACATGGGGTCATGCATGGGAGAGAATTAATTAATTGATTACGCTCACTCCATTTTGTCTTCAAACAAGGAAGTTTGAACACTTGCTGGCAGAAAATGAAGATACCTCGGGGTGACAGGATATTGCTAATATTGGAGCCAAGTACGAGCCACTGCTACTGTAAATAGTTGATTTCCTTGAAATCTAAGTGGTATCTGCCATAACTGAAAGGAAAGATTTCCAAGTTTCTTAGTCATGCCTGAATGAATAGATTAGCCTAGATGCTCATAATAGCCAATGTAATTTCTTTTTTTATATATGCTCAGGGATGGGCTGCCGGGGGTTCGCAGGGGTTTGGGAGAACCTCTAGCTAAGATTCTGTGCAGTTCAGAGAACCCCCAAATTCCACTCTTGGCTGGCCTTGTCCACCCCACCCCGCCATGACCAGGAGTCCCCACATGGCCCATTTTGGATGCAGGTAAGTGTAGGCCATGTGTGGAGGCTCAGGGAGGGCGAAAAACAGGCTTACTGGAAATTTGGGAAGGCTGGAAACAGGCCCGTTTCTGGCCTCCAGAGGGCCTCCGGAGCCTGGGGAGGCCGGAAAAGTAAGTCTCCGTAGTCCGGGGAGGGCAAAAATGCCCCACCCCCATGATGCAGGAGACTGACTAGGCCACGCCCACCATGGCCACACCTACCCAGCAACGGGGCAGCGAACCCCTTGCTAAAAGTTTTGAAGCCCACCCCTGTATATGCTTAAATATGAACTGTCTATATACTGTAAGTTTGCTTGACCATATGCTTGAAGTCTTGCCCAAATAAACATTGTCAGACATGTTCTTTGTGTGTTAACCAGGCTCTGCAGACTCTTAATAAAGCTACTTAAGTCTTCACACAAATTGATTGAGTTGTGGGACAGGCCTAAACTGATTTCACTTAGGTGACTGAAAAGGGAGAAGTGGCAGGGATGTCAAACTTGTGTCGTCACGGCGGCGTCACATGACGTATCACAACTTTTCCCCCCTTTGCTAAACCGGGCAAAGTTTGACAGGTCTAAGGAAACTGGGTTTTTTTTCTCAAATAGAGAAAAACTCTTTAGATGAAGGTTAGAATGAATTTGTCAAATGTCTCAGACTGTCTAGTTTTCGATAAATTATTTTCTATACTGCACCCCATCTCCATCCCAAACAGTTTCTGCTAGTTGGTCATAGAATAAATCAGGAACAGATATGGAATTGAGGAACAATTCTCTACATTTTATCCTTATTGGTGACTCCTGACATTTTGGAACTTGTCCTGTTCTTTTTGAGTCCATATTATTCTAAGCCCTGATATTGAACAGAACAGAATTACAGAGTTGGAAGCAGTGGTGAAATCTAAAATTTTTTACTACCGGTTCTGTGGGCGTGGCTTAGTTGGGGAAGGGTGGTAATGTGACTGGGTGGGCATGGCCAATTTTTTTTTTTTACTTTTAAAAGCATTTTTTCTACAACCTCTTCAGCAAAGAGGTTGTTAAAAATGATTTTAAAAGCCTTTGACGATCCCAGCTGAACCGCGTGATCATCAGAGGCTTTTTTTTTAACTTTTAAAAGCATTTTTTCGGCCGAAGAGGTTGTAGAAAAAATGCTTTTAAAAACTAAAAAAAAAAGCCTCTGATGATTGCGTGGCTCAGCTGGGCATGGGGGGGGGGGAGCAGGGATTTTTGCTACCGGTTCTCTGAATCACCCGCCTCCATCGCTACCGGATCGATCCGGTCCGAACCGGGAGCATTTCACTCTTGGGTGGAAGGGACCTGGGAGGCCATCTAGTCCAACTCTCTGCCCAAGTAGGAAACCTTGAACCATTTAAGACAAGTGGTTGTTCAGTCTTCTTAAAAATCCCCACTGATGAAACCCCCACAACTTCTGAAGGCAACTTCTGTTCCATGAGTTGATTGTTCTCACTGTCAGAAAATTCCTCCTTATACCATGGTGGACAATATAGGTAAGCAAGGCCATTGATTTCAATGAAATGACCTGTTTCCCTCCCTAATCCCATTAATTTCAGTGAGTGAAGGTTGCCTTTAGTGTGAAATCAGATGGCTCCAGCATAGGAACTAGAAAAACAAAACTAGCTTGCAGAAACTTGTGGATCTCATTCTTCAGTGATTTTTTTAAAAGTAGGAGTGAATTGTTCACATGGTATACTAGAATAATTACAAACGTCAAATCTCTAAACAAAAGAAATGAAGTTCTTGTGAAGAAGATGAGTCATGGATTCTAAGCAGCAGAATAGAGACCTTTTGTTGCAATAAGGGCTGTTGTGCTTTGTAATCTGTAATTATCTTTCCGAAGGCATTCTGCAGTTTCTTAATCCAAATAAACCAAAATAAATAACGTTCTCCTGGTTTATAAGCCTTCTACAGCAAGGATAATCTTCTAACCCCAGAAATAATTACTCATCCTTTTCTTTTCTTTTCTTTTTTTAGAAAAGTTTTTCAGTTTTATTTCTTATTCACATAATATAAAATGTACATTTTCTTATACAGAATTAATCCTACATATACATGTTTTCCTTAAAGAAAGCATTAAAGTAAGGCATTTTAATTACATTCGGAGTTGCTTTTTACCCTTTCTTCCCTCATTTCACAACAACCCTCCTTCTTCTTCTCCTCTTTCCCTTCCCTCCCTCCTCTCCTCTCCTACTATCTCTTTCTTTCTCTCCTACCTCATCCTACTTCCCCTTCCTTTCCCCCACTCCTCTCTTCTTTTCCCCCTACTCACTTTCTCTCCTACTCCTATCCCCTATCCTTCCTTCCCCTCCTTTTCCTTTTCTTCCATTCCTCTCCCTCCTTCTCTTCTTCCTACCCTCTCCTCCTCTCTCCTTTCTATCTTCTTTGCTGTGGAATATTCTCCTTGTTTGGTATCCGAACAACTCCTGTATTCTAATAGTATATACTTTCTTTCAATTTCTTTTCAGATTTATTCTATCAGTATTATCATCATAATTCTACACTTATTCTAATTATCTTCTTTCTTCCCCCCCCCATCCCCCTTTTTCATTTATTCTGGTGTCATCTGGGTTTCTATTTCATTTTTATCCTTTTCTACTGTGGCAATGGTGGACAAATCTAGGCCCACATCTGTGCCAGCACCGCAAAATCACGTGAGATACTAATTCCACTCTATAAATCCTTAGCAAGACCACATCTAGAGTACTGCATCCAGTTTTGGTCACCACACTATTAAAAAGATGTTGAGATTCTATAAAGAGTGCAGAGAAGAGCAACCAAGATGATTAGGGGACTGGAGACTAAAACATACAATGAATGGTTGCAGGAACTGGGCATGGCTAGTCTAGTGAAGAGAAGGACCAGGGGAGGCATGATAGCAGTGTTCCAGTATTTGAGGGGCTGCCACAGAGAGGAGGGGCTCAAGCTATTTTCCAAAGCATTTGAGAGCCGGACAAGGAATAATGGATAGAAACTGAACAAGGAGAGACTCAGCCTGGAAATAAGGAGAAATTTTCTGACAGTGAGAACAATCAACCCATGGAACAGAAGTTGCCTTCGGAAGTTGTGGGAGCTTCATTACTGGAAGCTTTCAAGAAGAGACTGTCAAAAATTTGGTGTAGGGTCTGCTTGGGCAGGGGGTTGAACTAGATGACCTACAAGGTCCCTTCCAACTTTATTAATCTGTATATATATGATTATCCCAAACTGGCAAAGCATATATCTTTTGCTTTATTTTTCTGGAGAGGGTAATTCTGGGTAATTGGAGAAAAGCAAGTGCCTACATGCTTGTCAGAGACTTAAAACATCAATTTAGTTTCTTAAACATATCTGAGGTGCCCCATATTTCCTCTGGGAGAGGGTGTTTAAAGGGCTATATAGGTTTGAAATACTCTCCCTTTCGAGAGAGAAAAAAAGACCAAAGATTAAACTCTGACCACTCTGGTGATGTACCGTATTTTTCAGAGTATAAGACACACCGGACTATAAGATGCACCTACCTTTTTTGGTGAGGAAAAGAAGAAAAAGAAATCTCCCTCTGCATTTACCTCTGAGCAATTTTGCATCGTTGCAGCAAACAGCAAACAGCCTGCTTTATTTACATTTTCGTTTTCAGCATAGCTTGATTAGCACACAGAAAAAAAAAATGTGCTGCAGCAATTTTCTTCCTTGCAGCAAGCAGCAGAGCCCTGCTCAAAACAGCTGAGAGCAAATCAGCTGAGAGTCGGGGGGCTGATCCAATCAACTTGTGCTAATTAGGTTGTGCTGAAGCTGACAGGAGCTGTTTTTTCTTGCTGTTTGCTTGCAAGGAAGTAAATGCTGCGAGGCAGAGGCCAAAGGGTGGGGGCCAGTGAGTGGGTGGGGCTACATTCGGTGTATAAGACGCACCTAAATTTTCACCCCCTTTTAGGGGGGAAAAAGGTGCCTCTTATTCTCCGAAAAATACGGTAATCCATCAACACTATTCTTTCTGCAGCTTTGGTTTAGAAACAATCACAAACAGCTACTCTACTCTTGGGATTTTAATGGAAAATTAACACATAGGGAAAAAATTCCAGCTCTACCGTTGTTTCTATTCCAGAAGTATATCCTGGGCCAGACTTACACGTAGTCCTCAACTTACAACCTTTCATTTAGTGACTGAAGTTATAACAGCACTGAAAAAAGAGACTTACGACCATTTTTCACATGACTGTAGCAGCATCCTCACAATCACATGACCAAAATTGGGCACTTGGCAACTGACATGTATTTATGACAGTTGCAGTGTTCCGGGGTCATGTGATCAACTTTTGCGACCTTCTGAGAAGCAAAGTCAATGAGGAAGCCAGATTCACTTAATAACCATGTTATTAACTTAACAACTGCAGTGGTTCACTTAGCAACTGGGGCAAGAAAGGTCGTAAAATGGGGTCAAATTCATGTAAACCACTGTTATCACTTAGCAACATAAATTTTGGACTCAGTTCTGGTTGTAAGCTCAGTTTTGGGCTCAGTTGTAAGTCAAGGATTGCCTGTATCTTCTTGAACAATGGGAACAGAGGTGGGTTTCAGCAGGTTCTGACCAGTTCTGGAGAACCGGTAGCGGAAATTCTGAGTAGTTCAGAGACCCGGTAGTAAAAATTCTGACCAGCCCCACCCCCATCTATTCTCTGCCTCCTGAGTCCCAGCTGATCGGGAGGAAATGGGGATTTTGCAGTAACCTTCCCCTGGATTGGGAGGGAATGGAGATTTTACAGTATCCTTCCCCTGCCACGCCCATCAAGCCATGCCACGCCCACCAAGCCACACCCACAGAACTGGTAGTAAAAAATTTTGAAAACCACCACTGAATGGGAACCTTTGCAAAACGAATTGACGTAAACTGAAAGTTCCCTTCCTTGAAATATTCAAACTTCCATATTTTGCTGGGGTTCCAGATGCTTGACATAATGGAGCCAAATTCTAGCACTTTCAAGGACATTGCGATGTCCAGAGGCATCCTTACCACAGGCCCTTAGCTTACAAAAGCAAATATTAAGACAGAATCAAGATCACGTGAAGTGTTAATACTTTGGTAAGGCCTTGGTAAGGCCACACTTGGAATACTGCCTCTAGTTTTGGTTGCCACGATCTAAAAAAGATATGGAGACTCTAGAAAGAGTGCAGAGAAGAACAACAAAGATGATTAGGGGACTGGAGGTTAAAACGTATAAAGAACAGTTGCTGGAATTGGGTATGTCTAGTTTAATGAAAGGAAGGGCTAGGGGAGATGTGATAGCAGTGTTCCAATATCTCAGGGGCTGCCACAAAGAAGAGGGCGTCAAACTATTCTCCAAAGCACCTAAGGGTGGGACAAGAAGCAATGGATGGAAACTAATCAAGGAGAGAAGCAACCTAGAACTAAGGAGAAATTTCCTGACAGTTAAAACAATTAATCAGTGGAACAACTTGCCTCCAGAAGTTGTGAATGCTCCAACTCTGGGAGTTTTTAAGAAGAGATTGGACAATCATTTGTCTGAAATGGTATAGGGTTTCCTGCCTGAGCAGGGGGTTGGACTAGAAGACCTCCAAGGTCCCTTCCAACTCTGTTATTCTATTATTCTATTCTATTCTATTCTATTCTATTCTATTCTATTCTATTCTATTCTATTCTATTCTATTCT
>WNWU01000003.1:56224133-56276343 GCA_012654045.1 Ptyas mucosa
CTATTCTATTCTATTCTATTCTATTCTATTCTATTCTATTCTATTCTGAAAAAAGGGGGCATAGGAGGAAACGTGATAAGTAAATGGCAAAGAGAAAGGGAAGCGGAGGGGATGTTGAGAAATTGGCAGCAGCTAATTCCTGCAATGAAACTCAGTTGAATTGAGGTGGAGACCAACTAATTTTACAGCTAAATAACTTATGATACAGGCAATTAATTTGAATAATTACTCTAATTAATATTGCTAGTACAGGCAGGCCTCGCTTTCTAATTGCCTTGTTCAGCAACTCTTCAGTTAGAACGGTGTTTTTTAAAAAACCCACCAGCTTTGCAATCAATCCTTGCATTTATGACCACCCCAAACATCCAATGGCAAAATCATTTGTCTGAAATGGTGTAGGATTTCCTGCCTGAACAGGGGGTTGGACTAGAAGACCTCCAAGGTCCCTTCCAAGTCTGTTATTCTATTCTATCCTATGGTCACACACGATTGCACTTTGTGTGCTTCGCAACTGGCAGTAGTGCCACAATAATCCATTTGGGATTTTAAAAGAATATATTGAACAGAATCCATATGCGATGGTGGCGAATATCTGTAGATCGGCTAAAGGATGAGGATAGAGGTTCACTCTCCAAGATTGTGGGTTGGTTTTCGGACATTTTGTTACCAGGCTGGGTAACATCTTCAGTTCAGAGGAATAAGCTTCACTCAAGATGTTGCCTAGCCTGGTAATGAAATGTTTGGAAACCAACCCACAACTTGGAGAGCGAATTTCCACCTTCAGAATCCATGTTTCAAACATATTGAACGTATCCTATAACTATCACTAAGTGCTGTATCTTATGATTCTTTTTTAAAAAAATATTTTTATTAAACAAACAAAAAGTCTGTTTGTTTTATTAAAAGTTTGTTTTGTTTTATTAAAAAAACAAAAAGAAATATTAACACTTTCTTCTTTTCAACAGTTTCGTATTGGTAATCCATACTTTCTCTCTCTTATCCTAGTATATCTTTTATACATATATTTCTAATATATTATATATATACCACTATAATGTATTATATTATTCTAATTGTTTTATTTACATTAGACATAAATGTGTACCCAATTTCCTTTCCATAATTTTTGTTTCTTCCCATTTGTTCTTATATTTCTACTCCTAATTCAACCGTTATTTAATCTTTCCTTGTCCTTTTTTCCCTTTTCCTCCAACCATTTATACATCTCTCCCAGACTAGGTAGCATTCTGTTTCCTCTTTTTCTTGTATCTCCTTCTTAAGGTTATCCATTTCCACACACTCCATGATTTTTCTAATCACATTGTCTTCTGATGGTATATTGTTATTTTTCCAGTTCTGAGCGTAAACTATTTGTGCTGCTGTAATTATGTGAATGATTAAATACTGTATTTCTTTTTCGTATGACCCTGAAATTATTCCCAGTAATCATGATACTTGATGTGTGTATCTTTATGTACACTGAGAGCTTTGCACCAAAGACAAATTCCTGGTGTGTCCCATCCAAGAATTCTATTCTATTCTAGATTGATTACGGCGATTTATTCCAGTATTTTTCTCTCTTGTCAAAAGCAGAATCCAGAGTAGTGTTTTTCAGCCTTGGCAACTTTAAGATGAGTGGACTCCAGTTTCAAGAATTCCCCATCCAACATGCTTAAAAGTTGCCAAGGTTAAAAAAAAAACAGGGATCTGGAGCATGTCATTGGTACAGATATCAAAGACGATAGCGGAAGCATATGCGTTCATAACGACGCTGTGATGTGCAATCCCAACTGGCATGTTGCGTAGCAGCCACAAAATAGCCAATTCCTGGTGGATACCAATAACCTCTAGTTAACCCCAGGAGAAGTAAATATACCAACATATACTTGTAAAGTTGCACAAGCCTTCCCCCTTAAGTGTGACAAACCTTGCTCCGTGCAACAGAAACCAAGGATAAAATGTTACGCTCAGGCAGAATAGGTGTGTGACAGAAATGTGTTTAATGAACAATAGTTATTGTTCAATGTTCAATACCGGCATCTCATGATCTAGTATCCCCATCACTTCGAATGGGGCGGGGGAGTTGCTTACTCCCTCTGAAAGGGTTCGTAATCTTGGCGTCCTCCTTCATTCACGGCTGTCCTTGGTGGCTCATCTGACGGCTGTGACAAGGGGGGGCTTTTGCACAGGTTCGCCTGGTGCGCCAGTTGTGCCCTTTCCTAGACAGGGATGCCCTCCGTACAGTCACTCATGCTCTCATTATTTCTCGGTTGGATTACTGCAATGGCCTCTACATGGGGCTGCCCTTGGGGTGCACCCGGAGGCTCCAGCTGGTCCAGAATGCGGCCACGCGGGTTGTTACGGGAGCTTCCCATTTCTTCTGTGTAATGCCTCTCCTGCGCGAGCTGCACTGGCTGCCGGTGGCTCTTCGGATCCGTTTCAAGGTCCTGGTACTTACCTATAAAGCCCTTCATGGCATGAGCCCGGGGTACTTGCAAGACCACCTCCTACTGGCCTCCCACCGCCCAGTGCGCTCACGTAGGACTGCCCTCCTCCGGGTGCCGTCGACCAGACAATGTCGACTGGCGGCCCTCAGGATGAGGGCGTTCTCTGTGGTCGCACCGACCCTCTGGAATGGGTTACCCACTGGGCTCCGGATGGCCCCCAACCTCCGCACTTTCCGCGCCGACCTGAAGACATGGCTTTTTCAGCAAATTCCCTGATCTGCCGTGAGGTTTTAATTGTCTGGGGATTTTAAATTGTCTCGTTTTAGTACTATTTTAGTGTTATGTTGTTTCTATTCTGTGAGTCCTACGGGAGAAGGGCAGCATATAAATTTGATAAAATAAATAAATAAAATAAATAAATAACAATGTGCCTCCCTATGTAATCACTCTGGAAGAACGGTTGCAAGAACAGTTGTAGGAATTGAATATGCCTAGTTTAATGAAAAGAAGAACGAGGGATGACATGATAGCAATGTTCCAATATCTAAAGGGTTGCCACAAAGAAGAGGGAGTCAAGCTATTCTCCAAAGCACCAGAAGACAAGAAGCAGTGAATGGAAATGTCAGGTTCCGATGTCATCTCCAATAAATTGCACTCCCAAGCAATTAGTCTTTGCTGAAATATCTCATTTATTGAGAACGACAGATCTGGTCCCAACTTCGTCGTAGCCAATACTAACCCTCTGACCCCAAAACCTTCCCCTTCCGTTCCCCCAAACCTCAACTTCTTATTGGCCATCTTCCAGCTCAATCTTCTCAGCTCCTGCCTCCAACCCCAGGAATTCCCCCCTCCCATCCCATCTCCAAGCAACACTATCTACAAAAAGAATAAGTAGGTAAAAGTTCAAGCCTCATCTCCTCCTCTTTATGGCAGCCTTGAAAGGCTGACAGGAAACTGATCAAGGAGAGAAGCAATCTAGAACTAAGGAGGCATTTCCTGACAGCTAGAACAATTAATCAGCGGAACAACTTGCCTCCAGAAGTTGTGGGTGCTCCAACGCTGGAAGTTTTTAAAGAAGAGATTGGACAACCATTTGTCTGAAATGGTAGAGGTTTCCTGCTTGACTGGTGGGTTGGACTAGAAGACCTCCAAGATCCCTTTCATCTGTTATTGTTATTCTATAATAAAAATTTAGGCTCTTTGGTCAAGCTTCATTCCATCCATAAAGTTTTCTTGGCAGCAGTTTAAGAGTGGTGTGCTTTTATCATTGCCTTTTCCCAGAATATGTTCCACTTCCAAGCCTAATCTTCGATCGTAATGGTCCTTGAGGTTTCCCATCCAAACACTAACCCGGCCTTTGTCTGCTTAGCTTCTGAGCCCAAAGGAGCAGCTGAAATATATTTAATGACATATATTTAACGTGAAAGGATATAGTTTTAGCTGCCCTTGACTTGCAACCACTTGTCCAGTGACTATTTGAGGTGACAATAGTACTGGAAAATGTGCTTACGACTGGTTCTTGCATTTACGACCTTTGCAGCAATTCAGATACCTAACGTGTATTTGGCACAGTTCCACCATCCTGGAGTGATATGATCGTCATTTGTGAGCCTCCCAGCTTATGTTTCACTTAAGTTTTGCTTAACAACCATGGCAAAAAAATTCATAAAATCAGACACGAATTTAATAAGCTTCATGAAAATGGGAGCACCAGATACCAAAACCCCATTTCCCAATAACACAACCGTTGAAACGTGTAATGCTTTTTAGCCCTTTTTGTGTGAAAACAGTGAAGAAGAATAAATTTGTGTGACAAGGATTACTGTTCCAATGAATAGAATTGTTTGTGTGCTGTGAAGCATCTGTAGTGGCTTGATAATAGTATCAAAAATACAGGCTTCCCTTGCTTTATGCTAGGATTATATTCTCAAACCCTTTAAGCGTCCAGATGGAAACAGAGTGACTTGCTCTCAACTGATCAAAACTCCACCAATCTCTGCCCAACCCTAGCATACAAACCATAAATGAGAATAATCTACAATGCAGATTTCCGAATGGTGTTTTGATTTCAGGATTACACCGAAGGATCAACAGGCAAACGTAACTTCCAGAGGCTTGGTTCAGTCTTCATATCCCAGGGGTTTGCAACCTTAAATGCTCAAAGAGCCATTTGGACCAGTTTCCCACAGAAAACACCGGGAGCCACAAAACCTGGGTGGGCGTGGCCAACTCAACATCACTCATTTCCGCCAGTCACATCATCTCCTAGCCATGCCTACCCACCCGGTCATTAGGGCAGAGAACCGGTTGTTAAAAAATACCAGGAACCACAAAACTCTTCTGACATCTCTCTCTCCACACCTCTATCTCTCTCGTCTCTCTCTGTATCTCTCTGTATCTGCCCCAGCCACTTCTCCATCACCGCCGTCGCCCTTACCTTCTCAGGCTAGGCGAGGAGTGACTGGGAGGGGAGGAGCGGGGCCAGCCAGTGGTGGGATCACCCGACAAGGAGCCACAGTAGAGGGCCCAAAGAGCCGCATGCAGCTCTGGAGCCGCAGGTTGCTGACACCTGTCATATCCAGAAGAGCAGCAAAAAAAACCCCCTACAAAAGTACAAATATTGCTTTAGAGACAGGATCCCTAAAGTCAATGGTTGCTGGCTTCGATTACCTACGAGTTTACATTCCAAAATGATTAAATCTAGAACTTTTGGTTGTGTCTTGCATATTTGTTGAGACCCACATCTGTTGCAGTGCCGATTAAAAGTCTGGCCAAATTTAATTGGAATAGTGGATTTCTGTCAACTGTTAAATTTGTCTCTCTGATTCCTGTTTGGAATGATGGCACATTTTTAGTAGCACAATTCAAATTACTTAATAGATCCACCACGATGACTGGCACTATTCATTATAATGTATGACAGGAAGGAGCATTTCATATTTTATTTGTAGAATACATACCGTGCAAAAGTGGGCAATTAATTTTCTGAAGGTCCCACATGAGAAACGTGGATTGTTGTAGAAGGCCAAATAGGTCCGTAGGCATGCACGCACGCACATACTAAATTAAATCAAACTTGCAAAATAAAAGCAATCCAGTTGTATTGC
Source organism: Ptyas mucosa (assembly GCA_012654045.1). Taxonomy (NCBI): domain Eukaryota; kingdom Metazoa; phylum Chordata; class Lepidosauria; order Squamata; family Colubridae; genus Ptyas; species Ptyas mucosa. The sequence goes on from WNWU01000003.1 coordinate 56,229,688, forward strand.
ATGCCTAGCACACACTTATATTTGAGTTCTAATTTCCGATACATGAATCCAACAGGGACAGCTAAAGGGTTGGATGTGGCCCAGGGGCCATAAGATGCCCAAATGTGCTGTATAGTATCAGGTAAGTAGTTCATTTCCCTTTGTTAAAAATGTTCTCCATTTCAATAAATTGATGCATAATAGCAACAAAATATAATCAAATGCACAAATGAAGATTAAGTTACATACTTCATGAACACAAAATATTGCTGCCCTACTGGATAGGATTTGTTTTCTTGTGTAAAAAGAATGTTGTGTCCCATCAGTTTGTCAGCTCCCATAAATGTATTGAAGGATATTCCCAGTTCCTTCAAATGGCACAACATAGAAGTTAAGCCAAAGGTTAGGAAAAAAAGAACCAAAATATTTCAACAGAAAATAAAAATAATTAAATGTGTACTTACCATTTATATGCAACTTCTTGAAACCAGAATGAAAATTCAATGTGAAACAAGGAATATATATTTAATAATGAATGCGAGTATCGATGTAAAATTAATGCACTGAGCTACCAAAAATAATTGTATTTACTATTACATGTCCATGTCTGAACATTCTGAAGACAAACCAATAATGAAAGGAATATTATTTAACCATCATACTAAGCTGGTTTATTAATCATGGCTTATTGAACAAACCAAACCACAATAGCTGGTTGGTATAATAGTCGTGGTGGTGCAATGGTTAGAATGCAGTATTGCAGGCTAATTCTGCCCACTGCCAGTAGTTCGAATCTCACCAGGTTGACTCAGTCTTCTATCCTTCCAAGGTCTGTAAAATGAGGGTCCAGATTGTTGGGGGCAAGATGCTGACTCTGTAAACCGCTTAGAGGGGGCTGGAAAGCACTGTGAAGTGATGTATAAGTCTAAGTGTTACTGATATGTGCAAAGTAGCTTTGAAGAGATGTAGTTCTTGAACTTCAAAGGCCAAAAGATGCCTCAGGCCACACAGGAGTCTCCATAATATCCGTCTACAAATGTTATTTCATCATGTTTTTCCCAGATCATGCAATGACAGCCCTCGGTTGTTCCAAAATGCTAAATGTACAGCATTCGAGCTTAGTACTTTGTCTCAGCCAATGTACATGTGTGGAAGCAAGAGGATTTCCATTTTTATTTCAAGGCAATGCCCTTTTTTTCACTACCTTTATCAAATTTTTATCTACTTTCACCCAGAAAGTAAAGGTATATCCAGATGATAAGTAGTTTCACCCACCAAAAGGAATTATATGGAAGTTTAAGATGGGGATTGGGATTATTTAGAATAAGTGGTTGTATTTTTAAAATGATTTATAGAGGACCAGGGTAGGTTTCAATGTTGTTTCGCTACATTTTTGTGGGTGTTTAAAGCCAATCCAAATGACGTTCCCCAACTTGTTCTCCTTTTTCGGGATTGGTTCTTTCCTAGATGAGCAATGGGATTGCAGTGTTCCTCCAATGTAGTAATCTGTCAGTAATTTTAGCAGTGCAATTCTTGATGTTGGCAGTTGGGAACTGCATGCGGTCCACCCTTTGCCAATTCTGACTTATTGCAAAATTTCTAGACAGCAGAACTCGAGGCACCTGAATTTTTGTGATCAAACGTGCAAATCAAATTTAGGTCTTTCAGTAAATACATTTCACTGGAAACGTCAGGTGAACAAATGGTCCTCTTTATTTAATAAAAACAAAATGCTTTAGAATATACCCACCACATAATCAAGAAAACATAATGCTCTTTAGGAAGTTTCAGTTCATTTGAATACTGCACACTTAACTGCAAGCACAAGGCAAAATGAAAAGAAACCCTATTAAATGAAAAGTAAACAAGTTTTATTTCTGTAAATTAAACTCTGCACAGACTAATCACTCGTCCAGACAGGATCAATTTTAGACCACCTGATTACCATTCTCCCCCATTGACATTCACAGACAAGGACACAAAATATCATTACTCCTCAATTCCTAAAGCAGAAAAAACATGCAACAGTGGCAGAAATTTGTTTTACAGTAGAATCAGCGCATTTGGGGAGGGGGGGGAGAGAGAGAGAGAAGAGAGACAGCCATATATGTCAAGGCTTAATATTTTGCTTTATTTTCCTTCTAAACTCTCCTTTGCTCTCATCTTTGCCAACTGCTCCCCTTCACCCCACTCTTCTGTTTGGCAACATACCGGCTCAATTCTCTTCTGCATCCAACTTCTTTATCCCGTTTCCGAATGCCTTCAGATCAGGAATAGAGTTTGGCCTGATTAATATTATGCTTGTTTCTTGTTTAGAAAGATAAACTAGGTGGGAAATTCACGGGTCGAATGGGGACTAAGCCCGGTTTTCAAATATACTATGGCAAAACAAACATGCACACAAATAATTCAGTGAGAATATTCTGTACTGGAAATCCGAGAATGAAGATGGCCGATACTTCTAAAGCATCTTGCAGAGGCAAGATGCTTTAGACACTTTCCAAATTTGCTGCATTGCATGCGATCTATTATTGGCGATATCAACTTGTAGGGGTCGCTTTGATCTAAGCTGCCATCTGGGTAATTTAGCGACACACTCTGTCTGGGGGAGGGGGGGAACTCTGACCATAAAATGGGTCTGTACATTGGCCTTCCAAAATATCTCTCCATCACTCCTTTCACAAGTCAACACTTGTTCTAACCGGCTTTGCTTCAGGCACCTGGGAACAAATATGGCCACAAGACAAATAAAAGCAAGAAAGTTACAGCATGGTATTTCCTAGGGCAGCTGTCAGCTAACTACACTAAAATCTGGAGCGGAAGATTTCATGGGTATCCAGGGGCAATTTGTGCCATGCGTTTCCGAAGGCTAAGAAAAATGCAAACCCAAAAGGTGTACACCGCATCAATGACAGGTAATTAAAGTAACAATCCAGGTGAAGGAAACCAACGAAGAGGGAGATACGGTAAAGGTCAACCATCAGTGTTAAGTGAAATCGCATGTCAACAATTTACATTTAAAAAAAGGAAAAAACCCTTATAAAAAAGATGTTACTAAGACACAGCCACAATAAGTTAAGTGCTTCTGTAAAATAGCATGCTGCTTGTTATTGTCTCTAAATTCCTATATACTTGGACAGCATAGTTGTATATTTGAGGTACATTAGTTTATATATGTATAGATAAACATTGTAAAAAGGTTATTTTTTTCCATCCAGTTTTTTGTCTTCTTCATCTCCAAGGAAGAACAACGGAAACATTCCTAAAAGGCAGCCAATGGCCACTCCAATAGCTTTACCCTAAAAAAACAAAGGGAGGGGGACAGAAACAAAGAGAATGGGATGTTCATTTAGGATCAAATCCAATACTGAACATGCAATTAACATCACTTATGTACAGGTGGTCCTCGACTTACAACCACAATGGAGCCCAAAATTTCTGTTGTTAAGTGAGACATTTGTTAAGTGAATTTTGCCCCATTTTACAATCTTTCCTGTCATAGTTGTTAAGTGAATCACTGCAGCTGATACGTTAATAACCTGTTTGTGAAGTGAATCCTGCTTCCCCATTAACTTTGCATGTCAGAAGGTCACAAAAGGGGATCATGTGACCTTGGGACACAGCAGCACTCATAAGTACGAAGCAGTTGCCTTGCGAAGCACCTGAATTTTGATCACATGATAACAGGGACGCTGCAAAGGTTGCAACTTTGAAAAACGGTCATAAAGTCGTACTTTAGTTTTCAGATTAGGAGCTCATCACTCTGCACAGGAAATAACGTGCAATTAAGTAGATTTGAATTCCTCTTGTTAGAATCAGTTTGATGCAAATTATGGTGCATAATAATCTACACTAAAAGATTCAGTTTCTATTTTTATCCCCACAGGAATAACTGATAATAATGCATACATAATTGGTATCCAAATTCTAGCGCTTAGGCAATATCTAAGTTGTTATTTTTCTCTGTCTTGGTTTCCTTTGTGCACTCATCCATAAATACACATACTCACCAAGTGTGCACTAAGACGTGTTTGCCACATATCAGCTTGTTTGGGGGTGAGATCGGGAATTGAAAGGCCCAATCTGGAGGCCATAGCTTCAACATAGCCTGCAAGACTTGGGAGAAAAAATACAAATACGTTGAGCACATGAATCTCTGAAACAGACCAATTTTGCTTAATTTTGATTAACTGTAGAAAATTAAAGTTCTGCAATGACAACCCAGCACCAATAAACTATATAGTAGAAAAGGGAGCATTTTAAATCTTGAATGTAATATTGTTTTGCATGATTTGTAAGTGCATAAACGTTCTAATTTAGGCATAGAATAGGTGGCAAAAACTGAAAGTCCTTCCTTTCCACTTTGAGCGTTTTAATCACTCTTGCCTTTTTTTAAATACTTAATGTGAAATATTTTTGTTTTGAATCATTATATTCTTATGTTATGCTAAATTTATTAAGCCTTCTTAAATGCCCAATTTTCTCTGGAAAAGCAGAATATAAATTTAATAAAAACACAGTTCTCTGCTAGATGATTCTTTGGGTCATACTAGAATGTCAACTCCTGAAGTTCCCATTCTTCTACACATAAACACCTATTCTTACCTGATTTGAGAACTGGGAAAGAATTCAAAACAGGAGGAGGAAATATGAATTTAACCGAAGGCAGTAGGCACGACTAATCTATGAAGTTACACCCTTTGCTCCAACACCCTAACTTGGAGTTCCGACTTATAGTACTCTGTCCCAGCCTATCCTCAAATCCCAATAAATACAGATAGTCCTCGACTTACAACAGTTCATGTAGTGACCGTCCAAAGTTACAAAGGCACTGAAAAAAGTGACTGTATGAGCGTTTTTCACGATTATGAACTTTGCGACATCCCCATAATCCTGTTATCACAATTCAGATGCTTGGCAACTGGTTCACATTTATGACCTTTGCTGTGTCCCAAAGTTGTGTGATTATCTTTTGTGACCTTCTGATGAGCAAAATCAACAGGGAAGCCAGATTCACTTAACAACCGTGTCACTAACTTATCAACTGCGATGATTCCCTTAACCGCTGTGGCAAGAAAGGTTGTAAAATAGGACAAAACTCACTTAACAAATATCTCACTTAACAATAGAAATTTTGGGCTCCATTGTGGTTGTAAGTCGAGGACTACCTCTATATCAAAATTAAAAAACATGAGGGAACGTGCAAAACATGTCCATGTTCAAATCAGGTTGTTAGTTACTCAAAGTGTTATGGTGCTTTTCCAGCTATCATTCTGACCTAAGACTAACAAGGCATTTTGAGCTTCAAATGGTTCTATTATAGAAAAATACTGCAAGTTCATGAAAAAATATATAATTAAACTTACCCCAATCCAGCTAAGTCTGAGACAAGATTTCCCAAGGCAGCAGCTGGATAGTTGGAAAATTATAGTATTATATAAATTAGTAACACTGCAGAAATACCCAGAAAATGTTTTATAACCATATTATTGCTTAAAACTAAAATTCTTCTGAAGACTGTTATTGGATATATTTATATACCTCATAAAAGCCGCTTTTCAACATAGTGTAAAAATATAACATCAATCGATCAGCCGTCATGAAAATTTTTTTAAAAAGTATGAGAACATCACAAATTTAGCAGGGTAATTTACAAAATCGTTCAGTAATTGGCCATGGTTGATCCTGAGGAGCATAAGCACTTCTAGGTTATTGCTATTAAAAGTAAAGCAGCTGTCTCTGATTTTTTTTTTTTTTTTTTTGGTACTGAGAGAATCTGAAACACAGTCCTCAAAAGAGGAACCTGAGGAAAAAAATTCTTTTAAACGGGCAATTTCTAAGAAGGGGTTTTAAATCAAAAAAAGGACTTTGATTTGAGCCCAGAAACAACTTGGAAACCCTGGAAATTAATATAACGATATGAATTGTAAAGTACTTAATGTCTCACAATGACTCTACCTCCATTCTCCACTCTTTAGTATAAATATGTATGGATGATTAGCTCAAACTAGAAATGAAGCCTCAATAAAGCTACGTGTTATTTTCTGCAGGTATCCCACTGGCCTCTATGGGAAGGGAATGCTGATATGACAGATCTTTAATCTGCTCCAACAATATACTGTTTATATTCTCTAGAGCCATGATGGCAAACCTATGGCCCTCTCTGTGGGCACGAGAGCCGTCGCCACAGTTCAGATCCCCCACGCATGTGCGGGTGCCTCCCACTGACCAGCTGGTCTTCGGATCTCTGCTGCACATGCGTATAGGGGCGGGGCACGTGTGGGGTGCCTCATGCGCATGCGTTGGGGGGATGGGGCACATGCAGGGGCTGTGCATACATGCGCAAGGGCAGGACACGTGAGGGGGCACACATGCATGCATGGGGTGGGGCACATGCAGGGCCCACACATGCATGCACGGGGTGCATGGACGGGCCGCACGCACATTGGGTTTTGGGGTTCGGGCATGAGTGCATTCGTGTGCATGCACGCACTTTGGGCACTCGGTCCGGAAAAGGTTAGCCATCGCTGCTTTAGAGCAAGATCATGACAAACTTTCATCTACAATAAACTAATATTCAAAATTCAATTTAAAACTAAGTACAGTAGTGTTTATTGTATTTGAAAGAGAGCATATTCTATTTCTCAAAATTATATCAAACTTTCAAAAGTCAAAGTTTTGAATAACAACACGTAAAAGATAAAACAAATTTCTTCAAAAGCTGGAAGCAAAATGAGGCGGCCAATTTTTCATATGGAGAGTCTGGGTATGTATACTGTATCACCCTAAACCAGACTGTTAAACCGTAACAGCAGACTTAGCCAAAATCCAACATCAGAACATGGCCTAATGCCAAGTGATTCATCCTTTAATCTGTTTTTAGAAAAGCAATCAAAAAGCTGTGTCCAAACAGGAGGACAGGTCAATAGAAGCTTCTTTCCTCCAAGAATACGTATTTTTCTTTTCCTCACTTTCCGCTCCACCCCCACCCCCCACCCCCCACCCCCAAAGTGCAAGGTCTCCTTCTTTTTGAATGAATCGACAGTTGATCCATTGGTTGCAACAAGAATTGATCAACTGACTTGTCACCCGAGACTGATATTGTAGGCTGGCTCAAAGTTTCCCAGCTGTTTTTCATGCCTAAAACAAAACCGGAATTCACAGTCTCCTGGTTTCTACACTGCTGCCTTAGCCACTAAACCAAACCATTGTTTCCTCCAAAGACAGTAATAAATCATCCAATTATTGTTCAGGACAGTAAGTCATAATTATTTCCCCTTTGCAAAAAAAATCCACACTCTATTCAATTATTTCTACAAAATAAACTCCCCCATATTTTTGTACCCATATAGGGAAATAGCACTCAGATACAGCTATTTTTTTTAAAAAAAGAGTAGAAATGCTATCTTATTTACAGATACAATTTTCTCAAAATTGTGTTGGAAGAAGTAGAAGAAAAATATCAGGAAACTTCAGACAAAGATGGATGTGTTCCTAATTTTATCTCGTGATAAAGGTTTCCACTGGTGTTACGCACATGCTTTCCTCAAACAGCAGCAAAGGGTTCTATGAATGTCACTGTGCACATAAACTTAAATGATAAACAGCTATAAAAATCCACATAAACAGCAATGACCTTCATTACTTGCCTGCCATGGTAGAAATTCCAAGCACAATGCCTATTGATAACTCTATCTGTGTGCCCTAAAAATAACAGAGAATTTCATTATCAGCCACACATTATGTAGACAACGCATCAGGAATCACTTGTAGGAAACAATGCAAGTGTAAAAAGAGGGAGGGGGCCCACCTGCTCACCAGTTCCTCTAGAACGGGGGTGTCAAACTCATGGCCCGTGGGCCGGATCCTTAGATGCTTAGATCTGGTCCGCGGGACTGCCCTAGAAACAGCAAAGGACTGGCCCACGGTGCCTCTGCCAACAAAAACGGAGCTCAGGAGGGTTGTGTGCGGCCTCCCTGAGCTCCGTTTTCACTGGCAGAGGGCTGCAGGAGGCTGTCGCAGCCAAAAATGGGACCCGGGGGATGCATGCGCCCCTCCCGGGCTCCGTTTTCACTGGCAGAGAGCTAGCAAAACAAACTAAAAACAAAACAAAAGGAGAAATGTTTCTCCTTTTGCAATTCATGCAAGAAAGGGCAGGAAAGAAGAAAGGGAAAGAGGAAAGACAGCAAGGAAGGAAAAATAAGGAAAGAGCAAGAAGAAAGGAGAATGAGGGAGGGAGGGAGGGAGGAAAGAAGGGAGATTATAATGAGTGTGAGGGAGGGTCCTGCGTTAGTACTGGCCACCACAGGTGACATCAAGGTGGCCACGCCCACCTTCCCCCCAGGTCAAACACAACCCTGATGCGGCCCTCAATGAAATCAAGCTTGACACCCCTGCTCTAGAAGACCCTAAAGCAATATGCATTTTACTGCATTGGTATAATGGTACGTTAAAGCAGCATTGAAACTAGCAATGCTGCATTGCTGCAATACTAGAAATATTTCAGTATATATAAAGATTGGTATCATGATGACTTACCGCAGCAATCATAATGGCATTATCAAAAAATCCAAAGCCTACAAAAGGTACTGCATTGTGGAAGAACACTAGAACAAAAAGAGAGGTGTACAATGTTTTAAGTGCTTGAATCGCCATTTGCAATTATATCAAATAATATGATATTGTTTGTTATTTATCCAAATAAGGGTTGAAATGTGTTTAAAATCCCAGGCACGTCACTCTGTTTCTATAAATAACCCAAACCAGAAGGGTCTTTTCCTAGTCTCTTGAATACAACTAACCACCAGCAATTTGTATGCCGCGATCCCCAATACCAAAGTGACTATTTCTGAAAGGCCAGATCCATTCTAAGTACTTTCTAGATAATTCCATCTGCGGTAGAGTGACACAGGGGGAAAAGCAGCACATACATAGAGGAATCAGTGACAGTCACTGGTGGAATTGCTCTGGACACAGGGGATGTTAGCCAATCTGTAACTGGGAGAGAGAGAAATGAAGAAGAATTCAAGAGATCCTCATCAGAGCAGACTCTCTGGTAGGCCTTGAACTAGCATGGCTAACAGTGTCCTCCCAAAAGTGAAAAGTAACAGCCAAATACTAAGAGTGGCAAAACACTGCCGTTCTTGGAGGCTTTCAATTCCCTAACCATCTGATTTATTAAAAAAAAAATAAAATACAAAATAGACGTAAGCATTTACCATGTTTCAGTTGTCCAGTGGATGGTGGTGCAACCTCCAGCTTCTCTAAATTTAAAGAAAGGAATCTATAAGCATAGACATATTTGGCTAGTTATTTTGTACATAGCAGTATGAACACGTAAAATAATAATTCTGATGAAAAAAATATATAGGTAAGGTAGATTCTCCATGAACTTCATTGGAATTTTTAAAAACCCTGTCTCTTCAAGTCACTAAATATGACACAACATTTTTCTTAACTTCGTTATCACAATAAGTGTCCCACAATTTAAAATGGCTTATCGTATTCAAGGAATGGGCAAGATGCAGACTTTAGGGGGAAAAAATCATTTATATTTTCATTATCTAGATAAAACCCATCCTTAGTCAGGAAAGGCAGAACTACTTTGATATCTGAACCAGCACTATAAAAAAATGTTAAACTGGCCAGAATGATTTTGTAACATTAGTTTATGGCTATCAAACAGTTCCATGACAAAAATCTTCATCAATTTCCAATGACTTCAAGGAAATAAAAATTGATTTAATTAACAATGAAAGAAATTGCTTAAGCAAGTAGATCACCAGAAATTGGCAGCGTAACTAATATTCAGCAGCCATAAATAGAGAATTAAGGATGTCATGAGGAGGTGTCTGGCAACCATATGGTAAAATTTATCATAATTTTATGAAGTTTAAGGTTTGTGGGTTATTAAATAAAGATTTTAATTTCTGTTTGCCATGTGTCGTATATTTCTATTTAAACAGCTTAGATTCTCTTGACTGAAACAATATACAGACATACACCCTAAATCCATTTTTTTGTGATATGCAACCTATAGGTATTTGATTATGATTTAATGAAAGTACTGATCATGGTTGGCAAAGAATTACGGCAAATGGATATCATTTAATCATGTTTCAAACAAGTCAGGTGTCATGGGTAACATTAAATTATGACTCCGGGTTTGCAAATCACGGTGGCTGCATTCCCAAATCACATTCAACAAGACTCAGAGTCCATTACAATTTTGAGTAATGTGCACGCACAATAATATATTGCATCAAATTTCGCTCTTACTGGTGACTATTTAGCACAATCTAACCTGTTTCTCCATGCAAAGCTCCTGGAGTAAGAGGGGGAAATAGAAACAATACAAGGCAAAATAAATATATGCCAGTTCAGAGCCTCTGAGAGAATGATGACCTGACATAAAGAAATCTACATAGACAGAATGATTTTATCTTCCCCGAGTTTACCTTCTGTGTCTCACGTCTGTTACTATTTCAGAGAATATAAATATGTATTCCTTCTCCAATCTGTCTGTTATGGCAAAGCCAGAAAGTCTCTTGATGGTGAGAATCTTAAATGCATTACAAAAAGGCATTTTTTCCCCTTTTTGTACAAAGATTTTATTCAAGAATCCTTTAAAAATCGCGCAGTACGATAAAAGATGTTTGCACTGCTGGATAAGAGGCACAGGAATCAAATCAATATTTTATCCTTATTTCAATAAGTGGGATATTCTCTCATAAACAGATTATGAAAACAAAGGCTTCAATTGAATGTTTCACTTGCAGGTTTTACATGAATATGCAAATATTTATCAAAACATACTTTTATCAGTAACTTCCTGCCTTTGGCCTCATTAATGCAAAAAAAGTGGTTATCATTTAAACATGGATAAAAAATCCCAGGAGCTCAGATATGTACTTTCCGGTGTGGTATTAAATATTAAAACTAACCCACATTCAAAATGTATAAATAAATGAATCATCGTCTATAATGTTTTCAACCTTTCTTACAAGTAGTCCTTGATTTATGACCACAATTGGGATTGAAATTTCCTTAGCTAAGTGATGCAGTCCCTTAAGTGAGTCTTGCTTGATTTGATGACCTTTTTTGCTGCAGTCATTAAGCGAACCCGGCTTCCCCCGTTGATTTTGCCTGTTGTAAATAGCAATACCACTTAGACTTATATATTGCTTCACAGTGTTTTTATAGCACTCTCTAAGTGGTTCACAGAGTCAGCACATTGCCCCCCAACAATCTGGGTCCTCATTTCACCCACCTTGGAAGGATGGGAGACTGAGTCAACCTTGAGCCAGTGAGAATTGAACTGCTGGCAGTAGTCAGAGTTAGCCTGCAATACTGCATTCTAACCACTGCACTACCACAGTTCCATAAACCCTCTAGAAAGGTTGCAAATGGCAATCATATGATCCCAGGACACTGCAACCATTGTAAATACATGCCATTTGCCGAGTGTCCAAATTCCGATCACCTGAAAGTACGGATGCTGCAATGGTCGTTAAGTGTGAGGACTGGTCATAAGTCATTTTTTTTCAGCACCATCACAACTTCGAACCGTTGTTAAACAAATGACTGATAAGTCAAAGACTACCAGTATTTTCTCTTCCATTGTGTGCTACAATCACAACAACTCTTGGCAATGGTTTGGTATTATACCAGAACCTATGAACTATAGCTTGCATTTGTGTTGGATCAGTAAATGGAAGGGGAAAAATAAGGACATGCTTGCATTAAGTTGTGAACCAGTTTTTTCTGGGTCATCCACATTTGAATCATGTTTTGTCTGGAACACATGCTGAAAAATGTAAGAAAATTATCAGATGGGCAGGATTACCTTGATTGGGGAAAAAAGGATAAATGATGTAAGACTTTCCATTCATAAAAAAATAACACATCAGAAATGAATGAAATTTCAGCCAGTGCAGAAAAAAAAGGCAAAGAAAAGCAGCTGTTTTCATCATTACAGAAATAATTGAAGGCCAGCTTTCTTCATATGAAATGAATTGTATATGTAATTAATTTCCACAAGTTACAATTACAACAACCGTTTGTTTCAAATGCAAAAGAGCAGATTAAGCCACTTGGGTTGAGTTTCTAAATCTCATGCAAAAAAACTCTGTAGCCTAACTTTAGATGTGGTCCAAAGCCAAACGCCTCTTCAAAAATATCTTTTAGAGTAACAATATTAATAAAATAAAGACAATCTTGGAAGCAAGCAAGCAGCAGAAAAAGACTGCTGTTCTCAGGCTTCAACTAGTTATTACAGTTATTACAAACAGGGCTTCATAACAAAATGACAGATTATTTGGTTTGACTGGGGAGTATTCTTCAAATCATGGTTTGCTATTACATCCAGACAAGACAAAGATGTCAAAATGTCCTAAATTAAACTGAAAATAACCCATAGTAAAACATATGTTAGAGGCCTTATCAGAATGTATACACTTTTCAGACCATTCTCACTTCATCTAAACTAATGTACCTGCTTAAAACACTAATGTAAGTCCTTTAATTAAAGTGGGATCAGTTTAAACTAAACTGCAAGCAAATTTTAATTAAGAATTTAGACCAGTTCGGCAGTTACGGTAATTAGGATAATTTTTATTTTAGAAGCAAAAGTCCTCATCTTCTGTTACTCTGAAAGAAATCCAATGCTGATGCAGTCAGAATTAACCAAAAGCATTTATATCAAAACATGCCAGATCATTTGATGAGGGAAACATTAGTAAGTTCATGTACGGTTATTATATGACCAGCACCATTTACTCACATCATGCCTTATTTATCAACAAATAGCAAAATTTACTGTACCCAAAGCCCTAGGTATTTCTGCTGATGCTATCTGTTTCACTGACATCTTAAATGGTACCAGCGGTTTAGGAAATCTGGATGCTAAAAAGTTTTCATATAAAAGAAACATCATGTTATTTTACTTTCAGCTGAACATTTTAAATTTTCATTATTCTAATCTAGAATCCCAAGTTTATTTATTTAGAAGTAACAGTAAGAGTCACTGATTTTAATGGATATTACTTCCTTATAAATACTGTTTATCTTGCATCCTCTCACTGTGTCACTAATGGAATTTACTCTGTAGGATGGAATATTAAACTGAAAGCGAACCTTCACTCCACCTTTACTAAATTAAATATGTAACCATATCCTCACTTACTCTGGGGTCCACTGCACTTCATAAAAACACGTGAACAAACATGAATTCTCATGCAAAAAAACTGAAATATTTGTGATTTGCAGCAGGGAAGCAGCTTAGTTGACAGTGAAGATTTTCTGACTTGAATTCTAAGGCAGTCTTAGTTCATTACTAAAATAAAACACAATCGATGGCAGTACATTTTTTTTTCATGGTTCTAACCCAGGTGATGATGGGACATTTTTACGCACCATTTTCAGTCCCACCAAGGCATCATAGACTGATTCCAAGTATCCTGTAGTTTTCCTCACCAATGCCGTTCTTGCAATGTTATAAACAACTCATGCAACAATCAGTCCACCATTCAACTGAGCAACAGTGTAGGGCAAAAAACTGCTACCCAACAAAATCTACACACCAAGGGTACCTCAGAGCTTGATGCTCTCACCACATCTGTTTTACATGTATATGAGGCCACTGAGTAAGTCCATTTGCTGATTCAAGGTCAACAAACACCAATATGCTTTTTATGTATCTTGTCCTTTAACTGGACAAGCAATGCTGTTGTAATCCCAATGCTTAGACCAGTGCTTCTCAATTATTTTCTGTCATGCCCCCCTAGGAAGAAGAAAACATTTTTCGCGCCCCCCGCGCGACTGTAAATAGTATCATTATTAGAAAAAGGTCTGTTCTCCTTGAAAGGGAGGAGCATGCGCAGTCACATGTACTGGCTTAATGCTCAGTATCGATACAAATGTCAGCAGTGGTAGCCCGATTTCTTTAACAAGTTTGATTAATTGGGGCAGCGTTATGTTTCACAGGAGAAGGTCATTGTCAGTCATTTGAGCATCAATTGGGCGCACATCCATCGGGCAACAAAGTAAGTGTGGACAGACGTCCCACACTAAAGATGGCTCTGACAGGCTCGTGTCACAAGGGTTTTGGACAGTCAATCAGATGCCGAGGTCAAACGCGCCCCCTTTTACGGAGCCTCGCGCCCCCCCTGGGGGGCGCGCCCCACTATTTGAGAAGCACTGGCTTAGACCAAGGTTGTCAAACTTGTGGCCCGTGGACCAGATGTGTCACATGCTGGCCATGCCCACTCCTGGTTTAGCAAAGGGGAGGGGGAGTCGCGATACATCATGTGACAACAACGGAGGTTTCAGAGGCTTTTTTTTCAGCCTCTCAAACAGGTTTCAGAGGCTTTTTTCAGCCTCTGAAACCTCCATGACAGAGGCTTTTTGCTCCGCCTATCAAACGAAGGTTTCAGAGGCTTCTTTCAGCCTCTGAAACCTCCGTTTCAGAGGCTAGGCTGGAGACGGCTACATGCGGTGTATAAGATGCACCCAAATTTTCACCCTCTTTTAGGGGGGGGAAAGGTGCGTCTTATACTCCAAAAAATACAGTATATATGTTTAAATGCCTTGAGGTGTTGAGGATTAGGGTTTGATCAAATAACAAAAAATATGCAAGCAGCCAAAACAATTTTGCCTGCAATTCTAAGTTGAAAATTATTTAGCAGTGCAAATCAATAGGCAGTACAAGTACAACAGTGCTGTGTTGGCACTGCAGCGATCACAACTTTGTTAATACAACTGGTGTAAAGGTCCTTGAAATTTCAATTACATGGGAGTAATGGGTCCCAGATTTTGAATGCATTTTTAAACTAGCGGATTGGAGGTAACCAAATTCAAAAAAAAATTGGGCTACGGTGTAATTGAAGGTTACAGACAGACAGAAGAGTGATAGATATATGTAATCTTTTTTTGTCTTTCTTAGTGGCCTGTAATTTAGAACAAATGCAAAGGTCATGAAAGGGCAGGCATTCTCTCTTGACCCCTATTCAATGACAGAGCTGTCTGATATTCAGTCCATTCTCTTCATTTTAGACATGGAATCAATATCTTCAGAGGGGTCAGTGAATGCCTCATGTCATTACAAAGCCCTCTCTTTCTGATGGGAGAATAATTGTTTCTCTTTTATAAAAGGCAGAAACTGGCACAAAAGACTAAGACGACAGACAGGCCACTTTTCATCTCCCCAGCAGCCTCAGAAATGGCTAACTGGCATTGTAAAGGGGAAAATCTGACTTGGGAATAGCAGTTGGTATGAAGTGAATGAATCAGCAATTGCTTACATGCCAAAAAAAAACCCCCCAAAAACCCCAAGGAGATCATGAAATTTTAGGCGGCATCAGTAGTAGTTCCCAAACTGCAGGAAATACTTTTTTTCCATTTCATTTTCCATGAGTTCACAGAGTTTGTAACTGACTTTGAAAAGTCAAGTAAATGGAAACAAAGACGGAGGAGAATAATTAGGATGATTTGTAGTCTGGAAACTAAGTCTTATATGGTACTTTTTAGGTACTTAAAAGAATTTTCATTCAGAAGCACCAGACAGGTTCTTCATCATTCCAAGACATGAGATAATAAAGTTACAGGAAGAAATGTTTCAGTTGCATATTGGGAAAAACCTTGTAGCAGTAATTTGTCAACAAGTCCACAAGGCAAACAGGTGTTTTCGCTCCCTGCCAGCAGGCCAGCAACAACCATCAATTTTACTGGCAAATATTTGGATTTAAAAAGCCCAGACTACAAACTAGAGAACCTTCCTCAAATATTGTCCCATCACAGTCTTTAGAGAATAGAACAATTTCCAGATGGAATATGAATTCATAAGAATTCTATGTAAATACACACTGCACTTTATAAAACTCTTATTGTGAAGCTGTATTCTCGTGGTTTTTATTTCTGGTCTGATATTAAGTAAAATAATAACCCTGGTCTCCCTACAATGTTTATGATGCGATGGAGTTTCCAGAAAGACTTTGGACAATAATTAGCTGCAAGATCTGTGATCTGCATGTATTCTAATGCAAAAATGATCACGTAAATCCACCCTTGGCAAGTTTAAGACTGTGGATTTCAACTCGCACAATTCCCCAATCATCCCAGGGGAATTCTGGGAGTTGAAGTCCACAAGTCTTAAAGTTGCCAAGGTTGGACACCTCTGAAGCAAGCGATATGTTTTTGCAAGTTGGAATAGTAAAACTCTGTAGTTTTCTACATTATTCTTTGTAGTTTGACATTATTTTTTGTAATTCTTTGTAATATCTGTAATATGGTATGATTCACATGTGGATTTGTGTAGCATTTAATCATCTGTTAATCTAGCATGATTGATATCACATAATTACTATAACTTGATTAATATAAAAATAATTTTGTCTGATTATGCTTTGAATAGTTTTTTTTAAACCAAAGTAAGGGACACTTGTATCTGCAATCAAAATTTCTATTTCTGAGTTGCTACCATGTCCTCCCATATAACACCTTTTTCAGGAAAGCTGTTCAACTGTTCCTATTTTTATGCCTGTATGTTATATAAGCCATTTATTGGCTAATCCAAGTCTTCATTTCATCTATTTTCATAAATTCTGCTTTACTTTGAGAGAAAATTATGGAGACTGTTTTACACTTGAAAAATTTATGACCTACTTTGATTCCTCCATGTAAATGTACCAAAGGAATTACAGTGGTACAACATTAAAGCACAGATCACTGAATCAAATCTAGTTATAGAAAGAAATCTTCCAGCCACTACTAGTACTCTGTTTCCAGGAACATTACTGGATTATTGTGATACTTCGGAATAATGGAAGCATAAAAGCAAATGTTTTGATTTTCTACTACACAAAATTCTATTCAAAATCATAACTGTGTCAATTTATCAAGCCCCATAATTTCAAAGCAAGGCATGGGTATCCAGCTAGTACCATATGTAAGACTGAGGACTTACTGCAGTTTCAAATACTGACAGAGTGAAACCCCAAAACAACATTTCTAGATCACTGCAAATGAAAAATATTCATAAAAAAAACAAATGCGGACCTTCCAGCACAGAGAAGATACACGACTGAGGCAAAATCAGACACATTTTTTTCAGCAGAACTGATTTACTGCTAGCTGTCTTCTAGGGTATTCAAAAGAAGTTTTATTCCAGCACCTTTGTTGCATATTTTCTCACTAAGGAAAGTGTGAGGAAACATATAACAGAAGTGCTGAAATGAAAGCCCTCTGAACAGGCAATAGCAACTATAAATCACAACAATCCACTAAAAAATAGCAACATGCACATGGCAATGCATCATACAAATTATGCACTTGCTGCTTGGTACCTGATAGAAGTTTCAATATTTGTGTCCATTGTCTCACAATCCACAAACACCAATTTAAATAGGCTTCAGACTGGCAGCATATTAGCTAAAACTTGCAGGTGGGATTTTAAACTCTAGGAAAATTACTTAAACATTCTAGTTTAAAAAGAGAGTAATTAAGAGAATAAGAACACATAAACATACACGAAGGAGATGGAAAGTATTTCTTCTATTGAGCATTCCTCCAAGACTTAATAATAATACACCAGTCTCTTATCCCCCAGGCTAGGAACAGTTCAAGCCATTCAATTCCTTCAAGGACACCATTATATGGATCAAGGTCAAATGCAAGCAACTTCCTAAATACATAAAATACAAAACTTAGGCATAATAGCTTGCAGTTAATAGTCTGTAACAGATGAAGATAAAAAAGCAAAGCAAGCAGTTTTGATATTTTCCATTTCAAAGGTTGACATAATTGAAGAACCGCTCTGAATTTATCAGCTGGCTGACAGCTGTCAAGTTTTTTTTTTAAAGAGTGAAAAATCAATGTGAAAATAATAGTAGACTCATAGCTACTTTAGACTTCAGCACAATCACACGCATGCAGACTGAAACTCATAATTAGCTGTCATTTGTTTTGGAAAAAGCTGAGTGAGCATTATTTGCACTATGGTGCAACTCACATACGTAACTGGCAATTTAATGCAATTACTCATAGTTAAAATTCATTCACACACCATGCTATGCCAGTATTTGCTTTAACCAACATGTTGACTATTTTATTTATAATCCATAAATCACAATGATTTGATATCAGTATCAGGCAATTTCAAAGTGAAGCAAATTACATTAAGCAAGATTTAGCATGAAGTGTGAACACAACCTAAGTACTTTGACATTGGAAATATCTAGCCACATTTTGCAAAAACAAAGTTGTTCATTTTAAGATGCCATTAGACTACCTTTGCTACATTACACTAACACAGCTTAGGGGTATGAATTACTATTGATTCTATTGATATAATTGTTCTAGGAAAAACAAAAGGAATTACAGGTAGTCCTTGACTTACCACCATTCATTTAGTGATCAAAGTTACAACAGGATTGAAAAAACTGACTTATGACCAATCCTGACACATATAACCATCACAGCAACCCCACAGCTCATGATCAAAATTTGGGTGCTTGGAAACCAGTATTTTTTTATGATGCTTGCAGCATCACAGAGTCATGCGGTTACCATTTGCAACCTTCCCAACCAGCTTCTGACAAGCAAAGTTAATGGGATAAGCCAGATTTGCTTAATGACCATCTGATTCACTTAAAAACTGCAATGATTTGCTTAATCACCATGGCAAAAAGGTCATAAAATGCAGTGCAACTCACTGAAAAACTGCCTGGCTTAGGAATGGAAATTTTGGGCCCAATTGTGGTTGTAAATCAAGAAGTACCTGTATTCCTCCACATCACATAATTTTTACATGAAGGATGTGCAATCTTTCTAGTTAGAACATCATATATGTATTATATATGTGTAGTACGGCAGCTCTCTTCAAGTTCCACTGAGACAGGTGCATCTGTTAGCTGCTAATTACAAACTGCCAATTAACACACACACAAAAAGCTATGAGTAACTGATATTAGCAACTGTATTATCACAATGCAATGCAACATGGTTATTTAGTACCACTCTACAGAAGAGTATGCCTCCTTCAGTTTTATCACAGCTACGTTATTGAAGAAAGTTGTAGCTTAGGTAGACTTTCAGAAAAAATAGTAAATCAACTGATTATATTTGAGGGAGAACCACAATCAATACTGACAATGAACGTGAACACTCAGGTGTTTTGAATATACACATTATTCCTTTTTGGGGTCGGCAACATTATGCAGAGTGCAGGAAAGAAATAAGCCAAAGAAATTAAAGGTACACAAATCTTGGGTCAAAATACTGCTTTCCCCTATATTTTTGTGCATATTTTAGTAACACTCGACACAATATTCTTCAATGTCCTAGCTCAAGTTTTTTAAAAATATCCCTGTTTGCTTTGGCTTTGATTCCTGGCTGAAATTAAGCCAACTCTGTAAATACTCTAGATTACCTGTTCAAGTTCCACTGCTTAAAACATCAACAAATGAATGGAGGCTCCATCAAAACATTGTGCTAAAAAGTTATCAGCCCCTGCATGCAAGTTGCAGTTGGACACTGTCAGGCACACCAATGAACCGTAAGACAGAACCGGAACAGAGGGATACGCACACTTGCTGAAGCGCCAGAAAAAAACTTTAAAAATGGATGGAAACTAATCAAGGAGCGAACCAACCCAAAACTAAGGAGAAATTTCCTGACAAAACAATTAATCAGTGGAACAACTTGCCTTCAGAAGTTGTAGTGCTCTAACACTGGAGGGTTTTTAAGAAAGATTAGACAATCCTTTGAAATAGTATAGGATTTTTCCTGCTGGGGGGAGAAGGGTTGGATTAGAAGACCTTCAAGGTCCCTTCTCCAACTCTGTTACTCTATAGAAAAAACATTCCACAGTATTGAAAACACTCCACACCTCTAGAAATCATTGTTTTTGTTCTTTTTAATAAGAGAGACCTGCTGGAAGAGGCAATCAAAAGTTGCACACAGAGAGTCTTCTTGCACCATAGTCTGAAACAGCGAAAGGAAAATATGAGAAGAAGCCATTCAAGTATCACTTGGGGCACAGCAGCCGGTAAGGTAACACTCATCCTGCCTGGGATTCAGCTGGAACAGCAAGTAGCAAGCCAAAAAAACCCCAAACCACCCACAACTGCACGTGCCCAACCATCAGCTGCTGCGTACAGGGGATCCGCAAGGAGCAGAATATTTTCCTACAGCCAAAAATGCAAGCATGCACACGCCTATTCGAGATTTGGAAGCGTTGGCTTATTTCAATGCAAATAATAAGAATTACAGGATCCCAAGAGTCGCTGCATTGCCCGGGCTTCGGAATGGGACAACTCGCTGTAACCAACTCGTCAGGGTCAACTGGAGGGGGAGGAAAAGAGGTGTGTGCAAAACAACCCACTGCGAGACAATTTAGCAATTCTGTTTGAGTAAATTTCTAAAATATATATATATATTTTAATTTTTGCCATTCGCATTTCATGCTGTCCTTCCTTTTGCATCCTTTTTATTTTTAAATTATTATCATGATTCCATCCCACCACTGTATTTCTTTGATAGGAGCGTCCCCTTTGGTTCCGCAAGCCAGTTGTCCAAGCAGCAAGTTGATCGTGGAAAGTTGTCATAGACCAGTGTTTCTCAAGTTGAAGTCCACACATCGTCCAGCGGCCAAGGTTGAGAAACACTGTCATAGACACAATCACACACACACACACAAAACCCCCGGACCCCGTTTGGTTAATTTGGATTTCCTAGGAAAAATCGCTAAAGCTTGACTAGGCGGCTCAGACGCTCACCTTGCCGATCAGAAAGGTCGGCGGTTCGAATCCCTAGTACAGGTCTCCTGCGTGAGAGCAGGGGGTTGGACTAGATGACCTCCAGGGCCCCTTCCAACTCTGTTACTGTTAGAAGTCCTCAAGAGCCCATGCCAACATTTCCAAATTGGTCTTTTTTTTTTTTTGAGGGGAGGGGGGATGTCCGCATCTCTGGGACCGGCTGCGCGCGTATACACGTGTTTTACTCGACTTCCCCAGAGTGCCGAGCCTTGCACGCGGGTTGCACGCCCCCCTTCCCCTAACCTCGCTTTCCAAAGCCGACGCTCTCCCTGACACCCCCCCCCACTTCCAAGAGATGCGTGTTCGCAATGATTTCCCCCCCCCCCCCACACACACACAAAAAGCTGAGCCACAGCCAAGAGCGCGGCGCCCGGGGTCGGTTCACACGTGCACGAGGGTGGTGGTGGAGTATGGGGTGGGGGGGGTTTCCTCCTCACCCTGCGCGATGGCGATGGACTCGAAGCGGTGCAACTCCCTCAGCAGGCAGCTCCGCTCCGTCGAGTGGAGGCTGTAGATGAAGTCGCGGGCCCCCTGCGCCGTGTTGAGCGCCTCCATCGGCTCCTTCTTGGGGTGCGTGCCCAGCGGCCGCGGGGAGCCCAAGCAGGAGGCCGAGGCCGGCAACCACAGTCCGTCTTCTTCGGGCCGAGGGGCGCGGCGGAGGGCGCTGAGGCGCCGGCGGAGGAGCAAGAGGCAGCGGCAGCCGCCCAGGCGAGACGCCCGCCCTGAGGAACCGGCCGAGCTCAAACGCAGCGCCAACCGGCAGCTCAGCCACGTCGGCGACGACATGCCGCCCGCCCGCCGGCTCGGCTACCGGCGCTGGGAAGGAGAAGGGCGGCGACGCCCGGCCGCGGGGAAGCCGGTGCTCATGAGTCTGTTCCCGAGCCTTTCCTTGGCCGCGCCCTGCCCGGCGGTTCCGGCGATTCAGAGCCCGAGAACGGCTCCGGCCAGCCGCCGCATCTCCCCTCAGTCAGCAACCGCGGCAGCGAAGAACTCCGCCTCGCAGCTCCCGCCTCGCCTGTCAGGCGGGACTGAAAGGAGGGAGGTGGCCGGCCGGCGCCACGCAGGCGCACTGGCTTCAGCTAGCCAATGGCCGCGGCCCCGCCCCCCCACACCTTCCAACCAATGGGGAGAGAGAGAAGCCTTCTCTTTTCGTCTCCACCTTCTTCCCGCTGCTGCTAATTAGATGCGGGGAAGGATGAGGTTCCAGCCACGCCCACCTCCCTGCAGATCACCTCCCCCCGCTTTGCTTCCTTTGATTATCATGGTTGGCTGCAAAAATCCGGGTGGCCGTTGAGCGGCAGCCCAAAACCCCAATTCCTGGCTCAATCTTGGGGTGATCCGGATCTTTGCAACCCAAATCAGACAACCTTCCCACCACCAGTGCACATTTCTCTCTTGCGTGCTCCCTCTTGGGTGTGGTTCACCTTCACTCCTGCTGACTTCATGGAAACATCTGTATTATTTCGTTGGGAGCGGCCCAGATAATCTGCTAAAAATATAAAGGCAAAGTCTGCAAGAGGAGCTTGGTTCACACATAGGGCCATGTATGTCCTATATACATGTACTATAGTGGGCAGTGCTCAGCTCCGTTTGCAAGCCATGAAGCCAGCACTGTCTCAAAGACATTTCTGCGGGCATGTGGCCAGCATCACAGAGCCCTGTGATATTCCCACCGAAGTGGTGCCTATTTATCTACTCAGATTTGCATGTGTTCCAATGGCTAGGTTGGCAGGAGCAAGGATCAGAGCTCACCCCATCGTGTGGTGCTCGGGTCTCGAACCTGGGCAGCTGGCTGACAGCCCAGTGTCTTAACCGCTGAGCCACCACATTGCCCACATGTAGGAAAGTGGTTTGTTTGTTTTCTTCCAGAAAGTTTTAATCTGGGAATGTACTAAAACAAAGTCTGTCTTTTTTCCTATCTCCTTAGGTTTTTTGTTGTTGTTGTTGTTGTTAGTTGTGAAGTCATGTCCGACTCATCGTGACCCCATGGACAATGTTCCTCCAGGCCTTCCTGTCTTCTACCATCCCTCAGAGTCCATTTAAGCTCATGCCTACTACTTCAATGACTCCATCCAGCCACCTCGTTCTCTGTCGTCCCTTTCTTCTTTTGCCCTCAATCTTTTTTTTTAAAGTTGTTATAAATTAGTATCTTCTTTATACTGTTACAAAGGGATAGTTTTTTTCTCTGTTGCAAACCCGGCTTTAATATGCTTTCTCCAATGGGGTATAGCTAAGCTATGTATCTCAGCCAAGCATTTTAATTGGTAGAGCGTTCATATCTGCTTCTGTATTAGAAAATTGTTACAGCCATCTATCATTACGCCCCTTGGATAATAAGTTTTAAAATTCTAGGTTTTTAAAGTAATTGATTGTGTATGTAAGAGCCCACCCTGGTGTCCAATATGAGGAAAAGCAGAACAGAAATATTTTATAAATAAATAAGGCATCACTTATATGTATTATAGAATCATAGGGCTGGCAGAGAACTTGGAGGTCTTCTAGTCCAACCCCCTAATCAAGGCAGGAGACTTTATTCCATCCCAGACAAATGGCTAGCCAATCTTTTTCTGAAGACATCTGTTGTGACCCCGACTCCCGAGCCTGTCCTAACAGAGGAAGAGGACTCAGAAGGTGATGGGAAGGAACTGATAAGGCCTCCCTCTCCAGGACCCTCCTCTCTGGCAATGCCTCAGGTTCCATCCGAAGGCCAAGAGGAACAGCCTGGGATATGCCAGGAGGAAAGCATATCGGAACAACAACAGATAGGGAGCAAGGATGATGAATCCTGGCTTGATCCCAGGCAGCATTGGGGGGAGAAGTGTGTGCAGCAACGAAAGAGGCGTGGGAGGGCCAGAGATTGAGCTGAGTCACTGAGCCATACCCCACAAGGAATAAAAGTGGGTGTGGTTGCTCTTCAGGCTTTGTGACGGTCGAAGTTAAAAACCTGAGAGTCACATCGCATTACCTGAAATCTGGCTTGTGCATATTTGGATTGGACCTTGGCTAACTCTTGCTTCGTGGATTACTTTTTGCTACTGAACCGGACTGAGGATAAACTCTCTCTTGCTTACTGTGAGTGAAAACTGACTTGGCAGGCATTTCGCAGTTTACTGCCAAAACTCGTTATCTGCCAGAGTTTCTAGTCTGATTGCTTAATAAAATCTTGGCAGGCGTGCCTGATTGTGTGTTTGCCTGTGTGGGGAAGGGGGAACGGAACAACATCCTTTAAGGGAGCACCCACAATTCCGCATTCTTGATAGTAAAGTATAGAAGCGTGACTTGTATCTTCAAAGTGACACCAGTATGTGCTTCTTCTCTCCGTTATTTCAGGGATCTCCAACACAGACTGGGAGAAATGGGCAAGCTCACATTTGTGTGAGTGGAGGGCGCTTTACACTTGTGTGCAAAACTCTGCTCGCCTGTAAACTCCATTTCTGCACGAGGGCAGGTGCCACAACAGAAAAGGCTCTGTTTCTGGACCCCACCAACTCAGACTCCATAGCAGATGAAACCTTGAGTAGGCCTCTTCTGCCGAATCTAACAAGATGGGTAGATGCCATTGGATAGAGGCTGTCCCTCAAATATCCCAGCTCCAAGCCATGACGGGCTTTATAGGTAGCCACTAGCATCTTGAATTGTACCAAGAGGCAGACCAGCAACTAATGCAGCTTGTGGCACAAAGCAATGGTGGGTTCCTCCCGGTTCAGCCCGGTTCTCCCGAGCCAGTAGTGGTGACGATATGATGTCACTGAACCGGTTCTGCCCTCCGCGCCCTCCACACCCCCTGTGTTATTCTTACCTTTTATTTGGCCCCACCCCCAATCTATTGCTGCCTCCTGAGTCCCAGCTGATGGCTAGAGGGAAAAAAACTGTTTAAACTCTTGCGGTGGGACTTCAAAAGGCCGCCTTACAGCTGATCAGTGTTAAAAGAAAACAAATGAGTACACCAGTGCCTGCAAAAATACATGAGTAGATCAGTGCCTGCAAAAATAAATGGGTAGACCAGTGCCTGCAAAAATACATGAGTAGATCAGTGCCTGCAAAAATAAGTGGGTAGATCAGTGTCTGCAAAAACAAATGGATAGTCCGGTGCCTCCAAAAATAAATGGGTAGATCGGTACAGCTCTGCAAGCAGTTAAAAGCCTGGTAGACCACTACCTCTGCTAAATCCTAAATAATTGTCACATGACCATCAAGCCACGCCCACAGAACCGGTAGTAAAAAAAATTTAGAACCCACCCCTGGCACAAAGGTGTCATGTGTGATGAATATAATGGTCAAGGTTGTTACATTTTTGGGTCAGTTGAAGCTTCTAAAAACTCTTCAAGGACAGGCTCACGTAGACCGCATTGTAGTAATACAAGCAGGAGTTTGACTAAGGCAGAAGTGTCTGTAAGTCAGGCAAAAGTTATTAAAGGGGCGTCAGCTTTTGTGAGCTGTAGCTCACGGCATCGGATCCATTAATCCGAAGCATCATTATTGCCTCTGATGAACTGAGTTGCAGCTTGTGAAAGCAGCAGCTTTTTAATTAAACGTCTTAGCTGGAAAAGAGGCTACCAGACTGCTCCTGAGTTCATGAGCAAATGTTTCAGACAGTAAGAGGAGACTAATTCCATATCACTGTTGATTGCTGTGCTTGAATCCATCTAAAACAATCAACTGGGCCCTGCCTGCATTTCCACTCTTAAGGCCACTGCATAACCTAAATGGCACTGCAAGGCAAACTTAGGGAACAACAAGCAAGCTAGGAAGATGAACTCGGTCAGGGGTCTGCAACCTTAAACACTCAAAGAGCCATTTGGACCCGTTTCCCACAGAAAAGAAACCACCGGGAGCCACAAAACCCTTCCTGTGCCCGACTATTTCTTGAGCGGCCACAAAACTAGCATATGTAGTTGAATTAAACATTCTGTTTTCTTCTGAAACTTTTCTTTTCTTGGATTTATCCATGGTTGGCCTACCGGGGGTTGAAAAGCTCAATAAATCGCGTGCCGGGTGGTTGTGACGCATATATTGAGTGACAAGTAGCCGCAGCAGAGTGGTGAAAGAGCCACATGCGGCTCCAGAGCCTCAGGTTGCTGACCCCTGAACTAGGTCTACAGAAATTTAAAAATGCTTAGGATATTGTTGGTTTCCTTGCTCTCGTGAAGCAGTTTAGTGATGGCTGAGCACATTCAATAATTAAACGTAGTCCTTGACTTACAATCATTTGTTTAGTGACCATTCAAACAAAGTTACATCAGCATTGAAAGAAGATGAGCCCTGGTGGCGCAGCAGACTAAAGCACTGTTATTAACATTCAGCTGCCTGCAATTACTGCAAGTTCAAATCTCACCAGGCTCAAGGTTGACTCAGCCTTCCATCCTTTCAAAGGTAGGTAAAATGAGGACCCAGATTGTGGAGGCAATAAGCTGACTTTGTATGAATATATACAAAAAGTATGAAGGCTATTGCTTAACGCATTGTAAGCCGCCCTGAGTCTCCGGAGAAGGGCGGCATATAAATCAAATTTTTTTTAAAAAGTCACTTATGACCTTTTTCACACTTATGACTGTTGTAGCATCTCCATGCTCATGTGATCAAAATTCAGATGCTTGGCAACTGGTTCATATTTATGACCGTTGCGGTGCCCTGGGGTCCTGTTTTGCCATTTTCTGGCAAGCAAAGTCAGTGGGGAAGCCAGATTCACTTAACCGTGTTACTAATTTAACAACCTCAATGATTCACTTAACAACTGTGGCAAGAAAGGTCGTAAAACGGAGCAAAACTCACTTAACAAATGCCTCCCTTAGCAACATAAATTTGGGGCTCAGTTGTGGTCATTAGTCGAGGACTACCTGTATTCGCGTTATAAAATAAGACTCACTTAACAACTGTCTCACTTAGCAATAGAAATGTTTGTCTCCACTGTAGTCATAAGACAAGAACTACCGGTAGTTATAGCAAACTATCCGATCTTGAGGGACATATGGATGGAATGTCACCTATGGAACTCCAAACAGAAAATTCTTCCCATGTTGTGACATTTTGTTGCTGGTGCTGTTTATACAATAATATTTTATATCTGCTATCAGCTTACTGGATGTACAGCTAATCCTCACATAATGAGCAGTTAGCAACTGTTTAAAGTTACGATGGACCCCAAAAGTATTTATGACTTGGATTTGAACTTTCAAGAGCTGTCCTTCCTCCCACAGCGATGTGACCATATTTAGGGTGTTTAGCAATTGACCCTCTTTTATCTCCATTTGCAGTTTACCATAAGCAATTTAGGATTTTTTTTTTTGTCCGAAATGGTACGCTAGTGTTTACTTCCGATTTCTGGCAAACGACGGGTTAGTTCTGTTTGTGTCGTGACTCTTTCTGTAAAGTTTTGCATCCATTTTATTACGCATTTTTTTTATTTGTTCTGTCTCCATGCCCTATCTGAGTAAGCATTTATATACGGTATGTGGATTTTTTTTCTCTCTCTCTCTCTAAGTAGACGAGTATAGGATTACACTTTCAACTTTTCGGAGACTCTCTGAAGCATTTAAAATGAGCAAGTGAATAATGTATAGGACATTACTCCTTGTCAGTCTCTGGGATTTTTTTTTAAAAAGCATGTAGTCAAGTTATTAAAGCAACTGGAAATAGAAATTCCACCAGAAATCCCAGCAAGTACTAGAGAACACACCAAGAGAAGGGCTGCTTTGTGTAAAAGGTCATTTGTATTTTGTTCAGCGGGACCCGAAATATGAAGAGGTACAAGTTTAAACATTTTCTCTTGGCAATCTATATTATTCTATATTAAATAATTAAATTTATTTAAATTATATACTTATACTCAATACCATAACAGAAATACTCTGGTTTAATTGACTTCTAGATTAATATATAGGTAATCCTCCACTTACACCAATTTATTTAGTGACCATTCATTGTTTCAACAGCACTGAAAAAAGTGACTTACAGTATGACCGTTTTTCACACTTACAACCATTGCAACATCCTTAGGGTTGCCTGATCAAAATTCAGATGCCTGGCAACTGGTTCATACTTATTGTTAGGATATGGTTTGGGCCTAACTAGTTGTCCAGGCAATATATGTATACTGTAACTTTAAGCTGTAAATGTTACGTTCTTGCTGAGTCATGCTGTAATTGGATAATGTTTAGTTGGGAGTATATTTAAGTAAAGCATTGTAACATGGTCAGGAGCTGCTATTGTGAAGGAGCTGCTATTGTGAAGAAGCTGCTATTGTGAAGACGCTGCTATTGTGAAGGAGTTGCTATCTGTTAAGCATCGTTGGATGGATCTGCTACCATCGTGGTTTGTGAACCAGAGTGAGTTTGTTTTACTGTAACTACTGGACTGATTTAATTGGTGAAGATTTGGAATTTGTTTTGACTATGCGACTGCTTTTTCCTACGACAAACCACGATGGTAGCAGATCCATCCAATGATGCTTAACACTTATGACCGTTGCTGTGTCCCAAGCCATGTGACCCCCTTCTGCGTCCTCCTGACAACCAAAGTCAATGGGGAAGCCAGGTTCACTTAACAACCGGGTTACTAACTTAACCACTGCAGTGATTCACTTAACAGCTGAAGCAAGCAAGGTCATAAAATGGGGCAAAATTCAGTTAACAAATGTCTCACTAAACAACAGACATTTTAGGGTCAATTATGGTCATAAGTCAAGGACTGCCTGTACTTAATAATACTTTTTGTTCTAAATGGAGGAAGCAGTCTCATATGTTCACAGAAGTTGACTTCCATTTCTTTTTGCTACTAATACATACCTGGAATGCTTCACAGAAGTGGCCTCTCTTACAGGTAGTCCTCAACTTATGGCCATGCTTGACCCCAACATTTCTGTTGTTAATTGAGACACTTGTTAAGTGAGCTTTGCTTCATTTTCTGACCTTTTGTTGTGGTCCGCCTGCAGCCTGCAGAACTGGCAGTGGAGTCTGACAGCAATGAGGCTGAGGAAGAACATGGGACAGTCCTGGAGGCTGGGAAAGGCCCGGATAAGGGCTCTGCATCGGAGGCAGCGATGGGGCCAGGGCCATCAGGGAGCGATGCGCGGACTTCGGAGCCTCCAGAGGCTGACAGTAGAAAGGCAGAGGAACAGGAGGAGCCTGTTCCTACTGCATGTATGAGAAGAGTTGCCAGAAGGCAGGAGCAGATAAAGCAGAGAGGATGACTTGGGAGTAGGGCCAAGACATGATTGGCTCCTCCCATAAGGCTTAAAAGACCAGCAACGGCTCTTGGCCTCTTTGCTGGAAAACAATGTTGAGAGATTTGCTTCTTGTTTCACTGTATTCATTTTTTATCGGCATCTTCTGCTTCTGAACTTTTGCCAAGAAAAGCCTTTGGCAGTTTGCCTAATTATACCAAGGTCGGTGATAAACTGTGGAATGGTGTTTTGAAGAATTTGCTTTAATTTAGTTTGGACTATGCTGAGAATAAGCTAATTCTCAGCTGTTCTAATAAAGTCTGTTTGTTTTCGAACTGTTTGCATTTAATACTAACTACTTGGGCCTTGGGTCACAACACCTTTCTTGCCATTGTTGTTAAGTGAATCACTGCAGTTGGTAAGTTAGTCACCCGATTGATAAGTGGTTCTGGGTTCCCCATTGACTTTGCTTGTCAGAAGGTCACAAAAGGGGATCACATGACCCTGAGACACTGCAACCCTCATAAAATATGAACTAGTTGCCAAGCATCTGAATTTTGATCACATGACCAGGGGGATGCTGCAAAGTTCGTAAGTGTGAAAAAGATCATAAGTGACTTCTTTCAAAGCTGCAGTAACTTTGTTTGAATGGTCACTAATAAATGATTGTGAGTCAAGGACTATGTTTTAATTATTGAAAGTACTCAGCGATCACTAAACTGCTTTCACGAGAGCAAAGAAACCAACAGGGTCCTAAGCACTTTTTCAATCTCTGTAGACCCTATTCATCTTGTTGTGGCCCACCAGCCGCCTGCGTGGATTGTTGCTGATCCCGATAACGAGGAGGCTGGTGTAGTGCTGCGCCAGCAGCCTGTGCAGCCGGCGCTTGAGTTGGACAGCGAGGAGGCTGAAGAAGATGTGGTACCAGAGGCAGGGATTCCGTCAGGGCCTACAGAACCTCCAAAGGCTCCTTTAAGTGAAGAGGATGAAGAGGAGGAGCCTCTTCTCAATGCATGGGCATGCAGAGCTGCCAAAAGGCAGGAGTGGCTCCTCAGGAGGAGGTCTCCTCGAGAGTAAGGCTTGGGGCTAATTGGCCATGCCCTTAGTCTATTTAAGAAAGAACACAGCTTGTAACAAGCTGCAGGAAACAACTTTAGTTTGCTAATCATTGCATTGGGATGTCTCTGCAACCTTGCTTCTGGGCTTTCTGCCAACTTCAGTAAGACTCTGACTATCTTATCTGTGGAATTCTGGCAGGCTGTTAAGAATGCTTATTAACAGCCGGCATTTGCTAAAACTGCGTTATTTGAGTAAACTAAGTTGTTCAGAGTTTCTGTGTGCTGTGTTCTTTGGGATCCGTAGCTGGGGCAGAACACATCTTCCTAGCTTGCTTGTAGTTTCCTAGTTTTGCTTTGCCAGTGCCATTTAGGTTATGCAATGGCTTTAAGAGTGAAAACGATAGGCAGGGCCCAGTTGATTGTTTTGGATGGATTCAAGCATAGCAATCAACAGTGATATGAAATTAGTTTCCTCTTACTGTCTGAAACATTTGCTCATGAAATTAGAAGGAGTCTGGTAGCCTCTTTTCCAGCTAAGATATTTAATTAAAAAGCTTCTGCTTTCACTTTGGCAGCCTTCCTGGTTTCCCAGATGGTGATCATCCCTACAGGTGGTCCTTGACCTACAACTATTTGTGTAGTGACCATTCAAAGTCACAGCACTGGGAAAAAAAATTACTTACGACCAGTCCTTCCACTGAACAAGCAATGCGGCCTCCTCACGGGCATGTATTTATGACAGTTGCGGTGTCCTGGGGTCATGAGATCACAATTTGCCACCTTCCCAGCTGGTTTCTGCAAGCAAAATCAAGTTGGGGCAAGTTGGGTTTTCTTAACGGCCACGTGATTCCCTTAACAGCTGCAGTGATTTGTTTAACAACTGTGTCAAAAAAGGTTGTAAAATTGGAAGCGACTCATTTAACATTCACCTTGTTTAGCAGTGGAAATTCTGGTTCCCAGTGGGGTCATAAATTGAGGACTACCTGTAGAATTATTCTAACAGCTTTAACAAGCTATATGGCATAGGACCAGGATATCTACGGGACCGCCTTCTGCCACCAACAGCCTCCCACCGACCAGTTCACTCCCACAGAGAGGGACTCCTCAGGGTGCCGTCGGCCAAGTGATGCCGGCTGGCGACACCCAGGAGGAGAGCCTTCTCTGTCGGAGCCTCTGCCCTTTGGAATGAATTGCCCCCGGATATTCGTAACATCTCTGATCTCCGGGTTTTTCGCTGTGCCCTTAAGACCCTACTGTTCCGACAGGCAGGGCTATCTAATTGAATGATTTTAAATCGGGTTTTAACTTTGGGTTTTAAAATTCGCCCAAACCTATTTAATGAATTTTAATTCATTTTAACTCTGATACTGTATATTTATGTTTTAATTGGCTGTACACCGCCCCAAGTCCTTCGGGAGGAGGGCGGTATATAAATAAAATTATTATTATTATTATTATTATTATTATTAGTAGTAGTAGTAGTAGTAGTAGTAGTAGTAGTAGTAAATGAAGACTCAATCATCCAGGCCAAAAGCACCTAAAAAGGTTAAATTATGGCAATTGGACCAAAGTTTATTAAACTGGGATGTTTCGTTCCTCAACTGAGGAACTTCTTCAGTCAAAATGAAAAAAATGTAAGTTAGGCAGTACATTCCAGTGACTCTGACTCTCTACCTAACTTACATTTTTCATTTTGACTGAAGATAAATGAAAAATTTAAGTTAAGCAGAAAGTCAGAATGTACTCTTGCCATACCAACTTCCTAGCTTAAACTCTTCATTTTGATTGAAGTTACTTGGATGAGTAACAAAACGTCTCACTTTAATAAACTTTGGTCCAGTTGCCATGATTTAACCTTTTTAGATATTAACAGGTTATAGGAACATTAGATTTTAGATCCAGAACAGAGATTCTTAATCCAGAGTTATGCAATTTTGGTTCTTGTCAGCCCTTTGAGGAAGAACAGGTCAGGAAACAGACAGCAAAAGAAATCCATAGGAATTAGTGAAACTCTTGACAACTGGACAGCATTTTTATGCTTCTCTTTCCTCTATCCAGGTGAGGTTTTTTTTGTTCACCTGCTCCTGTCTTTCTGGGCTAAGCTGATGTTTTTGTGAAGGTGCTGTAAACTTTAGTGATCGCAGTACCTTTCTACAGTTGCTGCTGTAATACGGAATTTCTTTGTCGATTCCTATTTCTATAGTTCCTGGTCTATAGATTCCTATTTCTTTTTCATGTGATTCAAATTTTAAATGTAATTAATTAGCTTAAAAATTTAATAATTAAAAACAAGGTCAAGTACAGAGAGCACAGGGAGAATCTGGAAATCTGTTAATAAGAATTTGATATGCAAACATTATTTCCTTTCTAACTTTTCTGTACGGTCCACATAGGACAGAATTATTCAGTAACTGGTTCTTAGAACTTATTGGTTTTTTCAGAGATTTCACCCAATAAAACAGAATAACAGTTGGAAGGGACCTTGGAGGCCTTTTAGCCTCTGCTCAAATAGGAAAAAATAGCTGTCTAATCTCTTCTTAAAAGCCTCTAGTGATGGAGCACCCATAAGTTCTGAAGGCAAGCCGTTCCTCTGGTTAATTGTTCTCACTGTTAGGAAGTTTCTCCTTAATTCTAGGTTGCTTCTTTCTCCCTGATTAGTTTCAATCCATTACTTCTTGTCCTGCCTTCCTAAATTTCACTGTAATAGGAAACTATATTTATTTATGTGAATTAAATCTGCCACCTAGTGGCAAGCAAGCAAGAAAAAAACAAGGGCACTTGAACTATGTAAATTATTTACAATACGATTATGGAAAAATCTCAGAACGCATTATTTGCTTTTGTTTGCTTTTTGTGTCTTACACAATTGTTCAATGCACAAGTGCTAAGTCTACATAGTTTACAGCCTCTAATAACAAGATAAAAACACATACAATAAAGTAAACAGAACAATTAATCAATGGAATGACTTGTCTCCAGAAGTTGTGGGTGTTTCAACACTGGAGATTTTTAAGAAGAGATTGGACAAATATTTGTTTGAATGGTATAGGGCAGTGATGGCTAACCTTTTCTGGACCGAGTGCCCAAAGCGCACACATGCCCGAACCCCCAAAATGCAATGTGTGCCCAGCCCTTGCGCATCTGGCCGCACCCCCACGCATCCATGTGTGGCCCATTACATGCACCCCGCCTCACGCATGCACGCACTCCCCCCCACACGCACGTGCTCCCATGCATGTGCATACAGCCCCCGCACATGCACAGCAGAGACCTGAAAACCAGTTGGCCGATGGGAGGGGCGCACGCATGCACAGCTGAGCTGAACTGGGGGGATGGATTACATGCCATCAGAGAGGGCGCTGCGTGCCACCTCTGGCACATGTGCCATAGGTTCGCCATCATGGGTATAGGATCATGATGGTAAATGCATGCCAGAGGTGGCACGCAGAGCCCTCTCTGTGGGTACATGTGCCATTGCCAGCTGGATTCCAGTGTGCACATGTATGCTGGCCAGCTGATCTTTGTGGGAGCTGGAGCAGCCAAAAACAGCCTGAAAATGGCCCAAAATACCCAAAAAATAGGTCATTTTTTGGGGCGTTTTCAGGCTGTTTTTGGCCTGAAAATGGCCTAGAAAACAGCCAAAAAAACAGGCCTTTGGGGGGCCATTTTTCAGGACAAAAATGGCCCAAAAATGGCCTGAAAAACAGCCAAAAAACCGGTATGCCTGTGCCAGCCAGCTGGTCTTTGAGTTTCCGGAGTTCCAGTGCGTTCTCATGCACATACACAGAATGCACACACATTCTGGTTTGGGCACTCAGTGCCTAAAAGTTTTGCCATCACTGGTATAGGGTTTCCTGCCTGAGTGGGGGGTTGGACAAGAAGACCTCCAAGATCTCTTCCAACTCTGTTCTGTTAAAATAAACACTCCAAATGGGAGCTGATTCCTGAGAATAAGAATGTGAAACACTAAGATGAGTATATAAGAGAAAGAAAAGAACTGCTGACAAGCATCCAAATTTTGATCATGTAACCATTGGGCTCCGGCAATGGTCATAAATGTGAAACATGGTCATAAATCACTTTTTAAATGCCATTGTAGCTTTGAATGGTTGTAAGTTAAGGTCTATTTTTACATGATTTTGCTAACGCAAGATGGATATTATTAGAACTGTCCAATCATGGACTTTTGTTTATTTTGGCAATTGAGTAGATATTCAGGTAAGTATCCAAGACACACCCTATTCCCAAATCAGTATTATTGATCTACACTGAAATGACTCCAGTTTGTATTTTCACATTAATTGGCATGTACCCAAGGTGATAGAATACTTTTTCTGCTCATAAATCTTTCCCAAACTTCATTTGGATTTTTCATCCTTACCAAATATGAATACATTTCTTAAGATAATACTCTTAGTTATTAATGTCACCATGAGTCAGCAGCTTTGACTGAACGGAACAACGATTCCTATAAT
The DNA here is from genome assembly GCA_012654045.1 of Ptyas mucosa. Lineage (NCBI taxonomy): Eukaryota > Metazoa > Chordata > Lepidosauria > Squamata > Colubridae > Ptyas > Ptyas mucosa. The sequence continues at coordinate 56,264,171 of WNWU01000003.1, forward strand.
TATACTTTATTTCCAGACAGCTAGATGTCCTGATTCATAGTCGTTTGCGCCCTTAAAACTAGATATGCTCATTATTCAAGATTCACAAATCTGAGAAGAAACAAAATCATTTCTTTAAATTAGTGAAATCTAGAGTGTTTCCAGATGGTTGAGATATGTTCTTGCTACTAAACCGAAAACAAAAGCAATGAATAAAACTGGATATATGCACAGATGGGTACAAGATATTTTGAAGAGGATTTGAATCTCAACCAACAAATGCTCTGTCTTACACATTGGCAAAAAGAATCAGAACACTAAATACAAGCTAAGTGGACATGACCTTGTAGATGACCCTCACTCTGTCAAGGACCTGGGGTACTCATATCAAATGATCTAAGTGCCAAAGCCCACTGTAACAACATCGCCAAAAAGGCATTAAGGGTTGTAAACCTAACCTTGCATAGCTTCTTCTCCGATAATATTACACTACTAACCAGAGCAGACAAAACATTTGCTAGACCAATTCTTGAATACAGCTCATCTGTCTGGAATCCGCACTGCATATTGGACATTAAAACAACTGAGCGCGTCCAGAAATATTTCGCAAGAAGAGTCCTTCACTCCTCCGCTCGTAACAAAATACTGTATGCCACCAGACTTGAAATTCTGGGTTTAGAAAATGTAGAACTACTCCGCCTTCAATATGACCTAAGCATAGCTCATAAAATCATCTGCTACAATGTCCTACCTGTCAATGACTACTTCAGCTTCAACCACAACAATACAGGAGCACACAATAGATACAAACTTAAAAGTGAACTGCTCCAAACTCGATTGCAGAAAATATGACTTCAGCAACAGAGTGGTCAATGCCTGGAATGCACTACCTGACTCTGTGGTTTCATCCCCAAACCCCCATAACTTTAACCTTAGACTGTCTACTGTTGTCCTCACCCTATTCCTAAGAGGTCTGTAAGGGGCGTGCATAAGAGCACCAGTGTGCCTACCATCCCTGTCTTAATGTTCCCGTTAATTGTATTCATTTTATGTATTCAATTAATGCTTATACTTATATATATTATCTTATAGGTACTCGACAAAATAAATAAATAAATAAAATGAATCAGTGTTCCATGTATCATAGATAGAAGAAGAGGAGACAATGGGAGGTACTTAATTATTAGGTTTACCGAAACTGTTCTGAAAGCCAACTGACATTTGGGCAGTCCGGATCACAACAAATATAGCCTTCCAAGTCATTTTCTTGGCTCACCGTACTTTCTAAGTGCTGAGAACATCGTCTAATAAGACCAAAGGACTGAAGGTCTTGGAGATGCAGAAGCTGGGAGATGGAAAGCCTTCCTGGAAGAGGAAGGTGTGGTGACAGGCAGTGCTCTTTGGGGATTTCTGCTGCTCTCAGACTTCCTGGTGCTGTGTTTTCTTGGGTGGCTCCTGAGTCTTGGGACAGGGGCAGCAGAGAAGTGAGCTTTGGCTAGGGGAAATGGGCTAGGAGTCTGAGACTGCCCTTAGGAAGGCAAGGAAGAGGAAGCTAGTCTGGCTGCCCCACCATGAAAGTTTCTGCCTTTTAATCAAATTTCTTAGTTGGAAAGAGACCAGGGGTGAAATGTTACCTGTTTGCCCGAACCAGTAGTGAAAATGCTACTGGTTCGCCCGAACTGGTAGTAAAAAAATGCTTTAAAAAGTTTTTAAAAAAAGTTCTGATGATCACCTGCCCCCCCCTTTTTTTAGAGCATTTTTTTACTTACCTGTTCAGGCAATAGGTAGTAAAAAAAATGCTTTAAAAAATAAAAAAAAAAGGTTCTGACAATCAGCTGTGCCACACAATCATTGGAACTTTTTTTTTTACCTTTTAAAGCATTTTTTAACTACCTATTGCCCGAACCACTATTTTTGTGTAAAGTGTAATAGTTTGTTTTTGAGCTCTCTGTGAGGGGCCATTTTGTGTGAAGTCCAGCCAGTTGTGTGGCTTTTGTGTTACTTTTGTGTAAAGTGTGATAGTTGGGTTTCCCGGTCACATGACCACAAGCCACGTCCACCCAGTCACATGACCACCAAGCCACACCCACAGAACCAGTAGGGAAAATTTTTGAATTTCACCACTGAAAGAGGCTAACTACTTTTTGAAATGTTCAGCAAAGAGTGAGAGAGGTGGTGAGCAAGTAAGGAAGAAGGAAGATCTCTGTGCAGGAGGGAGGGAGGGAAGAAGAAGATAAGGAAGGAGAAAGAAAGGGAAGGAGGGAGGGAGGGAGGAAAGAAGGAAGGAAGGAAGGAAGGAAAAGAGCCTTGGATAGTACAGTGGTCTAAAGCCCTGTTATTAGCATCAGCTGCCTGCAATTATTGCAGGTTCGAATCTCACCAAGGCTCAAGGTTGACTCAGCCTTCCATCCTTTCTAAGGTAGGTAAATTGAGGACCCAGTTTGTGGGGGCAATAAGCTGACTTTGTATAAATATACAAAAGTATGAAGGCTATTGCTTAGCGCATTGTAAGCCGCCCTGAGTCTCCGGAGAAGGGCGGCATATAAATCAAAAATTAAAAAAAAGAAAAGAAAACGTTCAGCTAACAAAAACAGAAGAGATGCAAAAACAAAGCAGAAAAAGAGGGGAAGAGAGATTGGTGAGGAAAGTGGAAAAAAGGTATAATTTAGATGGAAGTTCCAGACTGTTATCATCTTACATATGCTCTTGAAAAAAAATTATAAAACACTCCAGTGATATAAGTGTTCTGGTTAATAAAAACCATTGCCAGCCAAGCAACCAAAGTAACATGCTACTTTCACTACTTTGCCTTGGAATAAAGTTTTGAAATTATAATTTGTGTAATGACTTATCATGATACTCTTCATTTTCGATCCACTAGAAAATTTTTATTAAGATGCTTCAGTGTTGTGGCTGCTATATTGAAGAACTAGTTTTTGTGGGATGCATATAACAATTTGAGCATCTTAAGGTTCTTGTTTTTCTACTCCTTTGGTGACCTTCAAATTCTTTATTTTGATTTTCATTTTTTCACTTTTTTTTTAAAAAAACCCATCCTTTTAATTAGAAAAAAAAGATGGGAAGTGGGCATGCTAGAAAGCAAAGAACAAGTGTTCAGCATAATTGTTATTCACAAAAGTGATTCTGGGCCAACAGACATTCCTGGAAAATAAATGTTGGTTGGCTGCAAACCATGTTTTGTTTGGAAATGTGCCTGCTTGTCAGAAAAAGTAAGAAATAGAAGTTGGAATATCATCAAGCGCTATAAAGGGTGGCACAGAAGCGTAACCATTTGCTTTCTGATCTGGTCATGGCTATCATAGCAACCATTTCTGAATAGGTACTACTGCCCAATGGCAGCCATTTTGTGAGTGTGCCACATGCTCTCAAAATTCCAGATTTATTCATTGGCGTCATAAAGGATGTTTATATAGTGAAAACATTTGACATTCTGCTTCTTATAAGAAGTTTGCGGCCCCGCTGCGAACCGGTAGTAAAGGTAAGTAGAACCCACACCTGTGACAACATTCGAACAAACGATTTTATGGGCTCCATATCAACCTGGAATTGCCATGCCTGCTGGCAAAATGTCTTCAGAGCTTTCAGAAGATTTTTTTTTATTATTTTAAAATTTGTAATTTTATTATAACACATATATGACATTCACATAACATATAACATATAAATATCTTATCATTTTTAAGCATGGTTTCATCATGGTCTTCCTTCTGTTATTTTGTCTTTTCCCCCCTATGTCTTCATTTCATTCCTCTTTTTTTCCCCCATTGTCCTTTTTTTTTCTTCCCCCCTGTAAAGATCTATATATTTTACTTATGTCTTTAATATTATACATTTCTACATTCTTGTGCCTTTCAGAAGAATTTCAAGGTTGGGATCAGTCTTATCTTTGTGAGGATGGTGTTCCACAGGGAGGGAGCCATCATTCTTGTGATCACTCTGAGCCATCACTCTGCAGACATAATTTTATTTCTATTTCCTTGGATTCCACAGAGATGCCAAAACATTATCAGAAGATGAAAACAGTGGGCATTTGCCAGTCTTTAGTTAGAAGGCATAATGGTTTGTGGGAAAGACCTTAGGAGACTGGGTGTAGAGACGCTGCCAAGGGAACAGACAGAGATAGCATAGTCCTCGGTTAGATAAAAGGTTCCCTCTTCCCTACTTTCATTTAGGCAAGAAAAACAAAATGCACAGGTACAGTATATGTGGTACCTCACTCAATAGTAGTAACTGTGAGAGGGATCTTGGGAGTCCGAGTGGACAATCACTTAAATATGAGCCAGCAGTGTGCTGCAGCTGCCAAAAAAGCCAACACAGTTCTAGGCTGCATAAACAGAGGGATAGAATCAAGATCACCTGAAGTGTTAATACAACTTTATAATGCCTTGGTAACTCCACACTTGGAATACTGCATTCAGTTTTGGTCACCACGATGTAAAAAAGATATTGAGACTCTAGAAAGAGTGCAGAGAAGAGCAGCAAAGATGATTAGGGGACTGAAGGCTAAAACAAATGAAGAACGGTTGCAGGAACTGGGTCAGTGGTGGGTTGCCCTCGGTTTGGACCGGTTCTATAGAACTGGTAGTAAAACTGGCGGGAGGCTCTGCCCACTGACCTGGACGTCATCAAAAGCAATCTCTGCATGTGCAAGAGCGTGCGCGCGGGCACGATGCGAACCGGTAGTAAAGGTAAGTAGAACCCACCCCTGAACTGGGTACGTCTAGCTTAATAAAAAGAAGGACTAGGGGAGACATGATAGCAGTGTTCCAATATTTGAGGGCCTGCCACAAAGAAGAGGGAGTCAAGCTATTCTCCAAAGCACCTGAGGGCAGGACAAGAAGCAATGGGTGGAAACTAATCAAGGAGAGAAGCAACTAAGGAGAAATTTCCTGACAGTTAGAACAATTAATCAGTGGAACAACTGGCCTCCAGGAGTTGTAAATGCTCCAACACTGGAAGTTTTGAAGAAGATGTTGGATAACCATTTGTCTGAAGTGGTGTAAGGTTTCCTGCCTAAGCAGGGAGTTGGACTAGAAGACCTCCAAGGTCCCTTCCAACTCTGTTATTCTATTCTATTCTATTCTAAATTCTGGGTCAGTTATGGTTGTTAATCGAAGACTACATGTATATACACACATACACATATATGCCCCATTACATACATACATATATATTCAGATACACACACACACACACACACACGTGTGAGTTGGTGAAATGGTATATATATATATATATATATATATTTATATATATATGCAATTTCTTTCTAGCCAGGTTCTACCTACGTAAGCTGAGTTGTTCCTCAGCCCTGGTTCTGTGAAATCTCATTCACAACTTCTGGGCTTTTTATTTTCTAACAGACTGCAACTCTGTGTTGGCCTGTGGGAGACTCAGATAGATCCATTTCTGTCTTATTAGACTTCGTCAGTGAGCCACACCCTATTTCAAGTATCCTCCCTGTAAAAGGTACAATGTTTCTTTTTCCCTTTTTCCGTAGGCTTTATGTGCAATTTCTTTCTAGCCAGGTTCTACCTACGTAAGCTAAGATGTTCCTCAGCCCTGGTTCTGTGAAATCTCATTCACAACTTCTGGGCTTTTTATTTTATATATATATATATTCTCTCAGCCAGGTTTTTCTACGTAAATCAAGATCTTTATACAGCCATAGTTCAGTGAAATCTCATTCACTAGTTTCTAGGCCAGTGATGGCTAACCTTTTTGCCATCGTGTGCCAAAAATGGCGGGAGTGCGGGGGGTCACACGCACTCGTGCCCACATCCACAATTCTATGCACCCCGCCCCCCCAGCTTTTGGCACATGATGGCACGGTGGGCTCGATAGGCCCATTTTTTACTCTCCCCAGGTTCCAGAGCCTTTCTAGGAGCCTGGGGAGGGCAAAAACAGCCTTCTCCACCCCCCCCAGAGGCCCTCCAGAGGCTAGAAAATCAGCTGGCTGGTGCACGCATGCCTGTCAAAGCTGAGCTCGCGTGCCCACTGATATGGCTCCGCGTGCCACCTGTGGCACTTGTGCCATAGGTTCGCCATCACGGTTCTAGGCTTTATCAGACATCAAACCAGCATTTTGCTGTCTGTTGTGAGACTTAAGGGAGACTCACAACAGACAGCAAAATGCTGGTTTGATGTCTGATAAAGCCTAGAAACTAGTGAATGGGATTTCACTGAACTATGGCTGTATAAAGATCTTGATTTACGTAGAAAAACCTGGCTGAGAGAAAAAAAAATACACATAAAGACCTACGAAAAGAGAATAAAATAAATATATATTTGTGTATATATGTACTATATACCTAATGGGCAGTCCCATTAGGCTTCTTTCCAGGTGTCCTTGGAGATTCACAAACAACAGAGGGAAACCAATCACTCCAGCGCCCATTATTGCCCTGCAAATCGAACGGGGGGGGAAGCGACACAGCACCTCCACCTCCGGAGTAACCCTAAGATCCCCTGAATAAGTGAGGAAAGCTTTCAACACGGGGTCAGGGCGGAGCATGCGCAGCCACAGCCGGGACGAGAAGGAAAACAACAGCAGCAGCAGCAACTGAATAAATATTCTGTCATTCTGAAAAGTCAGCTTTGAACATCCCCCTCGCTCCTCCTCCTCTCCTCCCTCCCTCCCTCCTCTTGGGAAGAGGCGGGGCCTATGTTTGTGACGGACGACGTCGTGGCCCCGCCCACCCCCACTCGCACCGCAGGGCGTCTCTCGGACGCCGCCGGCGACGTCATTCGCGCCGCAGCCGCAGGTGGCGCGCGCTGGCTGGTCGGCGCGCGAGAGGCGGAGGAGGAGGAGGAGGAGGAAGGAGAGGAGCCGGGCGCAATGGCGGCGCCGGCCACCCCACGCGCAGTGGCGACCACGCGGGTGGGATCCCACGCGGCTGGCGTGGCCGCCGAAGCCAGGAGCAGCGGCCGCTAGAAGGAGCTTCCGCCGTCGCTGCCGCCTCCGCCGACATCCCCTTTCTCTACCTCTTCCCCGCCAGCCGCCCAGAGACGGACAGGAGGCGGCGGGGACTCGGGGATGGCGGCCCCGGGCCCCCTTCAGCCGCCGCCAGAGCTGCTGGGCCCGCGGCTCCGGGTCGCCGCGGAGGTGATGCTGCGGGTGCCCACCCTCTTCCTCATCGACACCATCTTCAACTCGCCCCCGGTCTTCCCCGGGGACTCCTTCTGGATCGGCTTCCTGGGAGGGCTCCTGCGGCTGCTGGGTGAGCGAGCTCCTCTCCGGCCCGGCTTCCTGGAAGGGGGTGGGGGAGTGGGGGGATGGGAAGGTGTCACCCTGAATGCCCCCCATCTGTCCTCCCCTCCCCCCCTCAATTTCCACCGTCCCGTGTGAACGTGGGCAGCCTTGCTGGCCCTTCCCCCCCTCCCTTTTCACTGGGGCAGAGGAGGAGGGGGGGCGAGAGACCCCTTTGCAGTCTTGTAGAAAGACCCCCTCCCCACTCTTTTCCTACCCCCCCCCCCCCCGCACCTTCGGCCTGGCTGGCACCAGCATCCCCTCCCCCCCTCCCTCCCCCCCTTGCATTTCCCCATTCCCAGCGTCCCTATAAATAGGTGTTGAAACGGCAGTGGACAAACAAGTCTGCAGGACTGTCAAGGGTTTTCAGCCTTTTGTGATTGTGAATGTCAAGGGTGCCCAGAGGATGACAACCCCCGGGGAGCCCTCTTGTCTTTTTGACATACATGCCCCGGGTGGACGTTGCTTGTATTTAACCACCTTAAATTCTTAAGCAACCTGCCTTCAAGTCACTTTTGGGTTTGTTTGGTTTTTTTTTTGCCTGGAGGAGGATATCAGCAATCATGGGGTGGCGAAAGGCGGCTGAAGCCCAAAACTCATTTTAACCTATATAAATGTGTGGTGTCTCGGTTAAGGTTTTTATTGGCCGCCGAGGAAGAAGTGGTGGAATTCTAAATCTCATCCAAATATAGGACATTTTGTACCATTAGGAAGCTTTTGTCACGAGAGCTTTGCAACGAATTGTGGGGTAAATGATATTTGCTTGGTTGGTTATTTGGTCCTACTCTTTGTTAGGAGCACAGTGTAAATGATGAGTTCCCCTTGTGAACTGTGGGGCGGGTGGTTATTTTCTTGAAAAGGGTTAGGAGAGAAATAGGGCCTTTGTAAGAGAGGGTGAGTAAAGAAAAACGGATGCAGCTCCTGTTGATAATTCAATTTAATAGGCTTCATGGAAGAGGCGTTCCAAAGGTTAATTATAAGAAGCTTCTCATTTCCTCCTTTTTTTTCTTTTTAATTAATTTAATTTGAATGATCTGAGATTGAATATTTGAGAACTGGTACTTGTTTTTTTTAGAAGGCAAAGATTGTGGATAGTTACATAAGAAAATAGAAAGGCATAATTGTTTACTCTTACAAATATTACAAAATATTACAAAATATTCTTACCTTGACATTGCTTGACTTATTCTCTGAAGCCCCAGAGGGGAGGATCAAAAGTAATGGGTGGAAGCTTCTTATATCAAACTTAGAATTAGGGGAAAAAATTTCTGACAGTGAGGACAATTAATCAGCGGAATAGTTTGCCTCCCAGAGTTGTGGATGTTCCATCAATTGAGGTTTTCAGAAATAGACTGGACAACGATTTGACCCTTAGGGTATAAGATCTCCTGCCTTGGCTTGGATCAGAAGACGTCCAAGGTCCCTTCCAGCTCTACGATGTTCTAAATATGCCTTGTAGTGAATTAAGTAGAATCGAACCATTGTGTGTCTTTTACATTACAAACTATCCATCTCTGTTCAGAAGTACCCTCTGTGATTTCTTGGGGATTGTCACATAGGTAACGTGTGCAGTGGGTTGCAGTTGTGTTTGAATGTAAACTATGTGTCAATAAGAGGTCTTATTGCAAAACCTAAGCATGTTTTTGCTACCTCTGAAATGAAGGGAGCAGGACTGAAGCATGACTAGCTTTCTCTGAATTTAGATCATGATCTATAAGCTAACCTTGGCAGGTTTTGTTGCTGAAACTTCAACTTGTGGAGACGAAAGCCAGACTGCATTAGGTATTGCAGTTAGTCTTCATTTGACCATTTGTTCAGCGACTGTTTGAAGTTGCGGTGGGGCCCAATAAATGGTACTAAGGGCCAGGCCCTAAAAGTACGGCCATTGTAGTGCCTGCAAGATCATAGGATCAAAATTTGGGCACTCGGCAGCCTACCCACAATCATAGGGATATTTCAATTCACCACCCCCACCTATCTGACCTCCAACACTTTTGACCATCTTGCTGTCCCTAGCTGACCTTTACGATCTTCCTCTGCTGATGATGCTTACTTGGCTTGGACCTTCACAAGCCAGATGCTGCTGCTGAAGGACTTCTTGAGGCTGACACCCATAGTCTTCTCCAGGTCACGCACGGCCCTTCTTGCTAGGCTTCAGAAGATACCGGCAACCTCACAAGAAGGCTGTGTATGACTAAGACAGGACATGCGAGACTTGGAGAAGGCTTCACGCTTTCTCAGGAAGAAAAGGCCAGTCTGGGCGTACCTCAGCAGCAGGAGGAAGAAGATGATGATGGCAAAAGTTAGCTGGGAGATGCAGGACAGCAGAGGTGGCTGGCAGTGGTACCGTCTGGAACCACCGGTGGTGCTCGTGGTGGCGGGGCTTTGAAGTAGAATGTCAGGGACAGTGGCAGATAAGACTGTTTGACCTTTACTTGAACCCCAGCATTGCAGGTACTGCCATCGCTGCGAGGAATGCCAAAAGGGCAGAGATGGCCTTACTGAGGTTCAAGGCTGGGACGGTCCAAGCTTGGAATGGGTTAGTTCAGGTTGGGTCTTCACCTAATGACTGGATGGGATTCCCTTGCAACAGCAATGGGGACGGCCGTGATTGCAATCCTGGCAGTCCCTCATTGCTGTGGTTGTGTAATGTTGTGCCGCATGACAGCTTTGCTTAGCAATGGAAATTCCAGTCCCAATTATGATTAATTAAAGGCTACTGCAACTAATTATGGATGTTTCAGCAGCTTTGATTTGGATGGGTTATCCCTGGACTTTATTAATCAGTTGTAAAAGACACTACTGAATTAAATTGGAATGTTTGGATTCCAGTAGTCTTTGACTTATGACCATTCAAAGTTACGATGGACCCCCACCCCACTAAAAAGATACTTGCAACCTGGTTCTGAAGTTCCGACGGCCACCCCTCCTCAGCGATCATTTGACTGCATTTTGGATGCTTGGTATCTGGCTCACATTTGCAGCATCCCATGGTCACGTGACCACGATTTATAACGTTTTTGTCAAAAGCTGACATTTATTCCTGACATCTGACAGAAATAGCAGACAATGGGTTTGCTTAACCACCGTTGCAAAAAAGATTTGCAAAATCAAGTTGGTCGTATGATCCATTTTAATCACCATTATGATTGTAATTGCCAGCCTCCATTATGGTTGTAAGTCAAAGACTACCTGGGCACCACCCTCTTCTGGGAATTAATGAAATGTTCTGCAACTGTGACTCAGGCAATCCTGGATAAATTCCATGTAAATTTTGTTCAGTCCATAGTAGGCATTTTGAGATTATTTAATTTGGCATTCGTAAGGCAGAAATATTGCGGAATCTAACAATACTTGGTAGTATCAGTTCACCCTTTTACCAGGAAATTAAAATTGCAGCACACTCTAGTGTTCAAGTTCTTTCTCAGGTATCTTTTGAGAACACAAAACGTGTTCTTGTAGTTTCGATAGAGACACGGAAGGCAAGTTTAAAGCAAAAATCGTGTTGCTTTGAAATGCTTCCGTCTGAGGCAAGATCCAGATTTTCATCTGCAATTGTGTGTTAGGAAATCGTGTTCTCTTCAAAGCTTATAGGAAATCTGAGTATGTTGCCAAGCTTTGCCCTGTTACAGCATAGGTGCGTTGCAAAACTATTCTTCCTGCTTAGTCCTGAATCAGTATAGGTTTATGATTGCCATGTTCTTCTTTCTCTTTTAGCTCTTTTTTTTTTAGATTTGTCGTTTATGTAAAATCTATGTTAAATCCTCAGTAACCATAAAAAAACCCATGTAAGTGAAAGTTATTTTAAGTGAAAAGAGGCTCTAGCATCTCTTTATTTTCCAACTCTGCTATTCTATGTTCTATTATAGTTTTATTAATGTTTAGAAGTACAGAGATAAAACACTAATCAAAACTAAGGAAAATATAAAAAAAGAAGTGGAAAGAAATAGAAAAAGAAAAGTAAGAAAAATGTGTCTAAAAGATTACTGCCACTTCCCTCCCTCTAGATAACTCTAAACAATTTCACTAACTTAACACCTTCTCTAATATTTTTTTAAAGATATCTTCTTTCCATATCTCATCCCTTTTCAGTGATCAAATTGTCTGCTAAAAATAGTAACATATTTATTTTAATCTTAAATAAATCCATGTTACAATCCAATTTACCACTTTCTCTTAAGAAATTGTTGGAGGAATAAAAGTCACTATGACACACATACACTCTTTTAACCAGGTCACGCAATCACCCCAACCGTCTCTCATCTACCTGCAACTTTAAATAAACGAAGAAATTTTTTTACTAGCATTGTTAGTTGGGCTGCAATTGATTAAGCCTGGTCTCTCTAGGACAGTGACGGCTAACCTTTTTGCCATCGCGTGCCAAAAGTAGGGGGAGTGCAGGGGGTCACGCGTGCGTGTGCCCACACCCATAATTCAATGTGCCTGTCCCCCCACGTATGCACCTGCGACACCCCCCCCCCACGCTCCCCCTGCTTTCGGCACGTAATGCCACAGTGGGCCCGGTAGGCCCATTTTTCGCCCTCCCCAGGCTCTAGAGGCTTTCTTGGAGCCTGGGGAGGGCAAAAACAGCCTTCCCCACTACCCTGGAAGCCAGTAACGGCCCGTTTCCCACCTTCCGGTGGGCCCGGAAGGCTAGAAAATCAGCTGGCCGGTGCACGCATGCGTGCTGGAGCTGAGCTAGGGCAATGCTCGCGTGCCCACAGATATGGTTCCACGTGCCACAGGTTCGCCATCACGGCTCTAGGAAGTCAGCAAGAACTAATATGGTTCCCATTTATTTGTATTTACTTCCTTTGTTTATGTTTATGTCCATATCTACACTTGTTGTCTTGTACATGTTTGACAAAGAAAGAAAGAAAGAAAGAAAGAAAGAAAGAAAGAAAGAAAGAAAGAAAGAAAGAAA
>WNWU01000003.1:56276353-56311931 GCA_012654045.1 Ptyas mucosa
AAAGAAAGAAAGAAAGAAAGAAAGAAAGAAAGAAAGAAAGAAAGAAACATGAAAGGAATTACCTCAAGATAGGGGGAATCTTTTATCAGAATATTGCACCCTGATACCAGATCCCTCATAAAATTCCAAACGAAGGAAGAAATCTGTGATCACAACCCCCCCCCCCCCACAGGGCAAGAAACAACTTTCTCCCCCACCCCCGCGACTTCACACCTCCCCAGGGCAGGAATTCCTCAATTTACGCATACTTCATATCAAAGTCATAAGAGCCTTGGATAGTACAGTGGTCTAAAGCACCCTGTTATTAACACCAGCTGCCTGCAATTATTGCAGGTTCAAATCTCACCAAGGCTCAAGGTTGACTCAGCCTTCCATCCTTTCTAAGGTAGATAAATTGAGGACCCAGTTTGTGGGGGCAATAAGCTGACTTTGTATAAATATACAAAAGTATGAAGGCTATTGCTTAGCGCATTGTAAGCCGTCCTGAGTCTCCGGAGAAGGGCGGCATATAAATCAAATTTTAAAAAAAAGTCTATTACTTCATGATCAAAATTCATTGTTACTATAAGTAGTACCACACAGAGGGTTCTAATTCGGTAACCCACTTTTCATCAGCTGAATTGTGTGTTTTGTGTTTCTGCTGTCAAAATAAAGGCTACCTCCATTTCAAGCTGGCATCCTTGGCTCGTTTACCCAGCTATGGAACGGACAAGATTTTTCTTCTAACAAAATAAAGCAGAAGACATCTCTCTCTCACACTCCCCAATATTATAAAAAGATCTTTCAAGCTGTGAGGTCCTTATTCCTTCCAATCTTGGTTGTTTTCTTGCAGACATTTCATTACCAAACCTGATAATATCACTGATGATGTTACCTAGTTTGGTAATGAAACGTCAGCAAACAGACAACCAAACTCAGAGAGTACCAAGGATTCCATAATCCTGAATTACAAATATTCTCTTCTACTGATCTTTAAAGCATCATTGTTTTCAGTTCTGCTCAAAAACAAATCCCATTAATAATTACAAGAAATCACAGCGTATCTATTTTAACCTCGGTCAGATAATTTCACTGTATAATCATTCTGTTTACTTTTAAAAAGCTTGATCTTTAATCCCATCAAATTCCAGAAATGGTTTTCTTATCATTTTCTCCTCTTCTTTCAGGAACAGCTTCAGTAGTTCAGTAGTTTAACATGTCCCTTTTGTAAATCCAAGATAAGAAAGCTTTCCAAACCATTTATTATTTTTATCCTCTTTTGATCACAGTATACAGACATCAGCTGGCTTCATTTGTAAATCCCTTGTGTCATCCTTTTCCATGTCACTCTTATATTCTGGCGTTTTTAAATCCATTTTTAGATTCACAGCATCTTTTTCCATGTCACTTTTGCAATCTGGCATGTTTTTAAAAGTCTAAATCCACATTCAAATCAGCTCAGTCTCTTGTTTATCTAATAAAATCTGTTCTTCTATATTCCTCTGTTTTATATATATATAAAACATATATACACCCCTACCCTGTTTCCCCCAAAATAAGACATCCCCTGATAATAAGCCCAATTGGGCTTTTGAGCGCATAGCGATAAGGCCAAGCGCTTATTTCAGGGTTCAAAAAAATATAAGACAGGGTCTTATTTTTGGGGAAACACGGTATATATCAGACAATCTTGTAAGTAGTTTCTGAGTACATTGTTCCCAAACAGCTTTAATTTCTTCTACAGTTAAGAAGTATTGCTTTGTTGTATTAATGGGTCACTTTTCCTTAGTTTTAGATTGGATCTCTCTTTGATAAGCTTCCACCCATTACTCAATTGTTCATCCTATGGTTTATCATAGGGAAGGTTCTTAACTCTTAGTAAATCAGTAACAGACAACGTCCTAAATTAGTTAAGGAAGGAAGTGGGTGAATCCAGTATCTGAAGGCTCTGGATTGTGGCCTAGGCAAGATGTTTCCCTCTCCTGCTCCCAGAACCAAAGATAGCTATTTTACAACCACTTTGCAAGAAGATTCTGCATGGAGCAAATTCTTGTGTCTGATCTCTTTGATTTGGAGGGTAGTTCTTAGGTAGCTCAACCAGTTTATAAAATGAAATGCTTTAGTAATTTGGCATAATCCGTTGTACACATAATTTATAGACATAATCAAGCTGGGAAACAAATATACACATGTTTGCCCCATAAAAATATATAGAATCTGTTAAGAGTAGCAGACAATTAACAGGATGGGATATGAATCACAGTATAATTACTGTCTTGGACGATTCGTTCCTGTTTTCTATTTACTTTTCTGTAGAATCAAAGTGTCCTGTGTTTTGTATAATGCATATTATTAGCCTGTCATTGACTGATTTGTACAAGATTTGTCAGTTTTTGTTTTTTTAAAAAAAATCTATTTAACACAGGCATCATCTGACTCCCAATTCACTTTGGCTCAGTTTGGACAAAGAGAGGTCCCAGATTCAAACTCCTGAACTGTTTTCTTCTATCTCATTTTTACCACAGCATTGGATGTGTTGGATAGGGGTATCACGGTGGAATACATGTAATTACTGTACTTAACAGCTGCTGTACTCTTGTTGTTCAGTCAGTATCATAGCATGCTTTTCAGTTGTTTGGAGAAAGCACATACATAATTTAAAATTCTGGTCTATTGGGATTTGCTTCCCTGTTTGTTCCAAGTGAATTAAGTGTTCACTAACTGAATAATTACTGTTGAAAAAAAGCGCACGTAAGTTTAACTACTACTTTCCTTTTATCCCCTGTAGGAATCTTGGCATCCAGCATTGTCCTGATTCTGTCACAACGATCGCTTTTCAAGTTTTATATGATCAGCTGTGCTTTCCTGCTAGCTGCAACGTCAGTGTTGGTGAACTATTACGCTTTTTTGCACATAAACTTCCACAGTGCCTATTACACAACACCTTTTGGAGTTCAGCTCCTTCCTCATAAAGGACCTTCCTTATGGATGGCACTGTCTGTCCTTCAGCTTGCCTTTGGGATTGGTTATGTCGCTCTCTTAAATATCGACTCCATATATTCTCAGCTCATCATCTTGGATTTATTGCTTCCCATCGTAGGCTTGATCTTCGACTTACCTTTACACTTCAGACAGATTTTAGTCTTTGCATCAGGTTCCATTTTGACGTTACACAGCTTGGTTATTTTATTTACTAAAATGAAATGGGTCTACTACTCCGCAAGGTACGTCTATCTTCTCATAAGGCATATGTATCGCATTTACGGATTACAGTTGTTGCTGGAAGACACGTGGAAAAGGATTCGCTTTCCAGACGTGCTGCGGATTTTTTGGCTATCGAGACTGGCGATTCAAGCTGCCGTGCTGCTCTATGTTATTAAAGCAACCGAAACGGACCCGAGCATGAAATTCTACATGATTTCTTGGGATAATTTCTGGGAATTACTTTGCAGCCTTATCATCAGTGGATGCGATTCCACGCTAACCGTATTAGGCATGAGTGCTGTAATTTCATCTGTGGCTCATTATCTGGGGCTGGGTATTTTGGCCTTTATTGGGTCCACAGATGAAGACGATAGGAGGCTTGGTTTTGTGGCACCGGTCTTATTTTTTATTTTAGCCCTCCAGACTGGCTTAAGTGGGCTAAAGCCAGAGGAAAGACTGGTCCGCTTAAGTCGAAACATGTGCCTTTTGCTCACGGCAGTCCTGCATTTTATCCACGGGATGACCGACCCTGTGCTCATGTCTCTGAGTGCCTCCCATGTCTCCTCGCTTCGCAGACACTTCCCCGTGCTTTTTGTCTCCGCTTGCCTCTTCCTCCTCCCGATTTTGCTTAGCTACGTCCTCTGGCATCACTATGCACTAAATACGTGGCTGTTTGCCGTGACAGCCTTCTGCGTGGAACTCTGCCTCAAGGTCATCGTCTCTATCACTGTGTACGTACTGTTCATGATCGACGGCTACTATAATGTTTTATGGGAAAAGCTGGACGATTATGTCTACTATGTTAGATCATCAGGCAATATCATTGAATTTATATTTGGAGTAATAATGTTCGGCAACGGTGCTTACACCATGGTCTTTGAATCAGGAAGCAAAATCCGGGCATGTATGATGTGCCTGCATGCCTATTTCAACATTTACCTGCAAGCGAAGAATGGCTGGAAAACGTTCATAAATCGTAGAACAGCTGTGAAGAAAATCAACTCCCTTCCAGAGGTCAAAGGGGAGCGATTGCAGGACATAGATGATGTGTGCGCCATCTGCTATCATGAATTTACCACGTCCGCCCGCATTACTCCGTGTAACCATTACTTCCATGCGCTTTGCCTTCGGAAATGGCTCTACATCCAGGAGACGTGTCCAATGTGCCATCAAAAAGTTGACATTGACGAGAAGGAGAACCCCAATCTCTCCAACAACAATGCCTTCGTGGCCCCTGATGAAAATGACCCCGATGAAAATCCCGCCCGGGGAGGAGGAGGAGGAGGAGGAGGAGGAGGAGGTGCTGCTGCTGAAGACGAACTCAACGACGAGAGTACGGAGAGCGAAGAAGAGACAGAGAGCTCGACTCAGTCCAGTGCCACAGTACCTGAACAGCCCTCTGAACACCAATCCTGACCCTGTGCTCGAGTTAAAATGGCAGATCCTCGAACCCTGCGGGTGTTTGTGGAGTTCAGCATTGGAATAAAAGCTTCACTTCGTCAACTAAGCACAAGAACGCCATGTCCAAAATTGTTGAATCTGTGAATGAGTTGTCATTTTACTGTGATGTGCTACTGTAAATATGGCTGGTATTAATGCTGGTCTCTTTTGCGACCACTTTAAAACTTTATGTACATTATTGTACATGGAATAAAATGTTTTCACCTATTTTTTTAAGACGTCGAACAAAACACTCCTTAATTAATATAAAATTATGGTGTGTGTACATTATATCCAAAACCTCTCATGTTTTGATAGTTTAAAAGCCAGGGGCTTTTAAGATAAGAATTGAATGCCATACAAAGAGGGACATTTCAGTCCCTCTTCATTTCAATCTTGGACAAAAGTTAAAAAAGTTCTATTTAAAAACACAACACATCATTTCTAGCTTGACAGCTGAAAATGAAAGCTTAGGTTTCCTTAAAAAATACCGTTCCTTCTAGTATTTATTTATAGAAGAAAACATAACCTTGAGAAATGAAGGAAATACATTTATTTATGGAACTCTGTTATAACTTTTTAAAGCAGAAATCTGGTTATTGTGTGGTTACACAATAAAATTATCTGAATTACCGGGGAAAGATAAACATTTCTAAAATGCCAGAAAATTCACAATAAAGGCGAGGATTTCCAGACACGTATTTTTAACTATACCATCCTGTATGGGAAACATACTTTTAAATAATGATTTCAGAATTAGGGAGTAGATTTAGATTATTTTATTTTATGAACAGAATTAACTGGATTTACATATCTGGAAAGAAAGTTTTAATAGTGTTGTTATACATAATATTGGCCAGTTCTAATGGCTCCTCTTCCCGAACTGTTGCTAGTATTTCCAGTATCTGGCTACAATGAAACAAACAGAAATGTTATAGAAAAAATAATAATTTATAGATGTTCATGACAACTTTTGATAAAATTGCATGAAAGATATGTAAGCCATATTTGTGATTTTTTTTTTTAAAAAAAAAGCAGTTTTGGAGTTGCATTCACCGAATGCCACACTAAATGATAATCTAACGAAACAGCAATGAATCTACCCTAATTTCTATGCTTCTCGGTCTTCTTGTGATTGGGAAAGGGCTGGAAGTTTTGGTTATGACTGACCAGTTTTTATCACGGAAGCTGGAATGGTGGGTCATAGTGGTTAATTTAAAAGCATGTTTTATCAAGCCGTTTGAAGCAATGAAGGTTAGCCTGAATTTGTGGGATTGATACAATAGCAGATTAATACTTCTCAGTGCCATCTTGTTGTCCGCTGTTAAATTGCAAAAACAGATGGTATCTAGATATGCTCCAACGAAATAAATCTCATGTTGTTATGCTGCATTGAAGAAATGGAAGTTCAGAAATACGTTTTATAAAGTATTATATTCTTTCGCTGTGACCTAGATAGAGTTAGACGCCAGCACGTCCCATTTAAAGCTTTGTAATTTGAGCCTGTCATGGCTAACTCATTAGATCAGCTTCAAGGGGACTAATCATGACTAATCTCTCCTGGACTGAAATTCTTGACAGGAGCAGCAAACAGTACTTACATTATATGGCAAAGTTCATTTCTGTCCTTTAGGCAGTGTCCCGCTTCCCATTTCTTTTTGGTTGGAAATGTGGTTTTTACAAATTTTGAGCCTGCGTGGGTGTTTTTCACTCCACACCAGGGAGCATCTAATCAGAGAATAATTAAAAAAAAAAGAGTGGTAGCTTTATAACTCATTTCAGGAACTTGAACGCTTGTGTCTTACATTCCTGCTTGTCTCATTTCCTCCTTATACATACAGTATATACCTTTCACATGGCAATTAGGGAATAAATTAAAAATTCTCCTTTGATTTCTTAAAAATTGTGACAGGCAGTAAATACAAGTGGTCCTAGATTTACGACCACTATTGAGCCTTAAATCTCGGTTGATAAGTGAGACATTTGTTAAGTGAGTGTTGCCACATTTTATGACCTTTCCTGTCAGTTAATTGAAACACTGCAGTTTTTACATTATTAGCATGGTTGTTAAGTGAATCTGGCTTCCCCATTGATTTCATTTGTCAGAAGGTCGCAAAAGATGATCACGTGACCCAGGATACTGCAACCGTTTAAATGGTCATTAAATGAATAGTTGTAAATTGAGGATTACCTGTATACAAGTGGCTTTTACTAGTATCTGCAAGTGCAGACTGAATATAAAACAGCACCGTCAATGCAATTATTATAAAAACACTGTACTCCTCCATAGGTTGGTATATTCAAACCCTGGTTTAATGAACCATTTGGAGGGAAAGGATGTCTGTTAAATTCTCAGCTTGGTGACATCCAAATGAAAATGTGCCTATTTTATGTAAAGCCCATTAAACTGTATCTGATTTTGGTAACTGATAGATACTGAAGAGATTGTTTGAAATACTGTGTTAACAAGCTTCCACTGAAACTTGTCTGAATCTTATTACCCAGCCCTTTTGGAACAGTCTTTAATTACAATTTGCTGTCAATATAATATAAAATAAATAATAAGGCACTCTTATTTGGTAAAGCTTGCTCCACCAACATATTCATTTAAAATGTATTATGTAAACAGATTCTGAGGGTAAAAAAAGATTAACGAGCACAAAGTTTGATACATTTTTCTGCTCTTACCTAGCTTACAGCCATATGTAAGGAGGACTGCACATAGCTAGTTGATTGATGGAAAGATTTACATCCCACCAGATCACTCTGAAGCTATGGAGCCGTGATGGCGCAGTGGTTAGAGTGCAGTACTGCAGGCTACTTCTGCTGACTGCCAGCTG
Organism: Ptyas mucosa; assembly: GCA_012654045.1. Classification (NCBI taxonomy): domain Eukaryota; kingdom Metazoa; phylum Chordata; class Lepidosauria; order Squamata; family Colubridae; genus Ptyas; species Ptyas mucosa. The sequence goes on from WNWU01000003.1 coordinate 56,283,817, forward strand.
CCTGCAATTGGGCAGTTCAAATCTCACCAGGCTCAAGGTTGACTCAGCCGTCCGTGCTTCTGAGGTCGGTAAAATGAGGATCCAGATTGCTGGGGGCAATAGGCTGACTCTGTAAACCACTTGGAGAGGGCTGTAAAGCACTGTGAAGCGGTATATACGTGTAAATGCTATCACTATTAAACCTTTGTTTCATCTACTTTGGAGAAAGAGTGAGTAGCACATAAGGGTAGCCGTGTTCTACGAGTATTATGCTCTTCCTCAAAGATTGCTGTCAAAATACGCACAGTGTAAAGTTTGCCCTTATGTATTTGCATCACAAAACGGATGCAACAACTTACACATAGGTTGTGTTTGCATGATGCGACAGGTTTTGCCACTTGCCTCCCCCAAAATGGTACTTTCCAGATACCTTGGCAATGCAAGTCTCAACTTCAGTCTCGTTCAGGATTATGAAAGTTATGGGCCTAATAGACACACAAAGGATATCAGGCTGGATTTTGCTGATAACAGAGAAAGGTATAATCCAATATTTGACAAGGATCTGGAAAAATGCCAGGGTTGGCAACAGAACAATTTGGAGTTCCTTCTCTGCATCCTCCACCCTGTTTTTGAGGCTGGTTCAATAGTTTTCTGGAAGTGTTGTCTGGAGCACATTTTTATTTACAAGACTTGCTTCCAGAAACCCACCGAACTGTCCCAGAATAGCATGATTCAGAACAGGAATGGAAAATTCCAGGTTTCTTTGGAATATTTTGTTCCTGAATCTGTGTCAAAGGACTGACAATTTTTTTTAAGGGCATTTCCCCTTTTCATCAATGAATTAGCTGTCTGGGTAATTATACTAAGCTAATCCGAAGGTGTTTTTCCAAAAGGCAACTAGACTTTCTTGGGGTTTTTTTTTTTTTAAATGTTTCGCTTCTTATTCAGGAAGCTTTTCCCGTTCTTACCCAAGAAGCTTCTTGAACGAGAAGTGAAATGTTTTCAAAGAAAAAACCCACTTGACTTTTGGAAAAGAATCTTTGAGACAACCATAACCTGGGTGATTTAGAGTCTCCATAGACATACTAAGCTAACCTTGCATCTGGCCCTGTGATTTGGATGCACTATCTCAAGATTGCAACTCAAATATATCTCGGATCTAAAAAAAGTTTTGAAAATGATAAAAGTTGTGAAAGCAAAGCGACTTACCTGTCTCTATCATTAACCTTTCGCTGGGAATTGACTTAACCGTTTCTAGATTGGCTTCGGTTTTCAGAGAGCTGGAAGATAATTTTAGAAGTTTGTTAGATGAAATTGTCTATCACTTGCTACTGTTGGGGAGTTCATAAAAAAAAAGAAACTGCTCCCCAAATGCAATGAATAATTTTTGTTTTTTGAACCGTTATTGAGCATAATCCAATATTGTGCTTCTAATCCCATTGACATTAGACTGATTTTTCCCCCCCAATTAAAAACTAGGAGAGCAACAATGCATGAAATTTTAAATTTAATTCAAGTTGAATTCTTCTGCATCTGTGGATACACATAGGGGCTTTTAAAGCTAAATGTCACATAGTTTTAGATCCTGTTCACTCTCTTCTCTCGTATATCTGATTGAGATTGAGATTATTGTATATTATTGACTTTTAATTATTTTTCTTAGTTATGAGGGTAACATAATTGCAGTGCTTTAGAAAGTTAATGTGGCCCTTCAAACACGGCACAGAAAGCCCACTAGCATCTTTTGTTCTTGTTTCCTGCCTCAAGCTTCAAAAAATAAGGTCTTTCTATCTTTCATATCCCTGGCAAGACAAACTACATCCGGGTGAGCAACTCTGGCAACTTTGCAACCTGAGGACTTCAACTCAGAATTCCTGAGCCAGCTAGCACAGGAATTCTGGGAGTTGAAGTCGACAGGTTGTAAAGTTGCCCATCTCTGCACTATGTGGTTAATGATCTATCTTTTAATTTTTTTTAAAAAAAAGCTACAAACACCTACCGAACTAAATGAATGTTTGAGGGAAGAGTTAATGTTTAAAATAACTTACCAACCATTAATCCCTATATAAAGATCCAGATCTATTAGAGCTGCCGCTTCTTCTTTGGTGCCATCAAAAGAGTGAACCTATAAAAATAATTACAACCATATATATCGTAAGACGGAAGGTAAATGTTGGTTAATGTGGGCGATCCTCAACGTATGACCATCATGGAGTCTGCCCATCACAATCACTGCGAAAGTCATAAAGCGGGTCACCCCGTAACCCGGTCAGATCTTAATGACATTTTTTTTGTGGGAGGGGTTAAGTAAACCCATTGTTTACTTAAAACCCAGAAATGCTGATCACATGACATGGGGTTGCTGAGCACCCAAAATGCAGTCATGTGACTGCAGGGAGGAAGGATGGCCATTGGCACTTCAGATCGTAAGTATTCCTGAGGAAGTCTGTCGTAACTTTTAATGTCACTAAGGGAGTGGGTCATAACCTGAAGACTACCTCTATTCAGTCCTACAGTTCCCTTTTATTAATTTTGTTGATCTTTCTGGATGTCCTCCAGCAGCTGTGCATGCATGAAAAATGTGAGAAAAATTTAGCAATTCTGTCTAGGAAGGTGACGTGGCTGTTCCCTTTTTCACAGCTGTGTTGTTCTTTGTGCTACCCTATCAGACGCAGGTACCCCAATCTATCCGAGTTCAACTTCTAAACATGGCTAGCAAGAGCTAAGGTTGACCAATTCATGGAAGGACACTGCCAAATTTAAAATAAATAAGATTCAGGGTTAGGGTTAAGGTTCACAGAAATCCCAATTCATAACAAAAAGAAAAACTTGGCTTGATGCTAGATCCATACTGCTATTCCTTCCACTAGAGTTTTAGAAGGTGAGGTTTGGGCAAAGAATGCAGACACGGAGGGAAATCTCTAACCTATTTGTAATGCAAATATAGCAATAGACTTTAAATCGCCAAAAAAGTGTAATGCTGAAAAACATTATAGCTGCATTGCACTTACCACTCCTCCCGTACATCTCTCTCTATTTCGTCTCATTATATCTGTGGAAAAGAAGGATTTGATTTTAGAAACTTAAGAGCTTTTGTTCCCTCAAAAGTACACCTTTGTTCTTCTAAATTTTCTGACAAAACTCACCTAGGAATTCTGGGTGCGAATTCCTACAGTGCAAAAACATTGGCAATTTGGCTTGCTCAGATAGATCAAACTGTTTTTCAAAATACCTGAAAGAAAATAAACATTGTATTTACCAGTCACTGAATCCATAGTGTTTATACGGCTGCTCAATTCTAACAATATGATTCTGGATGACAAGCCAATACATCACTAAAAAAAAAAAAGATTTCAGGAACAAAGTAATAATTGACTTCAAACCATTTTAGAGAGCCAGCAATTGGGAATCACACTTATTACCCTCTTCCAGACAGGAGTTCTAATAGTCTTGACCCAAATGCCCAAGAAAACTGCCAAATTACTTCTGAACTGTGAAAGGGCCTTAGCTGTGCCATGACTAACGCAGGTCTCCAAAGCAGCAGAGGTGTGCAGAAAATCCAGATCTCTTTTGGGATCTTCCATCAAAAGAGGCAAATATTTTAAAAGTTTACATATATTTGTAAACCAAGACGTTCTATATCTTGCTAGCCTGATACAGGTAGTACTCAATTTACGATCTTTCGTTTAGCCAACCAAGTTACAACAGAACTGAAAAAAAGTGACAATCGGTTCTTGCACTTAACAAGCATCACAGGTGATGGGAGACAGCTGGGAAGGTTGCAAATGGGGATTACACGAAGCCCAAAGATTCTACAACCATTGCAAATTATATGCTGGTTGCCAGGCGTCCAAATTTTGATCATGTGATCACACAGTCTGATTTATTTAACGACTAAGCAGGGCTTCGCTTAACAACCGTGGCAAAAAGATATAATAAAAATTCTTGTTAAAATTGTGGTTCTTAAATCAAAGACTTCCTGCAATGTCAGGACCAAAAAGGGATCCCCTTTTTGTGAGCATCCAGAGATGTCTGACTAACTTTTGCCAAATGCTAGGTAAGGCATCCAGCAAGACAACCCACGTTAATGAAGTTTAGTAAAAATGTTTTTTTGTTATACCTTACAATAATTTAGAATAACATAGTTGAAAGGGACCTTGGAGTTCTAGTCTAACCCCCTGCTTAGGCAGGAAATCCTATACCATTTCAGAAAAATGGTTATCCAACATCTTAAAAATTTTCAGTGTTGGAGCATTCACAACTTCTGGAGGCAAGTTGTTCCACTGATTAATTGTTCCAACTGTCAGGAAATTTCTCCTTAGTTCTAAGTTGCTTCTCTCCTTGATTAATTTCCATCCATTGCTTCTTCTCCTGCCCTCAGGCGATTTGGAGAATAGCTTGACTCCCTCATCTTTGTGGCAGCCCCTGAGATATTGGAAGACTGCTATCATGTCTCCCCTAGTCCTTCTTTTCATTAAACAAGACATACCCAGTTCCTGCAACCGTTCTTCATATGTTTTAACCTCCAGTCCCCTAATCGTCTTTGTTGCTCTTCTCTGCACTCTTTCTAGAGTCTCAACATCCTTTTTGCATCGTGGCGACCAAAACTGAATGCAGTATTCCAAGTGTGGCCTTACCAAGGCATTATAAAGTGTTATTAATACTTCACTTCATGTGATTTTATGTTACTTTTTTTGTTCCTAAAAACTGTTCCCCCCCCCCCCCCCCATTTCATTTAACTTTTCTTGGCTGACTAATTCCTGAGCAAAGATACCCACTTCTCTTAGTAGCGTCTTACACTGTGGCAACAGCTTCCAGGGTGGGACAACACACAAAAGACATACACAAAAACAGCAAGCTGCCCTATGGTGTGGACATTTTCTCCTTTGGGGAGAGGAGGGAGAATTGCCCTCTTTCACATCCCACATGTAGATGCAGCTTGAAGCCTGGTTTCCTCGTCCTAGCTATCCAATTTTACGACTGTTTCCGCTCTTATCAGAATGAGCAGAAGCACAAGATCCAAAATGAAAATCTTGGCAGCCCTTACGCTGTCGAGATGGATAACGGGATTTGGAAACAGAGAATCTCTCTTTATGACTCTCAGTCTGAGGATAAGCAGCGGAGGGTTGACCTGCTCTTTGTTTTTCCTTCAGCTTAAAATAGGCTGAAGATGTTTTAAGGCTTTTAATGAACGTTCCTGAAAAAAATCCCTATAGAACTGTGATGGAGAACCTATGGCACGCGTGCCACAGGTGGCACGCCGAGCCTTCTCTGCTGGCACATGCGCTGTCGCCCCAGGTCAGATCTCCATGGTATTTCTTTTGTGAGCTTCTGTTTCCCTGCAAATGACTGTTCTGCCACAGCTCCGGATTCCCAAGGATTGTGACACACACCAATGGTCCTTATCAAAGTTATAACGTACCAAGAATAAACAAAGTCCGGCAAAGGTTGGTAACCAGCCCAGAAAACAAAATACGGTAAGACACTCACTCTCCAAAATGCTCTGTAATAATTACATGTTGTTTCCAGCAAGAAATTACTAACTGCGTGCAACTTAAATAGGCTAAGGGAGTGTCCAATTATTCTCAAATCTTCCTCTCGAGGAGACCTCCTCCTCCTGAGTAGCCACTCCTGCCTTTTTTTAAAAAAATTTGATTTATATGCCGCCCTTCTCCAGAGACTCAGGGCGGCTTACAATGCGCTAAGCAATAGCCTTCATACTTTTGTATATTTATACAAAGTCAGCTTATTGCCCCCACAAACTGGGTCCTCAATTTACCTACCTTAGAAAGGATGGAAGGCTGAGTCAACCTTGAGCCTTGGTGAGATTCGAACCTGCAATAATTTGACAGCCCTACAGTGCTTGAGCATTGAGGAGAGGCTCCCCACTTCGCTCTCTCCACTTGAAGGAGCCTCTGGAGGTTCTGAAGGCCCAGGCTGAGTCTCTGCCTCTGGCACCACATCCTCTTCAGCCTCCTCGCTGTCCGACGCAAGCTCCGCTGCGCAGGCTGCTGGCGCAACCCCACACCAGCCTCCTCGTTGGGATCAGCCACTATCTGCGCAGGCTGCTGGCGGGCCACAACAATGATGAAACAGAAGCTCACAAAAGAAAAAGATCTTACCTCTTGCCACTCTGCCGGTGTTGGGATGCCCCACCTCCCGCCGGCCAGCTGGTCTTCGGGTCTCTGCTACACATGTATGCATATCCACATGCGTGCGCACATTCATGCATGCATGTGTTTGCGCGTGCACACACATTTCAGTTTGGGCATGCGCGTGTGCACAGTTTGGGTGCTTGGTGCCTAAAAGGTTTGCCATCACTGCTATAGAACAGTACACAACATGGAGGTTAAGAAGACAGGGTGGCCAGTACAACGTTATTTGAAGCAATAAATAAATTTCTTACTTGAGTTGGATGTCTTTGGGGCAGAATTCTAATCTGTCGAAGTCTGGAAAGGGGAAAACAGACAGTGAAGAGGCCTTCTAAAGACTGCCATGAACCAATAATGCACTTACGCCAGGGAGTAAGTAATACCTACCCAGGCCACACTCCCCAATTGCGACCACCTTCCCTTTGTTCTTCTCAGCTAAATCTTGCAACTCCTCTAAGTACTGGTCAGGATTACCCTGATCGAATGCTCCACAGCGAGTGGGATGGCAGCCAACGGTACTGTAAAACATTTCTGAAATCGGACCACATGAAAGAGTTGATATAACTGATGCAGACGCTATTAAAAGATAAAGGGAAAATAATCACCTGCTCTGTCCGTATACACAGATAGTCCTCGACTTACGCCCATAATTTCTGTCTCTAACCGAGAGTTTTGCTACGTGAGTTTTGCTCCCTTTGACGACTTTCCTTGCCACAGTTGTAAAGTGAATCACTAGAGTTGTGAAATTAACATGGCTGTTAAGTGAATCTCGCTTCTCTGTTGACTTTGCTTGTCTGAAGGTTGCAAAATGTGATCACGTGACCCTAGGACATTGCAACCGTCATAAATATGAATCCATTTTCAAGCATCCAAATTAAATCACGTGACCATGGGGATGCTGCAGTGGTGGTAAGTGTGAAAAAAGGTCGTGTCACTTTTTTCAGTCCTGTCGTTAACTCTTAATGGTCACTAAACGAACTATTGTAACTCAAGGACTATTCTCTTGCATTGTGGATGTTGCTTTATGTTTTTTGCTAGTGCATTGTACTAGCAAAAGAGGTTACGATTCCCTGCCTGCAAGGATTTGTAGAAACGAAAGCGTAGGAATTGCAACCAATTCATTCTTCTGCATTAAAGCCAGTTAGAGAAACTTTTCCTCTCAAGGTAGATTCCCGAAGTGACCATTGTCAGCTGCCTCTCAAGCTTTTCCCGGAGATCCTCCTCACATACAAACAAGCATGTTACACAAATACAGACATGTACAGGTAGTCCTCGGCGTACGACCAAAATTAAGCCCAGAATTTATGCTGCTAAGTGAGAAATTTCTTAAGTGAGTTTTGCTCCATGGTACGACTTTTCTTGCCACATTTGCTAAGTGGAATCACTGCGGTTGTTGAATTGGTAACACGGTTGTTAAGTGATGTCTGGCTTCCCCATTGACTTGACTTGTCAGGAGGTCGCAAAAGGGGCTCGATCACATGACCCCAAGACACTGCAACTGTCGTTAAGTACATGCCAGTTGCCAAGCGTCCAAATCTTGATCACAGGAATGCTGCCTTGGTTGTAAGTGTGAAAAATGTCATAGATCACTTTTTTCATTGTCGTTTTAACTTTGAACTGTCACTAAATGAATGGTTGTTAAGTCGAGAACTACCTGTACTCGCCATCTCCCAATTTCTCTCCTCCCGTGTCAAGCCCTTGCTTTCATTATGTGACCACTGGATCCTCCACATATTCTTTTCTCAGTGATGGTAAGATAAGCAACTTCCCTAATTTGCAGGTACAGGGAAAGTTTCACTTCCCTTTTAAGCAAATACAAGTGTGGGATAATTCAAGCATTCCACTTAAGGGTGGCACATGATATAAGGAAAGAAATTACCATTGGTTTGGGCCAGCTGCAGGGCATCTTTACTATCTTGTAAATTTCCACCTGTGATGATGAGCTGAAATGAAGAAAAAAAAGATGTAAATGCTAATTTCCTAACACCAAGTTTAATATGCTTTGGGGGACATGAACAGCAAGGAAAAGCGGACAGTTCAGACAATAAAAAGGAACACATCTAAAAACATTTAATGCCAGAGTTACCTTTTGAACCCCAATTTTGATTGCTCTGTCTATTACGTCCAAGAAATCATCTGCAAATATATAGATATATGTTAAATTTAAAATCCATATTTTTAAAACACAGTGATGATCAAATTTATAACTGTTCCCAATTTCTATTTCTGGGGGCTGTTGTTCAAAGCTTCGAAACAATAAACATTGCAATCATCTTATGCCATCTTAATTAAATTGTAAACCTGAATGTAGCATTCCACTCTTTTCAACTTTTTGACAAGACAAATATTGCTGTGTACAAATGCAATATATGTAGAGCGCTGATATATTTTCTAACAGAACTTCAAAGGAACGGTCTTCTCCAAATTGATGGGATCACAGCTAGCAATGACTGATGAGGATTTGGGACAGTATTTGAAATCACAAGCAACTCCATCTTCCTACATTGACTTTCCTTATTGAGAGCCCCTTGGGAAGACCACAAATTGTGATCACATGACCCTGAGGTGTTGCAATTGTTGCAAATACAGATTCTGTAGTTCTGAACTTGCAACTGTTCATTTAGTGACTGTTTCAAGTTACAACAGCACTGAAAAAAGTGACTTATGACCATTTTTCGCATTTATGACCATTGTAGCATACCCAAGGTCATGTGATTTACATTCAGATGCTTGACAACTGACTCACATTTATGAGGTTGCATTGTCCCAGAGTCATGTGACAAGCACAGTCAATGGGGAAGCCAGATCCACTTAACTGTTACTAATTTAACAACTGCAGTGATTCACTTAACAAATATGGCAAGTAAAGTCATAAAATGGGACAAAATTCACTTAACAAATTTCTCACTTAGCAACATAAATTTTGGGCTCAATTGTGGTTTTAAGTTTTGGGGTTTTTTTAAAAAGAAGTTTTTATTTTTTTTAAAACAAACACACATACAAACATACATTTTCTCTGAACAGAGTATTGACCAAGTCAAAACTTGTACATCTTATAATATCTCCCAACATAACTTGCTTATTTCCATTTCTGCCATAATATTCATTCTCTCTACTTTTTTGTTTTTTTCCCTCCTGCTTCTTATGCAATATATAAACAATATTACCATTTGCCCTAACCCCTAATCTTACCTTATTATCAATTTATTTACTTTTTCCCCCTTGTTCATGTTGCAACCCTTTAATTTAAAGACAATCCTTGTCATCCTTAATTCCTAATTTCCTTTTATAGTTTAATATTTTATTATATGGACCAGTTTATCATTTCATATTTCCTTACTAATCATTCCATTTTATCAAAAGGTATATTTCTTCAAATTTTTTTCAAATCTCCTTCCATATTCAGAATCAATTATAATAATATCAAATCTAACTTCCTTTTTATCAAATCTACACTTCCTGTTGTGGTTGTAAGTTGAGGACTACCAGTACATGCTGGTTGCCAAGCACCAGTTTGACTGTGGAGATACTGCATTGGTCCTAAATGTGATGAGTTGGTCATAAGGCACTTTTTTCAGTGCCATCAAAACTTCAAACAGTTGTTAAAGAAATGATAGTAAATTAAGAAGTGCCTGTAGTAACAGAATTTATCTTCCCATGTTCAAAAATTCAGAACAATGTTGACCTTAGACATGAAATAGATATTCTTGTTACTTGAGAGAAGGTAGATCAAAACAGAGAGAAATTAAGCTGACAATAAAGGTACATTTTGATCAAGGCTGGGCTTTTTCCAGCTGAGTTACATAGCTGTGACAGCTGGATCACAAGGAATGCTGAACAAAGAAAAATGGATGACCCTGAATTGTGGCATATACCACAAAAATAGTTATGAATACCTAGAACTTCATGATTTAGTTCAGGAGTGTCCAACCTTCAATCATTTAGTTAAGGGTTGTCCAATCTTCAATCAGAACTTCAATCATTCAGTTCCGAGGTGTCCAACTTTGGCAACTTTAAGACTTCAACTCTCCACATGTTGGCTGGGGAATTCTGGGAGTTGAAGTCCACAAGTTTTAAAGTCACCAAGGCTGGACACTTCTGATTGAGTTGATGAAATAAAAGCAGACTGTTCTCTAGAGGCATTAATATAAAAGCTAACACTTAAATATTTTAAACACATAATCACTCAGCGGAGAAGACCATGAAGCTTGGGAAAAAAAATGAAAGCAGTTGAAAAAGCTACCGATAGCACAGAAAATGCTTTCTCTTCAGTGATCAAGTGAATGAATGTCAAGCAAAATACACGGAGGCCTCCATCTTAGAGGTTTCTTTCCTTTTCAGGGTCCAGAGAAAATACAGCATGAAAAGGTCTACTTATAGTTATTATTCGGCATCTACATACCCCAGCATCTGGTGTTGGGAATAAACCAATAAAAAGCTTTACCTTTATGTTTTTGGGTGCCTCTGTATATACCTCTGAACATAGGATCGGTTAAGTTAACACCAATATCTAGTTAAAAGAAAAAGCAATAATTAGCTAATTGGGTTGAGGGCAGGTATATAATTTTGCTCCCTGCAGCAAAGGTAATCTTTGTTTTTCAGCATCTTCTCAAAGCATCCCTCACTGCAGCTCAACGTTGACGGAAGTGACCCTTCATTAAAATGCTATTGGCTCGATTCTTATGATGCCCTTCAACAGGTCCAGAAAAAAAGGTCAGAAGGTCAGCAGAATGACAAGAGTTGGAAGGGACCTTGTAGGTCATCAAGTCCAATCTCCCCATTCAAGCAGGAGACCCAACACCATTTCTGACATATGGCAGTCCAGTCTCTTCTTGAAAGCTTCCAGTGATGAAACTCCCATGACAAGCTAATCTTGGGTAATGCTAATTGTGTGTGTGTGTGCGCTCATGCAAACCAGCATTTTGTGTGCAGACAGATGTGGCTCAAGGAGTTGTGCCAAACGAGAACTAACATGCATTCCTTAAACCAGAACCAGCAAGTTGTGTGAAGGCAGCCCCCAAAATCCAAGCTGGGACCCAAAGGTGCTTTTTTCAAGAAGCAACCGGATTTTCTTATTTTTTTTTCTTTGAAGACATTTCTCTTCTCATCCAAGAAGCTTCTTCAGCTCTGACTGGATGGTGGGGAATGGGAGGATTTATATTCCTTGCAGACAGCTGGTCATTTGCATCCTTTTAGAGGGTCGTTGAAGCACTTGGAGGTTTGTCTGTGTCCTCAGGGTCACCTGAGTAGAGCTCCTGGTTCCTGTAGTCTGCAATTTTTCCCCCCCTCACCAATCAAAGGGTGTTCATCCCAAATTGTATAGCTCAAAGTCTGTAGAGATTCTCAGTCATCCAGGTCATGGTTGTCCCAAAGGTGCTTTTTTTCAGGAGGCAACTGGACTTTCTTGGGTTTTTTTTCTTTTGAAGATCTTTTGCTTCTCATCCAAGAAGCTTCTTCAGCTCTGACAGGATAAGATTAGAGTTTCAAAAGAAAAAACAAGAAAGCCCAGTTGCCTCCTGAAAAAAGCACCTTTGGGACAACCATGACCTCCTGGGTGACTGAGAAGCTCCATAGGCCAAGCTGGGAGTATCAAGAGCAGAGGTCCCCAAACTTGGCAGCTTTAAGACTTGTGGACTTCAACTCCCAGAATTCTCCAGCCAGCTATGCTGGCTGGAGAATTCTGGGAGTTGAAGTCCACAAGTCTTAAAGCTGCCAAGTTTGAAGACCCTTGATCAAGAGGGAAGCGAGCTCCAAGGGTTTTCCTCCTGCTCCCCTAAACTGCTATTTTCCCGCTGGAGAAGGCGGGACGCGTGTCATTCTCACGGCCACCCAACCCCGCATTCTGCCCCAGGACGCCCGGACGCCGCGCCGTCCCCTAGTTGCCAGGGCAACCGCCCTCACCAATGAACTTGAAGCGACTCATGACGACAGCAGCGGCAGAAGCCCGCACGCGACTTCCTCGCTCGCCCCAAAGAGGCAGAGGAAGAGGAGTTGTTACGCGCCCCTCCTCACTTCCGGTTGCCTCGGGACCGCGGCTGTCTTCTTCCCCCCCCCCGCCCCCGGAGGAAACGGAACGTCCGGAAATGAAACGTTCAGGGAAGGAAGTGCCCGCCTTATATGATACTAGGCGGCGTTCTTGCCGCCAGGATTCCAACGAGTTGGTTTTGCACAGCCCAGCAAGCCTCAATGCAAAAGTAAAATTAAAAAAAATGAAAAGAAATTCTAAGTCTTAAAATAGTTATCAATGTTAAGTCAGTCTCCGTTTCATAACAACAGGCTCTCAAGCACCCTCTTCCTCCTGGCCTTCTGCATGGGCCGCTCCGTTTGTAATTGTGTGTGTGTGTGATTGTGTATGTGTACAGCCCTACCCTAATGTTATATTTATTATAACATATATATATATATATATATATATAGATAGATAGATAGATAGATAGATAGATAGATAGATAGATAGATAGATTATATATATATATATATATATATATATATATATATATATATATATATATTCTGGTCTTGCAGACACACCTCAAACCATACCTCAAGGCACACAAAATGCTTTCACAAAAACTGAAGCAAAATTACATCACATTCAATGCAATTTACTGTACTGTACTGTACAGTACAGCAGGGGGTCTGCAACCTTGGCAACTTTTAAGACTGGTGGACTTCGACTCCCAAAATTCCTCAGCCAGCTTTGTTTTACTGACTGAGGAATTCTGGGAGTTGAAGTCCACAAGTCTTAAAGTTGCCAAAGTTGTAGATCCCTGCTGTGCTGTATTATGCTATATGCTATGGAATGGAATGGAATGGAATGGAATGGAATGGAATAGAATAGAACAGAACAGAACAGAACAGAACAGAACAGAACAGAACAGAATTCTTTATTGGCCAAGTGTGATTGGACACACAAGGAATTTGACTTTGGTGGATATGCTCTCAGTGTACATAAAGGAGAATAAAATACATTCATCAAGAATAAAAAGATACAACACAGTGATAGTCAAGGTTACTAATAAGCTCGTACTAGGAAACAAATAAAAACAATATAATTGAAAGATACAAGCAACATGGTTATAGTCATAAGTGGGAAGAGATAGATACTAGTAAGGAAGAGAAGACTAATAGTAATAGTAATGCAGACTAATGCAAATAGTTTGACAGTATTGAGGGAATTCTTTGTTTAGTAGAATGATTGCGTTCGAGGAAAAAACTGTCCTTGTGTCTAGTTGTTCTGAGGTGCAGTGCTCTATAGCGGGGATCTCCAACCTTGGCAACTTTAAGCCTGGTGGACTTCAACTCCCAGAATTCTACGCTGGCTATGCTGGCTGGGGAATTCTGGGAGTTGAAGTCCACCAGGCTTAAAATTGCCAAGGTTGGAGACCCCTGCTCTATAGCGTCGTTTTAAGGGTAGAAGTTGAAACCATTTATGTCCAGGATGTGAGGGGTCTGTAGATATTTTCACAGCCCTCTTATATACTATGTTATATACTGGACTATGCTATATACTACGGTATATATATTTAAAAATATTACAATATTAATCTTCCACCACTTCTACTCCCTCTGGACTCTCCTAATGCCGGCAGAGAGGCCCCTCTAATTATTATCTCTATGAGTCCATATCAAACCGTCATATCCTCCCCAAGAGGAGGTGGAGGAGGCGGGAAGAGGATCAATCGTAGAGATAGGAAATTGGGACTTATACTTCACAGAAAAAACCGTTATAGATTCCCGAGGGCTATAAAGAAACGACCTTCCTGAGACCTTCTCTTTCAAAGCCTTCGACTGGGCTCATTCGGGGTCTATCCGCAGGTCAACAGCCCATGACGGAGGCTTCGGTGGCAGCGTTCACTCCGCCCTTTTTCTCTCTCTAGAAGCCGAAGCAGGGGCTTCCCGTCAGCCCCTGCGGCGCAAGCTCCGCCCCCCCTCACCACCGCCCCCACCCCCACCCCGTTCTAGACCTGAAAGTCGACCGGGGCGCAGCCAAGATGGCGGGCTACCTGTCACATCGGCAGAAAGTGCTGCGGCTCTACAAGCGAGCCATGCGGCACCTCGAGTCCTGGTGTGTCTATCGGTGAGTCCCCGACTCCTTCGGCCCGTCCCGCAGGCCCCTAAGGAGCCTCCGCTCCCTTCCTGGCTTTGCGGGAGGACTCCCAGCCCCATCATCCCCAACCCCCGGCGAGCCCGGGTGTGTCTGGGTCTTGTAGTCTTAACCCGGGGGTGGGTCGGTGGGGACGATTTCCCAAGCTCCGAAGAGCCGACGCCTCTGCGCGTTTTCCTCCCTTTGCGCGTTTCTTGCGCGGATCCTACGCCGAATTAATCCGCGCGTCGGTGGCCTCAGTTTGCACGGTAGTTCGGCGGGGAGGGGGGGGGGGTTTCGGCCAGAAAGGCTGAGGGAAAGTAAAGCAAAAGATATTTCATGAAAATATTTCAATTTTTAAAAAAAGGGGGGAAAAGTTAAGCATTAATGGGTTTTTCAGGCATCTGAAACAAATATATATAGAAATATATAAAATGAAGGCTGTTAGGATTAGAAAATACAATTGGTAATCAATTAAAATCAGTTAAAAAGGGGACAATGAAGAAAATGAAACAATATGAGAGACATTGGGGGTGTGGGGAGGAAGTCACAGTGGAAAGCAGACCACGAAGAAACACTTGTTAAAAAGAGGATATATTTATATGTTGTATGTTATGTGTATGTCATAATGTGTAGTAATAAAACAATAAAACTTTATTTTAAAAAAAGAAAATATTTCAATACTGTGCATTAATATTAGAACTATATAATGGATAATTACTTTGTATGTCGTGTGGAAGCTAAATATATATATTAAAATATGGCTCAGAGTGGAATGCTAGAATTAAATAACAGGTGATTAGATAATGGAAGAATATACATTTATACATTGATTTTAGATTCTTTCTCCAGCCAGCTGTACCATCTATTCCATGTTTCGTAATAAATCGTTTCCTCTTGGCCTTTAAATGTATAAACATAAGAGAAGATATTATAGAGGAACGAAATAGTTAATGTGTAATAGAGATGTATATATTGTAGTGAATATATGAATTAGTAAGTAATATATAAAATGTATGTGTATATAGTTGGTCAAAAGATAAAATAGATATTACCAAAGATGCTGGTACTGGAAAGCTGTAAAAATGTAACAAAGATGTTAAAGATGTAAATGCTGAATAAAAAATATTTTATATATATATATATAAAAGATAATGGAAGAATATATTTTAATGTAAATGTGTATTAATAGTAGAATTTCAAGGATGGGAAATATGAACAGAGGTATGAAGAAGAATTAAGTTTTTAATTGGAAAATTAGAATTTGAATGACAGTATTATCAAACATAAAAACATGCTAGAATTAAATAATGGGTGATTAGAAAATGAAAAAATGTAAGAAAATATGTGTAATAGGGAACAGAAAAGAAATGTTATCACGTCTTATTATAGTGATATATTATATAATATTATAGTGATAGGGGGGAAAGTTAAAATAGAGATAGAAATAAGAGGTGAATTATAGTATATACATACCAATATATTAAGATATATGGAAGAATAACAGGAAGGTTTAAAACTGAAGTAAAGGATATGCGCAAATAATTTGAAACAATGAAAATGAAATGTAATTATTGTGTATAATAATATGATTATATTATCTTTATTGAAATATATGAAACTCAGATATCACACCAGTCACACATTGATATGTACAAATAATATAAAAATAAAAAAAGGAAGGCTGAAGGAGAGCTAGTATCGGGGGGTCCCGCAGGCAAAGCCATAGTGGGGATATAGCCTTGGTTTTTTGCTGGATACGCTGGGCAGATTGCCCAGGCCAGACGAGATAGTGGGATTTGTTCAGAAAATACAGCTTGGGAAGAATAGAATAGAAAGAATATCATAATAACATTATTGTCACTTTGAATGTTCACTAATTGGCATACATTAAAATGAAATTTCATTGCATGCAGCTCTCAAAGGGTCTCCACCGCCAATATACACTACACAAACATGTCAAAATAAATAAATAGATACCATAGACAGACAGAATAAATTTATTGTCACTTTGTACACTAATCGGCATACATTAAAATGAAATTTTGTTGCATTCAGCTCTCAAAGGGTCTTCACCCCCAATATACACTATATAAACATGACTAAATAAATAGATAGACGGACAGACAGACTTAGAATAAATTTATTGTCACTTTGAATGTTCACTATTTGGCATATGTTAAACTGAAATTTCGTCGCATACAACTCTCAGAGTCATCACCTCCAATATACACTTGTATATATACAATAATACAAACATGACTAAATAAATAAATAAATAAATACAAAATTATACATACACCT
Organism: Ptyas mucosa; assembly: GCA_012654045.1. Taxonomy (NCBI): domain Eukaryota; kingdom Metazoa; phylum Chordata; class Lepidosauria; order Squamata; family Colubridae; genus Ptyas; species Ptyas mucosa. Next base: position 56,300,338 of record WNWU01000003.1, read on the forward strand.
CCATATATTATACAACACAGAGAAACAACACAGTCTGGTTCGCAACGTATGCACCTACGTGGCAAGGAAAACTAATCTTGCAAGTTTGCCAGACGGATGGCATAAGGGCCAAAGCTGTTCCAGAATCAGGTGGTCCTGCTAGAAATACTTCAAAATGTGGAAATTGAAAATAATGATAATGGCTTGTTATCTTCATTGGGATATTGGTAAAAAAAATGCTGTCAGATGAGCCACGTCTGTTTATTAAGCAAGTGTTAAATAGTCTTCTTTGCATATTGTGTCTGGTTCTTGTTGGGCTCAACTTATTAGTATGCAAGATATATATTGGAATAGGCAAATGAGGATGATGGGATGAGGTAGGAGGTTGCATTTTTTTTTTCCTATCAAGAAAAACAAGAATTTAGCTTCAGTAATAAGTACTGTACTATAGTCATTTCAGCCCTACATAAAATTTATTTATTAAACTTATATGCCGCCGATCTCACCAAAACTGACTCTGATCTCCGGCTACAAAGTTCCATTTATTTAGGAGGGGGAGGGGGGGAAGAAATCCTACAATCGGATATATAATCTATTTAAAATATAATGTAAATAATGGATTGATTACAGCTGAGTATAAATACTGTAACTTGATTCACTATAGTACAATATTTGATTATTAGGGCCCTCTAGTGGTCATTCCATATAATTTTTCCACTTGACAAGTTTTTAAGGAGTGTCTTTTTGCTATGTTTTTATCCCACTTTTATTTATGTTCCCACCTGCTATTTTCCCCACAAGAACAACCTTTTGAGATGTGTTGGGCTTGAGTGGCTGGTGCAAATTTACCAAGCCAGCTTTGAAGAAGTCAGTGGCAAACCTTTTCCACACTCTTGACATGATAGCAGTCTTACAATATTTGAAGGGCCCTCACAGGAAAGAGGGGGTCAATTTATTCTCCCAAATAGCAGGGGACGGGACAGGACAGGAAGCAATGGGTGGAAGCTCATCAGAGGGAAGGCCAACTTTGAAACAAGAAGGAATTTCCTGGCAGTGAGAATTCTTAGCAGTGGAACCATTAAGCAGTGCCTTTTGGGAGTTGTGGGTACAGCATTGCTGGATGTTTTTAAGAAAAGATTGGACAATCATTTGTCTGCAATGGTACGAGGACTTCTGCTTTGGGCAAATGATTGGACTAGAAGACCTTCAAACCCTATAATTCTTACCAAGAAAACTGAGTGGCTATACCCATGTCATCACCAGATGTGGAATCGATGAATGAAATTCCCCACTCATTGAGTGAAATATGAAGTATTTGTCAGTTCTAAAGATAACTATGGTTTTTTTCTTTCTTGGAATAAATACTATCTTTAATATTCTCAGGGATAAGTATAGATACTATGCCTGTCTGATGAGAGCACGATTTGATGAACATAAGGATGAAAAAGACATGGTTAAAGCAACCAAGCTGTTGATGGCCGCTGAAGAAGAATTTTGGGAAAGGCAACATCCTCAGCCGTACATCTTTCCTGACTCTCCAGGTGGCACAAGCTATGAGAGATACGAGTGCTTTAAGGTCAGGAGGTGACACGGCAGGCATTACAAGTAATCAGTTCTTTGATAGGTGTCAGAATATTGGCATTCTCAATCCCAAGAGATTTCAGTAACTTTCATTTGTAAGGAGGAGATTCCCCATAAAATACAGAATTGTTCTTTAGTTCTGAGGAAGTATCCATGAATGAAGGCCACAGGGAAGCTGTCCAGGTCTCACATTAATGAGCATCAGTGACCAGCCTCTATCTGCATTGGCAAGACCCTAAAGCCACAGGAGGAAGCTCAGGGCCAGGGCATGGTTTGCTTGGAGGAGCACTTCTGCTTGACCTCCAGTTTGAAGAGAGGCTAATAGCAGGGGGATGTGAGGGAACAGAAGGCACTAGAACAGGGGTGTCAAACTCGGTTTCATTGAGGGCCGCATCAGGGTTGTGTTTGACTTTGAGGGGGCTGGGGGTGTGTGGCCAGCACAACATCACTCATGTCAGGGCGCCTGTGGTGGCCTGAACGCTCTGCCAGTGAAAACGGAGCTCGGGAGGGCTGCCCTCCCAAGGTCTGTTTTCCCTGGCAGAGGGTTGCAAGAGGCCGTCACAGCCGAAAACAGAGCTCGGGGCAGTAGTGGGTTCGGCCCGGTTCCACTGAGCCGGTAGCAGTAACGATATGACGTCACCGAACCGGTTCTGCCCGCCACCCCCCACCCCCCTGCATTATTCCTACCTTTTATTTGGCTCCACCCCCAATCTATTGCTGCCTCCTGAGTCCCAACTGATCGGCTAGAAGGAAAAAAACTGTTTAAACTCTTGCTGCAGGGTTTCAAAGAACCGCCCAATAGCTGATCAGTGGTAAAAGAAAACAAATGGGTAGACCAGTGCCTCCAAAAACAAAATGAGTAGACCGATACAGCTCTGCAAGCAGTTAAAAGCCTGGTAGACCAGTACCTTTGCGAAATCCTAAAGAATTGTCACATGATCATCAAGCCACGCTCACAAAATAAGCCATACCCACAGAACCGTTAGTAAAAAAAATTAGAACCCACCCCTGGCTTGTGGGGGGAGGGGGTACATGGAGGGCCTTGAGTTTGAGCCCATGCTCTAGAAAGTTGCTGGCTGCCTAACAACCGTCCTGGAGAAGCTGACAGGACAGTTCTGTATTCAGCAATGTCTCATGTTTGTAACTTAGTGCTTTAGATGTCCGGAGGCAGGAGTTTGAGCCACACAAACTGATCTGAAGATAGCACACTCAGTGTTTTATCCACGGAGTGGTCGCTAGGGAAGGATCTAATTATTTGAGACATTCAGTTTCTGAGGCTTGCCAATCATCCCGCCATTAAAAATGTGCCTTCTACCATTCCTTTATTACATCCGCACTTTTTGGGAGGTGAAGGAGGCACTGCATTTCTGTAGCAGCACCAACTTTTTGGAACAGCCTTCCTGTGAGATCCACGGTGGCGCAGTGCTTAGAGTGCAGTACTGCAGGCTACTTCTGCTGACTGCCGGCAGCCTGCGATTTGGCAGTTCGAATCTCACCAGGTTCAAGGTTGACTCAGCCTTCCATCCTTCCGAAGTGGGTAAAATGAGGACCCAGATTGTTGGGGTCAATATGCTGACTCTGTAAAACCGCTTAGAGAGGGCTGTAAAGCACTATGAAGTGGTATATAAGTCTAAGTGCTCTTGCTATCAGGCTGGATCAACCCCCATGGTTTTTCAGGAACTTTTGAAGCTGTTCCTAAACGCCTAGTTGGTCATTTCCACCTTATCTTTATTTTTGGTGGTTTTACTATTGCACTATATTGCCATTGCATTTTTATTTTCAAACCATACATATGTATTTCCTATCCCTGTGTAAGCCTCCAAATTTTGGGTTTGATACTACATAGAAACATGCTACCTCAGTAAGTAAATATCCAAAATTAGAAGGAAAAGCATTATGAGCATCTAAATACTCATCACCCTTATGTTAGTCTACAAACGGGAATAACTTTTTCTTCTAAAATGCCCTGATTCTGCCTTCCCAAGATAATCAAGTAGTTTTCCGGAACTAAGTCTTCTAATGCAGGAGATAGTATCTTTGGAATCTTATCATTTTGATTTAAATGGCGTTTCTCAACGTCAGCAAAGATGTATGGACTTCAACACCCAGAATTCTCCAGCCAGCGTGTTGGCTGAAAAGTTCTGGGAGTTGAAATCCATACATCTTAAAGTTGGTGAGGTTGAGAAACAATGGTTTAAGCAGACCAACAACCACCGTCTAACCGTTATTAGATGGAGAATATACAAGATCTTTTATGTAGATTTATTTTGTATTCCTTTAAAGATGCAGTGAATAACCTTTTTTTTTTATACTTCCGCCCTGTAGGCACCTGAATGGATCCTAGAAATGTGGCATCCATCAGAGAAAGCAATGTACCCCGATTACTTCGCTAAGAGAGAACAATGGAAGAAGCTGCGCCTTGAAAGTTGGGACAAGGAGGTTGGTTATCAGACTATATTTTACCATTGCTTTTCCGTGAAATAATTTTGAAGCAAGTCACAAATCTGTGGGGTGATAGTTTGGAATATAGGTCTTAAAATGTGGCCTCATGGCCTCTCACCTACTATTTAGTCCCCCACCTTGAGCTTGTGAGGGAGCAGAAGTCTTGACTCTTTTTCAGAGTGGGCAGCTAAGGAGAAAAATGGTTCTTCGAGGAGTAAAGCACTTTTTCCCTCTTAAATGCCTCACCAAAATGGTTGTTTCCCAAAGGAGCTTAATATTTAGCATGCTATATCTTTCCTTCCTTCCTTCCTTCCTTCCTTCCTTCCTTTTTTCTTTCTTTTTCTTTCTTTCTTTCTTTCTCTTTCTCCTTCCTTCTTTCCTTTCCTTTTCTTTCTTTTTCTTTCTTTCTTCTTCCTTTCTTCCTTCTTCTTTCTTTCCTGTTTCTTTTCTTTTCTTTCTTTCCTTCTTTTTTCTTTCTCTTTCTTTTTTCTTTCTTCCTTCTTTTTCTTCTTTCTTTCTTTCTTTCTCTTTCTTTCTTTCTCTCTCTCTCTCTCTCTCTCTCTCTTTCTCCTTCCTTCCTTCCTTCCTTCCCCCCATCTGTCTGTCTGTCTCTTTCTCCTCAAAGGAGCCAGGCTTTTCTGGGGCTCATATGGCCGCTCAGGGAAATAATGTGCTTGTAAGATGATAATCATACAATGACATACCATACACTTTGGCTCCTTAATTCAAGCACAATTTTTTTTTGCTGGGATCACGTGGCTGCTTTGGAAGTTTAAAAAATGATGTGGCCTTTTGAGAAAGTGCGAACATGTTTCAATGTTCATTATCTATTCTGAGTGATGTTTTTGCCCATAGCACTGAAGCACACAAGATCCCTACAATCATAAAGATACATCGAAGTGAACTTGATCAGTTGAGCTGGTTTAGCATTAGATATCCTGGCAAATAGATGGGGAAGAAATGGAGGTAGTGACAGATTTTATTTTCCTGGGCTCCAAGATCACCACAGATGGAGACTGCAGCCAAGAAATTAAAAGACGCTTGTTCCGGGGGAGGAAAGCTATGGCAAATCTGGACAAGCATACTAAAAAGCAGAGACATCACCCTGCCAACAAAAGTGCATATAGTCAAGGCTATGGTTTTCCCAGTTGCAATGGATGGCTGTGAAAGTTGGACCATAAGAAAGGCTGAGTGCCAAAGAATGGAGGCCTTTGAACTCTGGTGCTGGAGAAGACTCCTGCGAGTCCCTTGGACTGCAAGGCGATCAAACCGGTCAGTCCTAGAGGAGATCAACCCTGGCTGCTCTTTAGAAGGCCAGATCCTGAAGATGAAACTCAAATACTTTGGCCACCTAATGAGAAGGAAGGACTCACTGGAGAAGAGCCCAATGCTGGGAAAGATTGAGGGCAAAAGAAGAAAGGGACGACAGAGAACGAGGTGGCTGGATGGAGTCACCGAAGCAGTCGGCGTGAGCTTAAATGGACTCTAGAGGATGGTAGAGGATAGGAAGGCCTGGAGGAACATTGTCCATGGGGTCACGATGGCTCGGACACAACTTCACAACTAACAACAACAGCATTAGATGCATTCATTCCACCTCTGTCCATTTGGAGCCATCTCCCAACTTCTAACAGCTCTCTATTCTTTTCTATTCATCCCTGAATCTCCAAAGAGGCTTTTAAATGGATGGAGTGGGGGGGGGGGGGGGGGGGGGGGGGGGACGGACACTTTTTATAGCAATATCACTATTTTTTTTTCTAGATGTGTTGCTAGCTGGAATTGGAAATGAACTTTTAATCAAAGCGCCCCAAATGTCTTAAAACAGCCTATTTTCAAATGATAGTGACACTGTTACTGTTGGTGGTTTTTAAAAACTGGATTCAGGGTGCATTAAGTTTATGAACTGCTGTATTAAGGTTTTTCATGCCTGAAAGGGATGATTTGACTTTAAAAATGCTTCCACTGAACTCTCTCCTCACCTTGCAGCTATCTTACAAAACAAAACAACAAACACACTGACACACATCCACTGCTTCCAAGAAATTAAAAAAAACCTTTGGATGTGCTGCTGGAAGCTTCTTTTTATTACAGGTAGTTCTCAACTTACGACGACAATGGAGCCCCCCCCCCAAGTTTCTGTTGCTGAGCATTGTTAAGTCAGGTTTGCTCCATTTTACGGCCTTCCTTGCCGTCATTGCCAAGCGAATCACTGCAGTCAAGTTAGCAACACAGTGAATCCGGTTTCCCCATTGACTTTGCTTGTCAGAAGATCCCAGAAAGTGATCACATGATCCCCTGGACATTGCAACCGTCATAAATATGAGCCAATTGCCAAAGCCTCTGAATTTGAATCACTTGACCGTAAGGATGCTGCCATGGTCATGTGAAAAGCAGTCATAAAGTCACTCTTTTCGAAGAACTGTCACTAAATGAATGGTTGGAAGTTGAGGACTGCCTGTGTAAGAAATCTTGGGAGTGGTCTGGAAGCCATCCCAGATGCCTTGGGGAGACAAAAGCACAGCCCCCTTACCCTCTGCCTCATTGCCATCTCGTGGCTCAGTGTTTCCTCGTCAGATAGAATGCCGTGCATTAGTTACACAGGTACTCCTCGAACGTACAACCGCAGCTGATGTATATGTTGCTAAGTGAGACGCTTCTTAAGTGAGTTTTGCCCCATTTCAGGACCTTCCTTGTCCTTGTTGTTAAGTGAATCACTGCATGCTCGTTAAATTATTCACACGGCTGGTCAAGGGAATCTGGTTTCCCCATTGACTGTGCCTGTCCGAAGGTCACAAAACATGACCCTGCAACCGTCACCAACACAAGTCAGTTGCCAAGGGCCCAGATTTTGACCGTGGGGATGCTGCATTGGTTGTAAGTGTGAAAAATGGTCCCAAGTCACTTTTTTCCCGTAACTTTGAAGCGGTCACTAAATGAACTATGTCAGTGATGGCTAACCTTTTTGCCATCGTGTGCCAGGAGTGGGGGGCGGGGGTGGTGTCACGTGTGCATGTGCCCACACCCATAATTCTATGCGCCCCGTGCATGCGTATGCGACCCCCCCCCGCTCCCGGCACGCAATGGCCCTGTAGGCCCATTTTTCTTTCTCATCTGGCTCCAGAACCTTTCTAGGAGTCTGGGGAGGGCGAAAACAGCCTTCCCTACCCCCTAGAGGCCCTCCTGAGGCCGAAAACAGCCCATTTGCCAACTTCCTGTCCTACTGGAAGTTGGCAAATGGGCCATTTCTGACCTCCGGGGGGGCATTTTTGCCCTCCCCAGACTCCTAGAAAGGCTCTGGAGGTTGGGGACAGCAAAAAAGGCCCTCCAGAGGCAGGAAACAGCTGGTTTCCCTACTTCTGGTGGGCCCAGAAGGTCGCGCCGGAGCTGAGCTCGCGTGCCCACTGATACGGCTACGCGTGCCACCTGTGGCACGCGTGCCACAGGTTCGCCATCACGGAACTATGTGGTTGTAAGTCGAGGACTACCTGTAACGTGGAAACGCTATTTAAGACCTGTTCTAAGTTAAGCATTTCCCCCCTCGAGTGTATTAAATGCTGTGTGAGTGGTTAACCCTGTTTCTCATTGACAGGTCCAGCAGCTTCAGGAAGAAACCCCACCTGGTGGTCCCACTACTGAAGACTTGCCTCCCGCTCGTAAAGAGGGACACCTGCCCCCTCTCTGGTGGCCCTATGTAACTAAGCCTCGCAGATACCCGTTGTAAAAGAGCTCCTTTCTGAAAGGTCTATCTAATCGCATACAATGGTCTGCGAGCTCCCTGCAGCCGGTCTCCTTGTATTACTGTACTAGAAAACCCAATAAAAGTCTGATATAAGCCGAACTGCCTGGCCATTACTTTATAGATGACCTTAGCAATCTTAACTCGGACAAGCAAGACGTGTGCTGTCTCTTAAAGCAGGGGTCTCCAACCTTGTCAACTTTAAGACTGGTGGACTTCAACTCCCAGAATTCCTCAGTCAGTAAAACAAAGCTGGCTGAGGAATTCTGGGAGTCGAAGTCCACCAGTCTTAAAGTTGACAAGGTTGGAGATTCCTGTCTTAAAGAAGTCAAACAATATTCTACAATGTTGACATAGAGCAGTGCCCCCCCCCAACCTTTTTGGCACCTGGGACCGGTTCCGTGGAGAGAGATTTTTCCGCAGACCGGAGGGAATGTGGTTTTGTGTGCCGCCTGCATCCCACAGATGGGGCTCTGCTTGTTCGTGCGGCCTCCCTGGCACGCTATGGGGGGGTCCATGGATCAGGGTTTGGGGGACCCCTGGCATAAAGGATGTAGTTAACAAAAGGGATCCATTATGTAATTTTGCTTCTGTTTGCGTCCGGCGCACGCATGACAGAACACGGGCTCTTACCCTCTTAACCACTAAAGCAAAGTACATAGAATTGATCTTGGAAAAAGCTGGAATCCCCTCGGGACCACTGACCCCAACTGTTAATTTTGCAGTTCTTCCACATTGTACTCTCAGAGTTTTAATTGCTCCCTGGCCAGATTTTGTCTTAAAGCAGAATACAAAGCTACAGCCTTCTAATGCTTCTAATGTAATACTAATCTTAATAGTAATAAGTTGGTCAAAGAGCTTTGAGGACGATGGTTCAAGATGCTTGTTAAGAAATGGTTTACGCGCTAAATGAATTAATCTGCTGAAAACCATGCTTCCTGTGGCATAAGGTAACGTGCTCTGGATCATCCCGATTAAAAGTTGCTAGGCTTTTTGAGAGACTAGATGGGTCCTTGAGTACCTGATCCTTAAGTGAGCGCTCAAAGGCCGCAGGAGGTCACAGGAGCTTAATTATGAACAATGAGCTTTAGGAAAGTCGCCTTGATTAAGGATGAACAAATGGAAAGTGCCTTTCTTGCCAGAAGTTGTCTTAATGGTTTCCGCCTTATTTATTAAATTAGCACAGGGCAGGGGTGGGTTCTAAATTTTTTTACTACCGGTTCTTTGGGCGTGGCTTATTTTGTGGGTGTGGCTTGATGGTCATGTGACAATTCTTTAGGATTTAGCAGAGGTACTGATCTACCAGGCTTTTAACTGCTTGCAGAGCTGTACTGATCCACTCATTTATTTTTTGCAGGCACTGATCTACTCATGTATTTTTGCAGACACTGGTCTATCCATTTATTTTTGCAGGCATTGATCTACTCATGTATTTTTGCAGGCATTGATCTACTCATGTATTTTGGCAGGCACTGATCTACTCATGTATTTTTGCAGGCACTGGTCTACTCATTTGTTTTCTTTTACCACTGATCAGCTGTAGGGCGGCCCTTTGAAGGCCCACAGCAAGAGTTTCCCTCTAGCCGATCAGCTGGGACTCAGGAGGCAGCAATAGATTGGGGGTGGGCCCAAATAAAAGGAAAGAATAATGCAGGCGGGGTGGGGGGGGGCGGGCAGAACCGGTTCGGTGACGTCATATGACCGGGCCCAACCAGGAGGAACCCACCACCGGCACAGGGGTTCATATAGCTCAGCATCCGAACCTTTCTGAATTACCATTTCGGTGCACGATAATTTTTTTTCAATACAGGTAGTTCCTCAACCTACCACCACAATCGAGCCCAACATTTCTGTTGCTAAGTGAAACGTTTAAGCGAATTTTGCCCCATTTTATGACCCACCTTGCCACAGTTGTTAAGTGAAACACTGCAGTTGTTAAAAGTTAGTAGCACGGCTGTTAAGCGAATCTGGTTTCCCCGTTGACTTGGCTTATCAGAAGGTGGCAAAAGGTGGATCACATGATCCCGGGAAAACTACAGTCTCGTCATAAATATGAACCACTTGCCAAGCGGCTTGAATTTTGATCACGTGACCACGGAGACCCGTGTGTGAAAAACGGTCCAAAGTCACTTCAGTGCCGTTGCAATTTTGAACAGTCACTAAACTGTTGCAAATCGAGGATTACCTGTTAATCTGGCTGTGAAAGCAAAGCCACTCATAGTTGGTATTGTGGGCTCAAAACTACAAGAGCCACTAAAATCTCCTCTTGAGATAGGAATACATTTTATAAAGGTACAACAGGTGCGAGTTTAATTTGCATCTTCAATCACGGAAGGATAAGAAGGGTGATTCAGAAAGACGCCCTTTGCTACTTAAAATGCCCTGGACTTAGCAAGGTTGGCTTGATGGCTCTGGGTTGAAAATTTTAACTTCTACTCATTCCAGCGCATTCCCTTAAAATTTATAGGATGACAACTTTGAGAATCTGCAGACCGCTTGAAAGGCACAACATGGAGAAGATTACCTGGCACATTGATACCACTGGTCTACAAGGAGAAAACCTCAGAAATGAAAGTAGCTTAATTTTGTCAGAATCGGGTTGCTAATAAAGGAAAATTAAATCCCGAGTGTTAATTAGCTCCAGTTTCCAAAATACACCTTCAGTTCAAAATTGCATCAAAATAATTCAAAATTACAAGAGGGATGTGCGTTTATGCTCCAAACTTTTTCTGCAAAATGTGATATAATAATAATAATTTTATTTCTATACCGCCCTTCTCCCGAAGGACTCAGGGCGGTGTACAGCCTATTAAAAGCACAAGACAAACATCAATTAAAATTATTAAAATAATTAAATAATTCGGCTCAATTTAAGACCCCAAAAATTTAAAACACCCGATTTAAAATTATTACATTGATAACCCGGCCTGGCGGAACAACAGGCTCTTAAGGGCACAGCGAAATACCCGGAGGTCGGAGATCTTACGCATTTCCGGGGGCAGTTCATTCCATATAGCAATGAGAATGGCGCCACACCGATCAAAAATTTATCTTTTTGTTGATACCAGTAACAACATTCCATTCACTCATTGGTTTTTCGTGTAACCTTTTCATGCTTTTTGCATGAAAAACTAACGCGCTCTAACATCAGACTAAACGACTAGGTTCCATCTTTATTCGGTATCTAAACTGCACTTTTTGGCTTTTCTCTTGTGAACTGCAGTAGGATCAGCAGTAGGAGCCGCGGTGGCGCAATGAATGCAGTACTGCAGGCTACTTCTGCTGATCACCAGCTGCCAGCAGTTTGGCAGATCGAATCTCACCAGGCTCAAGGTTGACTCAGCTTTCCATCCTTCCGAGGTTGGTAAAATGAAGACTCAGATTGTTGGGGGCAAGAGGCTGACTCTGTAAAATTGTTTAGAGAGGGTTGTAAAGCACTGTGAAGCGGTATATAAGTAAGTGCTATTGCTATCATCCCTGAGGAGATTCCAGCCATAATCGGCAAGCATTGGACGGACTCAATTTCCATTGGTATCTTTTCTCCATGCGTGCGATATCCTGGTGCAGGGGTAGACAACCTTAAATACTCAAAGAGCCACAAAGATCCTAACCGGAAGCCCCCTGTTCAATTTTGGAGCTGATTACAAGTCTGGTTCCCTCACCAGAGTCTCCGCCTAGCGCGGTGTCTTTTCCTCTGCGGACCGGAAGTCCGGTTCCCCCACCAGTTTCCTCCTAGCACGGTGTCCTTTTTCCTCTGCGGACTGGAAATCTGGTTCCCCCACCATAGACTCTCCTCCTAGTACAGTGTCCTTTTTCCTCTGCGGACCGGAAGTCTGGTTCCCCCACCATAGAGTCT
>WNWU01000003.1:56311941-56396725 GCA_012654045.1 Ptyas mucosa
CTTTTTCCTCTGCGGACCGGAAGTCTGGTTCCCCCACCATAGAGTCTTCTCCTAAGTGTGGCGTCCTTCTTCCTCTACCTCTCCTAACCGAAAGCCCTATCAATTGTGGAGCAGACCGGCGACAGGGAGCCACAACAGAAGGATGAAAGAGCCACATGCGGCTCCAGAGCCGTGGGTTGCTGACCCCTGTCCTGGTGGAATCTCTTCCCATGCTCCTCACTGCCCCACAGTTCAAAGGGAAATAGCCTAAATGCGAGTGTAAGAAGTGAATTTTCAGTGACACGATCGCATCAAGCACTGTATAGGAATCTCAGCAAATAATCCACATGTTTTTCATAGTCTTGCTGTTCTCAAAGTGAAGATAAATTCATACACTTCCGTCTGGTACCATTTTCATTCTTGTCAAGAAGATTTTGTCAAGAAGATACAAGGCATCATGATCATTAGACACCTCCCTCCCTTATGGGCAAATATACTCGCCTGTGTATAATTTATTCTGAAATATCTTGAAAACTTTCCTCAACCAGCACCTTTATCACCTGCTTTCTAATTCACCTAATCCAAATATGTAAAATTAATACATTTTATCTCGGAGGTTGATAATTTCCCAAAATTTGTAGCCCAGCGATACTTAAAGGGCAGTGGTGGGTTTCAAATTTTTTTTACTACCGGTTCTGTGGATGTGGCTTGGTGGGCGTGGCAGGGGAAGGATACTGTAAAATCTCCATTCCCACCCCAATCCAGGGGAAGGTTACTGTAAAATCCCCATTTCCTCCCAATCAGCTGGGACTCAGGGAGGCAGAGAATAGATGAGGGCGGGTCCAGTCAGAATTTTTATTACCGGTTCTCCAAACTACCGTATTTTCCGGCGTATAAGACGACTGGGCGTATAAGACGACCCCCTACTTTTCCTATTAAAATATAGGGTTTGGGCTATACTCGCCGTATAAGACTACCCCTCAATGTTGTCGGCGCTCCCGTAGCGTCATTGGTCAGTGCCGGCAACTCAGATTCGGGAAGCTGTGCCGATCTTGTCAAGGCTGCATGCCGCTGAATGCTGGACCCAGCTGGTTGCTGCGCGGAGCTTTCCCCACCGTCCCAGGCATCCAGGTGGATATTACCGACGCTCCGACTTCCCCAGACAGCTGGGGCTCGCCATCACTGGGGGTCAGCTGGGGAAGTCGGAGCATCGGTAGGCTTATACCTGGCGTATAAGACGACCCCCGACTTTTGAGAGGATTTTCCTGTGTTAAAAAGTAGTCTTATACGCCAGAAAATACGGTACTCAAAAATTTCCACTACCGGTTCTCCAGAACTGGTCAGAACCTGCTGAAACCCACCTCTGTTAAAGGGCATCAACGAGATCCCACACAAATCCTTTTTTCTTGTCTTATACACAAAAGACACAACCGACTCCAAATTTTTGTCAGCAGGTCTTTTATTTGTATTATAGGCTTGAAGCATTCATTACAAGGTAGAAGGGAAGCACAGTTAACAGCAATTTTTTTTATTTTTAGCAGTTCGGAAGGAAAACACTGCATGGGGAATAGAGAGGTCAACTCTCGGTACAAACTAGCAAACTAAACCACAAGAACTTACCATTAGAAACATTTTACATTGTGACGCTGCTGTTACAATAGGCAAGGAACACAAAAAAAAAAAGGTTAAAAAGGAAAAGAAACCTCAAAAAACAAACCAACAGAACTATCCAAAGTGGGTTCTTTTTGCCACATGTTAAACATCGAATTTTGGCAATATCATTTATTATTTTTTTTTAACCGAGATTTAAATTCTGGTGTTGAAAAGGAAGAGGCTGCAACTCTCAAGTTACAGCCTCATCCAAAATGTTTCCTTAAAACGTGCTTTTTCGAAAAATATCTCCCGCGTGAGCTTCGCTGAAAGCAACGGGGCTGGGTATGCAAGGGTTAACAGAAACACCTTTTAATTAAAAAAAGAAGAAGAAAAGCTTAGAAAAATCAGCTTGTCAGCCTGTACCCTTATTTTATTTTTATTTTATTTTTTTGTCCATTTTTCTTCTGTCTCTCTCTCTCAAGTGGGTAAGAAAAATGAAATCTCGGAGCATCATTTGCAGAGAGCATCTGCTCGTTTTCAGGACAACTTTGACAGCACTGTTTTATTATTTTTATTTTCCAAAGGAAGAAAAAGCTTATTATTTTTTTTGGATCATGCCTTTTTTTTTCTTTTTTTTTTTTTGCACTTTTCGCTTCCGACGCCATAATGAAAAAGTGTTAAGCAACCACAGCTGTGTAAATGTATATAGAACACAGTGACTATAAACAGGTTTACGATACATCTCACATCCAATGCAGTTATGTATTTAAAGCATAAGAAGAAGTTTACGTAGGCAAGATGGCAGCCAATACGAATCTCCCGAGTGTCCATGGTGGAGGAGATTGTGGGTGTGCGCGCTCACTCACAACCTAGCTCCTTCCACGATGAGTGGGGCGCATCGCTGCGGCCACCCCTCTGAAGTCAAGAATTCTGCTAGCATTGCCCATGTAGAAATAAGGCAGACGGTATCCAGTTAGACTGCAGAATGCTTTTTAAAAAAAAACAACACCAGAAAACCCCAAAACTTAAAACACCGGGAGGGAAGGGGGGGGGGTGCCTGAGTTATGCACATTTCTACTGACCCCATGAAACAGAAAATACCATGGCAATGTTCATGTTAAGAAAAGGAAATCTTACTTATAAATTTATCAACGGTGCTCCCCCCTCCCCAATAATTGTGGGGAGGGGAAAAAAAAGAATAAAAAGAAAACTAGTTGTGAATGTCCCTCCCGCTATAATAAATAAAATCTAGAGTGTTCCCGTCCCTTCCCAATCCCCAAATTTTGCACCCAAACTGCCGTTTTCGGAAAAACAGTCCCCCTTAAAAGTAACATTTGCAGTTTTACTGGAGTTCCCAGTTACTTGCCCATCCGTCTAATAAGTTGTTTTGTCAAAAGTCCTGGGGAAGGTTTTTTTTTTTTTCCCATTTATTTGGCTACCCAGCCTGCTGGGCGCAGCCAGTAAAAGGTATAAAGTTATAATTAAGAGCTCCCTGGTTTTCTTTTAAATTTTTTGCTCTTTGTTTTTTATTTTTTAAACAACGTAAGACACCCTTCCGCCTTCACAGTGTCTTGCTTTTATGTTGTGTTCTGTTTACTTCTTTCGAGGAACAACAAAGTGAAGAGAGGAATGCAAAGTTTAAAGCCTGTTGCCAAGAAAACTGATTTAACGAGGTTTTACGATGACCGGAAATGAAAGCATACTGCATGGTTTTACAGAGGCAAGAAATCTTAACATGGTCCTTTTTCACAGGGCCAACATAGGAAAAATAATACCTAGCAGGCAGTACCCAAAAGTCTTTGAAACACCTTACTTAAAATGAACACTGTAATTCATTATGGCTTATTTGGACGCATTTACAATGAAACTACCTGCTAGGCTACATTTTTTGTGCAAGAAATTAAGCCCCTCCCTTCCTAATCCCTAAAAATTAACCCAATACAGCCGTTTTCTCTCTCTCTCTCTCTCTTCCCATTATATATTGCTTTAATCAGCTTCCGTTTCCTGCTTTTGCCACAGGTGAACAGCTCGCTGTATTTCAGTTAAGGAGGTGTGTTCTCGCGAGGAATTTTGTACAAGAAAACGAACACCGGTTTGAGACTCCCACTATGACTTGACAAGGTGCTCTACAAAACCGTCCAAGAGGGAGAACTGCATTACCACCGGACCACTGCCACCCCCCTTTGCTAAAATTTAACTACTTGACATTTCTTATAACCATCCTTTTGTGAATGAATACACTTTACAAAGAGTTATTAAAAGGTTAAATGGGATTTTGGCACCTTTGGGGGGAAGGGGGAAAAAAAGGGAGGAACTGAGAATTTGAAAATGTGCAGAGGAAAATATAATCAGCCAGATTTACAAAGAAAATAATAATAATAATAATAATAATAATAATAATAATAATTATTAATAGTCAGGAAGATGTTCCTTTAAGCATTTCACCTGGTCAATTCTAACCTCCCCTCCCGTTTTAGAGACCGCTGCCAGTTGTTTCTCTCTCTCCTAGAAAAATCTTGATTGTACAATAATGGACCAAGACACAAAGATGATACCATCAGGTAAAGGTCCGTTCTCTTTCTCACTCAACTTCGGCAGTGATTCGGCATCTAGGAAATACGGGGTGCTGAGCGATCGTTCGTGGTGGTCTTCCTCAGCTTAACGCCCCTGCGGATAGCATTCAGCATGTCTTCGCCCTGTGGGGCCTCCGCTGGGTTCTGCCCACCTGTGTGGGGCACGGTGGGTTGGCATGGGGGAGCAGTGATGCTGACGTCTTCTCTTTCGTTCTCCTCTCCCTCGTTTTCAGCCGGCGGCGGTCTCTGATCCTCTGTGCTGCTCGGCTTCTGACCGACTGGGGGAAGGCTGACAGCTGCTTGCCCGCTCCACGAGGAGGTACATACGGTGGGGGTGCTGCCCCCTCCAGCCTCGGGACTTTGCTCGGCGCTTTCTTCTGCCCCACTCGGGAAACCAGGAAGCCCCGCCGGCACGTCTGGCACAGATGGAGTCTTAACGGGAATCACGGGGGTCTTAATGGGGATTGGTCCCGCGCCAATGGTCCCACGCCTTACCGCCGGTTTGGTGGAAGGCGTCCGTCGGATGGTGGCCACACCTGGCGTGACGATCACAGGGCCAAGGGTGGTTGGGAGGCCCGCAGTGGAAGCAGGACGCTTGGCGTGGAACATGCGACGGTAGGACTGGCTGATGTCGCTGTTCCTTGGAATAGTTGAAGACTTGTCGAATTCTTGCTGCTCGGTGTCTTGATCGCCACTCACAGAAAAGTAGTCGTAATCTGAAACTAGGAAGGCAAAAAAGGGGAGTCAGAACAGCAAATCTTCAGGAATGACTTGGCAATCTCAAGTGAAAGTATCACCGTATTTTTCAGAGTATAAGATGCACTCCCCCCCGCTCCCAAAAGTGGGTGAAAATTTCGGTGCGTCTTATAGGCAGAATACAGGCCTGTTTTGGGTCTCCCGAATCTTCCGTGAGTCGCGTTTTCGCCCTCCCCAGCATAACAACAGAAATTTTAGCCTCAATTTTCGAGGACTCCCTGTATACAGGAAGTCCTCAACCTGCGACCAAAATGGAGCCCAACACTTACGTTTGTTAAGTGATAAATTTGTTAAGTGAGCTTTGCCCCATTTTATGACTTTTCTTGCCACATTTGTTAAGTGAATCACTGCAGTAGTTAAATTAGTAACACGGTTGTTAAATTAATCTGGTTTCCCAGATTCTTTGCTTGTCAGAAGGTTGCAAAAGGTGATCGCATGACCCCAGGACACTGCAACTATCATTCATGTGAAGGTAAGTGAATCCTACCTCCGCTCCCGTTCCTTACCTTGTGAGGGAATTGTATCTTCAGAACAGCAAGGTGTTGTTGTCTGAGTGCTGTAGCCACTGGAACACTGCAAGGAATCCCTGCTGCTCCTCTGAATGTCCAGCTGCAGCCCTCGGGTAAGAGCGAGAGCCAGCTCTTCACATGCCTCCATCTCCTCTCCTTGCTATCAACACAATGAAGGTCTCTCATTAGATTAGGATAGCATTACAAGAACACTCTTCCTCTTGCAAAGTCCAGGTTGTCTCTTTTCAGTTGGATTTTCATTCACAACACGGACAGGTTGGACTTAAGCACACCCCATGCTCTACACTGGCCCCCTCCATCTGTGTTGGGAGTACACTTTCTGTCATCCCAAACTGTTTCAGATAATCTGGGTTAGGGTTAGGGTTTGTCACGATGCTTGAAGGATACCTGGTTGAGAAAGGCCCCAAAATTGGGTTAAGACAATGGTCTAAGACAGATTCGATTTCATTGAGGGCCGCATCAGGTTGTGTTTGACCTCGGGGGGCAGGGGGCGTGGCCATGGTGGGTGTGGCCAGCTTGATGTCACTCGTGTCGGGGGAGCCTGTGGTGGCCTGAGCACACTACCACTGAAAATGGGCTCCGGAGCTCAGTTTTCAGCCGTGATGGCCTCCTGCAATCCTCTGCCAGTGAAAACAGAGCTCAGGAGGGCCACACACGGTCCTCGCAAGCTCTGTTTCCGGCTGCGATGGCCTCCTGCAACCCTCTGCCAGCGAAAATGGAATTTGGGGGCTCTGTTTTCACTGGCAGAAGCATCACAGCTCTACGGGCCAGATCTAAGCAACCTGCAGGCCAGATCTGGCCCCCGGGCCTTGAGTTTGACATCCCTGGTCTAAGCCATGATTTCTTTTAACCTTGGCCTGATTTGCAAAAAACAAGCCAGAACATGGTATAAAATTTATATAGTGGCCAAGACCACATCTTTCACTTGAGTCAAAATCAAACAAACCACATTACGGTTTAAAAGGATATATAAACTGAGCTCAATGGGGAGAGATGTGAATAACCGAAGACCCCTCAATTCAGTAGGTCCATACTAACTATTAATGATTCGATTGTAATGGATAAATTATGCATAGGTATCTTTTGCGGATCGGGCCATCCGATTTTACGTAAAATCCAATATGGTACGGGATGATCTTAACAAATGAATGTAGAAGCCAGACACCAATAAGCATAAAGCTACCATATCTAGGCTGCAAAAAAACAGGGCATCTGTGAGATCAATGCTTGTCAATCTTGGCAATTTGAAGATGTGTGGGCTTCAATTCCCAGAATTCTCCAGCTAGCACGGCTGGCTGGGGAATTCTGGGAGTTGAAGTCCACACATTTTCAAGTGGCAAGGTTGAGAATGCAAGGTTGAGTTAGATGACAGCAAAGAGTTAGCATGACTAGCAAAGAGTTAGCAGTTTCACTGCCACCTAAAGTTTACCTAGATTTTTGCAGTCCAGATAAGACCTTTTGATGCCATTCTTCTATTACAGTCCAAAGCAATTCATGTTATTTCCCTATAACCTGATCTGCTTTTCAAATGACTCATTTTACTTATCAACAGAACTGGCATGTGACAAAGCCTGTAAGTTGCATAAAAATCTTCCATGAATGGGTTCCTACATTAGGGCAGTGATGGCAAACATTTTCGGCAGTTGTGCGGAAACATCATGTGCATGCACTCGTTCGTCGGGGTTGCACACTGGAAAAGCCCAAACTTCCGGGTTCTAGCATGCATGCGCAGCCAACGATCAGCTGGCCAGTGCGCATACGCAGGACGGTTTTCAGCATTGCCATGCATGCGAAGGGATCGTGCTCTGAAAAAGCCGAACTTCTGGGTTCTGGCACGCATGCGCATCCGACAATCAGCTGGCTGGCGTGCATACGCACACAACGATTTCGGCACTGCCGTACGTGCACAAAGGACAGCTGATTGTCGTGCATGCATGTGTGCCAGAAACCCAGAAGACAAACAGGCAAGGCCGTGCGTGCCGGGCAACATGGCTTCGCGTGCCACTTTGGGCACGCATGCCATAGCTTCGCCATCACGGCATTACGGCGATTCAGACTAGCACCCTGTACAATCTGAACAATTGTTTTATTCCCTAAAGCAGGAATGTCCAACATTAAGACTTGTGGATTTTAACTCGCAGAATTCCCCAATCAATATGGACACCCCATAACCTGCCCTAAAGCAAGTTAAACAGACTTAGCATAATTAATGTGCAAACTAGATTTTCTCACTTAAAAAAATAATAATCCCAGACAATCAACCAATTCTGAGCTTATTAAGCTGCTGGATTTCAAAAGATGGCAGGCAAAAAACAAGCCACATCACGCATTAGCGGGGATGTGAACCTAGATGTGCTAAGCTGTGAAGATTAACTCATGGGTTGCTTGCCTTGGCTTGCAGATCACATCAAGCTAAAAGCAAAGGCCAGGGGGAGGTTTCGTAGCAAGGGGTGTGCCTTGAACCTTTTTAATAGGAACACATCAGCTCATGAGTTACACAGTTTCACACCTTTGGGGCAGCTGATACAGTCATGCTCCGGGCCCTCTGAGGATCTTCTGTGGGCAGAGATGGACCACTCTGAGCCCCACCTGGAGAGTCTGCTTCTCGTTTTTCCTTGCGACGTTGCAAAGTGTTTACCATTGGCTGGTCGTAAGGACCAGGTTTAGCCCAATCCTAGGAAAAAAACTCCATTAGTCAAAGATTATACAGGTTTCTCTCTCTCTATGTGTAATACGCAAACTGCAAACCCCAAACCCTCTTTCAAAATACACCCAATATATAGTAGTGGCCAAAATTGTGGAAACCTTTTGGGAAAAGTGTATTTTTGAGGTTTGATGGTTAATAACATCACTTTTTTTTTTTTTGAGTTTCAAGATAATCATATTCCACTGCTGGAATGGCGTGGGAATAGCCCAGACCTTAACCCAATTGAAAATCTATGGAGCCGACTAAAGAAACCTGTTAGTCAGAAGTGACCCAGCAATAAAACCCAGTTAATAGAAGCAATCATTCAATCTTGGTTTCACGTTATAACAGTTGCAGAACTAAAAGGTTCATTCCATGGGAAGACGTTATAAGGCCATAATTCATGCTAAAGGTTACCCAACTAAGGATTAAGTGACATAGTGATAATTTTTGTATATCTCGTTTTTTCTACGTGTTTCACTTTTCTTCTTTATACTGTAACTGCTATTCTAATAGCAAATCCTCCGTAAAAGTTATTGCATTGCATTCTTGAGTAAATTATCTTTCCATTGATATATACTTTTATGGTACTACTCCAAAAAAAAAAAGTGGTGTTATTAGCTAGTTTTAGAAAAAAGACTTTTCCCAAAAGGTTTCCACAATTTTGGCCACTACTGTAATTCAGATAATGGAGACCCTTCCCCATTCCTGAGACCTACTGACCAGTTTAAATTCGAGTGAGATGAATATATTTGCACATTTCTCAAGGGTTATGCTTAGTATTTCACCTGTACAGGTAGTCCTCGACTTACGACCACAGTTGCGCTCAGCATTTCTCTTGCTAAGTGAGATAGTTGTTAAGTGAGTTTTGCCTCATTTTTACGACTCTTCTTGCCACAGTTAAGTGAATCACTGCAGCCTTTTTTTTTTAAGTTAATAACAGTTGTTAAAGGAATCTGGCTTTCCCCACTGACTTAAAAGTCCACAAGAAGTGATCACATGACCCCAGGACACTGCAACTGAAAAAATCGTCGTAAGTCACTTTTTTTAGTGCCCTTGTAATTCCAAACGTTCACTAAATGAACTGTTGTAAGTCAAGGACTATCCATACTATAGAAACAGCAGTGGAAGGGAAATGGGCCTGTTACGGTGATCCCAACAACATCACCCTCCATCACCACTGGCCATGCAAGATTGGGTGAATGTGCGATAATCTTCAACAACATGTAGCCTAAAATACATTTAGGAGGCTAAAAACTAATCTCAAGATCTCTTAGTTTGCTTATTCCCTTCTTCTTCAGGTCTAGTTTCCCAGATGTTTAAAATAGGAACTGCTATGTAATATGGCAGAGAATTTACCCTAATCCCACTCCATTCAAGCACTGATGATGTTACCTAGTTGGGTAATGAAACGTCTGCAAGAAAACAACCAAGCTCAGAGAGCACCAAGGACGCTTCATTTCAACCCTGAGCTATAAATATTCTCTTCTCTTTGAATAATGTCTTTATCAGGCAGTGTTACAAGTAAAATATTTTGGACCACTGAAACGTGAAATGTGTTGGGGATTTCTGTTAATAGCTATCTCTGACCTATTAATACAAGTTTGCCATTGACAAGTATCTGTTTAACATGCTAAGGAGAAAGCAAGGGAAGAAAATGCTGACAAGCAATTACTCATTCTTAGACCTATTGTCTACTTTGGTCTGGCCATCAATTAGCAAAGATCAGAGTCCATGAATCAAACCTACAACTATCTTGAAACCTGCCATCATCCAAGACAAATGAAACTGTGTATACATAAATGGTGTATAGCAGGGGTGTCAAACTCGATTTCATTGAGGGTCGCATCAGTGTTGTTTTTGACCGCAGGGGGAGGCAGAGTAGGCGTGGCCAGCTCGACATCACTCATGTCGGGGGGCACCTCTGGTGGCCCGAGCGCTCTGCCAACCCTCTGCCAGTGAAAACTGAGCTTGGGAGGGCTGCGCGTGGCCTTCGCAAGCTCAATTTTCAGCTGAGACGGCCTGCTGCAACCCTCTGCCCGCAAAAACGGAGCTTGGGAGGCCGCCTGTTGCTCTCGTGAGCTCCGTTTTCACTGGCAGAGGCACCATGAACCGATCCTTTGCTGTTTCCAGGCCAGATCTAAGCACCCCGCGGGCCAGATACGGCCCCCAGGCCTTGAGTTTGACACCCCTCTATAGGAAGCTTTTAAAAATCGTTTTGTCAGTGAATATTTACACTATTTAGGTGGAAGGATTTTAAATTCAAAAGTGCAACAAGTTTCACTTTGTGAATATCCGATGGCCAATTTCAGGGCAGGTTTGCGCCTGGAGGCAAATGTCCACGTTTACAACTTGTCTTTTTGGAGAGGACTGCCTTGATGTAAAAACTGTTTCCCTCTTTAAAATAAACGGAATAATAGAAGAGATGGAAGGGATCTTGGAGGTCTTCTAGCCCAACCCCCTGCTCAAGCAGGAGACCCTGTACCATTTCAGTCAAAGGGTTGTCCAATCTCTTCTTAAACACGTCCAATGTAGGACCACTCGCAACTTCTGGAGGCAAGTCATTCCATTGTTCTAACTGTCAGGAAATTTCTCCTTGGTTTCAGGTTGCTTCTCTCCTTAATTAATTTCCAACCATTGCTTCCTGCCTTGCCTTCAGGTGCTCTGGAGTATAGGTTGGCCCCCTCTTCTTTGTAGGAGCCCCTCAAATATTGTAACACTGCTATCATGTCACTCATAGGCCTTCTTTTCATTAAACCAGAAATACATCCAATTCCACTGCAACCACTGGTTTTTAGTTCTCCGTTCCTTCATATTTCAGAGAAAGGAAAATATCTACGCATGCATCTGTTGTAACTATCACAACGTGCAACTGCTTTGGGATCACAACTGGATCCAGATTCCTGGGCCAGGTGGAGAAGGATATTATACCCAAAGCATATGTTCTTTAGGGAGCTGTCTTTCCAAACTTAAGTTTTCTCCAGGCGTGTCCAAATTAGAGATGCGTGAAATGTTAGGTAAAAAGTGTCTCAGCCTGGAATTATCTCCATCTCGACCTTATCAAGTGATGTGACTTCAAAAGAAGTTACTCCGATCAATTTTGGAGTCAGATGAATCCATTCCAGGCTCAGAAGGTTTTGACCTCGAAAACAGTTTGCGGTCTTTTAGTGGGGACTTCATATAATATAATAACAGAGTTGGAAGGGACCTTGGAGGTCTTCTAGTCCAACCCTCTGCTTAGGCAGGAAACCCTATACCACATTTCCCAGATTTCCTAAGCTACTTGGCCAACCTGAAGCTAAAGTCCCAATATTCCTTGAAAATGTCGCTCTAGGGTCTCCACAGCAATTCCCTTTGTATTTTCTACTCCAAAGAATCATGTTGTTTTTCCTCATGCTTTCTCAAAACTCTACTACAAAAGTAATTTGCAATGGCCAGTTTTTCATGACATTTGATACCAGCAAGAAGATGTTCTGAATGTGATCCCATGAAGAGTGAGATTTGGCAATAAAAAAAAAAACACCTCTGCACCCACAGTAATAACCTAAAAGTCTCCAGGAATGAAATCATGAACAGGTTTTCAGCAGAGCTTAGAAAGGATTTTATTAGCGGGATCCCTGCTGAAAGAAAAGAACGTAAGATTGTGCTTTATAGTATCCGTAACCCACACAGGTAGTTAAGGCACCAGGCTAGAAAATGGGAGATTGGTGAGTTCTAGTCCCGCCTTAGACATGAAAGCCAGTTGAGTGATTATGGGCCAATCACTCTTTTTCAGCCCAAGCCATTTCATAGTATTGTTGTGAGGAAACCTTGTTATTTGTAAAATTAATAAAGGTAGGATACAAAATAAATACATTATTCATTAAACTATATGTATTTCCCATCTGCCAATACCAACTGCTACTTCAGACACAATCTGAAAAGTCAAAGAGTTGCATAGATTACAAAGCTGGGAGCATGTTCCTCCAAACCAGGGCGCCCCCACCCCCCAAAAAAACTTGCCAACGTAAAAAGACTTGTGGACTTCAATTCCCAGAATTCCCCAATCCCTGGTGAATTCTGCGAATTGAACTCCACAACTCTTTTAGCGTCGTCCAAGTTTGGAGACCACGGATTCCAAAAGAAATATAGCACTTTTTTTTTTAAAATCAATTATTGTTTAAGCAGGAAGGAGGAGGAGAATTCCACCACCAGATCAGGAACTCAGAATGGGAGAAGAGAGCTGAAGGGCCCACCAAGAACTTTAAGTTAAGAACTGAGAAGCAATTTCTTGCAAGGGGTGGGGGTGAAGGATGACAAGGAGAGACGCTAACAGGAACGAAAAGTAACACAAACCTTCCAACTAGGAATCTGAGGTGATGGTAACATGCCTGGCCCAATGGTGTAATAATGAACGCGGTCTGGAAGGAGGGTGGAGGAGGTGGCTCGGGTCCATGCGTGAGAGACAGACGGAATATGAGGGAAAGAACCCATACCAACCGGGGCTAAAGATGAGCCACTGGGTAAACTACAGTGATAATACCCGTTAGACAACTGGAAACAAACAAAAAGAACAATAAAAAAAGGGGGGAAAAAGGAGAGAAATTAATATAAATAGGTCCAAATATGGGGAAGTACAAAGTGAAACAGGCATGCATCGCTGGGAGAAAGGAAGGGGAATGCTTCCAATGGGTTCTAGGTCCCCTTTGGCTAATCCACACCCGTAACCCGATGCTTGCTCATGCTTTGTTAATGACACTCAACTAGGCCACCATGTTCTGGAAGAGAAAACCAGAACAAGAACAAACAAGATCATTTTCGGGAGCTGAATTGTCGGGACAAAGTTACGTCTCAGAGGCACAAGTGCTTCATAGGTCGGGTGTGAGGAGACACGTGGCAGTAAAGGGCTGTGGTCTTTTGCAAGTGAGAACCTCCTCGAGAGCTTCATTCCATAAGAAGTTGGAAGAACTTCTCTGGTCGTGTTCTTCCTGGGGCTTGATAGCTCTGGATATCTACGTTATTTCATTTCTTGCAGTAGAGCTCAGCTTCAGAAAATGACTCGTTTGCGGACAAAACGAAACAAAACGAAGAAACGACGATAGGAGGAATGGAAGAGGAAACTGCTTGTGAGAATGGATCGCACCAGTCCCTTCCCCTCACTCTGATCTCTAGGATGCTGGGCAGATATATGTACCCCTGCCAAAAGGATCTGGCTTTTCCAGAGGAATTTGGAAAAATGGGACAATGGAATTTATATTCTGAGATGGAGAAAGTCTATTCTCTCCAGAGAATTGGTCTCCCTCTTTGGAAAAAGTAGATTTTTCTTACTGTTTTATTTCTCAAAGGTGGATTTGTGGACAGAAAGCTGCTCATAACAACATCCCTAACAGATGTCTTTTCAAGTGCCCAGGAAAATGATGTTTCTGTCTCCCAAGCCTTAATTGTGTTCGCTTCAGGACATGGCTGGCACTACAGGTAGTCCTCAACTTACGACCACAATTGAGCCCAAAATTTATGTTGCGAAGTGAGAAAATTGTGAAGTGAGTTTTGCCCCGTTTTAGACTTTTGTTAAGCCACATTTGTTAAGTGAATCAGTGAGGTTGTTAAATTAGTAACACGGTTGCTAAGTGGCTTTGACTTTGCTTGTCAGAAGGTCACAAAGGGGGATCATCAGATGACTCCGGGGCACGGCAACCGTCATAAATGTGAGTCAGTTGTCAAGCATATGAATGTAAATCACGTGACCATGGGGAATGCTTGACAATGGTTTTAAGTGTGAAAAATGATCATATGTCCCTTTTTCCGGTAACTTCAGTCACTAAGCGAACTGTTATAAGTCAAGGACTACCTGTACTGGCTCTTTAACCATGTCTGAACTAGGGGCAACTTCTCTGGCAAAGCTTAATTAAAAGCCAACATCAACAACCAGCTTCATTCTTGAGTCCTCTCACTTCAACCCTTCTTCTAGGGCAGTGTTTCTCAACCTTGGTAGCTTGAAGATGGGTGGACTTCAACTCCCAGTTTCTGGGAGTTGAAGTCCACCCATCTTCAAGCTTCCAAGGTTGAAAACACTGTTCTAGGGAATCTGGACATTTTCCGTTCTCATCTATAGCTTCTTATTATTTGCAGTTGTATCAGTGGTGGGTTGCCCCCGGTTCAGACCGGTTCGCAAGAACCTGTATAAAACCAGCAGGAGGCCCCGCCCACCACCTCGGATGTCGTCATCAGCGATCTGCGCAGGCGATCCCGTTGCGAACCAGTAGTAAAGGTAAGTAGAACCCACCCAGAGTTGTATATATATATTTTTTTCTCCTGAATATTACAGGAGAAACCAAACCAAAACCAAAATCACGAGTCTTCAAGATTTTAAGTCTTTTTTCACCTTTTCTGTGGAGGCCCAAGCCGCCATGGTGGAGCCTGAACTGACAGAGGTGGGGGAGCTGCACTCACTCACTGACTGGCAGGTCTCAGAGGCTTCAGAAGAGGCCGAGCTGGACGAATTCTGCTGGGGTTCCAAAAAAAAAAAAAAAAAAAAAAAAAAGCCAAAAAGGCACCACGAAGAAGAAGAAAAGGAAAGAAAGACAAGCCATGAAACAAAAACCAAAACAAAAAAAGCAAAGGACAAATACATACAGAGAAGAAGAAAAGCAGAGTGTTAGGAGTTAAACGGGAGGGGGGAAAAAATCTTAAGCATTAAACACGATTATAAGTTTTTTAAAGAGTGCAGAGGGACCAAAGCAATGGGTTCTACGAGGTAAATTCTTCGCAGCATAGCCGATCAAAACTTAATGAGCTTCCCAAAGGGCCGGAGGACAAGTTAGATGTCCTGGCTGCAAGATTTGGGACTTGCCATCTTGATGCAACTGAAAGACATCAACGCTGGCGAACGTGCCCTATAATTTCACGAAATCGTAAACAAAAACATGCAAGGTGTTAAGTATCTCCACCCTGCCTTCCTGCTGAAGGGAGTAAGCAGGATGCTGCCCTTCCTTCCACTGATCAATCTTCTACAGGTGAGACTCCCTGCTCTTTCTCCAACAGCACACCTTTTTCTAGACCACAACATGGTTCCTCGTCACCGTGGAAATGAGCAAGGAGTAGGCCCAAGCCAGTTACACCCATGGAACAAGGTTCAAGCAACTCTTTGGCACAAAAATTGACATAATTGCAGAGTGTGTAGGCTGCTCCAGATACAAAGTGGGCATCATTTATTCCAAGGGTACCATTCAAGATAGGGGCTGAGCTTGCACAGCAGGAGAACACGGCTCTGACCAGGCTGAAGGTTGCCTTTAGCTTTGAAGATCTACGCTGGGCAGAACCATAACAAGAGAGCAGGACAAGGTCAAGACTAACCCTACATCAATTTACGTGATAATGACTATTCTTGAAGGAGACTGAGGGGCGAAGTACCAGGGTAGTGTAAGACAAACCTACCAATCCACATTTCCATTTCTGAAAAATCTTACTATTCACTCTCAGAGCACTTCTTAAAGTCCGCTCAGGAGTACACCAGATCAGGGGTCTCCAAGCTTGGCCACTTTAAGACTTGTGGACTTCAACTCCCAGAATTCCCCAGCTATGCTATGCTAGCTGGGGAATTCTGGGAATTGAAGTCCACAAGTGGCCAAGGTTGGAGACCCCTGCACCAGATTACTCTACAAATGACTCTTGAAGGATGCACCCAACACCTGATCAAGCCATCTCCAAATAAAATTTTCTTCAAGTTTTCAGTTCAATTCCTGTTGGTCACATGTAACTTCCATATTGGTTTTTTTTAGTAACTATATAAAAGGAGGTTGCCAATTGTCTTGGTCTTGGATTGTTTTTGGGTTTTTTTGGAAACTTACTAATCTAACCTTCAACATTTGGACTTCCTAATGGTTTCCCATTCAAGCACTAAGTCAGAACTTGCTTAGATTTCAAATGCAATAACCCTCTGGGAAGGCACCTTATACACTCCTTCCCATTTTGAAAGATAAGCAGGTGAACCTGAGAATTCTAGGATAACGAAAGCCTGTAGCTAAAGTCCTGGCAAGTAGCTCAGCTCATGGACTGTCCTGTTTATTATGGAGAGGACCAATCACAGGATCCTATTTGTGCTTATTTATTTCTATATCTAGAAGGGAGGGAGGGAGGAAGGACAATGGGATGGGATTGGAGAGAGGGAAGGAAGGAAGATGGGATGGGATGGGATGGGATGGGATGGGATGGGAGGGAGGGAGGAAGGAAGGACGATGGAATGGGATGGGAGGGAGGGAAGGAAGGAAGATGGGGTGGGATGGGATGAAGGAAGGAAAGAAGGAAGGAAGGATGATGGAATGGGATGGGAGGGAGGGAAGGAAGGATGGATGATGGCATGGGATGGGAGGGAGAGAGGGAGGGAGGGAAGGAAGGAAGATGGGGTGGGGTGGGATGGGATGGGATGAAGGAAGGAAGGATGATGGAATGGGATGGGAGGGAGGGAGGGAGAGAAGGAAGGACGATGGCATGGGATGGAGTGGGGTGGGGTGGAAGGAAGGAAGGAAGGAAGGAAGGAAGGAAGGAAGGAAGGAAGGAAGGAAGATGGGATGGGATGAAGGAAGGAAGGAAATAATATATAGTACTACTCACCTATACAGACTTCAACTACGGAAGAACAGAGGAAGGAAATTCTCACCTGGCCTTCTTTTCCCATACAAGCATTTTCATTTTATACAAATACACTAACTGACAGAAATGCTTATTTCTCTTTGACTCAACCACCTTACAGTCTAAACAACACTCAAAAGTGCTCAAGAAGATGGGATAATTTTGAAATGTAACATGAAAACCCCCTCTTCTTCCACTCTTTGGAAGAGCTGCGAGACCTGTTGAATGCATTCTTTTTGTCCCTCAGCAACAGAGAACGAGACATTAAAAATACATAAAAAGCATCCTAAAGGGAGATGGGTGGGAGGCAGTTTTCCCTGCAGTGTTTCTGTTAGAGACAATATTTGGCTTTCAAATACAACATATGGCATTGTACGATTATTTCTTTGTCACACTCAGCCCTTAATACACAAACTGCAAAGTTACGGCTTGTCAGTTGGTTATAACACAAATTGCGCACAATGAACAGCTTTCGGGGAAATCTGTCAACCAAGTTAGTTGGCACCGTCTACCTAACAGGACTTCAAACACAATTGCCGTACTAAAGGAGGGAAAATATACTTTTGTTTGCAAGCTTAAATTAGGCTGACAATCTCTATAAATAGTTGTTTTTTTTAAAAAAATGGTGACTTGTATGGACTATGTTTAGCAATTAAAATACAACATGTAACTTCCAGAACCGGATAGGCCGTACTTTCAATATAATTTTGCATCTACTCTAAGTGAAGTTAGACTCAATAAACCGTTTACTACAATTACTGGCTGTTAATAATTTTCCTATTCTGTTGCAGCAAAATTTCTCTTTCGTGGCTGTTTTTAAGGACCAAGATTTCGAGACTGAAATTTCAGAGATTATACGTAGCCTTAAAGCAGGGGTGAAATCTAAAATTTGTCACTACTGGTTTTGTGGGCGTGGCTTGGTGGGGGGGGTGGTTAATGTGACTGAGTGGGTGTGGCCAATTCTTTTTTTTTTTTTTAACTTTTAAAACCATTTTTTCTACAACCTCTTCGGGTGAAGAGGTTGTAAAAAAAATGCTTTCAAAAGCCTCTGAGGATCCCAGCTGAGTGGCCTGATCGTCAGAAGGTTTTTTTTAAAAACCCTCTGCCGATCAGGCCACTCAGCTGGGATCGTCAGAGCTTGGATCCTCAGAGCCATTTAAAAGGAAAAAAAGCCTCTGATGATCGCACGGCTCATCTGGGCATGGGGGGGGGGGGGGAGGGATTTTTGCTACCGGTTCTCCAAACCACCCACCTCCATCGCTACCGGATCGGGTGATCCGGTCCGAACTGGGAGCATTTCACCCCTGCATTAAAGGCAAACTTGGCCCATAAAAAGCAGTTCTTTTCAGGGGGATGAGGAGGAAAACAGGGTCTCTGCAGTGACACAAAACCCTTCCCTTTGGATATATGCATCATGTTGTCACTCACACGCACATCCAAAAGGGACGGCTGTTGGTGTTGAACACTGCTTTTGTCAACCTCTTGCAAATGCTCATGGCTGCAGCTCGCACATTTCTGAAAAACAACATTTCTCAATATCCTCTATCAGAGATGGATAAGCCGCTACAGGTAGTCCTCAGCCTTCGACCACAGCTGAGCCCAAGGTTTGTGTCGTTAAAGCGAGACAGTTGTTAAGTGACTTTTTTTAAAAAAAAATTTTTGATTTATATGCCGCCCTTCTCCGGAGACTCAGGGCGGCTTACAATGCGCTAAGCAATAGCCTTCATACTTTTGTATATTTATACAAAGTCAGCTTATTGCCCCCACAAACTGGGTCCTCAATTTACCTACCTCAGAAAGGATGGAAGGCTGAGTCAACCTTGAGGCTTGGTGAGATTCGAACCTGCAATAATTGCAGGCAGCTGATGTTAATAACAGGGCTTTAGACCACTGTACTATCCAAGGCTCGTTACTTGGATACTCGTGGACTTTTGCCCACTTGACGACTTTCCTGGCCACAGTCATTAACTGAATCACCGCAGCTGTTTAAGTTAGTAACACCGTTGTTAAGTGAATCCGGCTTCCCCATTGACTTTTGCTTGTCAGAAAGTCGCAGAAGGTGCGATCACGTGACTCTGGGACGCTACAACCGTCATAAATATGAGTCAGTTGCCGAGCATCCAAATTTTGATCCCGTGACCGTGGGGATGCTGCAAAGCGTCGTGTGAAAAATGGCCATAAGTCACTTTTTTTTAGTTGCATTGAACGGTTGAACTGTTAAATGAACTGTTGTAAATTGAGGATTACCTGTGTAACTCATACTGAGCTATAAATCCATGTACCTTTGTCTATGGTGGCTAGGACTGCTGAGAACTATAGTTCATTCACGTGCCACAGGTTGTGTCAGAGTATGAATATTCATGGACTGGAATAGATCAGCCAATGGGGACTGGATGGAGACATGGTAACAAGGCCAGCCAATGAATAGGCACGGTAACAGGCTCAGCCAATGAAGGCTGTTTAGAAACAGAAACTTAAGCCAGAAGTCTGGGCGTGGCTTAGGCAACTGAGCCTGTGCAGAAGCTTAATTGCCCTGCATAGAGGAGGCTCTCTTTGTATTAAGCTCTGTGCTCAGCTCTGAAATGAAACAAGCCTGGGCTTGTCTGCTCTGCTGAAATGAAACTAACTGTTCTCTCCTGCCTTGTGTTTTGCTTGTAATTGCTACTACGTTGAAGAAGGGTCTGTATTGGTATTGTACATTTATGTTCATGTGTTATTATGTATATAAAGAAGTTAATGAATCCCGCTGCATCAGTCTGCCTGTGTGTGCTTTCTGGATTTAATTTCTGCAACAAACACTGACAAGTTGTTCAATCCTGCCTATAGCAATTAAGTTGGCCTCAGACACAGCCAACATACTGACGTAATGTTAATTCTTGAAATTAGGGATCTTGGATTAAGACAATTTACAAGAATTTGGGTGTGATATGAAATCTAAGTTTGATTGTGTTTTGTCCCAAGAATTAGAGAACACACTAGGATATCTTGACTAGCAGCTATCACTCATCCTGAATCTTCTATTCTACTTGCTTGCATATCCAATTTTGCTACCTCAATCCTCAAGGCCTTACAAAATGTAATATGTTAAAAAGACATAAAAGGGCTCTCTATTTGTAAGAGCCGTGGTGACGCAGTGGGTAGAACGCAGTACTGCAGGCTACTTCTGCTGACTGCCGGCTGCCTGCAATTTGGCAGTTCGAATCTCACCAGGCTCAAGGTTGACTCAGCCTTCCATCCTTCCGAGGTGGGTAAAATGAGAATCCAGGTTATTGGGGGCAAGATGCTGACTCTGTAAACCGCTCAGAGAAGGCCGTAAAGCACTGTGAAGTGTTATATAAGTCTTATTGCTATTGCTATTGGTGAGACAGATTTCCTACAGGAGACAAGCCATCTTCTAGGCTTCTCTTTATCAAAGACAAGCTAATTTCAGCTACGCCTCCTAAGCTGTTGGAGGGTGTTAGGCTATTCAAGACTTTTCTAAGCCAAACTTAAGATACAAGTCAACAAGAATGCAGAATGCAGCAGACAGATAACCAACTAACTTTGGCTAGAGGACCTCCTGGGGTTCTTCAAAGCTAGCCTTCCTTTCTCCCACAGCGTTACCAGATAAGTCATCACCATCATACCGCGCGAGCTCAAGACATACCTGGTTGGGGGCTTCGGGCGGCATCGGGGACGGTGACTTGGATTGAAAAGCGTCCTGGGACATGAATCCAGAATCGTGCGAGGAGACACTGGAGAGCCTCATTGGTGCCTGCTGAGGCAGATTGGAGCTGCGGTAGCGATAGTGTGAACTGGGTGAGTGAGAATGCGAGCCACTTGACCGGGAGTCACTACTGTTTACACTGTTCAGACTGCTGTGAGATACAAAGGAAGAGAATGGGGGCAAGGGGGAGGGACGGGGGAAGAGGAGAGGGAACGAAACAGAACAAAAAGAAAGGGGTAGGTAGGGAGAAACCGGCACAATACAATTAACGTCCCATGGATCCCCGGCAAGGCATGCGCAAATCATAAAATGGTGAAACCGGAAGTAGTAGTTTTAAGCCATAGATTTGCTGCAGTATCCTTAGTAACCAGACAGAAAATGGCACATCAAGGGAGTGATGCTCAAATTCTAACCTACAACCGGACATAAAAAAATAATCCTATGCTGGTTGCATGGGGTGTCTCAGAATTTCTTCCAGGAGAATACCGTGTTTCCCCGAAAATAAGACCCTGGCTTATATATTTTTTTTCCACCCATAAAGGCCCCAAGTCTTATTTTCCGGGCGGGGGGGGATGTAATCCACTGATCACTTCACTTGCGCATGTCACCCCCGGCCTCTTTTTCCCCTATCAGAGGCCTTCAGGAACTTCTTCATCCGGCAAGGACAGCAAGGCTTTCCTGAAGGCTGCTGCAACCGATAACAGAGCTCCGGATCGATCCGGAGCCTTGTTATAGGCTACAGAGGCCTTCAGGAAAGCGTTGCTGGCTGCGGAAGAAATGGGCCAAGGCAGGGGTGAAATGCTACCGGTTTGCACCGGTTCAGGCAAACTGGTAGCAGCAGCAGCGGGTGGTTCAGTAAACCGGTAGCGGTGGCAATGCGAGGCTCCACCCACCTACCCAGATGTTGTTACTTCCTGGTTTTAATCAGGAAGTAACCTGTTATTGACCCTCTGTGCATGCGTAGAGGGTCTAAAATCGCACGTGATGTGTGCGGGCACTTCCGAACCGGTAGGGAAGGTAAGTAGATTTCACTCCTGGGCCAAGGTGTGAGAGGCCTGGCTGCAACTATCCCAAGCTAAGTAGTAGGTACTTGAGCTTAATTTTTATCCTTGCACCCTAGAGTGGGTGGGGTCTTAATTAGGGCTTATTTTGGGGGGGTAGGACTTATATAGGGGGCATGTGTAAAAAAATCAAGCTAGGACTTACTTTCTGAGTAGGTCATATTTTCGGGGGAACACGGTAACTAACGGTGAAAGGGAAAAACTTTCTTTCTAGCGAACTACACACCACACAGCTGCAATCTGCACAGCTTAAAGGTACTAAGGTTGAGGAATACTGCAATACAGGTAGTCCTCGACTTACAACCACAACGGAGCCAAAAAATTTCCATCACTAAGCAAGGCAGCTGTTAAGAGAGTAGCACGGTTGTAAAGTGAATCTGGCTTCCCCGTTGACTTTGCTTGTCAGAAGGTCGGCAGAGGGGGAAATCACATGATCCTGGGACACTGCAACCGTCTTCAATCTTTGAGCCACTTGCCGAGCGTCCGAATTTTGATCACGTGATCATTGGGGGGCGGGGGGTGCTGTAGCGGTCATAACTATCAAACAGTCGTAAGTTTTGCTGACTTAATTTTGAATGGTCACTAAAGGAACGGTTGCAAGTTGAGGACGACCTGCAGAGCATGGCTATTTGATTCTTCTTCAAAATATTTCACAGGTAGGTGGAACATTCAATGGGCAGCCCTTCGAGTAAACAACAGGATACTTCTCCTACACAAGTCCCAATAAAATCAGTGTGAACGAGGATTCTACCACAAACTGCTGCTTTCTGAGGGATTTGTGTGGGTGATCAAAGGTCTTTTATTCTCATCTCCTTACTCAGAATCCTCCTGAACACCTTCCTCTCATCTTCCAGCTTAGCACCAGAACAGACAAACCACATTTATAGTATAAATTTTAAGCATCCCATCAATGGCATGGAATGGTTGATTGTCATGGGCAATTACTGGCAAACCAGTTCATATCTCCCTCAAGGAACGTCTAGTGTGCCACTGATGATGCTCTAAAACAAGGGTGTCAAACTCAAGACCCGTGGGCTGGATTTGGCCTATGGGATACTTAGATCTGGCCCGCGGGGCTGCCCTGGAATTAGCAAAGGACCGGCCCGTGGTGCCCCAGAGCTCCGTTTTCACTGGCAGAGGGCTGCAGGAGGCCGTCGCAGCTGAAAACAGAGCCTCAACAAGTGATGTCGAGCTGGCCACACTCACTGTGGCCATGCCTATTCTGGCTACATCCACCCCCCTGCCCCTCCTGAGGTAAAACACAACACTGATAAGGGCCTCAATAAAATAGAGTTTGACACCCCTGTTCTAAAAGGTTTTGGGACCCCCGGGATTCTCTCAATGGTTGGCCCAACAATTTGACAACACTGATTCCTTGACAAAACTTCAGGGATGTCTGCAAAATTTCCAGGGGGGCCATTCTCAAAACCTTGAAGGATCATTCCTGCTTTAAATCTTGTTGATTCCAATACCTGGTAACACAAGACAGCTAAGTGAAAATGGTTATGGATTTATTTTAAATCCATAAAGAGCAGCCTCTTGGGAGGACCAGTGAAGGAGCAATGTGGCTTATTTGGTCATCGCCAACACCACGCATCTCCTTGCCAACACCATCTTGTCTACTTTGGCCATAAGACTTCCACTAGACTTAAATGTAAAGTAAAGGTTCCCCTCGCACATATGTGGTAGTCGTTCCCGACTCTAGGGGGCCGTGCTCATCTCCGTTTCAAAGCCAAATAGCCAGCACCATCCAAAGACATCTCCATGGTCTTGTGGTCAGCATGACTAAACCCCAAAGGCGCACGGAATGCTGTCACCTTCCCATCAAAGGTGGTCCCTATTTTTCTACTTGCATTTTTTACGTGCTTTCGAACTGCTAGGTTGGCAGAAGCTGGGACAAGTAACGGGAGCTCACCCTGTTATACGGCACTAGGGATTCGAACCGCTGAACTGCCGACCTTTCGATCGACAAGCTCAGCGTCTTAGCCACTAAGCCACCGCGTCCCTATTCCACTAGATTTACGGCCTGCCATTTTCCTTTTTACGTTTCAGGATACTGCATTTTTAAAAAGCCCGTGTTTCCCACCATCAACATAAATATCTATAGATCTCTTGGATATAGATACTACATACAAAGGCATGCACGGACGGCTGGCTTTGCAAGGAAATGCAAATGAACTGCGCTCTCTCTCATGCCGCAGATGCTGTACAGCATCCCCCAATCCGTGTGGTTTAGAAAGGCAAACATTTTAAAATAAAGTGATAATAATGTGAGAGCATCGGGGCTAGGGAGAAATGAAAGGGCAGAAGACACAGCAGGAAGTTTTTCCTTTTGCTGGAGAAAAGGAGAAAAGTAAGGTTTCAATACACCTGGGAAGAAGCAAGGAGTTAGGTGTGCATGCGGTCAACTGTTTTAGCCATGAGAAAAACAGTTTCTTGGAGGAGGTTGAAAAGGCATCTCAAGAGTTCCAAAACACACAAACAAAACTAGCATATTAAAACAGTGCTGAACAGTTCACAGCTATTGCATCTAAACAACAAACAACTTTATCCCAAACCATTTGAGAGACTTTTTGAGGCATTCAGATATATTTAATCTGTTACGCGACTAAAGTTCCTTCATAATTAGTTCTCGTTCTTTTATTCCACCTTATTTTATTTTATTCCAATGTTCAAGGTCAGGAAAGCAGCGTAGAGAAGAGCAGGCTCTGAATCAGCAATTATAAACAGGTAAACCGACTCGATTAAAAGATAACCTTTTAATTTTCTCAAGCCGCTTTTGGTAAAATTCTTTTAAGCACTGGAATCCACAACCTTATGCCTTTGGAATCGCTCCAACGTTATGAGCAAATCAACAGAACTTTAATGAAAATGTTAACCAGATTTGGAGACACCTCGGGATTCCAAAATGTTAAGAAGGGTGTCATGGCCCTGTCGGATCTTGGTTTGGAGACAGAGGGGGAGCTGGAACCGAGGCCATCTGACGAGGGTGACACGTCTCCCCTGGAACATCTGGGGAGTCCAGGGGATGAGGACGATGCTGCCCCAGGTCCTTCCAGCATTAGGGGAAGTGGTCGATTGGACAGGGAGCTTCCTACCTTCACAAATGCTGGGCAAGATCAGCTGCAGACAGGCAATGGGGATGAGAGACAAAAATCCCCTCCTGCAAGGAATAGCTGCCTCCCCCACCCAATCCGAGGGCACGGGGAATGGAGCGGAGGGAAGCTCAGAGGTGGTCTGTGAGGCTGCTCATGAGGAGGCTGCCCCAACCCTCTTGCCTTGGGCTGATTTAATTAGAAGCCATGGGAGGGTGCCTTTGTCGGGAACAACTGCTTGTCTTGGAACTCACTCCCGACTTTGGGAAACCTTGACTTCTGGACTCCAACTCAACCTCTGGATTTGCAGACTCTGGATCGTGGTTTACGGACTCCGTTTTTGCAATCTTCGCACTGGGTTTGTGGAATCGCCTTTCTTCCTATTTGGGGGCTTGTTTCTGGTGACTATTGGACTCAGCTGGTGGGACTGTGTTACATTGACTGTGGGTGGCTGGTTTTGGGGGAAAAGCGGGATGGGGGTTTACTAACACCCCTGGAGGGCTGTCTGTCGTGATTTAGCAGTGCAATAAAAGACTTTACTGGTGCTCACATCTACCTACACAACCTGGGTCAGGGCATAAAGATTGCAATGTTGGAAGCCCAACTAAATTCAATGCCACAAATAAATAATGGAAAAGTTTGACAAAACTCAGCAGAAATGATGGCTCGATCAGTTCCAGAATGATCACTTCAGACTTGCTGAATGTTCTTAAGTTCAAATCCAAATACACTAAAAAGTTTAAACAGGGCTCCTTAATGAAACAGGATTATTCCATTTTATTTACTGCATTTTATCCTGTTTTTCCACCGCCCTCTGGTTGCTGAAAGAGATGTACATGGGATTTACTCTTAATTAAATTCCCATACACTTGAAGTTTATTTTTTCATTCGTTCATTAAATTTATATGTTGTCTATCTTCCTGATAAGCAAAGCTGGGTGGCTGAGACGGCGACAGATACACAATGAGTTCCATTAAGAACAGATGTGAGGTTGGGTTTTCCTGGCCCAAATTCAAAATCTTAAAACACAATGTGCCACACTTACCTGCACACGCTGGATTTTCTGGACATGGTGGTACTGGGAGAAGAAGGAGGAGTCTGATAGGACCAGCCGTAATCGGAACCTTTCAAATCGAGAATTACCTGGGGAAAAAAGGAAAAATCACTACGAAAGATCAAGGATAGCTTTAAAAGGCTGGTTCGGGGACTTCTTACTCAGGGATCCCCAACACCCGGTCTGGGAACCAGCACCAGTTCGCGACATGCCATGGCCGCTGTTCTAATTGGCCGCTGTTCCAAAAATTATCCTAGCATATTTCACTAGTGTCTCAAAAAACATTGGTATAAGGTAAGAGTTGTATTATGACATTAAGCACTCTTAATCTGGAATTGTGACTGTTATCACTGACTTTACGCCAGTGTTTCACAACCTTGGCAGTTTGAAGATGTGTGGACTTCATGTTCCCAAATTCAAGACTGGCTAGAATCTGGGAATAAAGAATAAAAGAATAACAGAGTTGGAAAGGATCTTGGAGGTCTTCTAGCCCAACCCCCTGCTTAGGCAGGAAACCCTACACCACTTCAAACAAATGTTTATTCAATCTCTTCTTTAAAACTTCCAGTGTTGGAGCATTTACAACTTCTGATGGCAAGTTGTTCCACTGATTAATTGTTCTTAACTGTCAGGAAATTTCTCCTTAGTTCTAAATTGCTTCTCCCCTTGATTAGTTTCCACTCATTGCTTCTTGTCCTGCCTTCAGGTGCTTTGGAGAATTGCTTGACTCCCTCTTCTTTGTGGCAACCCCTGAGATATTGAAACACTGCTATCATGTCACCCCTAGTCTTTCTTTTCATTAAACTAGACATACCCAGTTCCTGCAACCATTCTTCATAGGTTTTAGCCTCCAGGCCACTAATCATCATTGTTGCTCTTCTCTGCACTCTTTCTAGAGTCTCCACATTTATTTTACATCGTGGCAACCAAAACTGAATGCAATATTCCAGGTGTGGCCTTACCAAGGCATTATAAAGTGGTATTAACACTTCAGTTGAAGTGAGGTTGAAGTCCACTTATCTTCAAGCTGCCAAAGTTGAAAAACACTGTTCTTTACTAATAATAATTATCAGCTCCTCTGATAGCAATGTAATATAACCCATAAACCAAAGGAAACTATCACTGTGTCTTGGGTTATTCCAAGAACTGCTTAATTATAAATAAGTTAGGGTCAGATTTTCAGGGATGCAAATCAAGCAAACATTCTAAAAACATTAGAGACAATAAAGTACTAAGCATATCACAGAACATTGATAATTGAGTGAACAGAATAAAATATGCCGTAACTGGCCTATAGATTAGGCACTGCAACATTCTACTGTGCATCCCTCAATATATATTTTAAAGTCTTCGATAAATACACCCTATGTTTAGGTGAAATAAAAGAACAAGACAAATTTGTTATATGCCAGAACAACATCCACGTTATATGTTCACATGTTCCAATGAAAACAATGGACTGTGGGGCTGAAATGAAATGACTTATTATGCCATTTTTTATGATTTTGTGAGTTAGTTTTGACTTGTGGTAATTGCCTAAACTAATCCCTGCAGTTTTCTTGGCAAGATTTTGGTGGTTTGCTATTGCCTCCTTCCTAGAGCTGAGAGCAGTGGTGGGTTTCAATTTTTTTTACAACTGGTTCTGTGGGTGTGGCTTGGTGGGCGTGGCATGGCTTGGTGGGTGTGGCAGGGGAAGGATACTGTAAAATCTCCATTCCCACCACTCCAGGGGAAGGTTACTGCAAAATCTCTATTTCCTCCCGATCAGCTGGGACTTGGGAGGCAGAGAATAGATGGGGGTCGGGCCAGTCAGAATTTTTACTACTGGTTCTCCGAACTATTCAAAATTTCCACTACCGGTTCTCCCGAACCGGTCAGAACCTGCTGAAATCTACCTCTGGCTGAGAATTGTGTGATTGGCCCAAAGTCACCCAGTTGGCTTTGTGCTGAAGGTGGGACTAGAACTCACCTTCTCTCGGTTTCTAGCCTGATTCCTTAACCATTGCATCAAACTGACTCTCTTGCATGTTATATGAATCCTATAACACAACTCTACTTCAAAACCAATGTACTGCATTGAAAAAAACCTGCTCCAATGCTCCAGTTCTTCTTACAAAAATCAAACAATGTAATTATCTCTGAGGAGACACTGACTGAGAATTTTGTTACTGCCTAATCCCCCCAGATTAATGAAAAGAAGCTACAGGTTATCCTCGATTTACAACTGCAATTGTGCCCAAAATTCCTGTTGCTAAGCAAGAACAGTTGTTAACTTACAGTATCTTACAACTTTGCTTGCCACAGTTAAGTGAATTACTGCAGATGTAAGTTAATAACACAGGAGTTAAGAGAATCTGGCTTCCCCATTTGCTTGTCAGAAGGTCGCAAAAGGTGATCACATGACCCTGGGACAGCGCAACGGTCATAAATACATGCCAGTTGCCAAGTGTCTGAATTTTGATCATGTGACCCTGGGGAACGCGGCGACAGTTGTAATTTTGGAAACTGGTAATGTCACTTTTTTTCAATACCATTGTAACTTTTCAAAATCACTAAACGAATAGTTGTAAGTCAAGGACTGCCTTCCTATTTTTGAGTCAGGAGTCCCAATAAACGAGTGTACCTGTTCACTTGATGATGGCAGCTTGTGTGGGTCCATGGTGAGGCTTTTCAAATCTTCTGATATGGTCTGTAGATGAGTTATTTCTCCCAGCATTGATATTTCTTCTTCCTGGAAGATTTTAAATAGAGAATCTATTATTGCTCGTAAGTACTCAGTTTTATTGTGTATTCAGTTCTGGGTATTCAGAGGACAATCTTAGCACAACCTGGAAACACAGTATGGCAGATCTGTATTTCTTCAGTACTTTATTCTCATGATACTCATTATAAACAAGCTAACAGGAGTTGCAAAACCTCCTTATCTACCTCTAATATTAATTCGAATTTGGGCCAAATTTATTTAAATCATTTTAACTATTTTTAACTTTTGTATATTGTGTTTTTAGTTGGCTGTTCACCGCCCTGAGTCCGAAAGGAGAAGGGCGGTATAGAAATTTAATAAATAATAATAATAATAATAATAATAATAATAATAAGAAGAAGAAGAAGAAGAAGAAGAAGTATGAATTTGGGGAGGGACATTTCCCAAATTCATGATCTGGGGAAGGATGCAAGAGATATCTTCATTTACATATAAAGGTAAAGGTTTCCCCTATCTGATTCCAGAAGGCGATACTCATCTCCATTTCCTAGCAAAAGAAGCCAGCATTGTCCAAAGACACTTCCATGATCATGTAGCCAGCCTGACTATACTTCGCACTGAAGTAGGTACCTGTTTATCTACTCGCATTTGCATGCTTTCGAACTGTTAGGTTGGCAGGAACTGGGGCAAGGATGGGAACTCCACTGCACGGCAGTCGGGTCTCGAACCCAGGCTGTCAGCTTTCCAGGTCACAATCTCAGCATGTTTAACCGCTGAGCCATTGTGCTCCTCTTTTTATTTACGTATAGTAACATATACAGATAGATCGTAAAGCAATCTGGAAGTTCTGAATGGGAAGGTAATCGACAGATGCTTGTATAGTCATGGAGTAGTCCAATAGCACACGGCCTACTCTGTTTCCCCCCAAATAAGACATCCCCTGATAATAAGCCCAATCGAGCTTTTGAGTGCATGGCAATAAGGCCAAGCGCTTATTTCAGGGTTCAAAAAATATATAAGACAGGGTCTTATTTTCGGGGAAACACGGTAGTTACATCTCTTCCTTCTGCAAGATACAAATCCACTATTGAGATCCAGTTTACAAAGAGTCTTTGACAGAATGGATTCATTCACCGAGGAGCTAGCTAAGCAAAGAGAAGAACTAAGTAGCAATTCTCTCATTTCTGCCATGCTCAATAGCTGACTTTGTATAAATATACAAAAGTATGAAGGCTATTGCTTAGCGCATTGTAAGCCGCCCTGAGTCTCCGGAGAAGGGCGGCATATAAATCAAATTAAAAAAAAAATAGCAATTCTATTTTCCTATTCCTAATTTCCCAAGACACTCTACGCACAAAGGTCTCTGTCGTTTCCAACAGAAATTACTTCTTAGTCTCGAAGAGGGGGGTAGATGAAAGAGAAATGAAAACGGATTATGAGAATTCGATCCCAGAAGTGTTGACTGTCACCCAATTTACAGTTATCAGTGGCAAGCAACTAATTTAAAAATTTTCCAGCTTTCAAAGTCTCTTGATTATTTGCAATTCTTAACTAGCTACTTTAATACTTTTCATATATTTGTTACCTTGCCTGAGAATATTTAGAATGAAAGGTTTCATAGAAAACATTGAATAAATAAATCTAAGGGAGCGCAGGGAATTGCAAGGACCAGGTAAATAAAATACAACTGAAATGGATGAATAGAAAAGTCTTTTAAGTGTCAAACCTTCACTGCATGTCCTTAAATCGATCTGTAAAGGTAGGCCATTGTCACCCTCATTCTGTACTGTGTAAGAATCTCACGCACCCCAATTTTGTATCTCATTCTTTTGTTGTGCAGATCTATATATATTCTATTGAAGTTCCACTGAATTCAAGAAGACCATATTCTGAAATAATCTTAATATTACTGTACATCAACTGTCAAAAAAAGAATAAGGCATTTTTGGAACATTGTGACGCTTCCCATCCTTGCAAATGATCATATTCATTGCATCTTGATCACAAAAAATCCAGCCATATAATAATTCTTCAGAAGGTCCCTGATATGGCCCATAATATTCTTCAGACAACTCCCTTTCATGGTGTGCATAAAAGAGAGGTTCTACAACAACAGTGATTCTTCAGAATATGGACCACAAAACCGTTTCAAATATTTTTTTTTACTGAAAGAGTCCATGCAAGTCTTCCATTCTAGCTGCTGGTGTTCATGTCCAAAGCAACATTTACGTTCATTATGTTGCATATTGTGGACACAGTGGCTCAGACACTGAGCTTGTCGATCGAAAGGTCGGCAGTTCAGCGGTTCGAATCCCTAGTGCTGCGTAACGGGGTGAGCTCCCGTTACTTGTCCCAGCTTCTGCCAACCTAGCAGTTCGAAAGCACGTAAAAAATGCAAGTAGAAAAATAGGGACCACCTTTGGTGGGAAGGTAACAGCGTTCCGTGCGCCTTTGGCTCACATGACCACAGAGATGTCTTCGGACAGCCCTGGCTCTTCAGCTTTGTAACGGAGATGAGCACCGCCCCCCAGAGTCAGGAACTATTAGCACATATGTGTGAGGGGAACCTTTACCTTATGTTGCATATTGTTTTATGTGTACTGTCCATCTCATCTTGTCACAGTCCTTTTGCGCATAAGTGCGTACGTGAGGGAAGATTATGGATTATTATGGATATTTAAACATACACGGGAATCAGAAATACAATATGCTACTGTAGAAATACTTCACTCTCTTTCAAAGACAGGGGAACAATAAAAGCGTTGGGAATGGAACTCACAATTACAGGACGCAGCATGGAAATAAATGAACAGAACCGGCCACGTTCTTCAATCAGTGCTTTTCTAACAGCCTGTTTCTCCGTTTCTTCAAGAAGAAGATATTTATCGTTCACATCCTGCAGCGCACTGTCCAGTTGAGGCTGGATGTCGCCTCTCCCTGTTCACAACAGAGGAAAAACAAAAGTTGTTTCAAGCCCAAACAATTCTCAAGGAAGGCTGTGACTATTTTTTTCTAGACAGCCAAACTCACAACCCCAGCAATATGTGTCTACATATCAAATCAGTGTTGGGTTGCCTCCGGTTCACACCGGTTCTATAGAACTGATAGTAAAACCGGCGGGAGGCTCCACCCACCGACCCCGACATCATCAGAACGCTTCTGCGCATGCGCAGAAGAGCGCCTGGCCCCATTGCGAATCGG
This sequence comes from Ptyas mucosa, assembly GCA_012654045.1. Classification (NCBI taxonomy): domain Eukaryota; kingdom Metazoa; phylum Chordata; class Lepidosauria; order Squamata; family Colubridae; genus Ptyas; species Ptyas mucosa. Next base: position 56,343,487 of record WNWU01000003.1, read on the forward strand.
TAGTAACGATAAGTAGAACCCACCCCTGCATCAAATGGTTGGGCGGTCCCATCAAAGTCAACCAACGTAACTTTGTCTAAATCAACAGCAATGTATTTCATCTTTAACTTAAAGCAGGATTCTATAATGCAACTGTATACACAAAGCATTCTTGTATTTTTATTTCAAGGATGGTACATAGATGTAGGGAAAATTTTTTTAAAAAATTGCCTTTCGGGCAAATCGGTGACAAGATTTATTTATTTATTTAGAGCACTTATATAAGCTGCCCAACTTGGATGGCTCCCAATCAAACGATAAACATATTTTTTTTTCTATTTTGACTTCGATGGTAGTCAGGGGAACCTTGGTGGACTAACTGTTTATTTATTTTTATTATTTATTTTATTATTCATATTTCTATGCCACCCACTCTCCGAGGACTCTGGGCAAAGATAGTATACTAAATAGCATATTGCCCCCAACAATCTGGGTCTTCATTTTACCCGCCTCGGAAGGATGGAAGGCTGAGTCAACCTTGAGCCGGTGAGATTTGATCCGCTGATCTGCTGAACTAGCAGTCAGCTGAAGTAGCTGCAGTACTACACTCTAACCACTGCGCCACCTCGGTTTAGGGTTTTCTTAGATGAAAAAAAAAATAGCGGATGCATTTTTGGGGGACACAATAAAATCAGATACAAATGGTTCGCTTTCCTTCCTTATAATTTTAGAAATGAGAATCATTCAGTAAAGCTGACACTTTATGTAAGACACAGGCAAATGGTCAAAGACATTACAATCTTCATTAGCCAATTTTGGTAACTTTAAAATGGAATTGAAAAACGAGGAACAAGGTCCTATGACCCTCAATACTACTTCATGGAGAGCAACTGCAGCTGCTGATGCTTATTGAAAGCTCCCAAGCAGACACTGAAACTTTAGGATGCTGGATGAGATAGGTTTTCCGGACAAACATTTTGTTTTGATTCAGAAAATCAGATTTTTAGTTTCTTACAAAGATTGACAATAGGAATTGTCTTCTGCAATTCACAGCCATGAGAAAGAGAGAGAGTGCGGGTTGCTTTATGGTACGTTATGAATCAGTACAGGTGGTCCTCAACTTACGACCGCCATTGAACCCAAAATTTATGTTGATAAGTTAAGCAAAATGTGTGAAGCGAGTTTTGCCCCGTTTTACAACTTTTGTTACCCCATTTGTTACATGAATCACCGCCGTTGTTAAATTAGTAACACGGTTGTTAAGTGAATCTGGCATTGACTTTGCTTGTCAGAAGGTTGCAAAAGGGAATCACGTGTCCCAGGGACACTGCGACTGACATAAATGTGAGTCGGTTGTCAAGCATCCGAATATAAATCACGTGACCTTGAGGGATGCTGCAACGGTCATAAGTGTGAAAAAATAGACAAAACGGTCACTAAGTGAACTGTTGTAAATCAAGGACGACCTGTACAGAGCAATGCTGAAGTCCAAGAAGGCAAGGTAAAATGTCTGGTTTAATATGGAAGGGTGTCTTCTACTTTATCCCTCTTTCCTAATAATGCTTCTTATTTTGACCTAGGCTGCCTTCCCAGGTTTTCTAATAGAGGATTTCTTCCCACTCTCTGCCACCCCATTACTTATCCTTTGTTTCTGTTAAATAGAAATGCTATGCAATTAATTTGCTGTATTCTGCACACAAAAGCATTTATACAATCAGGGTATCTCAAACTTGGCAAATTTTAAGGTTTGTGGACTTTTGCTGGCTGGGGAATTCTGGGAGTTGAAGTCCAACACATTAAATTTGCTAAGTTTTTGAGAAACACTACCCTAGAGCCAATAGTGGGTTGCTGCCGGTTCGAGCGAATCAGTAGATGCGGCCCACCTGCCCAGCCACAATCCTATCCTATATCGCTGTGTTTTTGAAGCCACATGCATGCGCGGATGGCGTTCATGAATGAATTGCCCTGTTTTGTGATGCCGCACGCTTGCGCAGATGGCACACGCACGTGCTTACATTTCCGGTGCTGGTTGAACCGATTGTTACAGTATGTGACACCCACCTCTGTCTAGAGCGTAAACCTGAATCTTATCCAGAAACTTAGGGACAAATGCGGAGATTGATGGAAAAATGATTCTTTTAAAGTAGAACATATGCAGACTGACCTATATGAAGGTTATGTAAGAACTCTTATTGAAGGACTTATGGTCCTTCCAGAGATAAGAGAGTCCAGACATTACTCTTAAAAAACAAAACAAAACCCAGAGCACCCACCCCCAATTTAAATACCTCCCACATAAACAACATTTGAATAACACAGTAAAGGCTGGTGTGTATTTATCCACATATTTATGTGTAACTGCAGATTTTTGACAAAAGAAAAAGAAGGAAAAGAATCTTACCAAGAAAAACACATTTCAATAAATAGGTAAACTAATTCAGGTTAAACATTGCAAATATTTGTATCTCTAGTGCCGTGGTGGCGAACCTATGGCACGGGTGCCACAGGTGGCACGCGGAACCATATCGGTGGGCACGCGAGCTCAGCTCTGGCATACATGCGTGCATCAGCCAGCTGATTTTTGGGCTTTCTGGGCCCACCAGAAGTCAGGAAACACACTGTTTCCGGCCTCTGGAAGGCCTCTTGGGTGTGTGGTGAAGGCTGTTTTTGCCCTCCCCAGGCTCCTAGAAAGGCTCTGGGGCCTGGTGAGAGCAAAAAACGGGCCTACTGGGTCCACCGTGCCATCACATGCCAAAAGCGGGGGGAGCACAGGGGGGGTGGTGGAGCGCATAGAATTATGGATGTGGGCACGCATGCGTGTGACCCCACCGTGCTCCCCCCGCTTTTGGCACGTGATGGCAAAAAGGTTAGCCATCACTGCTCTAGTGTATGAACCCTGTTTACCTCCTACAAAATAACCTTACAACAATATTATGAAATAGTATTATAAGAACATATGATTAAAATTCTAATATGCTAATCACATCTTATGAAATTTATATTTAATTTCCAGATTGTAGTTGGAAATACTATATCTAAATCCTAGCTAAAGAATACTCTTGGAAGGCAGAGGCATTAATTCAGGGGTCAGCAACCTGCGGCTCTGGAGCCGCATGTGGCTCTTTCATTCCTCTGCTGCGGCTCCCTGTGGCCAGTCAGCTCCACAATTGATAGGGCTTTCAGTTAGGATAGGTAGGAGGAGACTATGGTGAAGGAACCGGATTTCCGGTTGGCTCCAGAATTGAACGGGGGGCTTCCGGTTAGGGCCTTTGTGGCTCTTTGAGTGTTTAAGGTTGGCGACCCCTGCATTAATTCAACCAAAGAGGTCATGAGACATGGAGCGCACTGCATTAAGAAGACAAACTGAAATTGTGAGATGGTTCAGAAGGCTTAGTGTGAGGTTGAGTCTTGGATTTAAAAGCACATTTTACATGTTCCATGAGGTTTCAGCTGTAGAATAATATGGATAACAAAATACAGTTGCAAGAAGTGAAGGATTAGAAGGATTAATATTCTGAAGCCCATATACCCAGTGTCTATATTTATACATGTTTAACCAGGTCAAGTAAACACTCAGTAATTATATTTGCACAACAAGCTAAACTTGATTGGTGTTAACTTTAGTTATGACTTTTAGAGGTTTAATATGTAAACCCACTCAAGAAATTTGGTTAAGTTTCAGCACATTGTGCAAATGTTGAAAATGAGCTTATTCCATAAATACTGTGTGTTATAGGAATGCAATTTCTGAATCTTCATGTGCAATTTCACTTCCTTTATCCTAACAATCTTTTCTCCGTTCCAGCTCTCCCAAGTATTACTGGGTTTTGTATCTTAAACCATCACAACTCTTACAACTTTATCAAGAAGCATAATACAAGAAGCTGAAGGCACAAGTAGCGATTATTAAAGCCTCAATTTCTACCATGGAAGCCACCATCCAAGAACCAACTTGGTTTCACCTTCAAATAAGAGGCCTTTTGATAGGCGGAATCAATCACCAATCGTGTCTCAGTTCCCCGTCAAGGAATGGTTTTCCTAGGTCCTGGGGCTCTAAGTCACTCAGCTACCACTAACCTTCAGAACAAAAGTTGGAACCACAATTGCTCAGAGTATCACTGATGATGGGAGCGCCATTTCCTGCAGACTTATTCAATCTCTATTGAAGGTTACTTGCAATTTTTAAGACCCACCAAAGATATATCAATTGTTAACTGAACTTCAAAGAAAAGAACAACTAAAAAGTGAGCTTGGACTGGAGTTATCTGGCTATTCAAGTGCAACTGTGCATGTCGGCATATGTACCTAAAAATACTAAATCAAAACTAAAGCCTTAAATCTCCTGTTAAGTGCTGAGAGATGCCATATGAATGTAACTAGGAGCTAAGATATACAGGAGTTTCAAACTGATTGTGGTTCAATCAGTTTTCTACTACCAGGATGGAATTTAAGGAGACATTCACTTCAGAGTCTTATTTAATATGAATATTGTCAATTAGCTAAAGATGGAAAGCGATTTGCAATAGTTCTTGGAAGCAAAGGTCCTAGCTCTCCATCTATCTAAGCCAGGGGTGTCAAACTCGATTTCACCGAGGGCCGCCTCAGGGTTGTGTTTGATTTCGGGGGGCTGTAGTGGGCATGGCCATGGTGGGTGTGGCCACCATGACATCACTCACATTGGGGGGCGCCTGTGGTGGCCTGAGTGCTCTGCCAGAAAAAACGGGCTCCTGAGCTCCATTTTCGGTTGGGTCTCCTGCAACCCTCTGCTAGCAAAAACGGAGCTCGGGAGGGCCACCCACAATCCTTGCGAGCTTCGTTTTTGCTGGCAGACACACTGCGGGCTGGTCCTTTGCAGTTTCCAGGCCGGGCCAAATCTAAGCACCCCGTGGGCCAGATCTGGCCCCCGGGCCTCGAGTTTGACACCCCTGATCTAAACGGTTGGCTTGAAGTTCTCTTTATCAACTTCGACAACTAAGTTCTCCTTTTTCCCCCAATATGCAGCATATCATTTGCATTTCATGGTTCTCCTTGCATAGGTTAAGGTTAGGACACATCGTGTATCTATATCACTTACTTCGTTTCACCAGCACGTATAGCAAATCACTCATTACCTATCCATTACTTCTCCATGACCTCTGAGAGAAGCCATTCAGAATGCCAACAGAAGAAAGAGGAGAGAGATGTCAGACGAATTCAGGGACAGTGGATAAGAATGCCTGAACCGTAATCTAATTTGATATGCGTTTTATAGAAGAAATGGAACTGAACTGTCTGTGGGGCCCATATGCTCACAAACACATTCCATGTAATCCTCGACTTACAACCACAACTGAGATCAGAATTTCTGTTGTTAAGCAGTGAGTCACGCCCAACTTTCTTTTTTTTACCCACAGTTGTTAGATAAATTTTAAGCAAAAGTTGCTTGTTTTGTAATAAAATCAATATAGCATGTTTTACTCCTCTCAGGTTTATGAGATTATTCCCTGAATTAATATTTAAGTTTCAAGATTGGAGAAGCATCAAAGCTGCCCAGAAGTAGCAGGAGGAAAAATCCCAAACTGATTCAGTAAGAGCTTTCTGTGGTCTATAAAAAATAACCGATTATGGAATGGGAAAAGAATTTCTTAAATATTTCATCCACAAAAAACAACAACACTCCATCTAGCTGCCTTGATAGAAGCGTTTTAAAATTCACAACGTTAACATATTTGGTCTAATGGTGAAGACACTGGCCTAGAAACCAGGAGACTATGAGTTCTAATCCTACCTTAAGCATGAAAGCCGGCTGGGTAACTCTGGGCCAATCACTGGGAGATTTTGAGTTCTAGTCCCGCCTTATTTTTAGAGAATGAAGCTTCTTCACTTTTGGTGAAATAGGTGCAAGAATTTTGGAGTTACTCTCCTATCAATTCTGGATAAATGTTCAGTCTAGTGGTTAGGGTGCCAGGCTAGGAAGCGAGAGACCGTGAGTTCAAGTCCTGCCTTAGCCATGAAAGCCAGACCTTAGGCTAGAATCGGGCTGGCCTGCTTTTATCTTGGTTTTAAAATTTGATATTTTTTTAAATCGAAATATTTTAAATTAGTGGGCCAAATTCTATTTAATTTATTTTAAATTATTTTAACTTTTGTGTATAAATGTTTTTATTCTGGCTGTTCACCGCCCTGAGTCCGAAAGGAGAAGGGCGATATAAAAGTTCAAATAAATAAATAAACAAATAAAAAAACAAACAAATAAATAGTCACTGTATCTCAGCCCAATTCACTTGTTATTGTGGGTTGTTATTGTGAGGAAAATAGGAGGAGGGAGGAATTATTAGGTACGTTCTCCGCATTGAGTTATTTATCAAAATAATAAAGATGTGATACCAATATATAACAATGTGTTATACTTTTTCACCCCAAAGTATAGCTCATTTCAGCCTCATTATCATCATCTTTGTCATCATCATTGTAATTGGGATGAATTATTTCTACCAATTTCTAATAAGAGTTCTTTTAATAATCAAGGTATAACGTGCAAGTGATTTAAGATAGAAAAGAATTTTTTTTTTAAATCAAGGAATTAGAAAAATAAATGGTTTTAGGTTCTACAGACATTAAAAGGTATCTCTTTTTTTAAAAAAACAGACTGCTTTAAAGATCTTCAGAAACTTCTCCCATTGCTCCAGGTTGTCTGACACAATCCTAACTACACAAACTAAGTCTGCTGCTTCAATCTATTATATGATCATTTTGGCTACCAAAACAGGTTGCAATCTTAGTAGCAAAAAAATGTGTGTCTATTGCTAGCCGCAAGTAGAGGTTTAGCCTAGAAACTTGAATAATCCTATGATTATGTATCTTATGATTAATGATTGTAACTATGATTTATGATCTACGACTTTGTTGTTTGTATGTACACTGAGAGCTTCTGCACCAGAGACAAACTGCTTGTGTGTTTAATCATTCTTGGCCAATAAAGAATTCTGTTCTATTCTGTCCTGTCCTTCTTTAACATCTGATGACAGAATAAATATTTTCATGCACTACAAAATGAGCTACTACTTTTATTTACTTCTGGATAAAGAAGAAGTAGACCTCAGCATCTCCTTGCTCTTAAGACTGCAAGTCCAACATTAGCTTTAATTTTAAAAAGGCCTAGAAAACAAGTAGATACTAGAACAGTGATGGCAAACCCACGACATGTGTGTCCAAGGGGACACAGTCCACCATGTTGTTTTTGGATGACAGCCCCAACATTCACCTGACAACTATTCTCAAAAGCACATCCCGTTCGCGTATGATTTGGGGGGGGGGGGGGGGCACTGCAGACTTGTGGAGGTTGCTTGAGAATGAAGTATGCTCTTGCGCAACTTCCAGACCTGCCGGTAAGTTGCATGAGAGGGATGTGCTCTCCTATGGCCTCTGGAGCCTCCAAAAACTCTGTAAGAACCAGGCAGGCTTTCATTCAGTTTTTAGAGGCTGCAGAAAAGCATTCTCTTGAAGCTACTTTTTTAAGGACGAAAGGCTTGTGCAACCTCAGGTATGCCACAGAGACCTGTCAAAGAGAAAGAGAACCAAGGTCTGAAGGTAAGCGGCGTGCAGGAGATCTGGAATAGCATTAATGGCTCCACTATTGGGCAAGCTTTGGCACTGCCAAGAAGGATCACTGTTCAGCCTGGCCAGGATTGGGGAGAGAATAGAGCAGGGGTGTCAAACTCAATTTCATTGAGGGTTATTATTATTATTATTATTTATTAAATTTATATACCGCCCTACTCCCGAGGGACTCAGGGCGGTGAACAGCCAAAATAAAATACATGTAATACAAATATTAAAAACATTTAAAATATATTAAATATTATGGCCCCAAACAACAAATTAAAACCAATTTTAAAACCCAATTTAAAATTTAAAACAATTTAAAAGAGGTTAGGCCAGGCCAGCCTGCTGGAAAAAGAACGTTTTAAGGGCACGGCGGAAAGCGCGCAGATCTGGGATGTTCCGTATCTCTGGGGGGAGCTCGTTCCAAATAGTAGCTGCCCCCACAGAGAAGGCTCTCCCCCTGCGGGCCGCCAGCCGACATTGTTTGGCCGACGGCACCCTGAGAAGTCCCTCTCTATGGTTGTGTTTGACCTCAGAGGGCTGGGGTGGGCGTGGCCAGCTTGATGTCACTCATGTCGGGGGCATCTGTGGCCTGCCAGAGAAAACAGGCTCCTGAGCTCCGTTTTCAGCTGCAACGGCCTCCTGCCACCCTCTGCCAGTGAAAATGGAGCTGGGGGGGAGGCAGGGGCACCACGCGCGGTCCTCCCAAGCTACATTTTTGCTGGCAGAGGCACCGCAGGCCAGTCCTTTGCTGTTTCCAGATCAGCCCCATGGGCCAGATCTAAGCACCTCGCGGGTTGGATCCGGCCCACGGGCCTTGAGTTTGACACCCCTGGAATAGAGAATTGTTTCTCATTTGTTCAGAGGGTAGGTGGGTGTGACATGCCAGCAGGGTCAAACATTAAGACATTTTCCAAAACTCCTGACCTGCGGAGCCCAAAACGGTTGCCATCACTGCACTCGTACCGTAAGGTGACCACCGCCAGAGTGACCCCAACCAGCCACCAGGGAGAGTGCAGGGTGAAACTTACCCAGTGCCTCTGCTGTCAAGAAGATGAGCATGATGGGAAATAGCAGGATGCAAAAATTGACAAACACAAAAAAAAGGAAAATAAAAGAAGTCAAAGCCAGCACTTCAAGGGTTTAAATCATCATTCTAAGCCTGAAGAGAACCACACTGATCCCAGCTCCATTTTTCCAACAAAACCTTTTGTATAAGTCTTTTCCGAGTTATGAGTCATGGGGCGGTTGTTGGTTTTTTTCGGCTCTTTTATGCGTCAACTCAACCTGATTCATCTTGACGAATTGAAACAGGAACCATTTAAAAAAAAAAGAGACCTCAGAAGGTTCGTCTTCTGATCCTTCAAATCATGACTCAGAAGATCCTTTTTTGTTCACCCATTCTAGCTGCCCCTCCCCACCCCCAAATCTCTCCATTTCCAATCCTTTGGCCAAAGAGACCCATAAAATACCAGCAAAGCAAAGTCCAAGGGACCCGATATCCTAAGCTAGAATTTGAAAATGATTCCATGAAATGGATTCGCAAACGATGGGTCACAAATGGAACATTTTTACTGTTTGGGACAGAGTTCCTGGTTCAAAAAATTACAGTTAAGAAGAGAAATAGAAGGGGAGACTGGAAAGGCAACAGAGAAGGAAAACAAAGGTGTGTATTAAATCTTCAAATTAAGTGGCTCTTGTTGAAAAGAGCCTTCGAACAGCTTTCTCAAACCTCTATCCTCTAGGTAAATTGGATTATAAATACTATTATTCAGCATCTTTCAGTAGTTTGCCTGTGTTTTATCCCTGCTGTGACCTGCATGGGCTCCCCATTTTTATCCAGCTGCAATTCAATATCACATTTATAGCCAGCTTACCTGTGCAAACACCACTCCCTAAAGAGATCTATCCATCCCATTAGATTACATAGGTTGTTCCAGGTCCCCTCTATTAAATCTGATCCTCTGGCAGGATCCAAGAAGCAAAGTTTTTCTGTAGCTCTATGAAATGGAACAGTCTCGCCCTGATTTTGGGTTTAAGAGTTTTAACTTTTCCTTTTTATGATTTATGCATGTTTGTTGGCCGTCTAGGGTTCTTGTATATAATAAGCAACCATTATTTTCCCCGCCCCAAATAAATAAAAGAGACAATGGCACACAAAAAGAACCCAAGATTAAAATAATATACCATGTAACAATCGCATCCCAACACAATTATAAAATATTAGCTATGCCTGTTGCTGTGGATATCATTTGCTTTCCGGGCTCAATATTGCCATTTCTACTCAAATGCAATTTTTGTTCAACCTCATATATTAACAATTCATCGGCACCAAGGTGCGGGGGCAGAACCGATTTGGTGACATCATATCGTCACCGATACCAGCTCAGGAGAACCGGGCCGAACAGGGAGGAACCCACCACTGATGTACATGTCTGCTCTTGTCCTTTGCCTTAATGCTTTTAAAATACAGTACTTCTTTCCAGGGGTTGTCACAAAATGTAGTAAAAATAACCATGATGGCCACAACAGTACAATTAAAGCTCTGTCCGTTTTCTTTTTCTGAATTTACACTGCACGTGTGAGGCATACAGCCAGTCTGGTGGTGAAGGCAACAGATCAGAAAACAGGAGACTGTGAATTCTAGTCTTGCTTAAGCATGAAGCTATCTGGGTGACCTTAGTGGTCTAAAGCACCCTGTTATTAACACCAGCTGCCTGCAATTATTGCAGGTTCGAATCTCACCAAGCTCAAGGTTGACTCAGCCTTCCATCCTTTCTAAGGTGGGTAAAATGAGGACCCGGTTTGTGGGGGCAATAAGCTGACTTTGTATAAATATACAAAAGTATGAAGGCTATTGCTTAGCGCATTGTAAGCCGCCCTGAGTCTCTGGAGAAGGGCGGCATATAAATCAAATTTAAAAAAAAACAAAAAAAACCTTAAGCCAGTCACTGACTCTCGTCCCAAGGAAGGAGGCAATGGCAACCCATTTCTGAAATCTTGCCAAGGAAACTGCAGGGACTTGTCCAGGCAGTTGTCAGGAGTCAAGACTCTCTCAAAGGTGTGCGTGCGCAGACACACACATCTGATGCACAGCAAAAACTGGTGGAGCTTCCATCACAATGCTGCAGCTATCTGTAGCTTATGGCCACAGCCAGTCTTGCAACCTTTTTTGATTCATAATACCATCTTCAACAACTGCTTTTTAGAACTGTGACAGATGCTATACAGCAATATTCACTGCACTGACTTACAGTATTTTCCTTCAATATGCTGATGATATCCAGCTTTACATTTCCACCCCCGGGCCCCCCTGGGGATGCCCTTTCTGTGATGTCCCGCTGCCTGGAAGCGGTGCGGGCCTGGATGGGAAGAAACAGACTGAGACTCAACCCATCCAAGTCTGAGTGGCTGTGGATACCGGCATCTTGTGATCTAGTGGCCCCGTCACTTGTGATGGGAGGGGAGGTTCTTACTCCCTCAGAAAGGGTCCGCAATCTGGGTGTCCTCCTGGATTCACAGCTATCTTTAGAAGATCATTTGACGGCCGTGACCGGGGGGGGGGGGGCCTTCGCACAGGTACGCCTGGTGCGTCAGTTGTGCCCTTTCCTAGACCGGGATGCCCTTGCCACGTTCACTCACGCCCTTGTTACGTCTCGGTTGGACTACTACAACGCCCTCTACATGGGGCTGTCCTTGGGATGCACCCGGAGACTACAGTTAGTCCAGAATGTGGTCGTGCGGGTTGTTATGGGGGCTTCTCGGTACTCCCGTGTGACACCTCTCCTGCGCGAGCTGCACTGGCTACCGGTGGTCCTTCGGGTTCGTTTCAAGGTGCTGGTGCTCACCTATACAGCTCTACATGGCTTAGGCCCGGGGTACTTGCAGGATCACCTCCTGCCATCCTCCCATCGTCCGGTGCGCTCACACAGAGCGGGCCTCCTCAGGGTGCCGTCAGCCAGACAATGTCGGCTAGCGACCCCCAGGGGGAGAGCGTTCTCTGTGGGAGCGCCGACCCTCTGGAATGGGCTGCCCATCGGCCTTAGGACAGCCCCTGACCTCCTCTCCTTCCGCCGCGAATTGAAGACGTGGCTCTTCCACCAAATGGGCTGAATCTGCTGGGGTGATTTTAAATAATTTTAATTGATTTTTAAATTGATTTTAATGTTTATGTAATTTTTGCTTGTTCCTTGTAAGCCGCCCTGAGTCCTTCGGGAGAAGGGCGGCATATAAATTACATAAATAAATAAATAAAATATTCCTTCCTTCCTTCCTTCCTCCATCCTTTTCCTTCCTACCTACCTTCCATCCTCCCTCCCCTCCCATCATCTTCCTCCCTCTCTCCCTCCTCATTTTCCTTCCTTCCTTCCCCGAATGAATTTCTTCTTAAACGGGTCTTAAAAAGATTGCTTGTTTTTAACTACAAATACTTCCAGATGTTGTTTGCTACTGAGAAAAAGAACTCTTGCCACGGACAATATACTTTTCCAGTGAGATCCTTTCTGTTGGAAGACTTCTGGAAATGCTTTGCCAGAAAATAAAATAACTCCCATTTATAACCCTCTTTGCATCGGTCAGCAGGAACCAAAATGGTTGCTCTCTTCTTTGAAAGGAGGGGATGCTGTAATTGCCCACCGTTAAAAAAAAAGACTAGTTCAGCAGCTGACCTAAAAAATAATTGGGCTGGAAAAAAATGCATAAGAGAAAAAGAAAGGTACAACTAAGTATTTGGAAATTCTTCTCAAAATATGCTTTAAGATCTATAGTTTTGGACTTTCATACACTGGATTTTGTGCTAGTTTTAATATATTACAGGTAAGTCCTCAATTTACAAGCATTTGTTTAGTGACTGTTTGAAGTAAGAATGGCACTGAAAGAAGTGACTTAGCAATCGGTCCTCCTGCTTAAAATCGTCACATCCCTACTGTCACAGTGATAAAAACTTGGCTGCTTGGCAAGTAATATGTACTTAAAAGCACCCTCAGGTCATGTGATCACCAGCCAGCTTCCAATGGGAGACGCTGCACTGCCTTAACAATCACGTGATTCACTTCACAACTCACTTAACCACTACCTTGCTTAGCAACAGAAACTCAGTTTCCCCATTGTGGTTGTAGGTTGAGGACTATCAGTTTGTTCAAACAAGATTTTAGAGCAGTGTTTTTCAAACTTGGCAACTTGCGTGGACTTCAATTCCCAGAATTCCCCAGCCAGCAAGTCTGCCTGGAGAATTCTGGGAGTCAAAGTCCACTCGTCAAAGTTGTCAAGTTTGAAAAACACTGCTCTAGGACTAATCCTATATTAGGACCCAAACAATCCTGATTAAAAAAAAAAACACCTTAGCCTTAGTTTTGGACTTCACAAAATTCAACAGTGCAGTCATTTATTCATACTTGTTTATCTTTTTAATTTCAAGCAAAAGCAAAAGAGAAGAGTTAACGTTCTACTAATAAACCTTCACAGCTATAATTTTAAAAGTTAAAAGATATAACTGAAACAATTCGATAGCCGCTACAGTGGCTAATCAGCCCCGTTATTCTCTTAAAATGTATATAATCCCAAATTTAAGCTAAAATCAAAATCTAATGAATGGAGGATCCCTTTTTTAATGTGAGGTTTTAAAGTTTAGGCCAAGAAAAGGGAACCTGTGTTGCAAAGGCAAAACAGTTGGAATATTTGCACTGAATAGCTGACCTTTTGTGAATCTACAAAGGGGCAGAGCAGATTAGCAGATTAGTCCTTTAAAGCAAGAACAGCGGGAAATTCTAGTACTGTAGACCAGAAGGCAGCAATGACAAAATAATTCTGCAATGCTGATATATTCATCCAGTCACCAATGGTCAAGCTTGGCCTAAGCTCTTACTTAGGCCTCAGCCTAAGGGAGGCTTATTTGGAAAATCTACAAGATAATTCAGCTCCAAAAAGTCCTGCCCCACTGTCAGAAGGCTGGGTCAGATACTCCTCGACTTACAACAGTTCAGTTGTTCGAAGTTGCAACGGCACTGAAAAAAAGTGACTTATGACCATTTTTTAAAAACATGACCATTGCAACATCTCCATGATCAAAAATTTTGCTTAGCAAAATTTGCTGTGACCTTGGAACACAGCAACGGTCGCAAAGCATCTGAATTTTGATCACATGATCACGGGGATGCTACAAAGGGTGCAAGTGTGAAAAACGGCTGTTTTAACTTTGAACGGTCACCAAGGACTGCCGGTATATAAATAGGTTTCCAGCATACTATGTGGCAGTCAGCATGACTGTTGCATTCCGGTAATTTTCCTACTGCTGTCCAACACTGTGCTTTTCAATAGATTGATAATTTTGCAAAAAAGGAGCTGTTATTTGTTTAGATATTACATTTAGATCCCTCTTCACAGGAAGATTCTCAGCAGTTACACCAGTAAACTAAAGGAAAAGCCCACTGACCTATTCTCCAAAGCACTTGAGGGCAGGACAAAAAGCAAACAGAACGGAAACTAATCAAGGAGAGATTTCCTATCAGTGACAATAATTAATCAGTAGAATAGCTGATTAATATAATCATATTATATAATATAATATATTCTGGATGAATAGCATCCAGAAATTGTGGGTGCTCCATCACTGGAGGTTTTTAAGAAGAGGTTGGACAGGAATAGTATAGGGCTGTGATGGCGAATCTATGGCACACGTGCCACAGGTGGAACGCAGCGCCCTCTCCGTGGGCATGCGAGCCGTCGGTCCAGTTCAGCTCCGCCGCAAATGCGCATGCACCTCCCGCCTGCCAGCTGGTTGTTGGGTCTCTGCCACATATGTGCAGAGGCGTGGCGTGTGCAGGGGTGGGAACGTGTGCGGGGACCGCGCACGAATGTGAGTGGTGCATCCGCAGGCATTGCATTTGGGGGCTTTCTGGGGCCCACGCACATTGGGAACTCGATCCGGAAAAGATTCACCACCATGGGTATAGAGCCGGAATGGCGAACGTGTGGCACGCGTAGCGATATCACATGAGCTCAGCTGGAAGTTGGCAAATGGGCCGTTTCTGGCCTCTGGAGGACCTCCAGGGGGGTGGGGAAGGCCGTTTTCGCCCTCCCCAAACTCCTAGGAAGGCTCTGGAGCCAGGTGAGAGAGAAAAATGGGCCTACTGGACCATCGCATGCCAGGAGCGGGTCGTGTGCACATGCGTGGGGCGCATAGAAATATGGGTGTGGGCACACCCACATGCAACCCCCCCTCCTGGCACGCAATGGCACAAAGGTTCAGTCTTCTGACTGAGGAAGGAGTTGGACTACAAGACCTCCAATGTCCCTTCCAACTCTCGATATTCTGTAACTTCACAGTTAAAACTCGCAAGCCAATCATTTTGGGGCTCCAAGTGGGAGCATTTAAATACTAAAATGTATCTATTACTTGAAGAATAGAAATCTTCTTTCCTTTTCTTATGAGTAAAATGTTGTGGTCGGGTTTCCCCCAATGTTTCGCAGGCTTACCAATTTCTTGAAACAGGTGGCAAGGATTATTTAGCCAAGGTGACATACTCGGAGGAGAAGGGGGACATTTCCCCATAATTTCCTAAACTGATTAGTAGCATCCCTATTCTAATTAAGAAAACATCATTTCCATTCTGAATTTTAAAAAAATACATGCCTTTGACATTGCAAGAAACACACTTAGGGACACAGAATTGCAGGTGAAAATTAAACTGGTATGAACGAATATTTATGTGCTCATTTTTTTGCCTCCCAACAGTCCTAAACCTTCAATGTCTCTGGAGCAGAAAACTTTATTTTATTTGTTTGTTTATTCTCATTTTTGAGAAGAAATGCACATCTATAATCTAATTCCATTAAATTTCAAATGTACCTACCGATAGGCTCTTGTGGGCTCTGGAATTTATTTATTTTATTTATTTATTTAGATTGTCAAACATGTACAAGATAACAGGTATAAGTATAAACATGGACATGGGCAGAGTCCAATTCTGCATTCCACTGAGAAGCAATACCGTATTTTTCGGAGTATAAGACGCACCGGAGTGGGGAGGAAAATAAGAAAAAAGCTGACTGGCACGTGGATCAGCCTCCCGGAATACCCCCAATCAGCTGTTTCCAGAGGTAAATTTTAGTAACAGGTTCGTTGGTTGTGAGTTCTGCGCCTTGCTTTTTTTTTCTGCCTCTGAAACTTCTGAAACTCTGTTTCAGAAAAAACTTTTTTTTCCCTGCCTCTGAAAGCCTCCAAAACAGAGCTTCTGAAAAAAAGGCTTTTTTTCCCCTGAAGCTTCTTTCAGAGGCTTTTTTCCTGAAGCTTCTTTTCAGAAGCTTTTATTCTAAAGGACTATCTGTACTCTGTTCAATCTCCTTTTTTTGTTATTGGTATGTAGATTAACCTCTTCCCATCTGTTGGTTATTGTGTCATTCTCCAGACTTCTTAACATAGTTTGGTTAGAACCTTTACCGATTCTTCTTTTGTTGCTTGCCATATTATTTTAGATCAAAGCCTTTCAGAGGCTTTTCTTCTGAAGCTTCGTTTCTGAGGCTTTTTTCCTGAAGCTTCTTTCAGAGGCTTCTTTCAGCCTCTGAAATCTCCGTTTGCGAGGCTGGGCGGGGTTACATTTGGAGTGTAAGACACACCCAGATTTTCACCCTCTTTTTTGGGAGAAAAAGGTGTGTCTTATTCTCCGAAAAATATGGTAGTTCCGTCTAGCAAGTTCAACAAAGGATGTCGCTCAGGTTTGTCCACAGAGGAGGAACTGAAAGCCAGCTAAGCAGCAATATGTGGTGATTATGTTTGCAACTTTTCATTTGCGGATAAAAGTGAAACCTTCTGATCAAGTCTCTATCAAGAGAGGAAAGAAAAACGAGAGAACTGTACCTTTCTTTGCTTTCTTCTGAAGCTTCAGGGTATCTGAAGATTTCTTTTTTATTTCCTGGCGCGCTTTTTTGTATTCTACAAAGAGAGAGAGATTGTATATAAACATATTTGATAGGCTAGAAGCTCAAGTTAGACAAGCAACGTTGGAGACGAATTTTAATAGTAGCACTGAGTAAGCGAAAGCTACACTGAATTCAGTAGGGCTTATGCCCAGGTAAGCTTATACAAGATTGAAGCTTAAGCACTTTTCATTTTAATGGCCTGGTGCATTTAACATTTTGCACAAACGAAGGTCAGGAAAGAATAGGAAAACATAATCAACGGAGGTTACAGGGGTCGTAAGTAATCACAGAAGGGATTCTTGGCAATTGCCATGGCATCCTTTTTTTTACATAGAAGAATAAGGTCACTAGACTAATCAATTTATGATCTGGAACAGGCAGGACCCTTTTTGACCAGCGGCTGGAATGACATACATATCCTCCCGTAGCCGAAACCAAAATATAGGACAAACCAAGCAATATCTCTTTTTTTTTGCCACGTTTAGACACTGACAAATTTATCACAACGTGGACTTGAGACCACATTCGTATCAGCAGATGCTTAAAAAGCCATGTCTCTCTCTCTCTCTCTCTCTCTCTCTCTGTGTGTGTGTGTGTGTGTAGCATGTGCATAAACACAACATATGGAAGAGAGACTAAATCGTATACTGTGGGATCAGAGCAAAATCTGTTGTTTTGTTTTTTTTAAAGGCCATCACATTATCATCAGAAGCTACTGTGCATTATGCTGTTGAAAATGTAAGACCATGGAGTATAATTCACTGCTGAATGCAGGAATCCAGGTTAAAGCACCTTCAGTGTCTATCCGATTTTTAAATGAAGACATCCAGCAATGGAAAACTTGCCATTTCCCTACTCAGAAATGGGTATCTTCTGGTGGCTGACCCTTTGTGTCTTATTTCTATCATCTATCTGTCTATCTGTCTATCTGTCTGTCTGTCTGTCCATCCGTCCGTCCGTCCACCCACCCTCTATTTATTTATTAAATTTATAGGCTGCCCATCTTACCTCAAAGGTAACCTTGGGAGGCTTACAATCATTAAAAAGAGCCTTGGTGGCACAGCAGACTAAAGTGCTGATAAGTAGCACCAGTTGCCTGCAATTACTGCAAGTTCGAATCTCACCAGGCTCAAGGTTGACTCAGCCTTCCATCCTTCCGAGGTAGGTAAAATGAGGACCCGGATTGTGGGGGCAATAAGCTGACTTTGTATAAAAAAGAACACCGCTTTGGAGGGGGGGGAGCGAAAGCCCTACTAAGCAGGTATATACAAAAGTATGAAGGCTATTGCTTAACTCATTGTAAGCCGCCCTGAGTCTCCGGAGAAGGGCGGCATATAAATCGAACCAATAAATAAACAGTTTTAGGCTACCATATCTAGGCTAAAGAGAGAGACGGTGGACTAACTATTGTGAGGCTAAAGGCCACAGTGTGAGTGAGTTATGTGAGTGGGATGTATTTTTAGGGAAATTCTGTTATTTAAAATATGACAGGCTTACAGATATATTTTAGTTCCTACAATGTAATTTTTATCTGCTTCCCATCACAAATGTCACCCAAATGTACCCTTTTGATTTTCTGCTACAAAAAGAAGATTTGGGGACAAAATATCAGGGATTCAAGCTCTCCTGCCCAGCACCAGGCAACTGGCTGGATTGTTGAACAGTTTCCGTTGTTAGGAAATTTTTCTTAATATCCTGCAGGAATGTGCCTTCTTGTATATGAAGACTATTGTTTCGTATCCCGAGACAACTGAAGTCTTGCATCAGCAATAATTGTTTGGGGGAATGTTCCTGTTAATATTCTGAGAGCCATTGTCTGAAAGGAAGGAACCCATCAGCAGGCAGATTTTTAACAACCTGTCAGGGAAGCAGCGAACAGCCTTGAAGGACACAGGAAGAAAAGCTATTCCCAAGGCAAGGGGTAGATATGCGAGGCTTGAGCCCAAGCCAAGAAAATAACTTGAGAAAATGTATTAGACAAGCCCCTCCCTCGTTCTCAAAGAATCGTTGACCAGAAAAAAACACATCTGTCTTTGACTGAGACTGAGTCAAAAGCTGGGGACCATTGGTGGAGGAGGCGTGTCCTCACAGCTTTGACAGACTCCATCTAATTGGCTAGCAGACGAGGTCAACCCATTCCTGGATGCTATCTCCACCACAATGGAGAATTGGGAGGAAGGAGAGAAGGACATTCAGACTTGCAAAATTCTGTTGCCGTAGCAGTTATAAGTTGTTCTGACATCTATCTACAAGAGGTTATAAATTGCTCTGACATCTATCTACAGGAGGTCCTTGACTTACAACCATTTGTTTAGTAACTGTTTAAAGTTACAGCGGTGCTGAAAGAAAGTGACTTGTGACTCTCTTTTCACACGTACGACTGTTGTAGCACTCACGTTGTCCCGTGATCAAAATTTGAATGCTTGGCAACTGGTTCATATTTATGGGAGTTGCAGTGCCCCAGGATGACTTTTTGAGACCTTCTGACAAGGGCAAGTCATATTCGCTTAACGACCATGTTACTAATTTTACAACTGCAGTGATTCACTGAACAACTGCGGCAAGAAAAGTTATAAAGTGAGGCAAAAGTCACTTAACAATTATCTCGCTTCTTAGCAGCATACATTTTGGGCTCAATTATGGTCGCAAGTCAAGGACTACTTTTGTCTGTCTGGCTATCTAGTTATCTACCTACCTACCTACCTACCTATCTTGCATGTTGCCCATCTCGACAAAGGAGACTCTAGCCAGAAAGATGGGAGCAGATCAGGGGTGGGATTCAGCCATTTGCTCCAATGATCAGCTGAAAGAGAACTGGTTTGCTCCGACTGTCAGCTGAGCCCGTCTGCCCTATACCTACCTTTATTTCGTTCGTTTGAAGCCCAGCTGATAGGCGCAGCAGAGCGGATTGCTGCGCTTCAGCTGTTTTTAGTGCTTTTAACACTGCTTTTAATGGTGTTTTCTAATGGATTGTGTGCGCTCGCGCTCAGTGAACTGGTTGAATCTCACCACTGGTTGAATCCCACTACTGACCTCAAGGGGCAGGATGTTTCATAATTCCTTGGCTGATGGTTACCACAGCATGTCCCTTCTGTAGGTATGAGTGTGTGGGTTAATCCAGTGGTGAAATCCAAATTTTTTTACTACCGGTTCTGTGGGCGTGGCTTGATAGGCATCATGTGGCTTGGTGGGTGTGGCTTGGTGGGCGTGGCAGGGGAAGGATACGGCAAAATCCCCATTCTCTCCCCACTCCTGGGGAAAGGATATTGCAAAATCTCCATTCTCACTCCACTCTGGGGCCAGCCAGAGGTGGTATTTGCTGGTTCTCTGAACTACTCAAAATTTCTGCTACCGGTTCCCCGGAACTGGATTTCACCCTTGGGTTAATCTCATCGGGTGAGCTGGTTTCTCAGATAGCCTATGCTGTTGGTTTCTTAATCTGGTCTGTTTTGTTGGCTGACATCAATTTTCCTTCTGTTCTTGTCTCTACCCATATTATTCTATAGTTTCTTGGGCCCCGCCTCCCCCGCAGTCCCACTTCCATATAACTACCTTTCGCATGGTCTTTGTCCAGCTGGTTGGCCACTTTCTTCCATTCTTCCATCTGCTCTTGAAGTGGGTTTATCAGACAGTCAATTAAAGCACTAATTTTGTTGAGAAAACACAAAGAGGAATCAAATCCTGCAGGAAAAGAACCAATCTGAATCTCCCTCTAAGCCTTTTAAAGGCATACTTTTCCCACACATGAACCAAAGTCCAGAACTTAGAAAGAATCTTAAGTCCAATTCAATTACAAGCACATAAATCAGGTTTAGCAATCCTGTAAGAAAGGATTCACATATTGCCTCAAGGCTGCCTATAGAGTAAATGACAGGCTGTTTGAGATTGAGAGGCTGGGGGAATCCTGGGAGTTGAAGTCCAGACGTCTCAAAGTTGCCACGGTTAAGAAGTATTGGTTTAGCCCAAGGCCACTCAATGCAAGAGTGACGAGAAAGGACCACACTTAACCTTTCAGTGATGGGTTTGCAAACAGGAATGCTCAGGACAAAGAAATTACCGGGACAAATCACATGCTAAATCTGATTTAATTACTGTACATAGGCATGTAATCTAAGTTCAATTACTTACAGTTAATTTGATGATTTGCCATTATCTGATAATTTCCCCATCTGCTACGTTAAGAAAATTGACAGTTTTGTGGCATCACTGCAAGAAGGCTACAAGCCAAATCCAAAACCCTCTAGGGAGGCTCAATCTGTGCATCCTTGCTTTTGTGACTACGAAGCACAATTTGGATTTGCAGCAATACTTCCCTAATTTCTGTCTCAATCTCTTAATCATTACGCAAGAACAACTCCTCAATTCATTCAAGAGTTGCCAGAAATAGGCCCGCAGAGGGGAAAACTGTTGTGTTTTTTTTTTTTGCAACACTAATCAATGTTCTCAAAAATGGAAATCACGCGTTTTGCCATTCTTCACCCACTGCTGACTTACAGTAATGTCTGAAACAGGAATTCCTACTTTGAAAATACAGAGCCAGCAAGTCTGACTTCTCACGATGGACTGTTCAATTTTCTCCTCTGCAAAGCCCAATTTGTACAGTGAGAGAAAAATGAAAGGGTGTTCCCAGCCAAAAAAAACCTTCGGAGGTTAGATGGAAATCGGCCCCAGTAAACAGCTTAATATGGTCCTGAATGAAAAAGACTGAGTACCAATTAAATTCTGAACGCCATCCAGAATCTAATGAAACTCTATTTCCAGACTGTCAGCTGGCAACATGCATAACTCACCTTGAAAACTGTCTGAGCTTGGACTCAATGCTTCGATGTCGCATGCACATTCTGGTTAAAGCAGAGCCGATTTCTCTAGTAGCACCTGAAAAAGAACAAAAAAAAAATAGAAATGGCCTTAACATATCAAAACCTGCATTACACATTCATTCTGGCAAAGAAAATAAGCATGTAAAACACAGACCAGACTGAGGGTACGAAGCTGGTACCCTCAGACTGGGGTTCAAGAACCTGACTAAACCTTATTGGGGGGTGCTACAGAAACCCATAACATTATTACACGAATTCTTGGATCCTACTGACATTGATAACCAGCTAACACAGAATCAGCCTAAAACGAAGTAAATTTTGATGTATATGGAATTGGAAATAAAATATGAAACTTATAAGCGTCAATTTGGTGTAGTGGTTAAAGATTAGGCTAGAAACTGAGCGACTGTGAGTTTTACTCATGCCTTCCTTAGGCCCAAAGCCAGCTGGGTGACTTTGAGCCAGTCACTTTCTCTCGACCCTAGGAAGGAGGCAATGGCAAACCACTCTTGAAAAACCTTGCCAGGAAAACTACAGGAGTTTATTCAGGCATTCTTAGAGAATCGGATACGACTGAATGGTGGAAGGGGGGAAAATCAGATTTGGGATGAGATTCTATTTTTGAAAGTTATCCCTCCAAATTATTTGAGTGTGTTGCAATGAGTGTGGATAGTAAAAAAAAATTTTTTTTTAAAAAAATAATGAAATAGCTTACAAATAAAATTTCATCCAGCACTTTAGTGTTAATAGAGCAAGGGAGTCAGCTGATTTCAATAGTCAGACTTCCTCAAACTAATGCCTCTCAGATGGCTGGATTTCATTTGCCACAATGATCATTTAGCTTGATCTTGCCAGCTGGGGACTATAAGAATTGAAGCCCAGCACATTTGAAAGATAACTCTTAACTCTAACCCATCTTTGTAACCCACGTCAAAAATTGATGACAAACTCTAAGAATTCTAAAGTTGTCAAGTATCAGGAACATAAAACAGAAATAGGAAATGAGACCAATTAGAGCTGCAATCTATCTAATTATTTAGTTGTTCCTTATTTATGAAATGGATGCAAAATGTGATCCCCTTCTCATTCAGAAACCAATTCACAGGAACTCCAGGTTCCTACACAGCCAAGAAACTGTATATTACTATATTTGATTGCACGTAATCATAGACGTCAACAGTAGATGGCGCTGTTTCTAAAGGACATGAGAACTTGGCTAGAACTGCATTGCTGAATCAGTGGAAAAAGATAAGACTTCCTTGAAGGAAGATCAGAGCATAACCAAAACCAGGGGTCAGCAACCTGTGGCTCTGGAGCCACATGTGACTCTTTCATTCCTCTGCTGCGGCTCCCTGTGGCCAGTCAGCTCCACAATTGATAGGGCTTTCAGTTAGGATAGGTAGGAGGAGACTATGGTGAAGGAACCGGACTTTCGGTTGGCTCCAGAATTGAACGGGAGGCATCCAGTGAGGGCCTTTGTGGCTCTTTTGAGTGTTTAAGGTTGCCGACTCCTGACCAAGACAATCCAACCCTTGTTTATTATAAGCACCAGTCAAGAAATATGACCATGATTGAATATAGATTTCATCCAGCCACTGACACGTTTTTTTCCCCTCTGAATCTGTTTTATAGCATTCCATTTTTTGCCCTAGCCCCGTGATGGCGAATCTATGGCACGGGTGCCACAGGTGGCACGTGGAGCCATCTCGGCGGGCACGCGAGCTCAGCTCTGGCATTCATGCGTGCGCTGGCCAGCTGATTTTCGGGCCTTCTGGGCCCACCAGAAGTCAGGAAACACACTGTTTCCAGCCTCCAGAGGGCTTCTGGGTGGGGTGAGGAAGGCCGTTTTTGCCCTCCCCAGGTTCCTAGAAAGGCTCCGGAGCCTGGGGAGAGCAAAAAACAGGCCTACCGGGCCCACCATGTCATCGCATGCCAAAAGCGGGGAGGGACCATGGGGGGGCAGGGCGCATAGAATTATGGATGTGGGCACGCATGTGTGTGACACCACCCCGCTCCCCCCCACTTTTGGCACGCGATGGCAAAAAGGTTAGCCATCACTGCTCTAGCCTCTTCTTGTCTTCATGTTAACTATGAAAGATTGCAAAGCCATTAAAATTAATGCAGTGCCATTAAAGAATGGTTGTCACAGAGCTACCATAAATTCCTTCCTATTTAGGCAGGCAGGGTCTTTCTTCTGAGGATTTCTAGACATTTTATATGCTTTTTCTTTTCACTCTCACAGACCGATTCTCATTTTTCACCGATGGGTGATTTCAAACTCTAGGACAGGGCTCTCCAACCTTGGCAACTTTACGCCTGGAGGACTTCAACTCTTTGAAGCATTGCAAATGGCTCCACTAACCATCTACCCTCACCCTTCTACTTATGACCCCAGTACCAAATGTTCAGATACTCCTGTTATGCAGCTGGATGCATTTTCACCTAGGGCAGTGATGGCTAACCTTTTTGCCGTTGCGTGCCAAAAGCGGGGAGAGTGTGGGGAGTTGCGGGTGCGGGTGCCCACATCCATAATTCAATGTGCCCCACTTTCCCGTGCATGCACACGTGACCCCCCCACACTTCCCTCTGCTTTTGGCACACGATGGCACGGTGGGCCCAGTAGGTCCATTTTCCCCCTCCCCAGACTCCAGAAGCTTTCTAGGAGCCTGGGGAGGGCAAAAACAGCTTTCCCCATCCCTCCGGAGACCTTTCGGAGGCCAGAAACAGCCAGTTTCCCGACTTCCGGTGGGACCGGAAGGCCTGAAAATCAGTTGGCTGGTGCATGCATACACACTGGAACTGAGCTAGAGCAACACTCGCGTGCCCACCAATATGGCTGCGCGTGCCACCTGTGGCACCCGTGCCATAGGTTCGCCATCACGGACCTAGGGTAACTGATGGGAAATTGTTGCTGTTTGCTGAAATGGGCAGCTATAGAAATCAGATAGACAGACAGACAGCATAAAATACTTCTAGTGTAAAAGCACCCTGCAAAATTGCTGGTCACTCCTGGCTAATCATCAAACATTCTTTAACCTGCCCTAATGCTCACGCTAAAAGAGTACTTCTACATCTATTTGCTTAGAACAACCCCGCTGAGTTCAAAGAGTTGTATTTTCAGGATATGCGCATACAAGAGTGTAGGCAGAGTCAACTGCATTGTCGAACGACGTATGGTGTTCTTTCACTTTGCTGTTTTAGTTATTTACAGCTTTAACACCAGAAGCTTCAAATAGTTAAGCAATAAAAAGTCCACAGCTAAGAAGGATGCATTTATTTCGTTCTGCCTCTCCCTTTACCGTTCATTCTTCCCCCCCCACCCACCCCAATCTCCTCAGCCAGTTAAGTGCAGGAAAGAAATTCAGAGAATAGGAAGAGAAACAGAAGGCAACCCCTTAAAACACAAAATAAATATCCTCTGAAAACATGCAGACTCCACTCAAAAGATTGCAGTGAATACCAACTTTCCTTCCTTCCCTCCCACTTACATTATTGCTGGATCCCTAAACATTTTTCCAACGCTTGGCATTTCTACCCATGAGTGTGTTTCAAACGCAAGTACTTTGTTTAACCAGCCATGCCCCAGTGTACACAAACTCTTCCTTATTGCAAATATTGCATTGAGATAAAGACAATGTTAAACAGCTTAAATTCTCTGTATCTTATGGCTGGACAGCTTTGCTATGAAAGGGGAACCCAAAACACAACCGTGTGTGCATGTCTACTTATGAATTTATTATGGATTTCCTTCCATTAAAATGGATACAGGATTTGGGGAAGCCGAAAATCTATGAAAGGGATCCAGCAGGAAGGGAAGTTTCCCCACCTCCCTTTTTGCATTTCAGTGCCTGGTTGTTGTTGTTGTTTTAAACTTTTGTTTCCTCTAAAATGGTTGCAAAGGCCTGATGTAAATTTCCTTCAATTCTTTTGCCACTACTACTATGGGAAGGCCAAGAGAGAATAGCTGCAGACATTGTACGGTGATAGGGAATGTACCTGTTGTGGTCCGCCAGCAGCCTGCAGAGCTGGCAGCGGAGTCGGACAGTGAGGAGGCTGAGGAGGAACATGGGCCAGTCCTGGAGGCTAGGGAAGGCCCAGATGAGGGCTCTGCGTCAGAGGCAGAGATGGGGCCAGGGCCATCTGGAAGTGATGTGCGGACTCCGGAGCCTCCAGAGGCTGACAGCAGAGAGGCAAAGGAACAGAAGGAGCCTGTTCCTAGTGCACGCATGAGAAGAGCTGCCAGAAGGCAAGAGCAGCTAAAGCAAAGAGGACGACTCAGGAGTAAGGCCAAGAGATGATTGACCCCTTCCATAAGGCTTAAAAGACCAGCAACGGTGTTTGGGCTCTTTGTCGGAAAACAACGTTGATAGATTTGTTTCTTGTCTTGCTGCATTTATTTCTTGTCGGTGTCTTCTGCTTCGGAACTTTTGCCAAGAAAAGCCTTTGGCAGGTTGCCTAATTAGATCAAGGTTGGAGATAAGGCTGAAGAATTATGTTATGAAGAATTTGTTTTGAATTAGTTTGGACTACACTGAGAATGAGTTAATTCTCAGCTGTTCTAATAAAGTCTGTTTGTTTTCGAACTGATTGCATCTGATAATACCTACTTGGGCCTGGGTCACAACAGTACCGGGTTACCAACCTCCAGATAAAGAATCAACTTTGTTTGCTTGTAGGATGTTCAATGGGAAGAAACTCAATCAAGATTCCCAGCTCAACCAAGATTCTTTGGTGTCCTTGATGCTCTCTGAGCTTGATGGTTTTCTTGCAGACGTTTCACTACCAAACTAGGTACCATCATCAGTGCTAGAAGTCATGGTGCTCTCTGAGCTGGGTGGTTTTCTTGCAGATGTTTCATTAACAAAGTAGTGAGCTACCACTGATGATGTTACCAGTGGTGGGCTGCAACCGGTTTAACAACCAGTTATGTGAGTGTGCCCTTGCAGGCTTTGCATGCACCTAACATGCTTGCGCGCAGCGTTCAAAATACAGCAATTTGAAGCTCAGCCGCTTACCTTCTAAGGCAGCCCTGGTAAGGAGAACAGCGGAGGCACGGAAATAGCTGTGCTGCACGAATCAGCTGAGCCAGAAAGAAGGAAATATAGGACAGGATAGGGCAGGGGCGGGTGGGCGGGGCCAGCTGATCGTTGGAACTATCGATTCGCCCGAACTGGTCTGAACTGGATGTTACTTAGTTTGGGAATGAAACATCTGCAAGAAAACCACCAAGCTCAGAGAGCACCAAAGACCTCACAGTTTAATCCTGAGCGACAAATATTCTCTTCCATCAATCCTTTCTTCATAGGGAAAAATAAATCAGGATCGTATTATCTTTGATTGAGTCAACACCACAATATTTAATGATTGCTGACTTTCTTTTCCTCTGTGCATATTAAAGCCAGCATGTTGTATTTTTAGGTAATCTGGGAACATTCTAGGTCAAGATGACCTAAAATTTGCTCCAGCTAATTAACGATTCAGGAAAGAAATTCATCACAAGAAAGAAAGCTAAGCTTCTATCTTTTGGCACATGCTTAACAGACCTCATAAACCATTTTCTGGAAGAATTATACAATGGCTTGTCACCTCTTGGCAATAAACTCTCCATTACTGTAATAAAAGGAACTTCCAACCTACAGTTAAGGGGATTTTGATCTTGGCACTAAGAGGAGGTTGCTCAAAATTCAGACTGCAGAACTGAAGGGAAGGGATTTGAAGGATGCACCTGATGTGTAGAATTAGCTATTATTATTATTATTATTATGGAAAACTCTTTGCTTTAGTGCTAAACTTCAATCTGGTCAGTGCATCTTTAAATTTCTGTTTTTGTTTAAGATCTGCGTGGCTTCACGTGGAAGTCCACCATTTATTTCTTAATTCATTCAAGATGTGGAATTCAAATAAACGCAAATGGTCCTTGACTTATGATGATAATTAGGACCAGAATTTCCGCTGCTAAGCAAGGCAGTTAAGTGTGTCCTGCTTGATTTTACAATCTTTTTTTGTCACGATTATTAAGCAAATCACAGTTGTTTTTGCGGTGATTTCTTGTGAAGTGAATCAGGCAGTCATTAAGTGAATCCGACTTCCCTCACTGATTTTGCTTGTCAGAAGCCAGCTGGGGAGGTCACAAAGGTGAGGACGTTGCTGGGATGCTGCTGCCATCATAAATACATGCCAGTTGCCATGTCACTTTTTCCAGTGCCACCGTTAACTCCGTCCACTAAATGGACAGTTATTAAGTCAAGGCCTACCTGTAATACGGTTCCAATTGTCCTACGTGGGGAGAAAACGAGCATCTGCAGGCATGAAATGCATTTATTTGCAATGAAATGCAACATCCTCGTGCTAAAAATTAAGGAAGGTTTTAAAAAAAGCTTCCAAGGAACTAATTGGGGATATGCAAAATGTTTTATTTTTTAATTTTGGGAAATTCTGACTGTTCCAAGCTAAGAACGTAGAAACCGACCCAAGTTGCAATCTTTCAAAGCTTTCCCAAAATCACAACTAGCTTTTTAAATTCCTGGCTGACCTACACATTGTGCCTTTTTTTAAAAAGGCATTCTCTACCATTAGCCAGTAAAACGGTAGACGCTGGATTCATCCCTGCTGCTTCTGGCGGGCACAAGCAGGGTGAGATGGGGAAAGTGGCAGTTATAAAAACCGCACGTTCAGACTACGAGGCGCCATTTTGGATTCTACTGCTGTGAAGGACAGACCTAGACATGACATCAGTGATATATATACGCCTGCTGGGTGCAATCACATAATATATCACTAATAACACTCTTTCAGGTTCCATTCCATAAAAATGCAAAATCCAAGCTGCTTTGTTGGTTGAGCGTCACAGAGTACACGTTCTGCGTCTCGGCCTGGTTTGAGAAATGCAATAAAAATTAGGTGGCCTCATTTTTTTTTCAGGCTTCCTGTCTAAAGGGTGGCCAGCATGCTTCTCCATTAGGAAGAGGGAAAACCAGTTCACAGAAAGGGATATTTCTTCATGGACTGTGTTGTATGAACCTATGCTGTGCAGGCAGTCCTCGATTTACAACGATTCGTTTAGTGACCGTTCAGAGTGGTACGGTGGCCTAGAGGTGGAGCTCTTGCCTCACAATCAGGAGGCTGTGAGTTTGATCCTAGGTAGAAGGCAGATGTTTCTCTCTGGGCACAATGAGAATTTTATCTGCTGAATGAAATTCCGCACTGGCAACAGGAAGGGCATCTGGCCAGTAAATACTCTGCTCCATTCAGTTGCCGAGATTCCACCCCACTAGGGATTATGGGGGCATTAAAAAGAGATGATGATTTAGTGACCGTTCAAACAGCACTAAGGGGCTTACATCTGGTCCTCACACTTACAACCATTGCAGCATCCCCATAGTCACGTGATCAAAATTCAGGCATTTGGCAACTGGCATGTATCTATGACGGTTGCAGTGTCCTGGATGACATGTGATCGCCATTTGCGACCTTCTGACAAACCAGGTCAATGGGGGGGGGGGGAATCTGGATTTGCTTAACAACATGATTTATTTAATAACTGTAGTGTTATCAACCGGAGCAAAAAACAGTCATACAATCGGGTGTGACTCACTGCGTTGCTTAGCAATGTTAATTCTGGTTGTAAGGCGAGATCCTACCTATATTAGGATCTAAAGGTTTCGTTGTAATAATAACAGTTCATTATTTACACCTATCCACAGTGTATATGTAGGGCCGTGATGGCGAACCTATGGCATGCGTGCCACAGGTGGCATATAGAGCCCTCTCTGGGGGCACGTGAGCCGTTGCCCCAGTTCAGCTCTCCCGCGCATGCGCCTCCAGCTGGCCAGCTGTCGTCGGGTCCCTGCCGCGCATGCGGGGGGGGGGGGGGTGTCGCATGTGCATGCACGGGGGTGGAGCATGCGTGGGGGGCCGGGCACATGCAGGGGATCATGCATGCATGCACAGGGGTGAGCGCGCACATGATCAAAATGTCCCTGAAACAATCTTCCCCTTTCTTTGAGACTGTCTGGCTTACAGGTGATGGCTCTGCAGGCAGGCTCGGAATGAAAAGAGCAGCCACTTAATTGGTTGGCTTAGATTATGCATTGGCATAATTTTGTATACATCACCCAGCAGCACACTTTGCATACAAGAATCTGAAGGGCAATTTCACCACAAAAGGTCTCTCTAGTCTAGTGAGAGGAAGATGCACTCGCGTGCCAAAAGCAGAGGGAATGTGGGGGGGGGTCACGCATGTGCGTGCCCATACCCATAATTCAATTCCTCCCTATGCCCCGGCCCCCTACGCACGCACGTGTGACCCCTTCCCCCCGCTTTTGGCACATGACAGTAAAAAGGTTACCAGTGGGCTCGGTAGGCCCATTTTTCACCCTCCCCAGGCTCCAGAGGCTTTCGTGGAGCCTGGGGAGGGCGAAAATGGCCTTCCCTACCCCCCCTAGAGGCCGGAAACAGCTCGTTTCCTGACTTCTGGTGAGCCCGGAAGGCCCGAAAACCAGCTGGCGTGCTGGAGCTGAGCTAGGGCAACGCTCATGTGCCCACAGATATGGCTCTGCTTGCCACCTGTGGCACCCGTGCCATAGGTTCGCCATCACGGCACTATATTCAATTCTACGCACTTCCACAGGAATTGTCTCCATGCTTCAAGAACTGAATACTATATGTTATGTGGCAGTAGGGAAAGAATTGCTACTACAGCATTCCGGAGTCGCAGCCGAGTTGTGTACTCTTGTGTACTCTTCCAGCCTGCAACTCCAAACAGCGGTTGATAAATTGTTCCCCTAAAGAAGGCCCTTAGGAGAGGAGGAGAAAGGAGCAACAAACATGCTCTTCAGATATTTTTTTTTTTAGGACATGTGCACTAAATCAAGATTTGGATGGATTCCCGAAGTAATTAAGTGCAAACGTTCCTCCACGAACCTCAGCATCAAAAAGAAATGTTAGCTGTTTATATGGTTTGGTGTCATCAAGACTAATTTAAACCCAGACAACAGCAGGTTATTAAAGGGATCACAGAGGCCTCTAATGTTCAGGGAAGGTATCTCAACAAAACCAAGGTTACATCAAAAGAAAATAACAGAATAATGGAATTGGAAGGGACCTTGGAAGTCTTTTAGTCCAACCCCTCTGCGCAAGCAGGAGACCCTACATCAGTGATGGCTAACCTTTTTGCCATCGCGTGCCAAAAGTGGGGGGGAGTGCGGGTTGGTCGCGCACGCGTGTACCCACACCCATAATTCTATGGGCCCTGCCCCCCCATGCATGCACGTGTGACCACCCCGTGCTCCCCCTGCTTTTGGCATGTGATGGCACGATGGACCCGGTAGGCCCATTTTTCGCCCTCCCCAGGCTCCAGAGGCTTTCTAGGAGCCTGGGGAGGGGGAGAACAGCCTTCCCCACCCCACCCCCCAGAGGCCGGAAACAGCCCATTTGCTGACTTTCACTGGGCCCAGAAGGCCTGAAATCAACTGGCCAGCATGTGCATACATGCTGGAGCACAGCTAGGGCAACGCTGGTGTGCCCACCAGTATGGCTCCACGTGCCACCTGTGGCACGCGTGCCATAGGTTCGCCATCACAGCCCTACATCATTCTAGACAAATGGCTGTCCAATGTCTTCTTAAAAGCTTCCCGTGATAAAACACCCATAACTTCTGAAGGTAGGGCATTCCACTAGTTAATTGTTCTCACTGGCAGGAAATTTCTCCTCAGGTCTAGGGTGGTTCTCTCCTTGATTAGTTTCCATCCATTGCTTCTTGTCCTGCTTTCTGGTGCTTTGGAAAATATTTTGACCCCCTCATCTATGTGGCAGCAGCCCTCAAATATTGGAACACTGCTATCATGTCATCCCTGACCTGATCTTGCCCATGCACTGACTCACATTTATTTTTAAAAAAAAATAAGTATCTTTGTTTACGGAAGGAAGAATTTCCTCCAGAAACACCTCTAGCACTAAGAAGTGCTATATAATTTACTCTCAGGACTTTACAGTCCCAGAGGTTACACTCTAACATGGTTGGAAACGAGCGACACTACATTACAGGTGCTGCCAATAAATTGAATTATCTGCCCCTCGCTTAAGGGAGCTTGTTCTGAAGCATTTGTCCATTGTGGTACACAGGGACCGTAATTCCTATGCTATTGGAGCAATTTTAATACCTCTCTAAAGTGCCCCAGGGAAGGTTGTTGCCTTGCTCCTGAAGCAAATTCTCCAAATTTATTCCATGCCTTATTAATTTAAATGCACGACCCCCAAGTGAGAGCAGAAAGTAAAGTTCATTGCTGATCCATCAATTTCTTTTGGGCTAGGTTCATACCTACGAGAGCCACTTAACTGCCTCTACAGAAGCCAGCATCTTTCTAACAAAAATAATCAAAATCGAGACGTGAAATATCCAATTTCAGAAATAAAGGGGAAGCTTGGAAAACATGGAGTCCACCTGTTTTAATGGAGAATCTGCAACAGAGAAGGTAGACAGCTTATAAGTTCTCCCAAGCCCTATCTTGATGGCCTCCATAGATCAAAATCAGCAGCAAACTGACGATTTTCCATCAATTAATTTTCTCTACTTGTTTCAATTTC
Organism: Ptyas mucosa; assembly: GCA_012654045.1. NCBI lineage: Eukaryota > Metazoa > Chordata > Lepidosauria > Squamata > Colubridae > Ptyas > Ptyas mucosa. Next base: position 56,375,370 of record WNWU01000003.1, read on the forward strand.
AAATTTCAATTTCAAAACCGGTCAGTCCTAGAGGAGATCAACCCTGACTGATCTTTAGAAGGCTAGATCCTGAAGATGAAACTCAAATACTTTTGGCCACCTAATGAGAAGGAAGGACTCACTGGAGAAAGGCCTAATGCTGGGAAAGACTGAGGGCAAAAGAAGAAGGGGACGACAGAGAACGAGGTGGCTGGATGGAGCCACTGAAGCAGTAGGCATGAGCTTAAATGGACTCCAGAGGATGGAAGAGACAGGAAGACCTGGAGGAACGTTGTCCATGGGGTCGCGATGGGTCGGACACGACTTCGCAACTAACAACAACAGCAGCAACAGCAACAACTTGTTTCAATCCACTCTAATTCTCTAACCCACTCTAATTCTCTTCCGTAAGGCGCTGAAGTCCTGGTTCTGCCAGTGGGCCTGGGGAACCCAGAGTGGGATGGAGCCCATTAAATGGCTCGTGTGATCAGCTGTTGTTTGGGCGGGAGGTGATCTTATTATATTAATTTATTTGATTTTTTATTAGTTTTTACTGTTTTTAAATGTGGTTTTTATATTCTGTAAGCCACCTTGAGTTGCCATGGGGGAATAGGCAGCAATATAAATTTAATTAATTAATAAAACAAAAAAAACCATCCTTAAGCTTGCAATCTATTATTGTGGCCAAAGACGGACAAGCAGGTGGTTCTCCACCCTTCATGGAATCACCACATCTTTGTGATGCAACAATTCAACTAGACACTTCTAATATGCTTTCATTTTTCACTGCCAGGGTATGCTGATTTGCAGGGATCTCAGATGGCCTTGCAAAACTTAACACGGTTTTTGACAGTTGGGTTAGGGGGCTTCTCCTGAGAAGAGCCGAGTGATAATAGGCAGTTCCATAAGTGATAAACAAGGCCAAATTTGGCTGAGCTCAGGTCCACTGTTCGGTTTGAAGAAAATTGAATTTCGCTGTCCCTTTCAAACAAATCAGACAAAGTAATCTGAATTCTAATAAAGTCTAAATAAAACACAGGTAGTCCTTGACTTACCACCACAATGAGTGGTGTGCAGTGATCACAAGACACTGCACAACCGTCATAAATGCATCACTTACCAACTGTCTGAATTTTGATCACGTGACCGTGGGAATGCTGCAATGGTCGTAAGTGTGAAAAACGGTCATAGTCACTTTTTTCAGTGCTGTTGTAACTTTGAACGGTTCTAAGTCGAAGACTACCTGTATTTATAGCTCGGGGTTGAAATGAGGAGTCTATGGTGCTCTCTGAGCTTGGCTGTTTCCCTGCAGACATTTCATTACCAAACTAGGTAACATCATCAGTGCTAGATGTTACCTAATTTGGGTAATGAAATGTCTGCAACAAAACAATCAAAGCACCAAGGATTCCTCAATCTGAATTATCTTTCCTTTTTCTGAATTCTTTTTTCACCCTCAAAAACCAACCAACTTACCACTCCCAATTCAAGTCAGGTCAAATCAAAACCTAGAATTTATATAATAGGAACATGACTGAACTTTGGCTCAACTCCAAATCTTACACAAGGAAGCTCCACCCTTGACAGCTAAAGTTCACCCCAAAATGAGAAGTTCAGTTCCTTTCCTGCACAGAAATACTGAACAACTGCTTCCCAAAGAAGTCCACAATAATCCAGCCAGGAGAAAAAATACATATAAAGCTCTAGGTACTTCCTCTTCTAGAAGCTTCTGCTAGAGGGCTTAAAGGCGGGCAGGAAGCAAACTCAAAATATATCTGATGCACTCCACCTTAAAAACGCATCAGACGGAAGTTGCTTGCAACCAGACTGAGTGATTGGGGGAAAAAAAACCCCGAATGTTTCTAGCCTTTAATTTTCTAATTTGCATTTATGAAATATTTTTATAACTGAATTTGAGTATTGGTGCATCTTATTTTAACACAATCTACAGCTTCTTTATGGATAGCAAACTGCCTCTTGCTTCATCCTGAGCTCTTTCCAGCCCCCAAAACTTTCCAAATATGAATAATTGGAATAAAAACTAGAATCCTCTGCTTTCAAAGCACTGATTTATCATCCAGAAACCGGTCAATTCATAATGAGAATGAAATCTACCTTAGATAATCCCTGCCAGAGAAAAATACATTCCCACCTACTATCACAACATATTAAAATTATTTAACAGTCCTTATCACTGAGAGCAGCTTTTAAATGGCCTGTCAGCCACTTGATGGAATTATTAGACTTAATATAATTACTCATTCTTTCCTCCCCCCACCCCTATAATAACAAAAGGGAAATAAAAAGGAACACAAAAGCAGGATAGAGAAACCATGGCAATATCTTGGAAGCATCTACCAGGAAAAGAATAAGCCAGATAATAATTTTAAACACAGGTTTCCTTTTTTTTTTTAACTCTCCTTAGTGCAGAAAATTGACAGGATCAACAGACATTAGGGAGTCCATCTACATAATTACATTCTGTTTAATAGCCAACAAACTCACAGGTCAACACATATTTCCTAGGTTACATCTATACATTTTTTTTAAAAAAAATCATATTTAGTTCTCTAACTCTCCATTCACAATATAAAAAAATACCCTTGAGACAGTGGTGGGTTTCAAAATTTTTTTTACTACCGGTTCTGTGGGTGTGGCTTGGTGGGCGTGGCATGGCTTGGTGGGCGTGGCGTGGCTTGGTGGGCGTGGCAGGAGAAGGATACTGTAAAATCTCCATTCCCACCCCACTCCAGGGGAAGGTTACTGCAAAATCCCCATTCCCTCCCGATCAGCTGGGACTCGGGAGGCAGAGAATAGATGGGGGCGGGGCCAGTCAGAATTTTTACTACCGGTTCTCTAAAGTACTCAAAATTTCCGCTACCGGTTCTACAGAACTGGTCAGAACCTGCTGAAACCCACCTCTGCCTTGAGAGCTGGTTTAGTATAATGGTTAGGACATTAAGCTAGAAAGCAGGTGGCTGTGAGTTCAAGTCCCACCTTTACCATGAAAGCCAGCTGGATGATTTTGGGCCAATGTCAGCCCAACCCACCTCACATGATTGATGTTGTGGGAAAATAGGAGGAGGATGGTGTGTTGGGTATGTGTATTGGTCTTGAATTACAGTATTTATTGGCGTATAACACGCACTTTTTCCCCCTGAAAATAGGGGGCAAATGATGTGTGCGTGTTATACGCCGATATAATGTTAAGAAGCCATGTTTTTACAGTATTAACAAGTACCGGCAACCCGCGCCTTCCTCACGTCTAATTCTCGCGACCGTCGGAGCGTAGTTTTTTCCTGAAATTTCCCTCTTAAAATGAAGGTGCGTGTTATACGCCTGTGCGTGTTATACGCCGATAAATACGGGTATTTCTAAAAGTAATAAGGGCGGGATTCATATATGCATGCATAACAAATAAAAAATATAAAACAACCTAATCAGGTTAAATATCTGAAAACCTGGAAATAAAGTCTCAACAATCCTTCTGGACAGGCCTGATTGGGAAAAGTTAATGTATTTCAACTTGAGTTTCACCTCATGCATACTTCCAGATATTTCCTTCACCCAAAACTCCGGTATCACCACAGCAGTGACATATAGGTCTCCATGGACCAACTCTCCTTTCTTGCTCTGCTTTTGATCCAAAGTTTCACTCCTAGAAAATTCTCAAGCTCCATCTTGTATTCCATCCCTTTTCCCTCGGGTTCTAAGTAGGTCTTTTTCTATTTTCCAAAGCACCAGAAGGCAAGACAAGAAACCATGAATGGAAATTAATGAAGGAGAGAAGCAAACTAGAACGGAAGAGAAATCTCCTAACAGTGAGAACAATTAACCAATGGAACGTCTTGCCTCCAGAAGCTGTGGTTGCTCCATCACTGGAGGCTTTTAAGAAGAGACTGGACAGTCACTTGATTGAAATGTATAAGGTCTCCTGATTGAGTAGGGGGTTGGACTAGAAGACCTTCAAGATATCTTCCAGCTCTGCTATTCTGTTAAATTCATTCTTCAGATCAAAGTAAGACAACTTACATCACTGCTTTGCTTGCATTCCTAACCTACTTTATATCCTGGAACTCCTCTGAATACAATTCTTGAAAATCAGTAGAACGTTTCTGGCAATTTTCAGGCAGAAAATACAAGAAAAACTAGTGTTAAGTCTTAAAATAGATTGAACAGATGTAGAAGCAAAGAAATCTCTCACTCTCTAGGGGGAAAAAATTAGGTAAATGCCCTAAAGCTTGTGTTCCAAGCATCTCCGCCCAGCAAAAAAAAAAAAGGTCCACAATTTTGGTTCCAATCACTAAAAATATCCTAGTGTGACTTCAATACATGCAGTATTTTTTAAAAACAGCTCTGTTTTTCCTCTGGAAATCATCAAGGCAACATACGTTTGGAATTTGCTTCCCATACAAGAAGCTGCTAAGTCGCTAAATTGTGGGTGCTCCATTACTGGAGGCTTTTAAGAAGAGACTGGACAGTCACTTGTCTGAAATTGTGTTGGTCCAAGCAGGGGGTTGGTCTAGATCAGTGATGGCTAACCTTTTTGCCATCGCGTGCCAAAAGTGGGGGGAATGCGGTGGGGTCACACACACACGTGCCCACATCCTTAATTCTATGCCCCCCCCCCCGTGCTTTTGGCTCGTGATGGCATGGTGGCCCCGGTAGGCCCATTTTTTGCTCTCCCCAGGCTCCAGAGCCTTTCTAGGAGTCTGGGGAGGACAAAAATGGCCTCCCCCCCCCCCCGAGGCCCTCCGGAGGCCAGAAACGTGTTTCCTGACTTCTGGTAGGCCCAAAAATCAACTGGCTGGCGCACGCATGCCCACTCATATGGCTCCACGTGCCACTTGTGGCACCCGTGTCATAGGTTCACCATCACGGGTCTAGATAGAAGACCTCCAAGATCTCTTCCAACTCTGTTATTCTTCTTCATAGTTAATCTGTCTTTGGCAATAGTTCATGAATCATCTAATGTCACAGAGCACAACTCCTTCCCCATTTATCTGTTTGGGAAACAGAAGCAATTGAAGAAAGAACATGAACACTCCAGCTTCATCAGGTTAGGTCCTCCATTATGAAAAATTGCATTGTTATGTAAACTGAGAAGCCTCTTTAACAGCCCATTAGAATCCACCGGTGACAACGTAAGTAATAAATAAGAAGAAAAAGTCCCCGTAGGGTGGTTATGCTCACTTTAGTGCTGATGGGTTTACACACACAATTTTAAACAGGAAAGATGCATAGGTTCTCAAGGGAAATTAAACTAGAGAATAATCTGTACAGGAAAAATTAGAGTAAGACACCTTCACTTAAAAAATAAGGGGCTTTGGACAGCTTCAATCAATCAATAAGTGAAATGACTCAGGGTTTTAATCTGAGATTAAAGAACCATCCTTACTAATGTTATCTCTCTGTGTTAGATTTATGTCCAGTTTTTCCTTCAGGAGCTCAAATCAGCTTACAAGGGGGATCACTGTTCACTTTCTCAGCAAATCATTATTTAAAAGTAACAATGCACATCAAACATGATTTAGTTCAGCAATTCAAAATTATTATTTTTTTAAAAAAACCCAGTTTGATCTGGAAAGGATCAGAAACGATCCAGCTCAACTCAGACAACAAATCAAAAGAGATTATGCAAGCTGACCATGCATGCTCCCAATTTACTAGTATGGTATAGAATAGTGTTAATTTTTTTCAAGCATAATTTACCATTTTTTAGAGAATGAAACCTCTTCAATTTCGCTGTAATAGAGCTATTCTCCTTTAAATTCTGGATAAATTCATTTTAAAGCAAATGTCTGTACTTTGGATCTGGCTTAAATGATATTTGCAGCAAAAGGTTAAATAATAATCCTTTCACCAAAGCACTGCAAATGGGAGAATGCAAGATGAATCGCTCCCTGTGGTTAGAAAGTTTGTTGATCTCTCGTTCCATTCTTTCTACGGCATTCTACAGAAAAACTAAAAATAACGAACTGTGTGGATCTGCCTTTCCATAAGGCGCCAACAAAGCTCACCAAAGATCCACTTGTAGTCCAAATCAGGAATGGTATTCACTTGCCTTCGCTACCGGTTCGCAAATGTGAGCATGCACACTTTCCACGCATGTGCAGAGCATCAAAAACATGGATAAATGGGACGTGATGAATCTGGGCGGGTGGGCGGAGCCTCCCGCAGCCACCGCTACCGATTCGCCGGAACCAGATAGAACCGGCTGAATACCACCACTAATCCAAATCCTTCAAAAGGATTTCAATTTTGTTTTGCGGAACTCCAGGGTTGGTCCAGAGTAGCTTACCTAAATATGTAATTTGTTCAAATCCAAAATATATTTCCTTAAAGCGGTATCTTAATACAGGTAGTCCTCGACTTACAACCATTCATTTAGTGACTGTTCAAAGTTATAACAGCACTGAAAAAAGTGACTTATGGTCAGTTTGCACACTTACAAGCTTTGCAGCATCCCCCACGGTCACGTGATCAAAATTCGGATGCTTGGCAACTGGCATGTATTTATGATGGTTATGTCCTGGGAGATCATTTTTCGCAACCTTCTGACAAACAAAGACAATGAGGAAGCCAGATTGACTTAAATGTTACTAACTTAACCACTGCAGTGGTGTTGTGGCTCTGACCCCCGAGCCCATCGTATCGGAGGAAGAAGGCTCCGAACATGAAGGAGAGGAGCCGGCCAGGCCTCCCTCCCCCGGCCCCTCCTCTCTGACAATTCCTCAGGTGTCAGCCGAAGGAGAGGAGATTGGCCAGGAGCCAGGTGTCTCCGATCGGTCGGAGAGTGATGAGGGAGACAAGTTGTGGCTGGACTCACGTCAGTGTCGGCGTGCTAAACGATCACAGCAGAGGAGGAGGCGTGTCAGGGATTAAGCTGAGTCACTGGACCACACCCCACAGGCTATATAAAGGAGGGGGGTGGCCGTTTAGATTCTGTGACGGACAAAGTTAATTCTTGCAAGCTTCTTTGGTGCAAAGCCTCAGTCTGCTGAAGGATTGTGAATTGGACTGTTTTTTCCCAGCCGGTGTGTATTGCATTTGTTATCTGGTGGAGGAACACCCCCCTTCTTGTTATAGTAAAGAACTTGGCAGCCAGTTCCCGTAGAGCTGTCAAGCCTCTGATAACGGAACACTTGTGTGTGCTAATTATTTAACCCTCAACTGTCTGTGTGGGTTTGTGCGTGTGGAGGACGGGGACAGAACAAGTGGTTCACTTGGTTCACTTAATAACTATGGCAAGTTAAGTGGGCCAAAATTTTGGGCTCAATTAGTATTAAGTCAAGGAGTACCTATACAAATCACTCACACACACACACACACACACACACAGACCCCTCAATATAATATATCAGATTGAATCAAATAATTCAAATTATATTTCAAATTAGTGAAAGAAATCCAAGTCCGGGGCTCGACACTACCCTTAACTAGTATTTTGTCACCCCATAATTAACTAATAATTAATAATACAAGTTAAAAGGGGAGGAGATTATGCTAGATGTCACAAAGCATGTTTTATCATTTTTCCAAGGTCACAATTAGGAGCAGACATCTATGGCTGCTCTTCATCTCAAAAGGTGAGAGTTTCCAATGGGACTGAACGAGTTACCGTACTTTTCGGAGTATAAGATGCACTTTTCCACCCTAAAAAGGGTGGAAATGTTGGTGTGTCTTATACACTGAATACAGCAATTTTTGGCCTCCCAAAACCCCACCCCGTGTCCCATTTTGCCAAAAACAGGCCCATTTTTCACAAAATCAGGATGCGCAGAGGGTTTTTGGGAGGCCTCCTGGGGGCTGGGGAGGGCAAAAACTTTTTTTTCTTGTTTACCTCTTCGAAATCTTGGTGCTTCTTATACTCCTGTGGCATCTTATAGTCTGAAAAATACAGTAAGTGTTCAGAGAACGCCTTCCTGAAAGCAGTAATTGGTATGGAGGCAATCTGCTCTGAGGGGAAAATAATTTAGTTGCCTCATATTGCAATGTCCAAATTATTAAGACAGCAAATGCTGCTAGGACACTCAGAAGATGACTGAAAAAACACAATGGCAGAACAGTGATTCAGATTCTATCACTATCACTATTCCTTTCTGGATGGTATTCTGGTTTACTTCTCAAGGCAAAGTAGCCATGCCTTCAAAAACAGGGAGTTTGGTAAATTTGAAAAGCACTGAGCAGTGAGACAGAGCATAGCCTGAAAATGCCAAAAGTGCAAAGTTTAATTCTCCATTCCACCAAAGAAGACCCATGGTTTTCAGAATGCCTTCGATCTTCTGGGTTGAGCAGATCAGACAATCTCGCAAAATACACCTGGTATAATCTCTTCTCATTCCTGAGCAAAATAGCTAAGAGACACAATCCAAAACACTTGAAATACGGTAAAGGATTTAATCCATTAAATAAAGCTAAAGTAGACTTGGGAAGTAAAAGTCAACCGTTGACTTCCTTCCCACTGATCTTCCTAAGAGTCAGCTGTTTCGCTTACACAGTTAAGTGACTTCCAGTCCAGTGCAAAGTTTCCCAATAGAATCTGAAGCAACCAGACAGACAGTTGTTGGCAGCATCCCACAATCACATGATTGTGTCTCGTTTTTTTGCCAAAAACTGGCATTTGCTTCCCGTTTTCAACAAAATCACGCCATACTGAACCACTGGTTTTCCTTGACAACCACGGGCTCTCTGAACAACTGTGGATTCACATGACTGATCTGTTTTTATGACCGTCGCAAGTTATGATTGTGTCGGGCAGGCTCCATTACAGTCGTAACTCATGGACTAGCTGTGCTGAGCTGTTTAGCAGATTCTGTGATTTGTAAACCGTTGTTTATGGATCCGTCTGACCTGTGAACCCCGTCAAAGCAAAAAGAATATCTGTACTTTATTAGAAGGTATCTTGGTTTCCTAATTCAGGAGATTAATTCAGCTTTGTGCGATCTGGTGCTAGAAATGTCCTGGGGACTCCTTTCATCCCCCTGGTTAAAAATTGGTTGGGAAAAAAAGAAACCCTCCTACAAATAAAAGAGGCCAGTGACTGTTTGCATGCATTAAGCTCTGGCGGTATGCAGTTGTGCAGCCTATTAAATCCACTGGCACGCACGAACAGAGCAGGCAATTAGGGTGAGGGGAAGAAGGGGAAGCTGCCCCCAATACAAACCGTGGGCTCAGCAAATATTCCATCTCAATAAATGTTAACAGAGTTTCCAGCCAATGACTCCTGAAGGCATCCAACTGACATGATCGCCCCGACAGCTGTGACAAATTAGGTTCAGCCTGCTGAGAGCCATCCGGCCCCACGTTCATTTAGCTACAATTACTGGGACATCATCACTCCCCCCCCCCCAAACACCACCACCCTGCCCCTTTGCAGAAAATGCTCCCACCCAACAAAACCAGAAGCCATCCTGCATGTATCGACAAATTTCAATTATTCCCCTGTTACCACATCAAAAAGAACACGTGGGGAGGGGACACAGAGACATCCTATTAATGTCTCCCCGCAAGGGTTTGGAAAATCCTGCTTATCCTACTTATACAGTAGTGAAAAGAAAAACACTTTGATTTAGCCATGACTTTCTTGGGACATGGAATCAACTCCAAGCACTAAGACTATAGGACCGTGATGGCGAACCTATGGCACGGGTGCCACAGGTGGCACGCGGAGCCATATTGGTGGGCACGCGAGTGTTGCCCTAGCTCAGCTCCAGCGCGCATGTGCGCACCAGCCAACTGATTTTCAGGTCTCCCAGTCCTACTGGAAGTTGGGAAACTGGCTGTTTCCGACCTCCGGAAGGTCTCCGGGGGGATGGGGAAGGCTGTTTTTCCCCTCACAGGCTCCTAGAAAGCCTCTGGAGCCTGGGGAGAGGGAAAAATGGGCCTACCAGGCCCACCATGCCATTGCGTGCCAAAAGCAGGGGGAAGTGTGGGGGGTCACATGCGCATGTGTGGGAGGGCGGGGTGCACTGAATTATGGATGTGGGCACCCACACCCATGACCCCCCCCCATGCTCCCCCCACTTTTGGCACGCGACGACAAAAAGGTTAGCCATCACTGCTATAGGATGAGTCTAAGAGTGCTTCCTTCAAGCTGATGCCCTCCAGATGTGCTGGATTTGAAATTTGTAGAGATGGTGTCCAACATATCTGGAGGTCGCCAGGCAGGGAAATGTGCTTTAAGAGCATTTTCAAATACTAATTTTTTTTTTCTACTCAAGAAACATTCCTCACTGCGGAAACACAGTTTTTAATTCATTGTTTACATCAGAGCCATACAATTCCAGGGTTACTAGCAGGTCAAAAATTCTCCAGTGTAACTTGCAACCCCCGAGACTTCCAAACATTGCCAGCGAATTGTACATTTTAGTACATCAAGAGTGGGGGGAAACTATGAAATACAGACGGCTCAAGATGATTAATATTAACAATATTTCATTTAAATAAATGTAAATGAAATCCAGCCCAATGAAATGTTACCTTGGCCAGGTTTTGGGGGGAGGGCGTAGCTCAGCCACCCCTCCTTAAAAATGCACAGCCCTTGATTTAAAGAAATTCAGCGCAAGTAAAATTTCCTTTCAGAAAGCCAAAAAAATAAAAGATAAACAGCGTCCTGATTTGCTCTGGACAAATCAGGAAGAGCATATGGAGCAAACAAATTAAATAATTAAATTAAATTATAAATAAAATAATAAAATAAAATAAAATAAATAAAATACAGGTAGCCCTTGACTGATGACTGTAATGAAGCCTGCCCATTATGGTCAATAAGCAATGATGGTCATAAAGCGAGTTACCACCTATCCGACCCAATTTTACAACTTTTGCGGTAATTGTTAAGCAAATCACCATGGTTATTAAGTGAAAATGTGGTCATTAAGTGAACACATTGTTCACAATGTTTATGTTTATGTTTATTAGACTTCTATACCGCCCTTCTCCCGGAGGACTCAGGGCGGTGTACAGCCATATTAAAACACATAGATTTACAAAATTTAAAACCAATTAAAATCGAATATATAAAATCTGGCTCAAAAATTAAAACACACATTACACCCCTTATAAAATTCATATTCAGCCAGTCCGGCTTTCTGGAACAGAAGGGTCTTCAGGACGCAGCGAAAGGAACACAGGTCGGGGCTAAGACGAACCTCTAGGGGGAGCTCATTCCATAGGGCTGGTGCCCCCACAGAGAAGGCTCTTCCCCTGGGTGTCGCCAGTCGACATTGTTTGGCCGACGGCACCCTAAGGAGCCCCTCTCTGTGGGAGCGTATTGGCCAGGCTGTTGGTGGCAGAAGGCGGTCTCGTATATACCCCGGTCCTAAGCCATGGAGCGCTTTAAAGGTGACCAACACCTTGAATCGCACTCGGAAGACCACTGGGAGCCAGTGCAGCGTTCTGCACAATGGGGCGCTTTTTCAGAAAAAAATGGAAGCAAACACCAATTTTTGGTAAAATCATAATATACCACGGCTATGTGTCCACTCTACGCTGCAAAGGAGCACAAATGTGGGTCAGTTGGCAAGTGCCCCAAATTACAGCCATGTGATCATGGGAGGGGGCTGTTGGAACTTGGTTGTCAGTCTCTTCTGGGAGATCTACCATACTGTGAACCGTCGAGGACTATCTGTAGCTAGGCATAAGAAAGCCTCAGCTATCACACTACTGTACTCAATTTTTCACAGTGCTGCTAGAAAGGAACCATGTAATACTAGGAGACAATTGACACCCATCCTTTAAACAAGCTCTGCCTCTTGCTCCTCTACGCCAATCAGCAATGAGTATCTAAGCCTGAAATCCTTCACTTTAATTTTTTATTGTGTCCTGGACTTTACACCATATTAAAAATTAAACTGTACTTCCTATAGAAGAATACATGATGCCATTTCGATGTCCCATAATTTGTTGGGAAATTGCTCTCAGGAGAGCCATATGTACACAAACACAAACACACACACACACAGAGAGACTATCAAAGGGTGTTTTGGAGTAGGGGTGCCTTCAAATCGATCTTGATTCCTGGCACCTATATGACAAGTCTGCAGGACATTTTTTGAAACTGGTTTGCCATTGTCTTCTTCCCAGGGCTAATAGTGCCTGACTGGCTCAAAGTCACCCATCCAGCTTTTAGACCTGGATTTTAAGGGAGACTATAATTTACAGTCTTCTGATTTCTAGCCCTGTACCTTTAACCATTTCAAAACACCAAACTAGCTCTTATGAAAAGATGCGAGTTGGCAAAACGGGGTAAGGTTCCCCATTATTTTTAAGTCCTGGAAATTCCACTGCTACAAGTTTGTTTACTTGGGATTTTTGCTATATCAACAGGTTGCCCATAAACCTAAAGTCAGTTCTAACAGGCTTCTTAAAAAAAAATACTGTATTTTTATCAGTCCTTTTTATAGAATGGAATGGAATGGAATGGAATGGAATGGAATGGAATGGAATGGAATGGAATGGAATGGAATGGAATAGAATAGAATAGAATAGAATAGAATAGAATAGAATAGAATAGAATAGAATAGAATAGAATAGAATTTTTAATTGGCCAAGTGTGATTGGACACACAAGGAATTTGTCTTTGGTGCATATGCTCTCAGTGTACATAAAAGAAAAGATACGTTCATCAAGAATCATAAGGCACAACACTTAATGAAAGTCATAGGGTACAAATAAGCAATCAGGAAACAATATCAATATAATCATAAGGATACAAGAACAAAGTTACACTCATACAGTCATAAGTGGGAGGAGATGGGTGATAGGAACTATGAGAAGATTAATAGTAATGCAGACTTAGTGAATAGTTTGACAGTGTTGAGGGAATTATTTATTTAGCAGAGTAATGGCATTTGGGAAAAAACTGTCCTTGTGTCTAGTTGTTCTGGTGTGCAGTGCTCTATAGCGTCGTTTTGAGGGTAGGAGTTGAAACAATTTATGTCCAGGATGCGAGGGGTCTGTAAATATTTTCACTGCCCTCTTTTTGACTCGTGCAGTATACAGGTCCTCAGTGGAAGGCAGGTTGGTAGCAATTGTTTTTTTCTGCAGTTCTAATTATCCTCTGAAGTCTGTGTCTGTGTTGTTGGGTTGCAGAACCAAACCAGACAGTTATAGAGGTGCAGATGACAGACTCAATAATTCCTCTGTACAACTGGATCAGCAGCTCCTTGGGCAGTTTGAGCTTTCTGAATTGGCACAGAAAGAACGTTCTTTGTTGTGCTTTTTTGATGACGTTTTTGATGTTAGCTGTCCATTTTAGATCTTGCGATATGGTAGACCCTAGAAATTTGAAGGTCTCTACTGTTGATACTGTGTTGTCTAGTATTGTGAGAGGTGGAAGTCTGGAAGTGTTATCATTGTAAAAACAGCAGGTGAATACCACAGCGGAACTCTCGCTGCAAATTTTCTGCAAATTTGTGAGCAGGAATGCAGGAACCATCTGCTGTGCAGACTTGTGGCCTTCTAAGCAGGTGGCTTTCCACCCGTCACATTCCTCACCATGCGAAACACAAAAGCCATATTGGCTTTGCTACATGATGTCTTCAGACAGCAAATCCTTGAGCAGAACTTTTGACATCTTGTTCAATTTCTCCTTGCCTTTGAACCACCCAAGTTTCATTTTCCCCTTTCATTTAAAACACATCTTAGGACGTAGAATGATTAAAGAGGAGCCTTTCTCAAACTGGCATTCTCCAGATGTGGACAAGACACAACTCACATCAGCCCCAGCTAGCGCAGCCAATTATTATGCTGGCTGAGATGAGGGAACTTGCAATCAGATACATCTGGAAGTTTAACAGGATGTTAGAAGGCTTTGACAGAGATACTGAGCTTATGTATCATATTTGGGGAGGGCCTTTCTCAACCTTAGCCACTTTAAGATATGTGGACTTCAACTCCCAGAATTCCCCAGCCAGTTTGACACAGCTACAGTATAGGACCGTGATGGCGAACCTATGGCACATGTGCCACAGGTGGCACACGGAGCCATATTGGTGGGCACGAAAGCATTGCCCTAGCTCAGCTCCGGCGCACACAGCTGATTTTCGGGCCTTCCTGTCCCACCGGAAGTCAGCAAACAGGCCATTTCCAGCCTCTGGATGGCCTGGGGTGGGGAGAGGCTGTTTTCACCCTCCCCAGGCTCCAAGAATGCTTCTGGAGCCTGGGGAGGGTGAAAAACGGGCCTACAGGGCCCACTGTGCCATCGCGTGCCAAAAGTGGGGGGAGTGCAGGGGGGTCGTGTGCACTTGTGTGGGGGGGGCGCAAGGCACATTGTATTATGGTGTGGGCACGCATGTGCGTGACCCCCTGCACTCCCCCCGCTTTTGGCACGTGATGGCAAAAAGGTTAGCCATCACTGGTATAGGACAAAACATATAGGTCAAAATATTGCAGGTAGTTTGAGCTAGGCAGAGTTCATGTCACAAATTCAAACAAATCTTGTTCAATAAAGAGACAATCAAAACTACAGGTAGTTCTCGCTTAATGACTTGGTTTCTTCGTGACCATTTAAAATTATGGTGGAAACCCCCCCACCCACCCCAATTTCAAAGTTCCAGTGACCACACAACTTGGCAATGGACATTTTTTTGCAGGAAATCAGAATAACCTCTACAGGTGTTTGTAGCATCCAACAGTCACACGATTGTGATTTTTGCCAGTTTCCCAGGATTAATTTCTGATTTCCTGCAAAAAAAAGCCCTTTGGGTAAAATGAACTCGCTTAACAACTGCCATGTTTGTTTAAGACCAGCACAAAAAAGGTTGTAAAATTAGGTGCAATCACATGGTGTCCAATTTAACTACCTCCAACAACTTATGACTGGGTTCAATTATAGTCATAAATTGAGACTAACTGGAAGTGTAGTCAAAAAAAACCAAAAAATACCTCACCCAAAATTACAACCTTAAATCAACAAAGGCTCCACCTTTTAAATGAAATTCCTGCCTAGGACAAACACCATTTATAGATACCTTCCAAACAGAATGAATTAGTTTCCTTAATTACTAATTTGTATTTTAAAAGGAGAAGAATGATCAATGGTCTTATGCCATACTATTTCAGTCAACTCATACTGCCTCATACAGGAGTCAAAGCAAGCAAGACATCCCCTTAAAACATAAACTCTGGATTAACAATCACTTTTGAGACAACACCTTCCATACATTCAATCGTGTACCATATCAACAGGAACATCTGATTCAAGCATTGTTTATTTTGTTGAGAACAATGGGATGAGTCTGAACCCATCACAAAGAGCAAGGTTCTGTTTCCACAAATTCAATATAAAACAGAGAATTCAAAACCTTAGTAATAAGAACTTCTCAAGTCCTGTGAAGTTTTCTTGCTTTTAAAATTTGGAGGATTACTAGTATAACACAGCATAGAAGATGGACCTGATAGGAAAGAGTTAACTGCACCTCTTTTATTCAGGATTTAAGATTTCTTCCTGTTTTGTCAAGGAAGTCCTTCCTTTCACTTGCTTGTACTGACCTCAGTTGGCTGTGGTTGCTCTCTTCCTTCATCGTACATTCCATTGTGACAACCAATGTCTAACTGGGAATGGAAAAACAATGCGCAAAATAATTTGCACCTCAATCTTGAAACATTTGGATGTCCTCTTAACCTACCGTCCCTTTTGCACTACCATTTAGAAGTGGGATAAGTCAAGTGATAGTGGTGTTAACACATTCATGTTGGCTCTATCCCAGAGATCAAGAAAATAATGCTCTAATTGCCAAAGACGGAACATTTTTAAATAAGCAGATGGTCATTTCACCTATTACATGGAGTCATTTGTAGAAAAAATGCTTTTAAAAATAAAAAAAAAAGCCTCTGATGATTGCACGGCTCAGCTGGGCAATTGGGGAGGGGGCAGGGACTTTGCTACCGGTTCTCCGAACTACCCGCCTCCATCACTACCGGATCAGGCGATCCAGTCTGAACCGGGAGCATTTCACCTCTGATAAGGATACAGCAACAAGTTACAATCATACAGTCGTAAGTGGGAGGAGATGGGTAATAGGAACGATAAGATTAATAGTAATAGTAATCCAGACTTAGTGAATAGTTTGACAGTGTTGAGGGAATTATTTGTTTAGCAGAGTGATGGCGTTCGGGGAAAAACTGTTCTTGTGTCTAGTTGTTCTGGTGTGCAGTGCTCTATAGCATCGTTTTGAGGGTAGGAGTTGAAACAATATATGTCCAGGATGCGAGGAGTCTGTAAATATTTTCACAGCCCTTTTTTTGACTTGTGCGGTATCCAGATCCTTAATGGAAGGGTTTTACAATCAAATATTTTTATGTCATCTCAATAGATCTCATTCCATGAAGGTTCTTTTGGAAAGAGTTACTGGTACTTGGAAATACAAGGCAGGTTTGAAGCTTCCTGAAGCTCTTTGAGGCACTTCCTTTTTAAAAAAAATACCTCAGAGCAGAAAATGCAACTCATTTCTCCCCTCACTCATCACTGTCTTTGTAATGAGGCTATGTATCCCTACGAGGCAGTAGGATAAAAATGGGTCACATATCTAATTATCACCACTGGAGCGTAAAGTCAAACATCCATGAAATTCTTGCATAGGCTTTAAAAAGAAATCTATTTCCTTGGACTATTTCAGTCAGCTGGATATACTCAAAACTGCTCAAGAGCGCACTCCATCAACATTGCTGCAAAAGAGAAAGCATCGTGCCGAAACAAAAAATAAATATATTTGAATTTCTTGTGTTGTAGAATCCTCAGGTTCCATTCTTCTTGTAATGCTCCAACCAGGAAATATGAAACTTGAAATTTCATGTACAAATTGTGCAGAGAAGCGCAATAGGATGATTAGGGGACTGGAGGTTAAAACATAGGAAGAATGGTTGCAGGAATTGGGTTATGTCTAATTTAGTGAAAAGAAGGACCAGGATGACATGATAGCAATGTTCCAATATCTCAGGGGCTGCCACAAAGAAGAGGGAGTCAAGCTATTCTTCAAAGCACCCGAAGGCAGGACAAGAAGCAATGGGTGGAAACTAATCAAGGAGACAAACAATCTAGAACTAAGGAGAAATTTCCTGACAGTGAGAACAATAAATCAGTGGGATGATTTGCCTCCAGAAATTGTGAGTGCTTCAATACTGGAGGTTTTTAAGAGGAGATTGGACAACTATTTGTCTGAAATGGTATAGGGTTTCCTGTCTGAGTAGAGGGTTGGACTAGATGACCTCCAAGGTCCCTTCCAGCTCTGTTATTCTGTTAAATTTAGTCTTCAGATCAAAGTAAGACAACGTACATCACTGCTTTGCTTGCATTCCTAACCTGTATCCTGGAACTCCTCTGAATACAATTCTTGAAAATCAGTAGAACGTTCCTGGCAATTTCCAGGCAGAAAATACAAGAAAAACTAGCGTTAAGTCTTAAAATAGATTAAACAGATGTAGAAGCAAAGAAACCTCTCACCCTGTAGGGAAAAAAAAATTAGGGAAATGCTCTAAAACTTGTGTTCTAAGCATCTCTGCCCAGAAAAAAAAAAATGGTCCACAATTTTGGTTCCAACCACTAAAAATATCCTAGTGACTTCAATACGTACTGAATACACAGTATTTTTTTTTAAAAAACACAGCTGTTTTTCCTGTGGAAATCATCAAGGCAACTTAAGTATGGAATTTGCTTCCCATACAAGAAGCTGCTCATTAGTCTCAAAAGTAGTCCCACTAAGAATTAAGAACAACGGTCTTAAAAACGGGATTTGTGATCTATATGTGCAGCACCACAGAGCAAAGCAATGTTTCACCCTTTCACATATGATTTTTGCTAGTAGGATTGTTTCCTGTGCTGCAGCAGGAATAGAAAAGTGATTTGCTTTGGGTTTGGGAATTCATTTCCTTTTAATTATTTTGTACCTTTTGTAAGTCACTTGCATTTTTTTTTTAACCAAGTGGCATTTAAATCACAGCAATCAGGTCTGGGCATTGTAATCCCAGTACTTCCAAGAAACATTAAAGGTATTTCAAATTGAGGCAGAAAACTAAGTAATTGTTTGTTTCAAACTGTCATATTCTTCCTCTCACTTCCTTAAATGGGCATCCTTTTGTTTCTCAAGCAAAATAGGTTTCTTCAGGAAATTTGTTCCATTGTCTTTTCCTGCCAAGTTTCATCTGATGTTAAATCTTGGGAGAAGAGAGAACAGAAACTGAAAATCACTGGCAGCATTATTTTTACTGTAAAAAAAATATATGCCAACATTATAAGTGTTTATTCACAACACATCAGAAAAATGCCTACAGTTGTGTTCAAGTTTCTGTTTTAAAACAAAATTAAACCACCTTTTAAATTAAAATTGAACCAGCTTGTAGCTAATTGAATTTGGATGCTCTGAGGATATGACCGTGGGATGGTTTCTTGTTATTTCAACCTGAATCTATTCTAAAACACAGAATAATAGGGTTGGAAGGGATCTTGGAAGTTATCAAGTTATCAATTCCTTTTTCTAGAGAGAATGGTATAACTGGGAATTTACACAACAGGCACTTTTTAAAAAAGTATTCCGGAATTGTAGCTTTGGAAAAATTTAAAAATACAAGATAGGCAGTGTCTTATATATAGAACCAGGGCACATATTTCTGACAAGACTTTGAATGAACCTACATATTCCACATCCTCACAAACAAAAGTCTTCTGTTGAAAAAATGTTTCTTTTAAAGAGGATATTGTGTTTGCGGGATGAATCCTTCAGAGAAAGAAGAAAAGGAGAAGTCAAACCTTGTACACCAGATTTCATTCTTTCCTTTTCTTCTTTACAAAGTGATAGCTGCTGAGGGAAAGGTTTTGCCCAAGAAAAAAAAATGCAAGGATGTTAACAAGCAAGCAGCACAAACAACAAAAGATCAGTATTAATGTTGACGTACAGTTCAGTAACTACACAACTGCCCTGTGGGCTTTTGTGCGAGGCAGATTGCTGTACACAGCAAAGTTCTCCTCTATTTAACATTTTCCCTTCTTTCTTTAACAGAAGAAGACTTACAACTGCCACAAGTATATATTTTTAATAAACGAAATCTGGGTAATGAAAAATAAATCATTACCGATTTTAACATACAGAGTCACAGGAGTAACATAGAGAAAGCTAAAAGGGAATGTTTAATTGTTGGGAACGGAACTAAGGCAAAAGCCTGCTGAATAAAAGGCCGTTTCAAACATGTTTGGAAAAGTTTTTTTCCCACTATAATATGAATAACCCATTATAAGACTTGGACGTGCCATTCTTTTTCTCTTCCTCTTTCATATCTCCAAAGAGGAAGTCAATGACTCTTGTTCCAATTTTAAAGGAATAAAAAAGAGGTTCCTGTAATGTCAAAAGGACTGTGTCCTGGTTAAAGTATAATAAGAACGAGACAGATTCAATTTGTAGTTTCATGCCCTAGATTGCTCTGAATCCGTGGTTTAACCTGTTCATAGCTCCCTGAATTTGGACACTCGGAGGAAATTATTGTGGGAAGTATGCTTGTTTTTAAAACCAGAATCTCTTTTAGAACGTAAGAGTAACAGGGTTGGGGAGGGACCTTGGAGGTCTTTTAGTCCAACCCCCTGCCCATGGCAGAAGACCTTATACCTATGATGGTGAACCTATGGCACGGGTGCCACAGATGGCACGCAGAGTCATACCAGTGGGCACGTGAGCTCAGCTCCAACGGGCATGCACGCACCAGCCAGCTGATTTTTGGGCCTTCTGGGCCCACCAGAAGTAGGGAAACAGGCTGTTTCCGGACTCCGGAGGTCCTCCGGGTGGGTGGGGAAGGCTGTTTTCGCCCTCCCCAGGCTCCTAGAGAGGCTCTGGAGCCTGGGGAGAGCAAAAAACGGGCCTACCAGGCCACCGTGCTATTGCGTGCAAAAAGCGGAGGGAGCGCAGGGGGGTCGCGCGCATGCACGGAGGGCCCCTGCGTTGAATTATGGGTGTGGGCACATGCGACACCCCACCCCCCCGCACTCCCCCTGCTTTTGGCACGCGATGGCAAAAAGGTTAGCCAGCACTGCCCTATACCCATGACTACTAAAAGAGCCTTGGTAGTACAGTGGACTAAAGCACACTGTTATTAACACCAGCTGCTTGCAATTACTACAAGTTCGAATCTCACCAGGCTCAAGGTTGACTCAGTCTTCCATCCTTTCTAAGGTAGGTAAATTGAGGACCCAGTTTGTGGGGGCAATAAGCTGACTTTGTATAAAAATATACAAAAGTATGAAGGCTATTGCTTAGCGCATTGTAAGCTGCCCTGAGTCTCCAGAGAACGGTGGCATATAAATCAAATTTTAAAAAAATAAAAATGGCGAACCTATGACACGCATGCCACAGGTGGCACATAGAGCCCTCTCTGCAGGCATGCCAGCCATTGCCTGAGTCCAGCTGCACCGCGCATGCGCATGTGCCACCTGCCGGCCAACTGATCTTTGGGTCTCTGCCGCATATGCGTGGTGGATGGGGCACATGTGGGGGACAGGAACGTACATGCACTGAAGACAGAGCGCATGTGGGGTGGCGCATGTGAGGTGGGCACTTGCATTGCATTTTGAGGGTTCACTCGCGCATCCCCCTGCCTCCCCTTTTCGGCCTGGAAGGCCTCCTGCACCAACCTGGAAGCCAAAATGAGTCACGTGTGGGGTGGGGCGTATGCACATGGGGGCTGGGTCGCATGCATGGGGGATGCTTGCATATGCATGGGATGGGGTGCATACACGGGGCGCTCGCATTGCATTTTGGGGGTTTGGGCATGTGCACACACGCATGCGCGCTTTGGGCACTCAGCACCAAAAAGGTTAACCATCAGTGCCCTATACCATTCTGAACAAATGTTATGTGATGAAGCCTACCAGTTATGTGCTGTGCCTTAGAGACAAGAAGACATCCGAGTTCCAAAGAGTTAAAATCTAAAATTTAATACAGGGAAACAACTGGAATTGTTTTAAAGAGTTCTTCAGAAACCAGCGTGTGGGAGGGGGGAAGAGGAGACAAGTTTCTGAAGAACTCTGTTTAAAACAATTCCAGTTTTTCAAGCTCAGGTCTTTTCAAATGCATACTTAACTCATTACTACCCTGTTCCCCCCCAAAATAAGACATCCCCTGATAATAAACCCAATTATTGCCATGCGCTTTTGCGCACATGGCAATAAGGCCAAGTGTTTATTTCAGGGTTCAAAAATATATAAAACAGGGCCTTATTTTCGGGGAAACACAGTATTTTTCAGCCAAGTTATATGGGGGCTATAAGCATTTATCAGCATTTAAGCATTTGTTTTACCTTTGCAAAGTAGGTAATAGGCTCAAATTTTGTAGATCTTTAGGCCGGAGGAAGGAAGGAAGGAAGGAAGGAAGGAAGGAAGGAAGGAAGGAAGG
>WNWU01000003.1:56396735-56426592 GCA_012654045.1 Ptyas mucosa
AGGAAGGAAGGAAGGAAGGAAGGAAGGAAGGAAGGAAGGAAGGAAGGAAGGAAGGAAGGAAGGATCTCTAAAAAATTGTAGTAAGTCTGATAATAATCCCCCAATGGGCTAAAATAAGAATCCATGCCCTCTAACTTTCAAATCTCAGCCCATATAAAGAACTGACCACATATTATAAGGCAAAACAGATCAAATTTATTCTTTCGCCACAGAAATTTATTTATTTATTTATTTTTTATTTATTTATTCTGTGGATTGATTCCTCACAAAAGCACTGAATGAAAACTAAGGGAGCAGCAGTCACAATCAGCACATCTCATGGACAGTTTCCTTTTTAATGAGATAAATAGAGAACACTTTCAATGGCTTGGAGCTGAGGCAAGAATGCACTATCCATGTGGACATTACAGCCGAATCTTTCTTTAAAGCATTTCAAAGCAGAGAACACAGCTTCATTTCTCTTCTTTCACATTTGTGCTGGTGGAAAAAGAGGGGCTTCTTCCCAAAAATGGATTAACAGGGGATGTTTTGTCAGAAGAAATTAAATGGGTACAGAGAAAAAAAAATTACAGCACACAAGACTTGTGTTTGTGCAAAGGGATAGATCAGGGACTCAGGTTGTTGTCTTTTAAATACACACAAAGAGAGAAATCCCACAAAGTATTCCCTTTCATACATTCAGAGAGAGCTGCAATGCAAATATTTGTATTTTAACTTTAAGCTTAGGGAAAATTAGTTAGATTGATAAAAAATATGCCATACTCAACACCAAAATAAGGAAAAGACATATTATTATTTAAAGCAATTTAAAAAGTTTAATAGACGCTTGATAAGGAAATTCTGGAGGGGTCCTTGGTGCTCTCTGAGCTTCGTTATTTTCTTGCAGACATTTCATTACCCAAACTAGGTAACATCATCAGTGCTAGTGAGTGTGGAGTTTCAGTAAAGCATATTTCTGACTCAGGATTGAACTGCCCCAATTTCATGACTTTTGCGTGGTTGTAAAGCTGTCATTGCAAGACTCCATTGTATTCAATGGGCAGAAGTAAATGACGGCAAAAAAGTAAAAGTAAATGTAAATGTAAAAGTAAATGACAGCAAAAAAAGATTGCAAGCTGTAGTCATGACCACAAGATGCTGCAAATGGTCAGCTGCTGTACATCCAAAATACAATCACATGACCTGGTGGGAGGGAGCAACCCTCATTAATAGCCAACTGCAATAGCATTTAGACTTATATACTATATATACTGTGAATATATAGTATTCACAGTACTTTACAGCCTTCTCTAAGTGGTTTACAAAGTCAGCATATCACTCCCAACAATCTAGGTCCTCATTTTACCAACCTCGGAAGGATGGAAGGCTGAGTCAACCTTGAGCCAATGGAAATCGAACTGCTGGCAGTGGGCAGACTTTAGCCTGCAATACTGTATTCTAACCACTGTGCCACCAGGGCTCTTAACTTTGAACCTAGGTCTAAGTAGCTAGGGGAGGTGCATTTTAACTTTGAACGGTTGCTAAGAGACAGAGTGTAAGTCAAGGACTACCTATACCAGTGATGGCTAACCTTTTTTGCCATCACATGCCGAAAGTGGGGGGAATGTGGGGGGGGGGGGGGGGGGCGTGTGTGTGCCCACACCCATAATTCTATGTGCCCCGTCCCTGCGCATGTGAGTGTGACCCCCCTGCGCTTCCCCCGTTTTTTGGCACGTGATGGCCCGGTAGGCCTGTTTTTCACCCTCCCCAGGCTCCAGAGCCTTTCTAGGAGCCTGGGGAGGGTGAAAACGTTCTTCCCCACTCCCCCGGAAGCCCTCTGGAGGCCAGAAGTGGCTGTTTGCCGACTTCCAGTGGGCTCAGAAGGCCTGAAAATCAGCTGGCCAGCGTGCGTATGTGTGCTGGAGCTGAATTCACGTGCCCACTGATATGGCTCCACGTGCTACCTGTGGCACACGTGCCATAGGTTCGCGATCACGGACCTATACAATGTGATAGAGGAAGACCCAGGTTCAAAACCACTTCAGCCATGTATGACTTTGGGGCCAGTCTCCATCTCTCAATCCAACCTACCAAACTGGGTTGCTGTGGGTAAAAAATGAGAGGAGGGAATGCTATACCTCAGGGATGGGCATTTCATTTTCCCAGCAGGTCACATGAGAAATTGGGACCGTTATGGAGGGCCACTGATGCCCCGCCACCAACGTCCCATCCCCACCATCAATGCCCTGCCCCTGTTGCCAATGACCTCTCACCCCTCTGTCAACAATGCCCGTAGCTGCGGGGTGGACTGGAACAGATCATCGGCTGGATATGGCCCATGGGCATAAAGTGCCCAATTCTGATATGAATAGTTCTTTGAACTCCTGTACAAAAAGGTGAGATACACATCTAGCAAATAAAGAAATATCCACAAAAGATAAATGATTCCTTGAAATTTGAAGGAGAGAGCCTTTTCATTTAAAATCAAAGAATGTAGGCCATGTTTACCTAAAGACTGAAGTCCTGTTTCAAATACGGTTGTTTGCCCAAATATTCAACTGCAATTTGTTTGAAAATCCAGAAAGCTAAAGGTCTATTAGAAGAAGGCCTAATTCCACCATTTGATAGCTGGAAATGCTTTTTTATGAACAAGACTCAGGATCTAGCTCTGACCAGATTTAGCATCTGGAGGTGCACAAGGAGATGTTGTCCTGTTGCAGTGATGGCTAACCTTTTTGCCATCGCGTGCCAGGAAGGGGGGGCGGGGTTAGGGTTAGGTTCGCGCATGTGCATGCCCACACCCATAATGCGCGTGTGACACCCTCCCCCCCTTGCTCCTGGCATGCGATGGCCCGGTAGGCCCGTTTTTCTTTCTCACCTGGCTCCAGATCCTCTCTATGCATCTGGAGAGGGCGAAAACAGCCTTCCCCGTCCCCTCGGAGGCCCAAAACGGCCCGTTTCCCAACTTCTGGTTAGACAGGAAGCGATGTTTTTTGCTGTCCCCAGCCTCCAGAGACTCCTAGAGAGGCTAAAGATTTTATTTAGCTGTTTGTCAGGTGTACACAGGTAGTCCTCGACTTATGACCACAATTGAGCCAAAAATTTCTGTTGCTAAGTAAGACATTTGTTAAGTGACATTTGCCCCATTTTATGACATTTCTTGCCATAGTTGTTAAGTGAATCACTGTAGTTGTTAAATTAGGAACATGGCTGTTAAGTAAATCTGTCTTTTCCATTGACTTTGCTTGTCAGAGAGTCACAAAAGGGAATCACATGACTCTGGGACACTGCAGAGTCAGTGGCCAAGTGTCTGAATTTTGAACACGTGACCATGGAGATGCTGCAATGGTCATAATTGTGAAAAACGGTCATTTAGTGACCATTCAAAGTTACAACGGCAGTGAAAAAAGTGACTTATGACCGTTTTTCACAATGTTAAGTCAATTATAAGTTGTAAGTCAAGGACTATCTGCATTCTGCTTTTCCTCCAAGAGGGTTGTAGCATTCCCTCCTCTGTTTGTTCCTCCCAACAACCCTGTTTGGTAGCTGGCCTGAGAGTAATAACTGGTTCTAAGTCCTTCAAAGGCTGAAGGAACCCTGATCTTCTCAATCCTAGTTCAACGATCTTTCCACTACATGTAGTCCTTGACTTACAACTGCAATTGAACCCAACATTCCCATTGCTAAGCAAGACAGTTAAGTGAGAGGCATCCCATTTTATGAACTTTTTTGCCATGGTCGTAACTGAATCATTGCTGTTGTTGTTAAGTGACTCATGCAGTTGTTAAGCGAATTTGGCTTCTTCCTTTGACTTTGCTTGTCCAAAGTCAGCTAGGGAGATTACAAATAATGATCACATGACACCCCAGGACACTGCAATTGTCATAAATACATGCCAGTTGCCAAGCCCCTGAAATTTTGATCATGCTACCATGGGGATGTTGCAATGATTCTAAGTGTGAAAAACGTAAGTCATAAGTCACTTTTTTCAGTGTCGTAACTTCGAATGGTCACTAAACAAATGGTTGTAAGTCGAGGACTACCTGTACATCATACTAGTGCGCTGAAACAAATATTCACTGTTTTAAATAAAGACTGAACAACAAAGTGATATAACACAAAGTATTATTACATTACTAATGCACCTTCCTGGTAAATACATATGCATTTGATGATTAAAGAGACGTGATGAGTTTTTTCCTTAGTTAGAATGGAGTCGTATCTGCTTTGTAGCCAAATAGCACTGGCTATCCATTTAGAAAATTTCTAGACACTTTATAATTAAAAAAATTAAAATGTGAACATTCAAGTCGGGCACTTCGGCTTTCCATATTTGGCGATTCCAGATGTATTAGGTCAAGTTCCATAATTCCCAACCAGCTGTGAGATATGAGACCTGAGACTTCTCAGGAACAGTAATGCCAACATAACTGGAGGGAACCAGCTTACAGAAACCTGGAATCAACCGAGGTTTACATGGTTATATTGCTGTGTCATGTTGACGTTGAATAAAAGCCGACTTTTAATTAAATAGCAGCAACACTGGTGCCTCCCAACCCCAAGAGAACTTACACCGATTTGACATCAAGCGTACTGCCCATAAGCCATAAAATATTGACTGTACACTATGAAGCATTTGAATTGCATTCTGTAATAATTTTTTTTAAAAAATCAATTGCACAGATGAAATGAATTATTATTCTAAAGCTACTTTCACACGGGGATAGTTGCACGTGAAAAGAGAAGGTAAGGACAAGAACACACAAAAGAAATATTACACTAAGTTCATGAGCCGCAGTGCCTCCACTTAATGTGGCCTTGCATCAGGGGTGAAATGCTCCCAGATCGGACCAGATCGCCCGGACCGGTAGCGATCTTGACCAGTGGTTCGGCGATCCAGTAGCAATGGCTGAGCAAAGCTCCGTCCATCCACCCGGGTGTCATTACTTCCTAGTTTTAACCAGGAAGTAATGTGTTTTTTACCTTCTGCGTCTGCGCGGCGCGTGCACTTCCAAACCGGTAAGGAAGGTAAGTAGATTTCACCCCTGCCTTGCATTCTACCTTGTATTGATTTCCTAAATGGAGGCCAGAGCAATCATCCTCTAGAGCAGGGATGGCCGCTTTACAATCGGTGGACTTCAAGTCCCAGAATTCCTGAGCCAGCTGGCTCAGGAATTCTGGGACTTGAAGTCCACCGATTATAAAGGGGCCATAGTTGCACACCTCTGCTTGTTCTGACCTGGGCTCCCTTAAAAAGCAAGAAGCGCAGTCTTGGTCCAGGCAAAACCTCTTTTATTTACACGACTGTGAATTCCTTTCATTCACAGTCAGCAAGGCCTGTCCAAACAGTTTTTCAAAGGAATATTTATCAACACAGACTTTATCTCGCTTGAAAAGCTGCCAGGTAACTAGTTTCCAAACGCAGTACAAGGCAAAACTTGGCACAGAGTCTCTGAGAGTCACAGAATGAATGAATGGTTTCCTGCAAAAGCCCACTCCCCGTTCGCTCCTCTTTCGTTTTCTATGGGAGGGGCCAATCACCTCCAAGGCGTGGCTTTACTCCTAAGTCAACCCTGCTTTCTTAATTGTTCTTGTCTTCTGGCAGCTCTGCGCACGCGCACACTGGGAACAGGCTCCAGCTGTTCCTCTGCCTCACTGCTGTCTATCTCCCTCTCTGCCTCCGACGCAGAACCCTCGTCCGAGCTTTCCCCAGCCTCCAGGACTGGCCCATGTTCCTTCCCAACCTCCTCACTGTCCGACTCTGCTGCCAGCTCCACTGGCCACAACACTCTGTAGAGAAAGGCGGTATTTAACATTTAAGGATAACCAAAGAGACAATGTTTTCCACAGGGGTTTTTGTTTTTCTATGATACGCTTGTTTTAAATCTGACATTACATCTGTTGCTCACCGCAAAATAGCAGGAAATTGGGTCACTGATGTGTAGGATGCTCAGATGGTCACACACAAAAAAAAGGAGGTCAGAGAGGGCCTTAAACTGCTCATCTCTACCATATGGATGACCGAAAGTGGTCAATGGTAATGCTAATTAGATTCTTGGGAGATTTGAACGTTACTGTGCTGTTGATAAAGAAAACTCTACATCGCTCTTCATTATCCCAAGAGAGATGAAACTCCAATGGCTGTCTAGATTCAATCACTAAACAGCTTCTCTGAGGAGAAGGAAACCAGCAATATGCAACTTTACTGATAAAACCCAGGAATCATATGACCCAAACGGATTATTGCTAATTCTACCATGAAGGAGAGTCAGAAAATCACATTCCTCTCCTTTCCTGGATGAAAGGAAGATTTGAAGAACAAAACAGAAGCCTTTTAAAAAAAAATATCCAAAGCATACAGTCTTTATATAAATATAAATATATATTTAAATATAAAGCCTCAGCATGTTCATGCCGCTATAAATTTAATAACATGTTACCAAATTAAAGTGCCTGTTTGAAGTAATGCGCTTATAATACCTTTTGACCTAGTTTGCACATGATGCTGTTGGTCTGGTTTTGTTCTAAGATGCGTGAACTCAAACGTTATGGACTATAAAACATAGAGATTATGGCTTAATGGAATTCAAGACTCCAGGTAATTATGGTTGGCACAACAAAGCACTAGTTAGTGTGAAATGGGAATTTGACTGCCAAAAACTAAATTGAATCGTTGAAAACCCAAGCCAAACCCCTCTCCCCACAACCCAAAATATAAAAAGTATGTACAATGAATACACGTAAGACAGATCCTACGCTTGCTAGTGTTATTTGATTTGTCAGTACACAAATACACAGAAATGTCATCTTGGAAGATTTGGTGTTTATTCTTCTTTTCTGGATGAACATGGCCATCTTTCTATTTTTATGAAAAATATACAGCACCTAAAACAACAGAGAAAGATTACCATATTCAAATGAGAGTTGAAGAAGCCTTCCCCAAACAGATATCTTTACGGTATATATCTTATGGTTATTTTTAATCAATTTAACTTTCACTTATTGCTGTATCCTTACTATTTATATGGATTGCTTCCTAGTATGATTCGATTCTGATTTGTACCCTATGACTATCATTAAGTGTTGTACCTTATGATTCTTGATGAACGTATCTTTTCTTTTTATGTACACTGAGAGCGTATGCACCAAAGACAAATTTCTTGTGTGTCCAATCACACTTGGCCAATAAAGAATTCTATTCTATTCTTTGACACCACTTTAGAGACAGCCCTTGCTTAATGACAATGGGGATTGACAACCCTGTTGCTAAGCGTTGCAGTTAAGACATTACCTGACCATGACGGACTTAAAATCTCACTTTTGCTGTGGTCATTAAGTGAATCACCCACAGACATTAATTACCACAATTTGCAATTTTACTGCTACCTTCTCCATTGATTCTGCTAGTTGGAAACTGGCTGTGAAGAGCACGAATGATCATATGGGGCCGATGTGACAGTCA
The DNA here is from genome assembly GCA_012654045.1 of Ptyas mucosa. Classification (NCBI taxonomy): domain Eukaryota; kingdom Metazoa; phylum Chordata; class Lepidosauria; order Squamata; family Colubridae; genus Ptyas; species Ptyas mucosa. The sequence goes on from WNWU01000003.1 coordinate 56,404,177, forward strand.
TTAAGTTTGAGGACAGATCATGAAGTTATTCTCAGCAAACACAATGAACTTTAATACAGGTAGTCCTCGACATACAGCAGTTCATTTAGCGACCGTTCCAAGTTACAACTTCTTGGAAAAACTTATGACCGTTTTTCACACTTACGATCATTGCAGTATCCAGTGAATAAAATTTGGATGATTGACAACTGACTCATATTTATGATGATCGTTGTGTCTGGGTTCATGTGATCACCTTTTGTGACCAGCAAAGTCAATGGGGAAGCCAGATTCACTTAACAGCCGTGTTACTAACTTAACTACTGCAGTGATTCACTTAACAGTGATGGCAAGACAGGTTGTAAAATGGGGCAAAATTCACTTAATAAATGTCTCGCTTAGCGACAGAAATGTTGGGCTTAATTGTGGTCATAAATTGAGTCACTAATGTAGCCAGAGGTTTTGTTAATGGCCACTAATAATAAGGGAACTATCTTAAGGGTCGAACAGAGTTCTATGTCATTGTACGTCAGGGAATGCCTGTTGTACACTACTCAGCCGTGGCCTATTCACAACCAGGCCTCACTTGCGTGGGGATCGCAAGGGCTCGCGGCCCCACATACGCGAGTGTTGCGGGGGCTCACAGCCCCACTCGTGCAAATAATGGGTGCTCAGCTGCCCCTCCCACAAAACCATCCCCCTTTCCCCCCTTTCCCGGGCCGCCAACCCGGAAAGTTTGGGGAACTCTGGCATAGGTGATTCAATTATATTTCTGCAAATATAACATTTTTGGTAGGGGGCGCTCAAACAATAAAGCACAGAACAGGAAGTCAGATCAACCAATCAGCACGTAGGATGTGCACCTCCACAGAACGCTTCCACAGAATCCACAGTTGGGATTTGGGAGGTGTGAGCGTCGTCCCACCTGCAGCCATCTACAACCTACATTTGCCCATCTACCCTTCCATAGGGTAGGTATGTGGCGACAGCTACAGACGTTGTAGGTGCAATAGCCAGATAGGCATCTTATGACATCCTGTCCCTACTAGATAGAATATTATTGTATCTGTGTTATAACTTGTCCTTTTTTTTTATTTAGAAAAACCGATGCAGAGGCTCCCAAGGGTAACCTTCTTTTGTTTTAATCCAGCACCTGGTAATTTGAGAATCTTATTAGAGTCTTCCATTTGTAGGCTTGGAACATTTGTTTCTTTCTACAACACAACACGGAATAAAAAAAGATTGAGGAGAAGGCAGAATTGCCAGACAACGTCTCCTGATTGCTGGTGTCAACAGCTCTCGGTCTGCAAGGGGCCCAAATTAATCTTCAAGGCAGCCCTCTCTCAAAAGGGATTTAATCTGCAGAGAAGAAACGCTGTTCTGATTGGATTTGCTGAATATGAATATTGCCCTATATACAGAATTTCTTTTTAACTCCCGCTAAGCATAAAAGTGCAGATGGCATGGGAATAATATCTAGCAATAGAGCAGGAGCTGCCTTTCCTAAAGGAACTTGGAAATGCGATGCAAATCTACCAAGGGTATTGTTAATCCTCGCCAACATGCAGCTCTCTGGTAGTACATATGCAAAAAAAAAAAACAAACCTGGAATGGTGCAGAGAAGATTAGCATGACCTCTGCACAAGATGAATTCATGTGCAGACATGCCACTTGTGCATGTGTGAACCCTACTGAGCCAATTCCAAAGCAAATTGTTACGGCTAACTTTGTAATTACAAGTACAGTAGTCCTCGACTTACAACTGCAACTGAGCTCAAAATTTCTGTTGCTAAGTGAGACAACTGTTCCAGTGAATTTTGCCTCAATTTTACAACCTGTTGTGCCATCACGGTTAAGCGAATCACTGCCGTTGTTAAGTTAGCAACACGGTTGTTAAGTGAATCTGGCTTCCCCATTGACTTTGCTTGTCAGAAGGTCGCAAAAGCTGATCACATGACCCCGGGTCACTGCCACCATCTTAAATATGAGCCAGTTGCCAAGCGTCTGAATTTTGATGATGTGACCATGGGGATTCCGCAATGGATATAAGTATTAGAAACGTACGTCTCTTTTTTTCTGTGCCATTGTAGCTTCAAGCAGACCCTAAACACATGGTTGTTAAGTCAAGGATTATCTGTAGTCCTCACCCACCACTCATTCAGAGACTGTTCGAAGTTACGACAGTGCTAGAGAAGACTACCAAATGATCCTCAAAGTTATGGCCACTGTAGTGTGCCCACAGACAGCACGCAAGGACTTGGAAACTGGAGCACATTTACAACAGTCGCAGTGTCCCTCAGTCACTTGATCACCGTCTGTGATCCTCATAGCCAGCTTCCTTTTTTTTTAGAGTAGTAATTTTGCTAAAAATTATTGTTACAATAAAGACAAACTAAAAGAAAAAGGGGAAAAAAGAGAGAAGTTGCAGTTCCAAAGTAGCCATGGCGAGCTAGATTTTCTTAGACAAGTGGAACAGTGTTTACACCAGAGATTGCAGCCAGATACTGGATCCTGGCCGATGAAATCCCTCTGGAGAAAGGGGATAGTGTGAAATAACCCACATGCACTCCGGACAGCCACTCCTGATGAGTAGGCCACAGAAACTGAAGTTTTTGCAGTCAACTTCTGAGTTGTGTGGTTGGGAGGGATACCATGTTTTAGTATCACAATCGTAATACAGCCTTTTTATGGATGAAAAGCTGAATTGAGCCTCATTTCTTAATCACCTTTGGAATTTTTACTGCTTTTAAAATATTGAGAACTTTTGGGATGGCAAGTTTTTATTGCATTCACTGGATGAGTTTCCTGCTCCCCTTGACGAACGAAGCTTTAAGTATGAGTTTAAGGATTTAGAAGAATAGCGTTTTTGAAATAAACAGCAAAAGGATGTTTAAAGTGTTGATTTTGTAAAGTTAAAAATGAAATATGGGTCCAGGTAGATTTTGAAATGAAAATATAAGAATAAGTTAAATATAAGAATCCTTCCCGTGGAAAACTGTGGTTAGTTTTTTGGGAAAATAACATGGTAAAATGGGACCTTGTATGTTGGATAGTAGAGGAAACCAGAAGAAACTACAGATTACAATTAAAAGAAGACTCAAATTAAACAAGTTAGTACAAAATGGAGCAAAACATTTTAACACTGGATGTTTTTATGGAGATTTGTGAACTATGGACTGAAAAATTAAATTTAAGAATGTCTAACATTATAGCTGGATACTATGCAAATGCTATTTCAGAAGAGCAAGCTATACCAAAATTAAACTGAAATCTATTTGAATATGTATTTAAATATGGCAAGAATGATATGCAAAATATGATATACAGAATGTACAAAATGAAATAGATTGATGTCTTGATGTTTGAAAATAGCCATATAGTCATAAGAGAATTAAATCAGAAGAGTGATTTGGATAACTTTCTTTTAAACCGGATTTACAAAATAGATTTGTAAAATTTTGAAGCATTTGCTGAGAGGAGACAAAGACAAGAGGAAAATAAATCAAAGTTAAAAATATTATTAGGAGGCACTGAAAAAGATGAAATATGGAAAGATAGCATTTGTTGTACCGTATCTTAAGGAATGGTGGTAAATTGCCGAAATTGTTTGTAAATGTCGTGCTGAAGGAGGGCTGTTGTTTTTTTTCTTTCTTCTATTTATTTTCTTTTTCTGAACTTTTCATTTTTCTTTTTTAGTCGTATATTTTCTATAGTTTATATTAGTTTTTCCCTTTTTAATTGTAATCTTAACAAAAATAATTTTTTTTAAAAAAAATGTGAGGTGCAAATTTTTTTTAAAAAACAGAAAAATGGAAAAGAAAACAAATAATAAAATAAAAACAATTATGTAAAGAAATTACTTCCCTCAATTTCAGTAACCTTCTCTTAATATTCAACAAATGACCTCTTCTTCCCATAGCCCATCTCTTCTCTATAAACAAATTTCTGGTGACTTTAATGGAATTTTGCTGACTTCAGGACTAAAACGATGAAGCTTCATAGCCCGGCTTCCGACAAGCAAAGTTAGTGGGAAGTCAGCAGAAAGTCACAAGTCATAGTCACACGATTCTCCATTAACAACCCGTAGTAATTCGCTGAATGATTGCAGAACTGACGTAAGCTGGTTGCATCACATGACATTCCACTTATGACCACACTGCTTACTGACAAAGTTGCCATCCCAATTGCAGTTGGTGAATGAGGACTACTTGTGTTGCTAAGCTTTGTTTACCAATGGTTCGATTAAACCTCCAGAAGTCGACCCATTCTGGGATTGTATCAATTTGCCTCATCATGAGGCTGTGGTTTCTTCGAAGAACACAATCTGAGGGCAATCTCAAGAGTTCATGGTTTCTACAAGTTGAACACGTAATTTTAGGCATGGATCTGCCCAGTTCCAGCTGTGTGATGGATTCCCATTCAGGTGCACCAGTATAAAACACTGAATTTTAACTTTTTAAATGTTCATACTTGTTCAAGCATCAGAAATATACATCAGGGTCACTACATTCCAATCTAAAATGGTTCATATTAATCCAGATTAATTTTGTTTCATGTTAAAATGCCACAGTAGGAGTACCATGAAACATACAGGTTCTGTATTGACATATTTTTTAAAAAATCCAAAATCGCATTCTAAATTGTTAGCACTTGGCTTCTGCTTTATCCCTCTTTGTAAAATCTTGCATAGTGAAAGGTTCTGGAAAACTCAAATATTTGCAGATCCTTTTATGCTGCTTGATTAATTCTAAGGAAGACATTACCCAGCCATAAATTTTGCACTTAGTTATCTATACGTAACACCTCCAAACAACTTAAAGGTGTCTGAGGCTAATGTACTGTGATGATTAGCTTTCTGGTGAAACCCAAAGTCAAATTTAAAGTTGACTTTCAGCTTAATGGTAACCTTGAGCCAGTGAGTCCTCTTTACACATAATTTATCTTTCAAGACTGTTTATTGTGGAGATAACATGGGGAGAGATCTGTCCTGAGTGCCTAGAGGAAAGGCAGGATATAAATTTAATTACAAAGATGGAACTTGGCATCCAGATACAATATTATGACACAAATCAGTAATAATATCTTCTGGCTGTTAATTAGGCAAAGAGATCTCTTTAATCCTCAATTAACCCAATTCCCCTGCAGCTTCAGCAGAAAGGAAGTTTACCACCATCTGTTCTCCAGGGGTGTGGTAAGATCTCTCATGCCAATTCTTTGAATATCCCCTACCAAATTCAAAGCAGACATGCCGAAAACAGATCCACCTGTTCCCAGGTGGTTAACCCTCTGAACAGTTCTAAAATGTAAATGATGCTGGTTCTCTATCTTGATAGTGCCAGTTATCTTGACTCCTGGTTTCTAGAGAAGATCCTTCTAGCAGGTTATTTCTCTAATAACTTGGTGCCCTCTAGATGTGTTGGGACCATAATTCCCAGAATTGCCCATAATGGGTATTGTATAAAGTTCACCTTTTCATCTTTCTACCTACCTACAGTACTTATCTACCTACCTACCTCCATCCATCCATCCATCTCCCCTCCCCCCCCCCCCCCCCCCACCCACACACAAAACTAGAATCATGCAATCAAAATTTAGCAGCAGACTGCCATACAACAGTGTTGTATTCTCTGATTTTTATGGGGAAATGAAATAAAATAAGTTGTGTTAGACCCCACGAACTTAGAAACCACCAAAACAAAAAGCCCAATAAAGAACTAAAGGAAATACCTACTAAGATCACCTCCCCATCCTCTGTGACCACCAAAGGACAAAAGAACAACAGTAGCATCTATTCCCATCATGAAAAATATTGTGCCGCTGAAGTAAACCAACAAAAGGATTAATCACAGAGAAGATCCCATAGATTCAGATGCAAAAACAAAACAAAAAAGTTTAAAATGCAATAGGATTCTGAAGGATTGATAACCTGAACAAATCAGAAAGTTCTAAAGAACTTTGGGACATATTGCTATACCAGAGGCTTGGAAACTGAATTTTCTAGAAGCATGGATGGTAAAGTTGATGGAGCTGGCTGAGATGGTGAAATTGAGTGTTTTGATTAAGAAAAAACATTGATTAATTTTAAGGCTGACTGGAAACCCCTTTTAATTTTTTGTATGACAGAAAAAAATGAAATGATGACATATGGATGTGACAATTAGAAAAAAAATAGTCGATAATAGAAAAAATTAAAGTTATGTTGTAAACTTAGAATAAGAGCTTAATTTTATCTATTTTCATATTTCGGAATGTAAAATTTTTTATGTGAATTTATATTTATATTTGCAGTGAGGGAAAATCGTAACCATTTTGTATTTTTTTTTCTCTGCCTTGTTTGCTACATTAATTGTTTTCTGTAAGCTTTTAGAAACAGAATTGTTTCAGAGAACTTATAGAGAACAAAATAATCCTGTCAGTTTATTACGTTTAATGCTGCTTTATTTTATTTTAACATTCTAATTTTATACTATGGGCGTTGTATCTATTGTTAACTGCCATATAATTACTGTTAACTATCAACAGCCAGAAACAGGGGATAAACCTAACATAAATTTTAAAATGCCCAATTCTGCAGACACAAAAGGAAAGTTTGGATAGATTCTTATTCAAATTAAACAGATACCTAATACTCAGATGAAAACAGTTCATTCTGAGAGGAAAGGAATCAAATGTTAGAGTCCCTACTGAGGTTGAAGATAGAAAAATACAAAATACGAATTCCCGGATGGTTTAAAATAGCATTCTGCAATGGGTGTGCACATTTTAAATTTCCAGTTGTAGTAATGAATAAGTAGCTTGTGGATAAAGCATATGGACTAACTAGTCCACAGCTGCCCCCTGCAGCTTAATTTAACCCACCAGTTAAAGTAGCAATTGATTAGCTACGAGATGAGCTACGCTGCTGTTTTAAGTACTATTTTTGGTAGTCCCACAACCATTTGTCCATAGTTTTTTTGTTGTTGTTGTTTTTTGCGGGTCACTAACGCTTAGAGTAGAATAAGCATTGGTGACCTATTAGAATACCACAAGGAGCCTACAGGCCTCTTCAGCTGTTATTTGTCAAGTATGCAACAGCTGTTTATTCTTGTCCAGAAAGACATCCCCAACCTTACTCCGATAGTTAAATATAGATTATGTCCAAGGAATCCCCATTCATTAAAAGGGAGATTATTTTAAGCTTTAATCACCTGCTCAAATTCCTGTTAAACAAGACAAAACGAAGAATGTAGCTCGATCTGCCTTTGAAAGAGCAGCAATATTGAACAGTACCGATGTCCACAAACGGACATGAAAATGATAAAGAAACGAGCGCAGAATGAATCTTGTTCTGCCCAATGAACTTACGACCACAATTGAGCCCAAAGAGGCTGTTGCTAAGTGAGGCAGTTGTACACTGTTTTTAAGTGAATTTGGCTTCCCCGTTGACTTTGCTTGTCAGAAGGTTGCAAAAGGGAATCACAAAAACCCAAGGACACTGCCACTGTCATAAATATGCGACAGTTTCCAAGCATCTGAATTTTTTAAAAAAATATTTTTATTGTTTTATATCATACATTCCATTTCTATGTTGAGCAGTGTGTTCTCTAGGTGTCCATGGTGTTAACATACAAACATCATCGTCGTCACTATAACCATATACCCTGTTTTCCCGAAAATAAGACATCCCCTGATAATAAGCCCAATCAAGCTTTTGAGCGCATGTGCTGCAATAAGCCCCCCCCCCACCAACACCAAAAGTAAGCCCTCCCCGAAAATAAGCCCTCCCCGAAAATATTTAACCGCATGCGCAGCCGGTCCCCGCCATTTCCCCTGGTTAGGGTTAGGAAGACAGAGCTGGAAATCAGGTAAGACGGCAAGAGGAGCCCCTTCTTGCTCCATGGGCTCCAATAATAAAGCCAAGCGCTTATTTCAGGGTTCAAAAAATATAAGACAGGGTCCTCAGGGTGCCATCGGCCAAGTTATGTCGGCTGGCAACACCCAGGGGGAGGGCCTTCTCTGTGGGAGCCTCAGCCCTGTGGAATGAACTACCCCCGGAAATGCGTAAGATCTCCGACCTCCGGGTGTTTCGCTGTGCCCTTAAGACCCTGCTGTTCCATCAGGCTGGGCTATCAACGTAATTTTAAATCGGGTGTTTTAAATTTTGGGGGTTTTAAACTGAGCCGAAATTATTTAAAAATTTTAAATTATTTTAATTGATGTTTGTCTTGTGCTTTTAATAGGCTGTACACCGCCCTGAGTCCTTCGGGAGAAGGGCGGTATAGAAATAAAATAATAATAATAATAATAATAATAATAATAACAACAACTATTATTATTATTATTATTATTATTATTATTATTATTAATATATTATTTTCCAGGAAGCCTGGGTATATATAAACCAATATACGGTAATGTATAAATAAATATGCAATAATATCACATATATGTAATATATGTTACAACATATACTATCTTCCATCAAAGTATCAAGCATCTGAATTTTGATCACATGCTGCAACGGTCACCAGTGTAAAAGCCAATCCTAAATCACTTTTCTCAATCCTGTTGTAACTTCGAATGGTCACTAAATGAATTGTTGTAAGTGAAGGACTACATGTATATTATCCAAAAAAGGGTGCCGCTCCATGGTTCCTACCGGTCCTTGTTTCAGAATGCAGCTGGGATCATAAAGATAAGACCGATAACAAGTAGTCCTCAAGTTACAACTGTAACTGAGCCAGGTTGTAAATTGGTACGGTCATTAAGCAGCTCATCATGTGACCAGACCAGACTTGATGATCTTTTTTTGAATCTCGTTAACCAAACGCCATGACTGTTAAGTAAGCACAGCAGCTATTAAGTACACACTTCAGCTGATAACTCAAATCAATTTTAGCCAATGGGTATTTTTGCCAATAAAATAATAAATAACAATAGCCATAGCAAAGACTTATATACCGCTTCACAGTCCTCTCTAAGCGGTTTACAGAGTCAGCATCTTGTCCCAAACAATCTAGGTCCTCATTTTACTGACCTTGGAAGGCTGAGTCAACCTTGAGCCTGGTGAGAATTGAGTTGCCGAACTGCAGGCAGCTGGTAGTCAGCAGAATTAGCCTGCAGTACTGCATTCTAACCACTAGGCCACGATAAACTCTGGAAACTGGCAAACGAAATGTCAAAAATCGCAGTCATATAACTCTGAGATGCTGTAAACAGCCCCACAGGTAAGCCAGTTGCCAATTGCCCAAAGTGTGATCACATGATGTGTGTGTTTGTGTGCATGTGCAGCCAATGTAACTTCAAAATTAGACCGTAAGTAGCTTTTGGTAGGTCTGTTGTAACTTCAAATGGTTGCTAAGCAACTGATCTTAAGTCGAGGATTATCTATACCCAAAAAATATTAATTTCAGCATAAGCCTTGGTTTGCCCTATTTGTTTGTTATCTACCCAGGTTTTACGTGAAATTTAGACTGCACAAGACAACAAAAAGCAGTCCAGAGATGAGGTCATGCTGCTTACAAACTCTACATTGAAGTCTGTACAGTTTAAGAACAGAACACCGCTAAGTAGATCTGTTTTGTAGTCTCCGATGGAGGAATCAGAGAAATTTGGTTCTTTATTTGTTGTTCTGTCTTTCCTTCTTTAAACACAAGATCAAAACTGTTATTCCCTCCATCTAATCAGATTTTAGTCTCCGTACTGGCTTTTCTTTCCAGACTACATAGGAGACACTTGAAAAATAGAAGGTTCAGTTCAGAGCACTAATTACAGTTTCATCTTGGCACATGTACCTATTCATCTGCACAATAGTGTGTTAATTTAAACAACAGATTACTATTTCTCCCTGTCATTTTCAAAATTGTTCACCAGGTATAATTTAACATGATAGCTGAATTATTAGTTGCATGCAGTCTTCATGGCTCCTCACTCACTTACCAATTCCACTTATTTATCTGGAGATGCCCTACGTCTCCTGATAACTCTACCCATCACTTTACTAAAAGCAGGAATACGTAAAAGCTTGGAGTGATGTCGCAAAACACACCTTATTAGTACACTTCCCAGAGGTGACAAGACTGCTTCCTGGAAGGAAGCATGAACTAAAGCATGCACACACAACTGTGTGAGATTCAGGGGTGCTATTCAGCAGGTTCTGACAGGTTCTGGAGAACTGGTAGCGGAAATTTTGAGTAGTTCTGAGAACCAGCAAATACCACCTCTGGCTGGCCCCAGAGTGGGGTGGGAATGGGGATTTTGCAGTATCCTTCCCCTGGAGTAGGATGGGAATGGAGATTTTGCAGTATCCTTCCCCTGCCACGCCCACCAAGCCACACCACGCCCACAGAACCGGTAGTAAAACAAAATTGAATTCCACCACTGGTCAGATTGCTCTAACTTTTTCCTCTCCAGAATTTCGATAAATAGGAGTGGGAAACCCCTATCTTCCAAATGCAGATTCGGAGCTAGACTAGCTATCAAAAAAGATGATTTTACTCAAAGGAAGAGAAATTCGGGAGTTTTCTCCAGTCTGTGGTACATCAGCATTTCTTTTCAGCTGGTGCCAGGCTAACGCAGAGAATGTATAGATAATCCTCAATTTACGACCACAATTGAGCCCCAAATTTCCATTGCTAAGCAAGGTATTTGTTAAGTGAGTTTTGCCCCCATTTTATGATCTTTCTTGCCAGTGTTGTTGAGAAATCACTGCAATTGTTAAGTTAGTAACACCATTGTTAAATCAATCTGGCTTCCCCATTGACCTTACTTGTCACATGATTCTGGGACACTGCAACTGTCATAAATACATGCCGGTTGCCAAGTGTCCGAATTTTAATCACCTGATCATGGGGATGCTGCAAACAATGACTGTTAAGCATGAAAAATGATCTTAAATCACTTTTTTTCAGTGCTGTTGTAACTTTGAACTGTCACTAAACCGTGAACACCCAAGATAATGCAAAAATTGGCAATGAAATCTTTTTTTAATGTATGAACAACTGCAGACAACTCAATATGACCATGCATACGAATCCACTTAAAATCCAATTCTAGTTTTGGATTTTTTAAAAAAATGTTTTAATGCATTTTGAAAATCATTCACGTTCCTACAAAGAAGTGTGGAATCGCAAGAGTTATTTATAAGTTATCAATTGCACCCCTTTATTCAAAGCAAGCAGGTAAATTTCTTACGGAAAATATTCAATATAAAACTCTATTTAATAGAGCTTTGTTTACACACTATCTCCTCCTCTTCCCCCCTTCTTTCTGGTTTACAACACAGCTCCAAGCTTTTATGGGCAATCAGGGTGGATTTGCTTTAAATCAAGTCGATTTAAATCACTAGTAAAAAGGCTTGATTTAAATCAACTCGATTTAAATCATAATTTTTAAAGAACAACTGTCATCTCTGTCCCGCAGCGGCTCCTCCTCTGGCCTGCTGTTGAGTCGCCGACAGTCCCAATATTGCAGAATATACAGCCTCATGCTACATAACTAAGCTCCGTTTCATGCTGAATATACTAATATTATTAATGTATCTTAAATAGAAGAGTATCTTTGGATGGATTTTTACTTCAAAAGCATTTTATTAAAATTTAAATTTGATAAAAATAAAAAAAATCTGATTTAAATCAAAAAAATCTGATTTTTTTGATTTTTTTTTTTAAAAAATCATTGATTTTAATCCACCCTGTGGGCAATTCATCTAGGACCGGACTGTAAATAACAGTTCTTCATCGCCATCTCCTCCTTCCCTTTCATGTTTTTAACTAACTATGCAAAGCACCAATAAGGACACAAGGACACAGCCTGCATCCACACCCACATCCACCCTTCCTGGTACAGCACTAATGACAGGAAGGAAAAGGGAAGGAGTTGTTTGAGGAAGGACAAAAAGGAGCCAGCAGCTCATCCGATTTCTCTTCCTGTCCTAGACTACCAAAAAAACTGTCTTGGCTTCTCCACGGTAAAAATGAAAGGAAGGTAAAGAGAAAGGCAGCCTGGCTTTTTGGCAGCACCTAGTTGATATTGGCCAATCTCAAAAAGTTCAACGGAAGTAGACCTCATGGCAACAGGATGGGAGTCATCGAGAAATCCCAGCTCTGCATCCTAAAATGGGAAGTTGTATAACTTTTGACAACAGGCCAGTGACAAGCTCCTTGCAAGAAAAAACATACGCACAAAGTCATCAGAAATTGAGAATTCAGAGCCGCCGTTTGAAGGCTGATGTTGCCATAGCTGCCATTGTCCTCCGGCACTCTAGTACAGTCAACTATGGAAACTTTATGACCTGCTGGCAGGGATGAGTTCTAATTTTTTTTACTACTGGTTCTGTGGGCGTGGCTTATTTTGTGGGCGTGGCTTGATGGTCATGTGACAATTCTTTAGGATTCAGCAGAGGTACTGGTCTACCAGGCTTTTAACTGCTTGCAGAGTTGTACGGGTCTACTCATTCATTTTTGCAGGCACTGGTCTACTCATGTATCTTTGCAGGCACTGGTCTACCCATTTTTTAAATTTTTTTTTTAAATTTATATTTATATGCCGCCCTTCTCCGGAGACTCTGGGTGGCTTACAATGCGTTAAGCAATATCCTTCATACTTTTGTATATTTATACAAAGTCAGCTTATTGCCCCCACAAACTGGGTCCTCATTTTACCCACCTTAGAAAGGATGGAAGGCTGAGTCAACCTTGAGCCTGGTGAGATTAGAACTCGCAGTAATTGCAGGCAGCTGGATGTTAAATGCTGCCTTTAGTAGGAGGCATTAGCCTGCTATGCCACTCAGGCTCCTTTTTTGCAGGCACCGGTCTACTCATGTATTTTTGCAGGCATTGGTCTACCCATTTATTTTTGCAGGCACCGGTCTACTCATTTGTTTTTGGAGGCACCGGTCTACCAAACTGCCTTTTAACCACTGATCAGCTGTAGGATGGCCCTTTGAAGCCCCGGGGCAAGAGTTTAAACAGTTTTTTTCCTTCTAACCCATCAGCTGGGACTCAGGAGGCAGCAATAGATTGGGGATGGGGCCAAATAAAGCCTTCATACTTTTGTATATTTATACAAAGTCAGCTTATTGCCCCCACAAACTGGGTCCTCAATTTATCTACCTTAGAAAGGATGGAAGGCTGAGTCAACCTTGAGCCTTGGTGAGATTCGAACCTGCAATAATTGCAGGCAGCTGGTGTTAATAACAGGGTGCTTTAGACCACTGTACTATCCAAGGCAGTATCCTTCCCCTGCCATGCTCACCAAGCCAAGCCCACCAAGCCACACCACGCCCACCAAGCCACGCCCACAGAACTGGTAGTAAAAAAAAATTGGATTTCACCACTGCTTCAAGATTGCAAAATTGACCAGGAATTTCAACAGCAAAATCTCAACTTTCACATCCAACTTCATCTCTCAGAATTCTTGGGAGAAATAACTGCAAATCAGTTCCAATGAATTTCATTTTAAAGGAAAAATACACTGCATTGTGCCTGAACAGTTACAAATACCAAGAGTGCCAAGAAAAATCTCCAAGGCTGAACTAACCACATCACTTTCTTGTAGTAGGCAACTAAGTAGTATGCACCTAGAAGCTTCTCAATGCCACACAGCATCAAAGCACTGTTGTGCCAACACACTGCAGTAGCAGTTCTAGTTGAAATACTTTTAATGCAGGGATTCTGAAAATCAGATGTGCCAAGACAAAGACTTAATTGGTGTTCCCCAAAATTGTAAATTCAGAAATTGTTAAGATTCTTGGAAGAGAACTGATTACACGGGCATGCAAACAGCTTCCCTACAAATTTTAGTTACAAGAATAATGATGCTTGTGTTCATTCACACCTTTTAATAATTCTTCGTATGATTTCTTAAATAGTTCTTTTACATTTTGGTAACAGTACTGAAGTAATTATGATTCTATGTCCAGGTGCCAGGTTCTACGACAGTGTTTCTCAAACTTGGCAACTTTTAATGAGGTGAACTTCAACTCCCAGAATTCCCAAAGCTAGCTAGGAAATTCTGGGAATTGAAATTGATACGTCTTAAAAGGTGCTGAAGTTGAGAAACAATGGTTTATGACAGACTGACGGCCTGTGGGCCGGATGCGTCATGCACAGGCCACGCCCACCCGAGTTCTGCAAAGACAAAAAACGCCACAATACATCACGTGATGCCATCACATTTGACACATTTCGACAAGTTTGACGCGTGGTCTATGATATGAACATCTTTGCAGCCAATCGTAAGTCTGGAAAGAGCTCATACAGCCACCCTGTGTGTTTCCACCAAGTTATAACTTCCAACATGACAAGCAAGGGAGAATTATTATTAAATAAATGGAGGGGTCTGTGTTTCATTTAGCCTAATTTTATTCTTAATTCCATTTAATAAATTTGATTTGTCTTTGGCCTTCACTCCAGATGGTAGCCCTTGACATATGTCATCCAAAAGATGACTGAGGACTCTTACCTGACCATCTCTTTTAAGAGGGATGCACAAATATATTAATTACAGAAGTAACCCCATGCCGTCAACCAGCTACTTAGCAACTCAACAGCGCACCGTAATTTGTGCTAAAGATGTTAAATCACTTACTGCATTATGCAGTTTCAGCTGCATTACTAGGGCTGCCTTTGTGCTATCTTCTCTCTTCTTTGTGCCGTTGATTTTATTTTGTTTTGTGATACTGCAGTGTTCTCTGATTAATGACTGCATGCCTCAACTGACTCAGGGAAAAACAAAGACAACTTAACAATGAAAACAGCTCTCTCTTCTCAAACCATTCACATTTCGAACAGCAAAAATACAAGTATCTCGGGAATACAAAACACCTACCTGCATTTTTAAACCACTGCTTGTTGACTAAACCTTAAATAGCTGAGTTCATGCACTGCATTAGTTTCCCACAGCTTACATCTAGGTGCAGCCAATATGCTAAGTCACCCTGTGGCTTCCCTGGCTTAAATGTGTTGGCCGAATGCTGCTATGAGTGATATCATACCCATTGCTAAGAGAAAGCAAATTAATAATTTCAGAATACAGGTAGTCCTTGACTTACAACCACAACTGAGCCCCAAATTTACGTTGCTAAGTGAGAAATTTGTTAAGGGGTTTTTGTCCCCACGCTACAGCTTTTCTCGCCGCATTTGTTAAGTGAATCACTGCAGTTGTTGGTTTAGTAACACGGTGGTTGTTAATCAAACTTGGTTTCCCCATTGATTTTGCTCGTCAGAAGATCGCAAAGGGTGATCACATGATCCCGGGACACTGCAATGGTCATAAATGTGAGTCAGTTGTCAAGCATCCGAATGTATATCACACGCCCCCAGGGACGCTGCAACGGCCATAAATGCGAGAAATTGTTGTAAGTCACTTTTTTCGGTGTCGTTGTAAACTTTGGTCAACTAAGTGAACTGTTGTAAGTCGAGGACTATCTGTAATCATCCCCATCTTCTGAAAGTTTGCTCATTGATGGCTTATAGACACATTTTATCCACCGGAAGTCCTTGACTTACAACCTTTAGTTTGGTGACCATTCAAAGTTACAACGGCACTGAAAAAAAGTGTCCTACGCCTGGTCCCCACACTTAACCAATGCCCCATCCCCACAGTCATGTGATCAAAATTTGGGTCGCTTAGCAACTTGGTCGCAGCATGCTGGGAGTTGTATGATCACCATTTGCAACCTTTCCAGGTGACTTCCAATCAGCAAAGTCAATGGGGGAAATCTGAATTCGTTTAATGACATGATTCACTTAACAACTGCAATGATTTGCTTAACAACTTTGGCAAAAAAAAGAAGCTCATAAAATCAGCCACGATTCCCCTAACAAAAGCAATAGCACTTACTTATATACCGCTTCACAGTGCTTTACAGCCCTCTCTAAGCGGTTTACAGAGTCAGTATATTGCCCCCAACAATCTGGGTCCTCATTTTTACCGACCTCGGAAGGATGGAAGGCTGAGTCAACCTTGAGCCTGATGACATTTGAACTGCCAAATTGCAGGCAACCGGCAGTCAGCAGAAATAGCCTGCAGTACTGCACGGTACCACCGGGGCTCAACAACCTCCTTGCTTAGCAATTCTGGTCCCAACGATGGCTATAAATTGGGGTCCACTTGTAAAATTTCACCTTAAATTTGGTTTAGGTTTGGCATGTAATGGAAAGAACTTCAGGGTTTGTTTTTTTAAATAAAGGGTAAAATATAAAGACTGTAGATTCCATCCATCCATATCCATAATTAAAAAGGAGAGTACACATATACATCCCGTTCAGAGATGACATGAAATCTGAAGACCAGTTTCAACTAAAGTGGCATAAACACTTCCACAAATACAGTGTGGAAAATGGTTGTAAGTCCCTTTTTTCAGTGCCGTTGTAACTTCGAACTGACACTTAACTAATAGTAGCCACCTGAGGACTATCTGTAAATCCTATTCAGAGAGTAGAAATATTGAAAACGCCGCTTCAACCATGCTGTTTTAACTCTCTAATGTTATTTATTTCTAGCCTAACAAAGTAGATGCGTTTTCCACAACTTCTCCTTGATCCAGTCAACATGTCCCAAAACAGGCACTGATAAGTTGTTGTTTTTTCCCAAACATACCATGGACTCACTCAATGTTTTCTGCTGATAACTGAAATTACATTTTATGAGCTGCCAAACGGATTTGCTAAAGCTTTCTGGTGGTTTCTGAAGAGATGAGAGGGAACAACAAAGTAAAGAGTGTATTTTGTTAGCCACCCACAGAATCCATGTGGTGTGGAACTTAAATGCATCGAAAATAAACAGAGCAAATTAATAGGTTGCCCAACCTGCTTTCTCAAAAGAAAAAGAAATAAATAAACCCTTCAATTTATTGTCTAGACAAAATACATACAACAGCGTGCAACTGGGCTATCCTTTAGTAATTTATTCATCGGAAGGGGTTTTGTTTCATTTTCGGCATGTTGTGTGAAGTCAATCCCTGCGATTTACTCCACAAAGCATGATTAAAACAAACCATGGTTAAGTGTTATGTGTTAACTGAGCCACTGGGTTCCACAAACAAAGACTCAAGACCTTCAAGAGATTATTACCATGTCAAATGTTTCTGTTAATGTGGATCGTGCAATAATTTAAGCAGATCTTTATCTATTATTTATAGATAAAGGCAGTGGTGAAATTTAAAGTTTGTTACTACTGGTTCTGTGGGCGTGGCTTGGTGTGTGGGGGTAATGTGACTGGGTGGGCGTGACCAACTTTTTTTTTTTACTTTTAAAGCATTTTTTTCTACAACCTCTTCAGATGAAGAGGTTGTAAAAAATGATTTTAAAAGCCTCTGACAATTAGGCAACTCACCTGGGATCATCAGAGGCTTTTAAAAGCATTTTTTTCTGCTTTTAAAAGCCTCTGACGATCCCAGCTGAGCTGTGTGATCATCAGAGGCTTTTTTTTTTACTTTTAAAAGCATTTTTTTGGCCGAAGAAATTGTAGAAAAAATGCTTTTAAAAATAATTTTTAAAAAAGCCTCTAATGATTGTGCGGCTCAGCTGGGCATGGGAGAGGGCAGGGATTTTTGCTACCAGTTCTCTGAACCACCCGCATCCATCGCTACCGGATCAGGCGATCCGGTCTGAACCAGGAGCATTTCACCTCTGGATAAAGGGCAAGAACCACACCACTTTTCTGAAATCCAGCCACTTATGATTTGCAAGTAATCCTCAACTCACAACCAGAGGTAGTATTCAGCCGGTTCGGTAGTAGAAATTTTGAGCAGTTCAGAGAATCAGCAAATCGTACCTCATGATCAAAGTCCGGACACTTGGTGTATATATTTACAACAACTTCAGCACCCCATGGTCACGTAATTGCCATTTGTGACCTTCCCAGACGGCTTCCGACAAGCAAAAATCATTGGGCATTAACAATTGTGATTCACTTATAACAACTGCCGTGATTTGCTTCACAATCATGACAAAAAAAGATTGTAAAATTGGGTGCAGCTCACTTAACAACCGCCTTGGCTTAGTAACAAAAATGCTGGTGGTAAATTGAGGACTACCTGTTAAGCAGCATCTTAAGATTCTATTTCGGCTATTTGGGTATTTAAAAGACGGTTATTAAAAGCCGACTGCAAAAGAACCCAGAGACCCCAAACATCTTCCAAGCTCAGGGAGAACCAACCAAATCAACTATTTGCGACAAGCTGCCAAGTTAAGCAGCATTCTTATCTTCTCATCTGTTAATTGCCTAAGAAAGACTTCTGCTCACTAGAAAGCCAACAGCAAGATGTGCTTTTAGAATTATAATTAGTCCTCTTATTTCAAGAATCATGGTGGCATCAAATCTACTGGCACAGACAACATCTAAGCCTCAGTTATCTGCTGGTAGATTTACTGAACATTTCTTTCCGCCCCCCCCCCCCCACAGGACTATTAGCCTTACAACTGGTAATTGCAAGTGTGTAAGGATACTTCATGCACATTCTTTCATGTGCAGCTGGAAAGTCCATCCTCACCACCACAAAATGCCTCCAGCTATCCTCGTCTTATCCCCAGTCTCATGATTATCTGTGTCATTCATCTGTTTCTTATGCACAATCTTTGAAAATTCATTTTCAGTTGGCCTAAAGTCAACAGTGTACTCTCAGAGACCTGCCAGTGCCAATTGTGAAATAAAGGATGGAAAACTCTTCAGTAAAGCATATCTGAATTCAATTTGATGGAATAAACACCTTTTCTATTGCATTTTAAGACGAAGCTGCAACAACGAATTCACACCCATGGCTGAATACTCAACTGAATACCTCGGTACTCAACTGTGTTGAAACTCATTCAATTGGGTATTTGACACATTTTTGATGCAAATGTTTTGTCCCGGTACTCATTGTTTGTTTGGTAGTCAACACACAAGCTAGAACTTGCTGGTGTCGACTGCCTTGTGACTCACTATATTATTCCTTATGGAAAAAAAATTGTTTGGTACTTATTGTTTTGGCACCTCCCAGAACCAATTAACAATGGTACCGAGGTAACACTGTATAGGAACTACAGATGGTGAAATGCATGAATTCTTCACCTATAAAATCAGGGTGGATTTCAATCATCCTTCACTATACCTAAATGCAACCAGAAAACACGGAGGAAGGGATTTCCTGTCACCATAACAAATTTCAGTCGATACACAAATAAACCAAGGGTCTCTTCCAAGGGTGGAATTCAAAATTTTTTACGACTGGTTCTGTAGGCGTGGCTTGGTGTGGCTTGGTGGGCATGGCAGGGGAAGAATACTGGAAAATCTCCACTCCCATCCTACTCCAGGGGGAGGATACTGCAAAATCTCCATTCCCACTCCACTCCAGGAGAAGGATACTGCAAAATCCCCATTCCCTCCCTACTCCTGGGGGAAGGATATTGCAAAATCTCCATTCTCATCCCACTCTGGGGCCAGCCAGAGGTGGTATTTGCCAGTTCTCCGAACTACTCAAAATTTCTGCTACCGGTTCTCCAGAACCTGTCGGAACCTGCTGAATTTCCCCCCTGGTCTCTTCCCAAATCCCCAGACTAAAAAAATTCCTCCATTTGCAAAACCTTGTATGTTTTAATGTATTTATAGTTCGTTCATAATCAACCAAAGCTGGTACTTATATAAAAAAATAATCATCAGAACACAAAATCAAATAACAGCATTTAGTTTGCTGCTTGTGAGCTGAGCAGAAGCAGGACACTGTCCTTTCTGTGCTGTTCTGAATGATCCAAATAAGGAGAATATGTAGTTTAAGTCCGATATAACTTCCCCGGGGGGGGGGGGGGGGGGGGGGGGGGCCAATTCACTCTATTTTGTTCTCTTTCCCAGACATATATAACTTACATCATTTATTGAGATGTCACAAGGCTAGAAAATGCAAACCAACAGGGCCAGCCCTCAAATCAGCAGAGGGATGAAGATAATACAGCAGGAGAAGATAGCACTTAGCAATAGCACTTGGACTTACATACCGCTTCCTAGTGCTTTTACAGCCCTCTCTAAGCAATTTACAGAGTCGGCATACTGCCCCCAACAATCTGGGTTCTCATTTTACCGACCTCGGAAGGGTGGAAAGCCGGTCAGGATCAAACTCCTGGCTGTGGGCAGAGTCAGCCTTGCAATACTGCATTCTAACCACTGCGCCACCAGAGCTCATCTATTGTCTTGCCTCACATAGGAATCCTGTTTTTTATGTTTATTTATTATTTATTTATTAATGAGATTTATATGCCATCCTATCTCCAGCCGGACTCAGGGCGGCTCACAACAGTTTGTTTTTTTTTTAATTTGATTTATATGCCGCCCTTCTCCGGAGACTCAGGGCGGCTTACAATGTGTTAAGCAATAAGTTAAGAAACATCTAATAAAAAGTTAAAGAAATTAAATCCAACTCTCATAATTTAACAGTTAAAAATACAATTAACACTAACAAGTTAAAATTAAATTAGAATTAAAACCCCATCAGTCCAGGCCGGCCAAACGAAACAGCCACGTTTTCAGGTCGCAGCGGAAAGAGCGGAGGTCAGGGGCCACCCGGAGCTCCAGGGGCAGTTGATTCCAAAGGGTAGGTGCGCCCACACAGAAAGCCCTCCCCCTGGGGGTCGCCAGCCGACACTATCTGGCTGACGGCACCCTGAGGAGGCCCTCTCTGTGGGAACGTGATGGGCAGCTGTTGCTGGCTGCAAATGGTCCCCCAAATATCCCGGGCCTAAGCCATGTAGGGCCTTATAGGTAATCACCAGCACCTTGAATATCCCATCTGTTCTTCTTCTCCGCTGAGGGCAAGAGTCAGAAAAGGGGTGGGCAACACAAACCCCACCCTCGAATTCACAACTTTTTCAGTGAAGCCCACCTGCCCAGGGGTTTGCGTCAATCTACTTCACACCAAAAATTACGATATACATCCTAATCAAAGGGCTGCCATTCGCTTGTCTTGGCATCTCTTCTTTCCCGCCAGCAAAGGTGCCTTTATCGCGAAAGTCAAATATTGTGTGATGCTTCCTTCCTGTCGGGGAAAAAAATGAGGGTGGGCAGGAATCACAACATGCCGGATCGCACCATACTGTGAAATCAGCTCAAGACGAACTCCAAGGATGAACTCTCAAGTCAGTTCTTCAATATTAGTTTCTATAGTAACCGGTCCCTAAGCCCAGACACTCGCAGCAGGGAATAATGCAAATTTTTTTCCCCCATTTTGCTTAGAAAGAAGTGCTACGATAGGAGCTGAGGAAAACCTTTCCAAACGCCGCCATTGCAAAGAGAAGCAGTTTCTTCTGCCCACTGCCAGTTACCCAGGGAGATACCAGCTGGTTGCATATTAATGCCCTTTCGTTTTTAAAAGGACGTTGGCCCTACCGTTGAAAACAGGCCCTCATCCATCGGTATTAGTTGACAACTGTGAATATTTTAAATAATCTTCATTAATCAATGGGATTTGGGTCTCATAAAATGAGAATTTTATGTGGCTGACCTATATAAATGAAATTCTGTAGTGAGCTAACTTGCATAACTTATCTGTTGCTGCAGTGTACTTTAAAATTAATGAAGAACTGATTTCACACAGAGGAAATTTTAAAAAAAACCTCTTATCTATTGAAGTTTAAACTGGATCCCTTAGCTCTCTTATTTAGCCTTCTCGTAATGGAGCTTTGGGCAAACATGAAGTCTATGATCTTCCAATACAATAGTCAATGTAGATATTCTGATTACACGAAGCAGCTGAAGCCTTGTACACTGCTCACTGCAAAAATCAATACAGCGATGAAATATACCTAAAATCATTTTCCCTAGTCATGAAGCTTAATGCCCTGCTTATTTGCTTCATGTGGAAATAATAATAATTATTTTTTAATATTTTTTTTAGCAATGCAGAAGGCAGCAATGTTCGTATTGAATTTTTCAAGCAACAATTCAATCAAGACAAAATAGTTGGGTTGCCCATGAACCAAATCCATGACATCGGCATAAAAACATTCCTCAACAAAATAACTTTTGGAATCTAATCCTCATTAATCGGAGGTAGCATTTGGAAATGGAATGGGGTTAGCGTTTACAGTAGAGCCTTAAACAACCTGTTCTTTCAGAGAGAGAAAATATAACCACAATCTCAAGAAAAATCTTGAGATTTTTCTGTCATCTATTTCTTTGGCTCAGGGAAAAAGCCAGTTTTGCCTGTGAAAATGGGGGAAAAGGCTTGTTTCATAGACACTGCAATCCATCTTGAACTGTACGGTATTTGGTGGGCTTCTCTCTATTGAAAATGCTCCATTCATCAGAGTACAGATAATGCAGGAACCAATAGCAAGGAAAGGAGGGGAGGAGGGGGGAGGACGAGAGAAGAAGAGAGAAAGGAGGGGAGGAATGAAAGGAAGGAAGAGGGAAGGGGAGGAGGAAGGGCAAGAAAGGGAGAGAGAAAGGAGGGGAGGAATGAAAGGAAGGAAGAAGGAAGAGGAG
>WNWU01000003.1:56426692-56459421 GCA_012654045.1 Ptyas mucosa
GGAGGAATGAAAGGAAGGAAGGTGGAAGGGGAGGAGGAAGAAGGAAGGAAGGAAAAGAGGGGGAGAGGAAGGAGGGGAGGAATGAAAGGAAGGAAGGTGGAAGGGGAGGAGGAAGGAAGGACAAGAGAGGGAGAGAAAAAGGAGGGGAGGAATGAAAGGAAGGAAGAGGTAAGGAGGAGGAAGGAAGGAAAAGAGGGAGAGAGGAAGGAGGGGAGGAATGAAAGGAAGGAAGGAGGGGAAACGAGGGGGGGGAGAAGGAGAAGGAAAAAAGGCAGGTGCAGAGAGGAAGCCTTGTTGTGACAAGTTGATTCTTGACACAAAACAGCAAGATAAATAACTGACTTGTGAAAAACCTGGTGCACAGAAAAAAAACCAAAGATAGATTATGTGGCGTGCCTACGATGCAGCTGAGCATACAAATAAGGAGCACATCATGAGTAAAGTGTTCCACAGTGATCAACCTTGCACATGCACGGAACAAACCTCCGCTAATGAGCAAGACTTTTTGTACAACAGGAATGTGTTAAAATACACAAGAGGCCTTAATCCTCCAGGGATAAAGGGAACATCAGAGAGCAGAGCTCAAGAGTAGCTTTGGAAGGAAGATAGCATCGTAAGAGAAGGAAATGCCTAAGCAAGAAAAATCAGTGCCACTGGCCATTGTGTTCAAGGATTAAATAAAGCTGCTTTTGATGTGCCAACCCTTAAGTGAAGCTTCCCCAAGCCCGTCATCTTAGAACTTCTTATATCCCTGACCTTGTTTTGTGCACAAATGATGCCTGCAGAAGGGTGCCCATCCAATTCAATTTTTATGGTTTAATTTGCATCACAAATCAGAGGCTGTGCCAAGAATTCTGGGGTTTTTTTTGTTTTTTAAAAAAAAAACAAACTGGGATTTTTAAAAAGAGGGATTTTTGTGTATTCATGTGAATGAAATTTGGCCGGCATTTATGCTTCATTTGGCTGCATCTTTTTCCTGCCTCAGGCTTTGTCCAATTCCTTGAAATATTTGCTTCTTCCTTATGAAATTGTTGATTCAAGTCCTTGACCTAAAATCAGTGATGAAGCTTGCAGGTTATTAAAAAAAGAAAGACAGACCAGAAAAAAACAGAAAAGCTGGAAAAGGTACAGGCAGTCCTTGACTTATGACCACAATTGAGTCTAACATTTATGTTGCTAAGTGAGACAGTTAAGTATGTTTTGCCCCCATTTTATGATCTTTCTTGCCACAATGGCTAAGTGAATCATTGCATTTGTTAAGTTAGTAACATGATTAGGGCCTGGTGGCTCAGCAGACTAAAAAGCATTGTGATTAACACCAGCTGTCTGCAATTACTATAAGTTCGAATCTCACCAGCTCAAGGTTGACTCAGCCTTCCATCCTTTCTAAGGTAGGTAAAATGAGGACCCGGTTTGTGGGGCCAATAAGCTGACTTTGTATAAATATACAAAAGTATGAAGGCTATTGCTTAACGCATTGTAAGCCGCCCTGAGTCTCCGGAGAAGGGCGGCGTATAAATTAAATTAAAAAAAAAAAAAAGATTGATGAGTGGCTTCCATATTGATTTTGCTTGTCAGAAGATTGCTAAAGGTGATCACATGATCCTGGACACTGCAAGTGTCATAGATACAAGCCAGCTGCCAAGCAACCATCATCAGGACCCGGGTACCTTCGAGACCGACTTCTGCCACCAATAGCCTCCCACCAGCCAGTTCGCTCACACAGAGAGGGTCTCCTCAGGGTGCCATCGGCCAAGCTATGCCAGCTGGCGACACCCAGAGGGAGGGCCTTCTCTGTGGGGGCCCCAGCCCTGTGGAATGAACTGCCCCCGGAAATGCGTAAGATCTCCGACCTCCGGATATTTCACTGTGCCCTCAAGACCCTGTTGTTCCGCCAGGCTGGGTTATCAATGTAAAAATTTTAAATCGGGTGTTTTAAATTTTTGGGGTCTTAAACTGAGCCGAAATTATTTAATAATTTTATTTATTTTAATTGGTGTTTGTCTTGTGCTTTTAATAGGCTGTACACCGCCCTGAGTCCTTCAGGAGAAAGGCAGTATAGAAATAAAATTATTATTATTATTATTATCATAAATACAAGCCAATATTTTGATCACATGACTGTGAGGATGCTGCTATGGTTGTAAGTGTGAGGGAAAAAGTCATGTGCCTTTTTTTCAGCCATTGTAACTTCAAACAGTCACTAAACGAAAGGTTGTAAGTCAAGGACTACTGGTATAAAGAGGGACAACCAAAAACTTTATGTAGCCACGATGGAACACTTACCCAAAAACCTCTACAATGATTGTGAGGATTGGTAGCCTGGAATGGAGGTAGATTCTTGGCAGGGGTATATAAAATCACGGAATGTGGAAATTGCAGTGTTTTTCGAACCTTCTTTTGCAAGGCTACAACTCTATGGTATGCACTAAAGTATCGTTAAATGCAGGGATCTTGTCAAGCACCAGGAAATTAGGAGATTTCCAGCAGTTCAAATGAGCATAAAGGTTTACTGGAAGCTTAAGCTCTCTATAAGAATCTGAACTACTAACAGTCAAGGGAGATGAGCGGGAGATAAGAAAGCAATTCCCTGGACTTAAGATCTCTTGTGGGAGCACAGGGACTCATGACTAATGACATGTTTGACCCCTCCCTCGGGCTCCGCCTGCTGATCTCCTACAGAACCCAAAGTCAATAAAAGGAAGAACATGGCATTCATACCCATCAGATGCCCAAATTAGTAATGGATTTGGCTATGAAATCAAGAGCTATTTAATATCCGTATACCGCCATAAGAATCACAGACAACACGAATACTATCTGCTGAGAAGTAATAATGAAACTAAACGAACACGCTGCTTTCCTTTAATAATTAGCAGCAAGTACATGTTTTTGGCAACCGTTGCCATCCCATGTGTCAGATTCATGAAAAGAGAACCTTCTTCTGTTCGGTTGCATCAATTACTGTTGCCATGGCACCCATTACCTGATTTCTAACGCATCAAAAATTGATGGGGAAACAAGACTGGAAAGTAACAAAGCCCTGTTTTCTCAGGGGGGAGAGGGGGGGGAATAGCCCTAATTATAAACATTTTAGAAATTGAGATTTCCCCCCCAACCTTTTGTTAAGGTCAGATGTAAAATTCAAGCGTTTGAAAAAGCTGTGAATTTTACACTTTCCAAAACGCAGGGTTTGCTTTCTCCTTTGAACTGCCACCTTCATCCCTTGAAGGTTTGTTTTAGGAAAGCAGAAAACCTCCCACCTTGGAAAAAAAAAATTGGCAAGTCCAGGAAGGTAAACAGGATTTCAAAATAGTAGCTGCAAGAAAAGTTCCCGAAATGTCAGCCTCAAAACAAAAAGAGGCATGACCAATGAAAAAGAAACACAAGGGGGAAAGCAGAAAGCTGCTTTTAATCACGATGTATTTTTTTTTTGCACACCGCGTTTTATCTCTAAATGCAAGGCCTGATCCTTTCTGTAGCTTGCACGCTTCTGAAAAATGACTGTTAATGGTGCACTTTGGGCCAATACCATCAAGGGAATTGAAAGCAGCTCAACTGAGTTCATGCTAAGCCCCATTTATGCAAATAGATATCTAGGGAATGTTGCAATGGGTCCCAGGCCGGAGGGAGGGGGGGAAATAATATCCTAAACCAGAACACAAGATCTCATTTCCAAACAGAAGTCTTAAGCAATTTAGAAAGTGCTGGGCAGATTTCCCCTTTTTCAGCGTTCCGTCGAAGGAATGCTGACAAAGCTTAGATCTTCCCGTCTTCCTTACATAAACAAGGACTTGAGTCTATCGTAAACATTTTCTTTAAGAAATCTGAAAAAGGGCACCGTTCAGGATTAAAGAGATTAGAAGATATCAGATAATTCAGGCAGCTTCAACTGGATAAATCTCAAAATTCAAATAAACACCATGCTTTGTAGGCGAAAAATTTACCCTATCACCTTAATCTCAAGAAAAAAGATGAGTAGGCAATGGATTGCATATATTTCTGGCCAGGAATGACAAGATTATCTCATTGCTGTATCTATTGTTGTTAGTTATCGTTCATTGCTATTCTGTATTGCTCCAAAAGCTTGAAGAAAAATGAAGGGACTCTTCATGCAAGTTACAAGCCTGGGATGGGGAAATAATTCATTGAGCATTTGTGGCTAAGAGCAGACATAAACCTGGTTCTCCTCAGTAGTTCCAATCCACGTCTCTAAACATCACACATGTGTTGTCATGTCACACTAAGCCTGCTTTATTTAACTGTTATATAAATTATGCTTTGTTTGGCTGAATTTGCAGGCTACAATAAAAATAAAAAAATTATATAGGTAGTCCTTGACCTATGACCAATTGTTTAGTGACCAGCTGAAGTTATGACAAGTCTTCTCAGGGCTACTTACAATTCAAAGATCTGACTCCACCCGCTCCAGTAGTCACATGATTGCATTTTGGGTGCTCAACAATTGGCCTGCATTTATGGTCAAGTGCAGTGGTGGGTTTCAAAGTTTTTTACTACCGGCTCTGTGGGTGTGGCTTGGTGGGCGTGGCATGGCTTGGTGGGTGTGGCAGGGAAAGGATACTGTAAAGTCTCCATTCCCACCCCACTCCAGGGGAAGGATACTGCAAAATCCTCATTTCCTCCCAATCAGCTGGGACTTGGGAGGCAGAGAATAGATGGGGGCGGGGCTAGTCAGAATTTTTACTACCAGTTCTCCAAATTACTCAAAATTTCCGCTACTGGTTCTCCAGAAGTGGTCAGAACCTGCTGAAACCCACCTCTAGGCACACACCCACGAGCGAACTAGTAGCGACGGGATTTGAAACCCACTACTGAGTTAGACTTGGCCCGCTTGTGGGATCGCAACAACTCTAAGCTAATGACACGTTTAACTCCTCCTCCAGCTCTGACTGCTCTTCTCCTACACTTATGTCTTGTTTACATATACTAGTAATCTGACCTGCACATTCTTTTCATTTCAAGTAGCACAAATATGCATCCTATTGCTTTAATACGAAACAATTTACTTTAGATTTCGTTTCTACAATATGCACCTTCTTTACGCAACATAACCTTTTCCAAGAATCCAAGGCTTCCAAAGAAGGAAGGAAAGTCTGTTGGAGAGTTTATGTATTACGTTTTTAAAGGTCCACAGGGAAAAAAGCATCCATGTTGGTTACCATAGCGACTGTTTAACCTATTGAACTGGAAATATCCTCTCAGGAAAAGCTCCTGGGCCGTATTAATTGGGACTGTGTGAACTCTCAGCTAGCTCTAGTCTTAATTTAAGAAAAAATAATAATCAATGAATAAGAATAGACAGAGTGCCTGTTATGTTGTGGGCAGCTTCCTCTCCCACTAATTAAGATTAATACACGTTTCTTTCAGCCAAGAAAAAAAAAATGCAAAGTCACTGGATTCCAACTGTTAACTAAAGATTAAACACCCTGATTTCTTTCATTCTTTAATTCCTCCTCTTACAAGAGGATCGAATTAAACAGTCATTGTCAGCAAACAAAGAAAAAAGAAAAGCTGGACACGGTTTTATAAACTGCTCATGCATTGAACCAAACCTTTTCCACTGCAGAAATATACATGTTCAAAATTGTTCAGTTTTTTAATTATTAGGTTATGTTAAGTGATGTATTCCAGTGATGTGTTTGTTAGGTGAGTGTGGGTCCTCATCCAAGATACTATTTTATAAATTTTAAAAAATATATATTTATCTAATTTAGATAAATGCTCATTACTGGACAATTCAACATCTTGTAGGAAAGATTAGCCACAGAAAATGTATGTAAGGGGAACCAGGCCACAATGTTAATCTAAAATATAATTTAATTTAATTGGGAAAGGGTTAGTTTTTCCTTAAGCCATTCAACCACACTCAAAGCTACAGATCTAAGTTTCCAAATTATGCTTTGTACAAACCAGTATCTGCAGGATCCTTGATGCTCTCTAAGCCTGCTTGTTTTCATGCAGACGTTTCATTACCAAACTACATAACATCATCAGTGCTAACCTAGCACAGATGCTTTACCTAGTTTGATAATGAAATGTCTGCAAGAAAACTACCAAGGTCAGAGAGCACCAAGTTCCATCCTGAGCTATAAGTGCTTTCTTCTATTGAACCAGTCACTTTGATACTGAAAAGCCCAACTGGACCCAAAAACAATAAAAAGTTATGTCTCTCAAAGCATCTGATTGGTCTTTGCATGGAAGAAAATGGACTTACAATGCACATTGTCCAGAATCATCAAAGGTATTTTCCGTAGCCTCTGTTCTCCATAAAGATTAAAATGTTTTCTTAAAGGATTGATTGATTGATTGATTGATTTGCACTTTCCCTGAAATTTAGAGATACTGCAGGTTCTCTATGTAGAAAAAAGTCATATGGTACAAATCCATGTACCGTAATTCATAATTTTCAGCACCATCGTAATTCTGAAATGGTTTTCAAATTCGATGTTATATCAGATTTACTTTTTAGAGGTGAAGTAAGGTGCTCTTGACATCAAAGTTCACTCTCATAACATGATTCACCCAAGACAGGAATCGAAGATCCTTTTCCCCAAAGAGTGTAAACTCCTTGCAAAAATTAACATGCACAGTACAAAGTTAGCTCATTATATTTTAAAGAAGTGCAAGGCACATTAAATAGTTAAGTACCCACATACCTTGGCCATTATCTGTTGAGCCCAGTTGTCTATTTGGGGGGCGGGGAGGGACACTCACAGAGAGGTTAAAACCCTTTCTAATTCTACTTCTCAATAACATAGAATAAAAAGCTAAAGTAAATAAAGGCATGCTGTAATGAAAAACAGGGAGGAAAAATACAAACATCAAAGGGAGTATCAAAGGATTTGTTAACAATTGTACTTTGAAGCCCAATTGTCCATCCTGGAGGAAGTACTCAGCTTTCAAATAATCTTCCCATCAGTCTCATAAATTCGAACTCCTGGAAACACAGGAAGGAGGCAAAACGGAAGTAGAAGAGGAAACAATGGAACATCTTCCAAGCTTCTTCTGTATGAATATTTCATCAAAAGAATATCAACTTCAATTCGCCTCCTGATGACTGAACCAAGGCCTAAACAGAACGTAAGGCATTGCGTGCTCTGCTCCAACAGCCCCAGACATAGTACAATGGTTCGTGGAGACTGAACATGGGTTCAATCCTTTCACACAGGGGTGAAACCCACCTCTGATACACGCCCCTTACAGACCTCTTAGGAATGGGATGAGGTCTACAGTAGACAGTCTTAAGGATAAAGTTTTGGGGATTTGGGGAAGAAACCACAGAAGCAGGTAGTTCATTCCAGGCATTGACCACTCTGTTGCTGAAGTCGTATTTTCTGCAGTCTAGTTTAGATCGGTTTATCATGAGTTTGTATCTATTGTGTGCTCTTGTATTGTTTTGGTTGAAGCTGAAGTATTCATTGGCTGGTAGGACATTGTAGCAGATGATTTTATGTACTATGCTTAGGTCAGACCAAAGACAGCAAAGTTCTAAGTGGTCTAAGCCCAAAATTTCAAGTCTGGTGGCATAATGTGTCGCCCTGAGTCCTATGGAGATAGGGCAGCATATAAATTATATTAAATAAATAATGTATTTTGTTGCGAGCAGAGGAGTGGAGGACTCTTCTTGTGAAATATCTCTGGACTCATTCGTTTGTATTAATGTCCGATATGCAATGCGGGTTCCAGACAGATGAGCTGTATTCAAGAATTGGTCTGGCAAAAGTTTTGTATGCCCTAGTTTGCAATTCAATATCACCGGAGAAGAAACTACGCAAGATTAGGTTAACAACTCTTAATGCTTTTTAGCAATGCTGTTACAGTGAGCTCTGGTACTTAGATCATTTGAGATGAGCACTCCAAGGTCTTTGACAGAGTGAGAGTTATCTGTTAGGTCGTATCCATCCGGCTTGTATATATCATGACTTGATTAAACTTGGAAAAGTATTCCCCAAAAAAGAATATTTCTCTTTACACTACCTTGTTCTCCTTCGCAAAACCTAGGAAACAAAACCCACTGGATAAATTGGAACCCCCTCTCCCCCCCAAAAAAGAAGAATAATTCATCAAATCAGAAATTCTACTGCACACACGTTTCTAAAATTGTACTGTGTCTATGAGGAAATTAAGAGGCATGGTGAAAGAGAAGAGAGGTAGGACATGTTTTGTTGAGTCCACCAACTCAGATTTTGGGCTCACAAATGTTTTATTGCCAGACCAGGTAACTTCAGATGTGGTGAGGACATAAAACATGGTTCGTAATAGTCATTTAGAAATGTTACCTTTTAATAATAAGTGTAGACAGGATTATTGTATACCAAAGGTGTCAAACTGAAGGTCTGCGGGCCACATCCGGCCCGTAGGATGCTTAGATCTGGCCCGCGGTGCCGCTGCGCAGCCCTCCCGAGCTCCGTTTTTGGCTGCAACAGCCTCCTGCAGCCCTCTGCCAGTGAAAACAGAGCTCGGGGAGCAGTGGTGGGATTCAGAAAGTTTTTACTACCAGTTCTGTGGGTGTGGCGTGGCTTCGTGGGCGTGGCAGGGGAAGGATACTGTAAAATCTCCATTCCGTCCCCACTCCAGGGGAAGGTTACTGCAAAATCCCCATTTCCTCCCAATCAGCTGGGACTCGGGAGGCAGAGAATAGATGGGGGCGGGGCCAGTCAGAGGAGGTATTTACCAGTTCTCCAAACTACTCAAAATTTCCGCTACCAGTTCTCCAGAACTGGTCAGAACCTGCTGAATACCACCTCTGTCAGGGAGGTCACGCCCACCCTGGCCAGCCCCAGCCCCCCCAAGGTCAAACACAACCCTGATGAGGCCCTCAATGAAATCAAATTTGACACCCCTGTTGTATACAGACATTTTGGTCTTGCAAAGCTAGTGCTCATAAAGGCTGATGAACAGCTCATGAGGTCTCCTGCTGACTGTCAAGGATAAAACGCTTTTCTCAGCAGGATTGGCTGGGCCCTAAAATAGATTGCAACTTCCAGTAACTACAATAAGCACTGTTGTTCAAGAGAGCTTTCAGCTCATTAGGGTTTCAAAATAAAATTTGCAATGTATCCCTCTTTTTTGCATTAGGCAAGAGTAAGTCAGCATTTTTGTTTCAACCACCCACAGAAAATGAATGTTTTCCATGCAAGTCAAGTACACCACACCTTGTAACAAGTACAGTATTTCCATGTCATTTTGTGGGTGTATCTCTGCATTGCCCTTTGAAATCCTACACAAGGATGTAATGCAATGGATGAGTGCCAAGGGATGTTCCTTAGAACAGGTAACAGCTTGGAAATTAAGTCTTGTTTAAGGCAGGAATAGGTCATTACCAAGCTGATTATGGTACCCGTCACCATTTTAGAGTCTAGAGGTAGGGAAAGTAAGGCGAGACAATGTGATATAGTTGTTAATGCTTTATGACTTGGGACTGCTTCAAATCCCACTCAACTATGGAGTTAGCTGGATAAGTGTGGGTCAACTGCTCACAAGTTACTCACAGCTTTTTGAAATGGAGATAAAATGAGAGACCCCTGTGCAAGGTGCTCTGAGCCCTGATACAGATGGATATAAATCCATTTGAAAACTGAGTCACGGATAAAGTGAGTGCCTTAATTTTTAAAACAAAACCAGACTGATTTGAGGGTTTATTAACAAGGTTTTAAAGCCTCTGTAAGATTTAGGGCACCAATTTATCATTTCATAAACCTCCATCTAGATCAGGGTTTTCCAACCTTGGCAAGTTTAAGATGTGTGGAAAAGCAAGGGCCTTTCCAAAAAACTGCACTCACGGCAACTATGCCTCCTTAAAGCCATTATATTTGGGAAAAGATGACAGCTTAATTTGTCTATTCCAAACAGAAAAGCAAACAGAATCTTGGTACTTAAAAGGTTGTGTCATGCGTAACATAATGTATTTCCTCCAGGAATAACTTTAATAAAAAGCAGCATATATGAGGTTAAAATCATTACAGTCAATTATCTTAATAACAATTTATTCCTAGACAGCCATCACTATAGAAACCATCATCCTATGTGAAGAAATTCACTGCAAGTGAGGCATGCTACAGAACTATAAAGAAATGAAACGTTAAGCATAAACCTCATATTCAAATTGTGTCTGGACCTCACTTTGTGAAGGATTCATAGACAAATTGTTATGGAAACCAGGATCCTATATAGCAGGGATGTCAAACTCAATTTGGGCTGTGGTTGACCTCAGGGGGAGGGGGGGCTGGGTGTGGCCGACTGGGTGGGTGTGGCCAGCTTGACGCCACTCACTGAACATAGCTGACTGGGTGGGCGTGGCCAACTTGACGCCACTCCCCAAACTGCTGGCAAAGCCACACTGGTCCAATGTTTCATCTTTGCATTGCGTAGACCGGGCCGAAGCAACACGGGTCAGCTCCTTATATTTTCCAGGATGGCCCAGTGGGCCGGATCCAACCACATTGCGGGCCGGATCTGGCCCACGGGCCTTGGGTTTGACACACCTGCTATATAGGATGTATATGAAGGCTAAACCCAAGGCAGATTTTTAACTTGTTTCTAGCAGAAATCAGATATACACAACACAGAGAGGTTCTCAATGCCAACTGCAAAATATTAGAAAAAAATAAATAAAAATAAACATGACTTAGGAAGAAACTACCAGAAACTCAAACAAGCAGAAACACTCTGAAATATCAGTATTTGAGAAACTGTAGTAAGAGACTCTAAGGCCACTCCTTGTTTTTTCCTTTCTCCTTTGTAGTTTTTAATATTTTGGAGGGGCCAATGCACTGGTCACATTATGGCATCAGTATGAAGAAGCAGAATCTAGTTATAAGAAAGAGAGTTACAAATTTAAATAAATGCGTACAGGTCCTTGATGTACGACCAGTCACTCAGCAACAGTTCAAAATTATGACTGATCTGCCTTGCGGCTACTTATGACCCAGTTTCAAAATTCCAAGGGATTGAGGAGACTGGTCACATGTCCAAATGTCAGTCACTTGGCAACACAGACACATTTACAGCTGTGTTCCTGGTCATTTGACTGAATTTTTACAACAATTTTGCTAAAAAACTGGCATTTCTGGTTTTGAGCCACTGTCCCCATCGTCAATCTTTGGTCCGCTTAACTCTGTGTGGGGGGGGTAGAGGAGGAAAGGGGGGGATGTTGTGATCCACCCATTTTAGGATTGTCACAATTTACAACTGTGATGGGCAGGTTCCGTTACGGTTGTAAGTCAAGGACTGCCATTATATGAAAATGCAAAGGGGTGCCTGGTTTAACAGATGAATAAAACAGAGGGATGTCTATTAATCAAGAAAGTCTTCAAATCAAAGAGCAGATGGGATGTACATCATTTGCTTGACAAGGAAGTAAACTGATGCAAATAATATAATTTGGTGTTACTGGTGGAATGGCATTGTTATATCCATGACATAAAATTGCAGAGGATATTTAAGAAGCAGCATATAATCAGTTGCATCAAATTATGGTAAAATATGGTTTTTATTGTATACACAATTTGACTTGACTGAATTTTCCTCAGTGTGTCTATCTACAACCCCAAAAATGCTGAAGTTCACGTACATCATATATAGTATAAGTTATATACAAATCATTTACTAGATGACAGCATGTAGCTACACACCGAATGACTTTTAAAAGCTAAGCAGGGTGGATCTGATTGTTACTTGAATCAACATGATTATGTGACAGACAACATTCTCTTTACAAGAGAAACAGACATGTTACATCACTGAAAACTTGAAATTTGCTGCTGGTAATGTGCATGAAATGTGCAGCAATTACTGTGCAATAAAACAAGGGGGTACATCATTATATTAAGCCAGATATGTTTTAACCGTAGTTGCTGGCTAAGCACAATCAGCTTGGTTATGTCACACCAAGCCCCAAACCACAGTTTTTAAACCACAGAAATTGGGCTCTCGTATCACGTTAAGCCAAAATCAAAGAATGTTACAGCTGAGCCAGTGCACAAAATGACGGCTGTTTTTAACGGCTTCAAATGAGACCTTTTTCTACAAAAAAAATATATATATATTCTAACTCTGAAAGAAAACGACCGTAGTTACCCATGCACTTCTTTTAACAGGCTAGGTGAAATTTGAAACTGGATTTGACATTCCCAGAATTATTACCAATTACATATTATTTACATTTCTGGAAAATTTGAAAGGACAATCTATGAGATGAAGTCTTTGAAAATACATTTTAGAATGCTTATATCCAGTGTTGAAATCCAATTTTTTTTTACTACTGGTTCTGTGGGCATGGCTTGGTGGGCGTGGCAGGGGAAGCATACTGCAAAATCCCCATTCCCTCCCCACTCCAGGGGAAGGATATTGCCAAATCCCCATTCCCTCCCTACTCCTGAGGGAAGGATATTGCAAAATCTCCATTCCCACCCCACTCCGAGGCCAGCCAGAGGTGGCATTTGCCAGTTCTCCGAACTACTCAAAATTTCTGCTACCAGTTCTCCAGAACATGTCAGAACCTGCTGGATTTCACCCCTGTTTATATCTGCAAAGGCCAAACAATCTCCAAAAGGGCAAGCAAACCGATGGTAGCACTAAATAGTAATTCTATGAACCTTAGAATGAATTTTGCAAAGCAAACGTAACACACGGGTTTGAAATACAGCACCTTAAGATAAACAAAAAAAAACCTCATGCTTTGTTAATTAACAAAGGAATGCACCCAAGTCATCCACAACCATTTCTTGCTGATGAAGATACACATAATCCTTCATTCATATTTCCCCAATGGGTACAACCTTCCAAATCTTCCAGAATTCCTAGGCAGTATGGAATTTTGGGAGGTGTAGCCTCAAAATATCTGCAAAGCACTAGAAGGATTGGAGAAACCACCCCACAAAAAAAGCCAAGTAGCGGGACTGCAATGAATATGCATTTTCAGTGGATTTCGTATTGGACAGCATCAATTAAGAAGTGCTGGTGAGTCAGCTTCAAATGCACTTACTCTCTGAGAGGGGCATTATACATTCCTTTCCATTTTGAAAGATAAGCAGGTGAACCTAAGAATTCTACTATATGAAAAACCTGTAGCTAAAGTCTTCGCAAGTAACTACATCTCAGTTCATGAATTGTCTTGTTTATTATGGGGAGGACACCTTACATCAGGGTTGTCAAAACTGGCAGCCCGTGGGCCGATGCGTCACACACAGGCCACAACCACCCCAGCTCCGCGAAGGGGGAAATCTTTGCGAAACGTCACGTGACGGCAATATGACGCGGCAAGATTGACACCAGTGCCTTACACGATCCTATCTGTGCTTATTTTCCTCTATTTTGGGAAGAAGGAGGGAGGGAGGCTGTGCCACAAGCATGTAATGCAATAATAGGTTATTTTTAACCCTAAGTATTTCTAAGAGATTTTACCATGAAACATGGTGCTGGCTACCAAGTTGACTTACTTTTAAAAAAGAATTAATTCTTGGAAGTCAATGGGATCTGCTGGGAGATCAGTGGGCCTTCTTGTGTAGTTGGTTGGTCACTGTGAGAATGGATTGCTGGATTAGATAGGCAGGGGATCCGATCCAGCAGAGCACTGCTTATGTTCTCATATACGAGATTGTCTTTCCCTTCCTGTAAAACGTAGGTAGAAGCCCTACTGAAGTCCCATCTCTAAAGGAATTCCATCTACAGGTAATCCTCGAGTTATGATCATAATTGAGCCCCAAATTTCCACTGTGAAGCAGAAGAAAACTACAGTGTAGATTCTAAACTAGGTATATCAAAATGACAAAATTTTATATTAAGCAAAATAGCCCCACCCACATTGTAGCTTCTCAGAAATGACTTAAGAGTGGCCCTTGGCCATAAAAATGTCTTTGTGCATCGCAACAGAAACCAACATCTTCCAAAAATTGTGTCCTACACAAGGTCATTCTCATCTTTATGCATTTCAATGCATGTCTGTCCCTGATTCTTCAAATTAATCACATTCATTTATATTCCTTTCTTCTCCAAATATTTTGCTTAGCAAGAACACTTTAGAGAGAAGACCAAGAAGTTGAGTTTTCCCATAATATCCATAGCGGTACAGTCAAATTCTGAGTAATATTTCAGAATATATCGTATTCTAAAAATACGAGTTCCAGGTATATTAGTAAAGAAAGAAACAGACATCTTGCGAGCTCCGGAACTTAAAATTTTAAAATAATTAAAATTTTATTTTACTAAGATTTTGTCAGCCAACTGCTGACATCGTCAGAGTATTAAACTAACGGTAGTTTAATACTGTAATGGTAGTTTAATACCATTAAATTTCAGTATTGGTAGTTGAATACTCTGACGATGTCAGCAGATGGCTGACGAAAGCTTAGTAAAATAAAATTTTAATTATTTTAAAATTTTAAGTTCCAGAGCTCGCAGGATGTCTGCTTCTTTCTTTACATATATATATATTGTATTACCCTATTTCCCCCAAAATAAGACATCCTCTAATAAGCCCAATCGGGCTTTTGAGCGCATGGCAATAAGGCTAAGTGCTTATTTCAGAGTTCAAAAAAATATAAGACAGGGTCTTATTTTCGGGGAAACACGGTAAATGTAAATATAGTAAACACGATAAATATAGTATGTATATGTATATGTATATGTATATGTATATGTGTGTGTATATATATGTATATATATATATTTATATATTTATATTTATACACTAAACTCTTAGATTAAGTCTTGATTTTTGGAAAGTGTTAAGAGAAAAGCCACAAATCCATTAAATGAGATGCTGTGTGTGTGTGTGTGTGTGTTTGTGTGTGTGTTTGTGTGTGCGTGCACGTGCACGCAAACACAAACACACACAAACACACACACACACACACACAGAGCATCTCATTTAATGGATCTGTGGCTTTCCTCCCAACTCTTTCCAAAAATCGAGACTTAGACTTAATCTGCCCCAATAAATTTCTCTTCCAATAAACTGAAGCAGCCCTTTTGTTTCAAGCCACAATAGCCATTCAGATGGCCAATGAAACCACACATGCCCATTATTCACACCAAGCAGGTTTCAGTGACAGGTTTCTGGCTTATATTCTTTGAAGCCACTGGCACAGATTCACACTCGGGGAGGGAAAACGGAATATTCACAGATGTCTTAACAGATATGCCATGGGTCCCAATAGCCAATTTTTTTAAAAAACAGAAGAGTAAGACAGCACCTACAGGTTTTGCAGTCCACATAGGCTCATTCTGCTAAAGGAAAAAGGATTTTTTTTAAAAAAAAAAACCTGGACACATCTGCTTACCACGCGTATTGGTTGCCATGTCTGCTACTTTCTGAAAGGCGTCCAGGAAGGCAGCTGCGGCTACAACCGTCGTCCTAGAATACAAGCAGACAGCAGAATATGAGAAACAGATTGTTGCAGTCTATTTGGGTCACTAAACAAGAAAAGGAAAATACTATTAGACGGTAAAAAGCTAATAAGACAGTTGTATATAGAACAAAGAAAGGGCAATGATCTTTTCGATCTCATTTGCTCCCTGCCTTCTGATGAGCCAAGTCAAGGGGGAAGCCAGATCCACTTAATAGCAATAGCATTTAGACTTATATACCACTTTACAGCCCCTCTCTAAGCAGTTTACAGAGTCAGCACATTGCCCCAAACAATATGGGTCCTCATTTTACTGACCTCGGAAGGGATCTGCAAAGGGACCATGAGTAATACTAGAAAGTACAGGTAGACCTCGACTTACAACAGTTCGTTTAGTGACGGTTTGAAGTTACAATAGCACTGAAAAAAGGGATTTATGACCCTTTTTCACACTTATGACTGTTGTAGCATCCTCCCATGGTCATGTGATTTACACTCAGATGCTTGACAACTGGTTCATATTTATGACAGTTGCAATGTCCCAGGGTCATGTGGTCCCCTTTTGTGACCTTCTGACAAGCAAAGTCAACGGGGAAGCCAGATTCACTTAATAGCAATAGCACTTAAGACTTACATACTCCTTCGTAGTGCTTTACAGACTTCTCTAAGTGGTTTTACAGAGTCACCTTATTGCCCCCAACAAACTGGGTCCTCATTTTACCGACCTCGGAAGGATGGAAGGCTGAGTCAACCATGAGCCGGTCAGAATCGAACTCCTGGCAGTGAGCACAGTTAGGCTGTAACGCTGCATTCTAACCACTGCGCCACCACGGCTCTTAACAACCATGTTACTAATTTAACGATTGCAGTGATTTAGTTAACAAACGTGGCAAGAAAAATTGTAAAATGGGGCAAAACTCACTTAACAAATGTCTCCCTTAGCAACAGAAATGTTGGGTTTAATTGTGGTCGTAAATTAAGGACTACCTTTACTTCTTTATTGTCTAAAACATAGCAGTCAGAGGTACATTAGTGAAGATAGTCTTTGAATGATCACCATTTGTTTAATGATGGTTCAAAGTTACAACGATCTTGGAAAAAGTGACATATAACCTTGTCCTCAAAGTTATGATTGTTGCCCACACACAGTCACATGATCACAATTCAAACATATGGCAATTAGCTTGCATTTATGACAGCTAGAACATAGGTGTTGTGGCCCATCAGCGGCCTGTGCGGATTGTAGCTGATTCCGACAACGAGAAGGCTGGTGTGGTGCTGCGCCAGCAGCCTGTGCAGCTGGCGCTCGAGTCGGACAGTGAGGAGGCTGGAGAAGCTGTGGTGCCAGAGGCAGGGATTCAGCCAGGGCCTTCAGAACCTCCAGAAGCTCCTTTAAGTGAAGAGGATGAAGAGGAGGAGCCTCTTCTCAATGCATGGGCACGCAGAGCTGCCAAAAGGCAGGAGTGGCCTCCTCAAGAGTAAGGCTTGGGGCTAATTGGCCACTCCCTTAGCCTATTTAAGAAGGAACTCCGCTTGCAACAAGCTGTAGGGAACATCTTTAGTTCACGCTCCTTTGCGTCTGGATTCTCTGCAAAATTGCTTCTGGGCTTTCTGCCAACTCTAGTAAGATTGTGATTACCTTATCTTAGAATTCTGGTAGGCTGTTAAGACAGTTTACTAACAGCCTTTGGTTGGTAAAGACTAAGTTATGTGAGTAAAATAAGCTTTGTATAGAGTTTGTGTGTGCTGCGTTCTTCGGGGTCCGTAGCTGGGGCAGAACAATAGAATAGTAAGATTGGAAGGGACCTGAGAGGTCTTCTAGTCCAACCTCCATATTCCCACAGGAAACCCTATTACACAGACACACACAAATATAGTGACCTGCAGTCACATGATTTTCAACCTTCCCAGCAGTCTTTTGACAAACAAGTCAATTGGGGAAGTCAAATTCAATTAATGACTGTTAATTGTTAACGAATGCAGCAAAAATGACTGTAAAACCAGGACCAGTCATGGGATGCCTCATTTAACATCCACACTGCTTAGCAACTGAAATTCCACTACCAACTGTAGTTATAAGTCAAGGATTACCTATATAATTAAAAAAGAATAGAAAGGAGGATGCTCAAAAATGCATACTTTATTGACTGCACATTGCACTGAAGTATGTGATTCATTTGTTTTTGACTTACTCTGCTGTGCAAAACCTCACTGGTGCAATTAGTAAAGCATGCTTCATCGCTTAGAATTATAAACCTACCTAGTAGCTATGTGGGATTTATTCAACAAGCTAAGTTTAAATGATAGTCCAGCAAAACCTAAGAGGCCTTACAAGGGCAGTCTATGCCGATTTGAGCCCAGCGTGTCATGAGAATCCAACTTTTTCTGGTTTATAAACCACAGCTGGGGCTCGGCATTGTGTAAACTCTGCCTATTGAGGCTAATTTAGGAAATCATGGCTTAGCGTACGTTATCCCATCCAAAGAAGAGCTGGGATGTAATATTTTTAGCAGTAGGAAATATGTCATCGCCAGAGATTAGCCGAGGCCTGAACTTGACATTCCAAAGAGAATGACATAAAATCGTGGGTTTAAATTATTAAAAACTAGAACGCTAACATCAAATGCCATGATCCGTAAGGCTCTTCTTTACTGAAATTGCTCCAAAGGAAGTTAGATAACCATCGGTTGCAGATGCAGATGTTTGGAGTCCAGTGATTAGCTGGAGTGGCCTGGACTATTAATGTCCTAAATGGCCTCTTCCAACTCCATCAATCTAAGATTCATAAGATCGTTTCCCCGTCTGGAAACATTATTCTGTATTCAGGGTACATCTTTGCCTTATCAAATCTTGCTACTACATAAAGCAAGGGTGTCAAACTCGATTTCATTGAGGGCCGCATCAGGTTGGTGTTTGACCTTGGAGGGCCGGGAGGGGGGAGGGGCTGACACAGGACTCGTGTTGGGGGCACCTATGGTAGCCAAATGCTAAGGTAGGACTTCCCTGAGACCCTCCCTCACTCTCCTTCCTTCCTTCCTTCCTTTTTCTTTTTCCTTCCCTCTTCATTCTCCTTTTTTCTTCCTTCCCCTCTTTCCTTATTTTTCCTTCCTTGTTCTCTTCCCATCTTTCCTTTTTTTTTCTTTGTCTTTCTTCTTTCCCTTTCTCCCTTCCTGTCCCTTCTTGCATGCTCAAATGCAAAAGAGGAAATATTTCTCCTTGTTTTGTTTTTAGTTTGTATGGATAGCCCTCTGCCACCGAAAATGGAGGGGGGGGGGCAAGCATGGCCTCCAGCACCCTGTTTTCAGCCTGGACGGCCTCCTGTAGCCCTCTGCCAGTGAAAACGGAGCCCATTTTCACTAGCAGAGGCACCTGCGGGTGTTGAGTTTGACACCCCTGACATAAAGGATGAACTAGTGACTTATTTTAGACAACAACAAGGTAACAGAAACATGCAAATATCTACCTGTTGCAATCAAACAAATGGCACCTGATCTGCAAACAAATCGATCCAAAAGACTATTTAGAACGTAGAACAATGGGGTTGGAAGGGACATTGGAAGTCTTCTAGTCCAACCTGCTGCCGATGGCAGGAGACCCTATACCAGTCTTCTTTTTGCCATCGAGTGCCAGGAGGGGGTGGGGGGGGGTGGAGAAGGTTCACGCATGTTTTTTGCTGTCCCCAGCCTCCAGAGCCTCTCTAAGAGTCTCTGGAGGCTGGGGAAAGCAAAAAAGTCACTTCCTGTCCAACCGGGAGTTGGGAAATGGGCCGTTTCAGGCCTCCAGAGGGCCTCTGAGTGAGTGGGGAAGGCAGTTTTCACCCTCCTCAGATGCACAGAAAGGATCTGGAGCCAAGTGAGAAAGAAAAACGGGCCTTCCCCACACACACACACCCCAGGCCCTCCAGAGGCAGGAAACAGCTTATTCCCCTACTTCTGTTGGGTCCAGAAGGTCCGAAAATCAGCTGGCCGCCACGCGCATGTGCACCAGAGCTGAGCTGGTGTGCCCACTGATATGGCTGTGCGTGCCACCTGTGGCACGCGTGCCATAGGTTCACCATCACGGCCCTATACAATCCTAGGGAAATAATTGTCCAGTCTCTTCTTGAAAATCTCCAGTGATGGAGCACCCACAACTTCTGGTGGCAAGCCATTCCACGGATTAATTGTTCTCACTGTCAGCAAACTTCTCCTAAGGTCTAGGTTGGGTCTACTCTTTAATGAGCTTACCATTTTAAATGGAAATTTTACATTTACATTGAGTTTACCCAGGCTTGTCTCATGAGTCAGTCACAGAACATTTCATCTTTGTAAGATGTTTACATTTTAGATGACCCATCTGACAGACCAAGCAATCTTTTGGTCAAGAAACTTCATATTCTGTAAATGAACTGGGGGAGGGACGGACTTTATTTCATTTAAGCTAGAATACTTTAGATCAGGGGTCTCCAACCTTGGGCACTTTAAGACTTGTGGACTTCAACTCCCAGAATTCCCCAGCCAGCCATGCTGGCTGGGGAATTCTGGGAGTTGAAGTCCACAAGTCTTAAAGTGCCCAAGGTTGGAGACCCCTGATTTAGATGCCTTCTACAGTAAACGTCAAGATGAAA
The DNA here is from genome assembly GCA_012654045.1 of Ptyas mucosa. Classification (NCBI taxonomy): domain Eukaryota; kingdom Metazoa; phylum Chordata; class Lepidosauria; order Squamata; family Colubridae; genus Ptyas; species Ptyas mucosa. The sequence continues at coordinate 56,446,667 of WNWU01000003.1, forward strand.
TGGCTTCCCGAGACAAAGACATATTGAATGTCATGAGGAACATCAAAATGCAAAATTAATCCTACAGAACCACCCATCATGAAACTGTCCCACAAAACTCCTTCTGGAGTAGATGGAAGTCATAAGGGAAACAGGATGGCCATAAAACCTTTGAATCATGCATCTATCTGAGGAAGCCTGCGTCAAAGGACATGTTGATGTATTACAACGATGCTGGCGAGCCGGAAAAATAAGTCATCACTGACATGTTCGAGTTAAGTATTTTAAAATGGTTTTAACCATCTTAACTCAGGCTGTGTTCTGTTTGTGATAAGCCACAGTATAGTGGCCTTCTTCAGATGTAAAGTTAGGATTCTGTAGTCTACTAAAAGTGACGCAGTGGCTCAGTGGCTAAGACGTTGAGCTTGTCGATCAAAAAGTCAGCAGTTCAGCGGTTCGAATCCTTAATGCCGGGTAATAGGGTGAGCTCCCGTTACTTGTCCCAGCTTCTGCCAATCTAGCAGTTTGAAAGCACATAAAAATGCAAGTAGAAAAATAGGGACCCCCTTTGGTGGGAAGGTAACAGCGTTCCGTGAGCCTTTGCTGTTTAGTCATGCCGGCCACATGACCACGGAGACGTCTTCGAACAGCGCTGGCTCTTCGGCTTTGAAATGGAGATGAGCACCACCCCCTAGAATCGGAAATGACTAAAGGGGAACCTTTACCTTTTAGTCTACTAGGCCAGAATTCCCCAACGTTTCCCACTTTGTGGACCAGCAGGGGGAATGGCCCAATTGCAAACCCCTCGCAGGCCACAGGTTGGGGACCCCTGTACTAGACATACCAGCACGGTCAAAAAAGGAGCTAAACCAGCCTCTCTTCAAAAATTGATACATCAATATAGTGACATACACTATATATTATGACTAATGTGTGTACATAGAGACTTTTCTTTGGTTTAATTACATGATGTTCAAATTGTTGTCTCCCCCATTCAACACTTCCAAGAAATATACAGGTAGCCCTCGACTTACGACCACAATTTGAGCCCAAATTTTCTGTTGCCGAGTAAGACATTTTGCCCCGTTTAACGAACTTTCTTGCCATAGTTGTTAAGTAAATCACTGCAGCTGCAACAAATTAGTAAATCGGTTGTTATGTGAATCTGGTTTCCCCAATGTCTTTGCTTGTCAGAAGGTTGTGAAAAGTGATCACATGACCCTGGACATAGCAACCATCATAAACAAGTCAGTTGCCAAGCATCTGAATTTTGATCACATGACCATGGGGATGCTGTAACGGCTGTAAGTGCGGGAAATGGTTGTAAGCCACTTTTTTCAGGGCTGTTTTAACTTCAAACGGTCACTAAGTGAACTTTCGTAAATTGAGGACTACCTGTAATCTGGAATCAATGGAATTTGTTTCTCAATTGAAACTTCTGCCAAATGAAATCAAAAGTAGCCATGTTTTCAGCGCCAATTCCCAAATACTCTATAGCCATGATGGCGAACCTATGGCACGGGTGCCACAGGTGGCACGCGGAGCCATATTGGTGGGCACGTGAGTGTTGCCCTAGCTCAGCTCCAGCGCGCATGCGCACACCAGCCAATTGATTTTCAGGCCTTCCGGTCCCACCGGAAGTCAGGAAACTGGATGTTTCCGGCCTACAGACGGCCTCTGGGTGGGATGGGGAAGGCTGTTTTTGCCCTCCCCAGGCTCCTAGAAAGCCTCTGGAGCTTGGGAAGGGGGAAAACCGGTCCTACTGGGCTCACTGTGCCATCACGTGCCAAAAGCAGGGGGAAGTGAGGGGTCACGTGGGAGGGCAAGGTGCATTGAATTATGGATGTGGGCACCTGCACCCGCGACCCCCCCACGCTCCCCCCACTTTTGGCACGCGACGGCAAAAAGGTTAGCCATCACTGCTCTATAGGTAGTCCTCCATTTATGACCACAATTGAGCCCAATTTTTTTCTGTTCCTAAGTGAGACAGTTAACTGAGTTCTGCCTCATTTTATGACCTTTCTTGCCACACTTGTTAAGTGAATCACTGTGGTTATTAACTCAGTAACACAGTTGTTAAATGAATCTGGCTTCCCCATTGTCAGGTCACAAAAGGGGATCGCAACCTTCATAAATATGAACCAGTTGCAAAGGATTTGAATTTTGATCATGTGACTGTGGGAATGCAGCAACAGTGTGAAAAATAGTCATAAGTCATTTTTTTCAGTGCTGTTGTAACTTCGAACAGCTACTAAATCAATGGCTGTAAGTCGAGGACTATCTGTATAGACATTCAGTTTCATTTCAAAACTAATCAAGTGGCAACAGCTCCCCAGATTCTCCCTTCTGTCAAATGTAAGACACTCCCTAAATATGGTAGGCATTTTGTGAATAAGTAGGTCTTAAAGACACACTGTTCACTTTTAAAAAAACGCTGAACTGTTTCTTCTCTTTGTCTTAATTAATTGCATATTCAAATTTAAATTTTAAGGAATGTGGAGCATGACTTTGGGGATGAACTAAAAAGAAAGGCACACAGCAGGTGGAAACAAAAAAAATATATAATAATCCAAAATCCTGAAATCAGGGGGAAAAAACTAAAGATTTTACAGCTGCTGGCAAGCTTCACGCTGGTGCTATTTTAAGTGCCTTATCTCCAAGTTGAGGAACAAAGGCAAGATAACAGTACATATCTGCCTTCCTCATTCTATAGCTTGGATTCGTTCATGAGTGATAGTAAGCCATGATTTTATTGTGGGGGGTTTTTTTAAATGAACTATAATAGGCAAATGCAAATAAAGAGAGTTACTTCAAGCATAGCAAAACAGAGTTATGATTCTGCTTATCTAACAGAAGTACCGAAATACTGTACTAGGGATTCAAGAAGTAAAAAACTGATCTGGTGATGCACAGGAAGCACCTGTTGGGTGCATCTTAAACAATGCCTCAAAACCCAAGAAGCGGCTGTGCCAGCCCAGAAAAATGATGAAGCTTCTGAAAGTCTTTTCAGCAGGTGTGATGTGTGTGCCCTACGCACACGTACACAATCACATTTTCTTGTTTGACCCTGGATCTTTGCTCAGTTCAAGAACACAACAATCCCAAATCTAACAAGCCCATGATAGCTCGGAATAGCAATAGCACTTCAGACTTATAAACCGCTTCATAGTACTACTTTATAGTACTCTCGAAATTGTTTACGGTCAGCATGTTGTCCCCAACAATCAATGATATGTGTACACAGTCCTTGACTTACAGCAGTTCATTTAGTGACCATTCAAAGTTACGACAGCACTGGAAAAATTGACTTATGGCCATTTTTTTACACTTACGATCTTTGTAGCAGCCCCATGATGATGTGATCAAAATTCAGACGCTTGGCAACTGGTTCATACTTATGATGATTGCAGTGTCCTAAAGTCACGTGATTACTTTTTGCAACCTTTTGATCAGCAAAATCAATGGGGAAGCCAGATTTGCTTAACAGTGGCAGTACTAACTTATCAACCATTCAGTTAACAACTGTGGCAAGAAAGGTCGTAAAATGGGACAAAATTACTTAACAAATGTCTCACTTAAAACAACAGCTCAATTGTAGTTGTAACTCGAGGAGTAGCTGTAATAATCATACAATCCTGGATATAGCCAGATGCTTCACAAAATTAAAGGTAAAGATTCCCCTTGCACATATGTGCTAGTCGTTCCCGACTCTAGGGGGCAGTGTTCATCTCCATTTCAAAGCCGAAGAGCCAGCACTGTCCGAAGACATCTCTGTGGTTATGTGGCCGGCATGACTAAATGTCAAAGGCGCACGGACAGCTGTTACCTTCCCACCAAAAGTGGTCCCTATTTTTCTACTTGCATTTTTATGTGCTTTCGAACTGCTAGGTTGGCAGAAGCTGGGACAAGTAACGGGAGCTCACCCTGTTAGGCGGCACTAGGGATGCGAACCGCTGAACTGCCGACCTTCTGATTGACAAGCTCAGCATCTTAGCCACTGAGCCACTTTTTCCCTCTCACAAAATTAGTGAGATGCAATTGCTATCAAATCATCCTGAAGCAAGAGAAAGCAGCTCTTGTTGCTTTGTATGTGTTACGGACTTTCATTTCCCGATTTTACACTGGTTCCCCCTTATTTTCATACTTGCCACCCAGAGCAAACCTACAAGTATACTAATTACTGTTTGCTTTCTTTCTTTTTTTTTTTAGCAAAGAGCACAGCAGAACCAAATAACTGTTTCCAATAAAACCTCAGTTTTTACTGTATGTCCAGACAGCTTTGCTTCTCCTAGTCCTCTTTTCTCACAGCCCTGCGTATTCTTTTTGCTCTGTAGTACGAGTTTTAAAAAAAGGAGAGCCAGTTTGGTGGTGTGGTTAAAGAATTGGCTAGAAACCAGGAGACTGTGAGTCCTAGCCCTGCCTTAGGCACAAAGCCAGTCAGTCGGTGACTTCAGGTCAATTACTCAGTTGTAGTAGAAGGCAAGGATAAACCAATTCCAAAAATATTGCCAAGAATTACAAGGTCCTGGAGACTAACTTGAAAGGGGAAAAAAAAAAAGTATAGAAAGAAGTATGCAATCTTCTTTGTCCCAGAGGTGCTTTTTCCAAAAGGCAACTGAGCTTTCTTGAAAACATTTCACTTCTCTACAATAATTCTGTGAGGTTGAGCTAAGAGTCTAATCCTGTGATGGCAAACCTAAGGCACGTGTGCCACAGCTCAGACCAGCGGGCCTCCTGCCGGCCATCTGACTTTCGAGATGCACAGGGGGATGGGGCGCATGAGGGAAACCTGTGCACATGCGCGGGGGGGGTAGGATGGAGCGCGGGATGTGTGGTGCCCCCTCCACAGCCCATTTTTGGGCCCAGGAGGCTGCAGGAAGGTTTGCTAGGCCCAAAACGGGGCCTGGGTGGGAGTGCGGCCCGCCCCGCCGGTCCGTTTTTGGGCCCAGGAGGCTGCAGGGGGACCTGCTAGGCCAAAAACAGGGGCGGGGGGTTGCATGCACATGCGGAGCGGGGGGTCCACATGCTCATGGGTGGGGGGCAGGGGGAGTCGTGGGCATATGCGCAGGGGGTTGCACATTGCATTATGGGTGTCGGTATGCACAGGCACGCTGTCACATGTGCACAAGCGCGCTTTCGGCGAGAAAACGTTTAGCCATCACTGGTCTAATCCAAAATTCCCAAGATTGATGATGTACTAGAAACCTTAACTATTATACTACGTTAGCTTTCATGTTCTCTCCCTTCCACTAAAATAGTTGCCAATCCATAATTATTTTTCATATGCAATCCTTTATTTGTAGAAACAATTGGCTTCCGACATCAATTAAAATTCTTCCATTAACATTCCCGACCACTAGTTCTAAATAAAGTTACACTTTCCCAGACAGAATTTTCCCAACTTAAAAAAAAAATTATTTGAGAGTAAGAATAATTCAACAGTAGCTTCTCTTCACTAGAGGCTGGGGAGTCATATGTCTGGAAGTTTTCCATTCCGATTCCTGCACTGAGTGGAGTCTGCATTTGCTATCCTGCACGGCTCCATTCAACTCTTTGGTTCTTTCTTTGATTTTTTGGCTAGGGAAAATAAATTCCAGGGAGCAAGTAATATTCCAGATTTTGCTAACCTATGTCTTTTCCTTTCCTTTTTTGGTGTTAATGCGTTTGAATCCTCACAAAAACAGGACGTAAGACGGATCTGCCTATTATTCACTAGCTGCATAATTCATTCCTCTCTAATTTTCAGTTCCCGCTGGCCAGCTGGGAAAAAGATCAGTTTTACTGACAATTAAGATACAAAAAGCTTCTGTAAGGCAGTAAGTGTATCAGACAAGGATCAAAACCATGCAGTATGCCTAGAAGCTTTATCACTTTGTGGGATTTTTGGAACTCTCTGAGCTTGTTTTCTTGCAGATGTTTCATTACTCAACTCGGTAACATCATCAGTACACTGATGATATTGCCTAGCTGGGTAATAAAATGTCTGCCAAAAAAAAGATCAGGCTCAAAGATTACCACGTACCCCACAGTTCAACCCTGAGATACAAATATTTTCTTCTATTAGCTTTATCACACTTTTCCTTTAACTTAGACTGTAAATTTAATTACCTTTAATTTTAAACTCAACCAGCCAGCATTGCTCAAATGTAAAATTTTGTAAGTTCCCCTTCTGGGGTGTCTGCCTGCTCAGCTTTCGAAAAATGCAATGTAGTTAAAAAACTACAATGAATGAATGTCTTAGACAATAACAATGAATGTTTTACCGTGTTTCCCCAAAAATAAGACCCTGTCTTATATTTTTTTGAACTCTGAAATAAGCGCTTGGCCTTATTGCCATGCGCTCAAAAGCCCGATTGGGCTTATTATCAGGGGATGTCTTATTTTGGGGGAAACAGGGTAGCATGTAACTCTGCTTTCATTAGCAAGCCATGGTTAAACCATCCATGCTTAGAAAATTGATTAAATCTTGCTAATGCAACAGATTAAACCTAATACGGCCTTTTCTAAGAGAAAGCCTGATAATCAAAAATTAAAATGTACAAACACTGATATATGATATGAACGATCAATTTTGTGGCTATATTCAGTCCCCAACTACCTTCTTTATTGCATCTGGAGCATTCTCCCAGAATGTAATAGCAAATAAAATTCATTTATTAAATCTATATGCTGCCCATCTCACTATCAAGCAACTTAGGGCAGCTTACAACATCATAAAACAACGATATAAAACAGAATCCTCAATCAATCAGAATGGAGCTGGAAGGGACCTTGGAGGTCTTCTAGTTCAACCCCCTGCTAAAGCAGGAGACCCAATACCTACACGTTAAATCTATATGTTAAAAAATATTAAAAGACCCTATACCCGTGATGGCGAACCTATGGCACGCGGAGCCGTATCTGTGGGCACGCGAGCGCTGCCTTAGCTCAGCTCCAGCTGATTTTCGGACCTTCTGGGCTCACCAGAAGTCAGGAAATGGGCTGTTTCCGGGCTCTGGAGGCCCTCGGGGAGGGGGGGAGGCAGTTTTCACCCTCGCCAGGCTCCTAGAAAGCCTCTGGAGCCTGGGGAGAGCAAAAAGTAGGCCTTCCTGTCCCACCGGAAGTCAGGAAACAGCTCATTTCCGGCCTCTGGAGGGCCTGGGGGGGGCGTTTTCGCCCTCCCCTGGCTCCAAGAAAGCCTCTGGAGCCTGAGGAAAGTGATAATGGGCCTTCCAGTCCCACTGTGCCATCACGTGTCAAAAGTGGAGGTTGGGGGGGGGTTTGCATGGGCATGAACGGGGGGGGGGCACTGAATTATGGGTGTGGACACGCATGCACGCGACCACCCCCCCAGTGCGACACACACACATCGCTTTTGGCACGCGATGGCAAAAAGGTTAGCCATCACTGCCTCATATGTTAAAAATATTAAAAACAATAAACATTAAAAATCAGAAAACTGGATAAATCAATTCATAGTAGCCTTATTCTGCTACCACCTCATGTTTCCCCTAAAATAAGGGCCCAAAATGAATGCTTCGATTTTTGTGATATTTAAGGAATCTACTTCATTGTTCAACATGTTTCTTCTTTACTGCTCCCAAACTTTGCACACAGCCAATCCCACTGCTCTGCTTGCAAATTAATGCCTCCAAACGATCTACAACTCTTGAAGACCCATTTTTTTTAAAAAGCGAGGTATGTCCTGCTACCACATGGAAATGTGAAAAATACAGAAAAATAGCTTACCTAAGTTGAGACTGGAGTTTCCCCGCTTTATTTATGAAATCTTCCCAAATCGGATAACTTCCCTGGAAGAGAAAAAGCACAAAACTTTGATCAATGCAAATATTCCCCCATGTCTAACAATATTAAGAAACTTACAAAAAAGAAAAAGAAATACACAATCGCAATAAACACACACACAGGTAGCATTGATCAATATTCTTCTTAAAGACTCAGGATGAAAAAAAAAAGTTCGCATTAGCACAGAATAATTTCTCCCAATCAAATTCATACACTAACCTAGATGGTATGTAGACAAAAATGGAGGCTACTTTGGAATAATCGTTTCTCTTAACTTTACAAAGGGGTTGGGGAAAACAACCTGTTCACACAACCAGCCCGCAACCAACTGAAGATTGTTAAAAGTCATTCTAACCAAGATAGAACCTGGCTATACAGAATTTTAAATCCATCATCAGTCATAATGGAAAGACATTCAATTCTCAAACATATAGATACAGGTTGTCCTCAGTTTATGACTGGTTGTTATGCAATCTCAAAAAAAAAACTTATTTACAACCCAGATTCAAAATTTCAAAGTCTGTGGGCCCTCCCCCTGCAGTCACATGACTGAATTTAGGTGTTTGGTAACCTGAGTATATTTATGACTATTTGCAGCAGTCCTGCAGTCACGTACCTTTTGATAATGTTTGAGGGAAGCTAACAGTTACTACTGGTTTCTGGCAAAAAAAAAAAAGCTACCCATAGAATACAATTGGTTCATCTAATGAAGGTGTCTGCAACCTGCAGCTCCGGAGCCACATGTGGCGCTTTCGTCCCCCTGCTGTGGCTCCCTGTCCGCTGAACCCACCACTGGCCCCGCCCCTTGCCCTCCCCTCCCAGTCATTCCTCGCCTGGCCTAAGAAGGTAAGGGCGATTACCTAAAGTAACACCAGGAGGCACAAAACCCAGGTAAGCGTTGCTGGGGGGGGGCATGTGACTGGGTGGGAGTGAATGATGTCGAGTTGGCCACGCCCACCCAGGTTTTGTGGCTCCCGGTGATTTCTTTTCTGTGGGAAACGGGTCCAAATGGCTCTTTGAGTATTTAAGGTTGCAGACCCCTGACCCAATGATTGCTGTGTTCATTTCACAACCCAACATTGGGTTAGTTGTTTGTTTCCTTGTTTACTGGACTTCTATACTATCACGTGGTGACCTGCTTTATGACTATCACAACTTATAAGCAAAATTGTGGGGTTTAATTATGGTCATAAATCAACCCAAAGAGCAACCTAGGAATAAGGATTGAAAAATTTTAGCAACCAGTTCGCTGCCCAGTTGCTGGGTTGGTGTGGCCATGGGGACCTGCACCACAGCGGGGGGGGGGGACACGGGACACAGACATTTTTACCATCCCCAGGTTCGGGAGGCTTTCCTTGAGCCTCCAGAGGGCAAAAATGGCTTCCCCAGGAACTGGAGGCCAGAAATGGGCCCGTTTCCAGACTTCTAGAACTTCCAGGAGGCCCGTTTTTCGCCCTCCCAGAGCTCCACGCGAACGCTGCATTTACCTGGCATCCAAAATGAGCCATGTGGAGACTCCTGGGAGGGGCGGGGTCAGCAAATCCTTGCAACTACTGGTTCGGCGAACCAGATTAGAATTAACATCGGGTTCAACCAAATTGGTCAGAACCGGCTGAATCCCACTCCTAGATATAGCATATATCAGTGATTGCTAAACTATTTGATCCAAGTACTCCTTTTCCCAGTCTCAAATAATTTTATTACAGTATCCCCACACAAAAAAGCAGACTTTGTTGTTTCACACAAGTGTCTCAGCAGCAGCAGCAGCCCCAAACCGAATGCTCCACTCACAAGCAATGACTAATTATCTCTAGTTTAAGAACCACTGGCCTACATACATACACATTTGCTTTCTAGTACACAGAGATGTGAAATTTGCAGAAATTATAAAAATGTGTGTGGGAAAAATATCACACCAGGAGCAGGGGAAGCAGAGTGAAATTTTTGGGGAAAAGTGTAACACATTCTACCGAGCTTCATTTGATTGCACTGAGAACATGAAAAACATTATTTAAAACAAGGTTCAAGAAGAGAATCTGCCTCAAATACTGTCCTCACATACTGTCTTGTAGGCTGGGTGACATCATTAAGCAGTAGCCAAACTCTGTCTTTTTGCAGGGAGAATTTATTACAGAGTGCAAGGAGCACCCTGAAGTAACTCCTTTGTAGATATGAGGACTTGAAAGCCTTCCTAAGACTTCCTCCACCTGGATCAGTCTTCACCTGAAGCTCCAGATCTCTGATGAGAGAGCAACAGATTTCAGGAAAGGGACAAATCCATGCCAATGGATTACAGAGGTTATATGCCTCAAGACTTATGTTTGGTTATATGTTAACGAAACTTGTTATACGTTAACCTACACATAAAATAAAATTATTTTGTGTATTTGAGACATAAAGAATAGCAGTTTGGTCTAGTATTAACATGGTGGACCTAGGAATCAGAAGTCTGAGTTCCATTCCTGCCTTAGACATAAAAGTTGGCTGTGTTACTCTGGGCCAATCACCAGGAGAAAGTGAGTTCTAGTCCCATTTTAGGCATGAAAATCAGCTAGGTGTCTTTGGGCCAATCGCCAGGAGAGAGTGAGTTCTAGTCCGGTCTTAGGTATGAAATCTGGCTGGGTGTCTTTGAGCCAATCACCAGGAGAGAGTGAGTTCTAGTCCGGTCTTAGGCATGAAAGCCAGCTGGGTGTCTTTGGGCCAGTCATTTTCTTTCAACCCAACCCACCTCACAGGTGCGGAAAAAAGGGGGAAGGAATTTTATGTTTGTTCCCCATCCTGAGCTATTTGTGAACAATAACAAAGGCAGGATAAAAATCAAATAAATAAAATAATCTGATGCATCCTTCTGAGTATGAACCGCAATTCTTCCCCACGCCCAAATTTGGAACCACAAAGTCTGGAAGGAATGCAATGAGGCAAGTCAATTCCTAACCCCACTCCCAGCCTCCTAATCCCCTTTCCCCTCAAACTCAGTTCAAAAACTCCGATTCGGTTTTGACAAGAAGGCTGCCATTGCTCTGGGGCAATTCGACAACTCCTGAATCATCCCACTTTTCCCAGGAGACACCGCAAAAGGCCCATGAAACAGAGATACCATTCTGTCAAGGATCAGTCACGATCTCGATAATCACGAAACCAGATCGGAGCAGCTCTGGGCATTTGTCAACTGTTGGTGATTTTGAAGTACCAAGAAATAGGTAAGACTCCCTTCTCTGGCCTCAGCCTCACCTGTTACAGCACAAGCACCAAACAAAACAGCAATTCATTCAGACATTCTCAGATTTCTTGTCTCTCTCCCTGGCTCATTTTCACCGAGCTACAAAACCATCCACTTCACTTGTCAGGGATTCCCCATCCCCCACCCCCGTTTTGTTTCTTTACACAACATGAAGCGTTTGCCATGTTTTCATTGTATGAGATTTCATAACATTTAGTCTAATCCTTAACCTAATTAACTTATTTAGTCCTCGGATTTATAACCTGCCTTTCTTCCAGACAGTCAAGGCAATATAAACCTCTCCAACCTTGCTTCATATCATCAACTCTTCAAGCTGAGTTGAATGGGCTGACCAAGATCACCCATTGAGTTTCATGATGGGAGGTAAACTAGGACCTTGACCAGGCCTGCCATAGTCAAAGAGCTTAACCAATGTACCATATGTTCGACAACATCAGAGGATCACATTAAGCGCACCCATGGCATCCTTATTTGCTCTGCAGTTCATAAACTGGACAGCTGTGTTGGCCACAAACTTAACACACATAATGAAGAGGGAGCTTTGTAGGAATCAATGTATGTGTAGAGATATTTTTTTCCCCCAGGCAAAAAGGAAAACCTAGATTCTTTCATCCTACAAAATCTATTGAACATCATCCCATTCATTTAACATCATCATCCAGTACTTGAGGGGCTGTCACAGAGAAGAGGGGATTGACTTATTCTCTAAGGCCCCAGAAGGCAGCACAAAAAGTAATGGGTGGAAGCTTGTTAAAGAGAGATCCAACCAGCGGTGGGCTGCTGAGGGTTTGCAGGGGTTCAGGAGAACCTCTAGCTAAGATTCCATGCAGTTTGGAGAACCCCAAAATCCCACTCCTGGCTGGCCCCGCCCACCCCTCCGAGAAGTCCCCACGTGGCCCCTTTTGGATGCAGGGCACGCACGGAGGCTCGGGGAGAGGGATTGATTTATTTATTTAGCGTATGGCTGGTCACACACAACATTAAAACACTCCATTTTTACAGGTTAAAACAATTAAAACAATTAAAAAACAGAGCAGTACAAAAACCTAAGAGGAAAACAGAAATAACATTTCAGAGTTTAATGTCGAGTTTGGAGATCCAGTCAGTAGCTGTCGTTGTTACGCAGAGGAGGGGGGAAAACAGGCCTACCGGAAGTTTGGGAAGACCGGAAACGAGCCCGTTTGAACTAAGGAGAAATTTCCTTGAACTAAGGAGAAATTTCCTGATAGTGAGAACAATTAATCAATGGAATGGCTTGTCTCCCAGAGTTGTGGGTGCTGCATCACTGGAGGTTTTCAAAAATAAACCGGACCACCTTTTGAGTAGGATGCTGTGAGGCTCCTACCTTGAGCAAGGGGTTGGATTAAAAGACCTCCAAAGTCCCTTCCATGCCTACGATGCTGTGTTCTATCCCCTTCACTTAATGAGTGCCAACTGGCTGCGAGAACACTTCCAATCAATCAAACAGGAGATGAATCCCTTATTCATTATACTACAATGCAATTTTCTGCTTCTCTTCATGGTTAATGTGCATTTTCATTATGTTCACTAGGGAACAAAAATCCAGGAGGAAGTAACACATGCAACCTAATACAGCAATTATTTTCCCTCAAACCAAAAGAAGATGATTCAAATGTCAGGTGATTCAAAACTCTAATTCCAGTCTACCTCAAACAGATTAACCCAGGGGTTCCCAAACTTGGCAGCTTTAAGACTTGTGGACTTCGACTCCCAGAATTCTCCAGCCAGC
>WNWU01000003.1:56459821-56499867 GCA_012654045.1 Ptyas mucosa
TGGGAACCCCTGGGTTAACCAATGAAAAGGGCAATGGTGTAGGTTTAGCCGCCAAAAATGGGCACAAGTTTTTCACCATCAGTCTGTTTTTTTGAAAGGGCTACTCAAATCGTCTTCCTCTGACACAGGAAGTCCCGTATCTAAAACCAAAGGAACATTGACATTTTCAGTTTTCTAAAACCTATCAGCTATGTTGTTACACACCTCATCGCAATCTTTGACTCCAAATAAATTACCCTACAATAGTTTACGCATTTTCTGTCCCTCAGTACTAAATTTAAAGATTAAAAAATTCATATTAGCCATAAACTACTAAGCAACCGAAGCGGTTAAAAGGGGGATGAATCCCTCCAGCGTGATGATTGAGAGATAACTAATTCAGGTTAATTGCTATAATTCAATTAGTCTTGAATTTACACAACCTTGATTAAATTAAATCAATTGTATTTAGCTGATTTACAGTCGGTGTTGCAGCCATATCTCCCGAGATACAGTTGCCCTAAATGTATTTTTCTGCCTTGTTTGTCCCAACTGTGGAATAAAAGAGATTTAGAGGAAAACTTTATGACTCAAGACAACATGATCACTAATCTCGTGCCTGGCCTTTTCTGACCCCAAATTTCTCGCACATTCTTTCATCAGCAGAGAAGAAAATTGCTTAGCTATCTGAAAGTAGTATGAATGCACAAAATTAGGAAAAAGAAATGCTTCTCACAGCTGAATTATATACATCACTAAAATGTGGCTTTTATTTAGAGATGCTATGGGGTCCATGGTGGTCTCTGAGCTTTTTTGTTTTCTTGAAGACATTTCATTACCCCAACTAGGTAACATCATCAGTACTACCCTAGTAAGGAGTGCAGTTTGTTGTCAGCTTATAGGTATTCTGGTGGCTTGCCCTGTCTGTGTTAGGGAGGGTGGTCTTAGAGATTCTTTGGTAGGTCAGCCCACTGTTGGTCTTTGGCAGTTTCTTGATTGGGGTATTGTTTACTTGATTGTTGGTCTGATGTTAACCTTGGAGTTTAATCTATGCCAGCAGTCCTCAACCTTTAGGGCTTGGCAGCCCGGCTGGGAGAGAGGGGAACTCGGCCGCACAAGTGGAGGACTGGCACATGTGTGCCCACACAGCCCTTGTATGACTGGTGAGCTGGCATGCATGCAGCTCGACTTGCATGAGCGATGAGTTGACATACACATGTGTGAGTGCCCACCAGCCCACTGGTCGAGCAAGCTGGGTTGCATGTATGAGTGCATGCTACGGCCAGCCACTCGCACAGTCCAATTACGAATAGGCCACAGCCATGGTAGTGGGCCAGGGGCCAGGGGCTCAGGACCCCTGATCTATGTTGATCTGGAATGATGAAACAGCTGCAAGAAAACAAGCAAATTCAGAGCACACCAAGGACCCCTCATATCAATCCTGAGCTACAAATATTCTCCTTTATTAGAGATGCTAAGGAAAGAGTCCTCTTTTTATATTTTTGCCAGCTATCCTTAGTGGGACATCAGAATTGCACAAGTTGGTAATAATATTTTGCGGATTGCAGCTGTAGAAACAATGATCTTAAAACAGGTATCTGCTCTAGGTGGGGTAGAAATCACAAATCAGACAGCATCTCCGGGCAAATCTGCCCATGTAATTCACTGAGTGGGGAGGGGGTTGTATTTTAAATAAATAAAAGTTTATTTGTTTGCACTAGCAGCACACTCATTTTTCCTGCAGAACAAGCTGTTTCCATGCATACTACCCAAACCTCTGCTGGATTGTTTTTCTGCCTTTATGCCTTCCAATTTTGGCAAGGACCTAAGACAAGAAAATTATAGTCACTTAACACCTGACTATCTCCAATTCTTCCCTACTCCTCCAATGTTATTTCAGGTAGTCCTAAAAGAGCCTGGTGGCACAGCAGACTAAAGCAGTTATTAACATTCATTAACATTCAGCTGCCTGCAATTACTGCAAGTTCAAATCTCACCAGGCTCGAGGTTGACTCAGCCTTCCATCCTTTCTAAAGTAGGTAAATTGAGGACCCAGATTGTGGGGGCAATAAGCTGACTTTGTATAAATATACAAAAGTATGAAGGCTATTGCTTAATGCACTGTAAGCCACCCTGAGTCTCCGGAGAAGGGCGGCATATAAATCAAATTTTTAAAAAAATTATGGCTGTAATGGGGCCCTGCAATTGTACATTATGTTGGTTGTAAATGTGGTCACCCATATGACCAACCCAATTTTATGACTTTTTTGCAATGGTTGTTAAGCAAACCTGCAGAGTCATTAAGCAAACCCATTGTTCACTATGGGACATTTTTGCCGAAAACTGTAAATAAATGCCACTTTGGGGACAAAAACCTCATAAATCACAGTCATGTAACTACAGGATGCTGCAAACAGCCATAAATATGGTCGTATGATGGGAGGCAGCTGTCAGAACTTCAGAATTAGGTTGTAAGTATCTGTTGTGGCCCGTCAGCGGCCTGTGCGGATTGTAGCTGATTCTGACAGCGAGGAGGCTGGTGTGGTATTGCGACACCAGCCTGTGCAGCTGGCACTCAAGTCAGACAATGAGGAGGCTGGAGAAGATGTGGTGCCAGAGGCAGGGATTCAGCCAGAGCCTTCAGAACCTCCAGAAGCTCCTTTAAGTGAAGAGGACGAAGAGGAGTCTCTTCTTGATGCACAGGCATGCAGAGCAACCAAAAGGCAGGAGTGGCTCCTCGAGAGGAGGTCTCCTCAAGAGTAAGGCTTGGGACTAATTGGCCACTCCCTTAGCCTATTTAAGGAGGACCGCCGACTGAAGCAATTGGTAGGGAACAACTTTAGTTCACTCTACTTCGCGTCTGGATTCTCTGCAAAATTACTTCTGGGCTTTCTGCCAACCTTAGTAAGATTGTGATTACTTTATCTTTGGTTTCTTGTAAGCTGTTAAGAAAGTTTATTAACAGCCTTTGTTTTGAAAAAGACTGAGTTATTTTAGTAAATTAAGTTTTGTATAAACTTTGTGTGTGCTGTGTTCTTTGGGATCTGTAGCTGGGGCAGAACAGTATCTTTTGGGGTATCCGTCATAACTTCAAACATTCACTAAGCAACAGGTAGTCCTCGACTTAAAATACTGTAGTTCCTTTAGTGACTATGCAAAGTTACGAGCCTGAAAGAAAGTGACTTCTGACTTTTTTTCACACTTACGATAGTTGCAGCATCCCCATGGTCAGATGATCAAAATTTGGACACTTGGCAACTGGCTGATTTATGACGGTTGAAATGTCCTGGCGTCGTGTGATCTCCCTTTTGCGACCATCTGACAAACAAAGTCAATGGGGAAGCCAGATTCACTTAACAACCCTGTCACTAACTTAACAACTGTGGCAAGAAATGGAAAAATCCACTTAACAAATGACCCAGCCAGTATGAATCAGCTAAAAACTTTTGTTGTTCAAATGCTGTTAATCTACCATACAGGATGACCTGCTAACCTAAAGTGAACACATCAAAATGTTGTATGGAAGAGCTTTGCCCATACAGATAACTCAACTCGTGCATTGCTCACTGATTAAGAAACGGGTTTACTAAGCCAAAGTAACATTTGTTGCATAAATATTTCATTCAATCAATGAGGGAAAAGGCCGCTTGCAAAACAGAAAGCAAAGAGCAAATTCCATCCTGTAAAAGATTTGCAGCTCTTGCTGTTCTTCTACACCAGCAGCTCCCAACTTTTGTGGCTTGGCTGGGGGTGGGAGAGGCGCATGGAGACCTTGTGGCGGGCCAGTGCAGATGCGCACATCCCAATGTTCGCAAGTGGCAGGCTGGCATGCACCCACACAAGTGCCTGCCTTGGTACTACGCAAGTTGAGCTGTGTTGCACCAGCCACTCACACGGCCAAATTCCAAATAGGCAACAGCTTGGAAGTGGGTCCCAGCCAAGAGATTAGGAACCCCTGTTCTAAACAATATGCCTTTTTGCAAAATTTCAATTGCAATCCCTTTTCATCTAGATATCAATTTGAGGAGGGGGAACAAAATATCACAAGCGGAGTTCTTAGCAATATGGCAATATGTCCATCCAAGAAATCTCAGCAATGATAATTGCCAGTTTAAGGATTGGCTTATGCAAGCAGTCCTCCTTTGATGAAAAGTGCTGCAGTTGCTAAGTGGAAAATCACGGGATCCATGACCAATTTACCACCTCACTTTCCTTTTGGTCGTTCAACGAAACATCCCATGACTGTGACTCATAGGGTTGATATAGGAGAAACTAGGAAAAAGAAACACCAGGTATTTCAAGCTGAGCTCCTGAATGAAAGGCAAAATATCTAATTAATAAATACATCTAGCCTTCTTCCTTGATAAGACAAATTACTTTAACAGACTTCATCCTGGTATGATCCAGCTGTGATGAAGAGATGCCAAATTTTTCATCATTACTCCTACAGCTGATATTATTGCTCTATCAGCTATAATTTTAAGCTGCTAAACTTGGTCTTCCTTCTGCCACTATTCTAAGAAGCAGAGTG
The DNA here is from genome assembly GCA_012654045.1 of Ptyas mucosa. NCBI lineage: Eukaryota > Metazoa > Chordata > Lepidosauria > Squamata > Colubridae > Ptyas > Ptyas mucosa. Next base: position 56,464,332 of record WNWU01000003.1, read on the forward strand.
AAAAAAAACTCCGAACTTCTGATGCCATGATGGACAAGTTGTTTTAGAGCACTCGAGAGCCAGAACTCAACACCTCTTGGCAACATTTAAAGAGGTTATGTCTGACCTAGCATCCTTATCATGCGTTAATTTCCCTATTGTGTACAACTACACAAACATAAGGTAACGGTAAAGGTTCCCCTTGCACATATGTGCTAGTCGTTCCTGACCCTAGGGGATGGTGCTCATCTCCGTTTCAAAGCTGAAGAGCCAGCACTGTCCGAAGACATCTCCATGGTCATGTGGCCGGCATGACTCAATGCCAAAGGCGCACAGAACACTGTTCCCTTCCCACCAAAGGTGGCCCCTATTTTTCTACTTGCATTTTTTACCTGCTTTCGAACTGCTAGGTAGGCAGAAGCTGGGACATGTATCGGGAGCTCACCCTGTTACACAAACATATCAAAAGTCTAATACTGGGGTGTCAAACTCGATTGCATTGAGGGCCACATCAGGGTTGTGTTTGATTTCGAGGGGCCAAGGGGGCTGTGGCCAGCTCAACGTCACTCGTGTCAGGGACGCCTGTGGTGGCCTGAGCACTCTGCCAGAAAAACCGCGCTCCCAAGCTCCGTTTTCCGCTGCGATAGCATCCTGCAACCCTCTGCCAGCAAAAAAGGAGCTTGGGAGAGCCATGGGCTACCTCCCGAGCTCCATTTTTGCTGGCAGAGGCACCCCAGGCAGATCCTTTGCTGTTTCCAGGGTTGCCCCACAGGCCAGATCTAAGAACCCCACAGGCCGGATCCGGCCCCAAATCTTGAGTTTGACTCTCCTGGTCTAATGGCTAATATATTCCCACAGCAATTGAGAGAATTCCTTGCAAAAATTCATTCTCTAAAACTCTTTTCTGTGATCCAAAATTGGGAGTCAACAGTAAAGAAAATTCTCTAAGAACAGCATCTCTAATAATGTTAGAACAATTAATCAGTGGAACAACTTTCCTCCAGAAGTTGTGAATGCTCCAACACTGGAAGTTTTTAAGAAGGTTTTGGATAACCATTTGTCTGAAGTAGTGTAGGTTTCCTACCTAAGCAGGGGGTTGGACTAGAACACCTCCAAGGTCCCTTCCAACTCTGTTATTCTAATGTTGCAATCTTCCCAGCCAACCTCTGATAGGCAAAATCAATGGGGGAAACTGGATTCATTGAACAACTGTGTGAATCGCTTAACAGGTACAGTAATTTGCTTAACCACTGCGGCACAAAAGGTTGTAAAAACTGGCATGACTCACTTAACAATCTCCTTACTTGGCAACGGAAATTCTCGTCCCAATTGTGGTCATAAGCCCAGGACTCCCTTGATTTCTGAAAGCTATTGCAGTGACCTGGGCCTGGACCTGCTAACAATGACCACGGAATAGCACCTGAGCTGAACCCCAGATTTTTAGAACAGGGGTGGGCAACTATTGGCAACTTTACAATCTGTGGACTTCAACTCCCAGAATTCCTCAACCAGCATCCCTAGCAGGATTCCCGGGAATTCTGGGAATTGAAGTCCACAGGTTGCAAAATCGCCATAGCAGCCCACCCCCATTCTAGAACATGAAAGATTTTGCTCTGGAAGTTAAGTTGGCTCCTGTTCCTTAGGGACTATTCCTCCTCCATCCACAGCAACTGCCCAAACATCTAAAAATAGCTAACCGTTTACTCAGCAATGCCATTGGTTTAAAGAAACCCTGATGTGCGACAGCTGTTCGGTTGATTGTTTCCAAGATCAACACTCAAGATCAGAGGAGAGAAATCAGAAGGGTGTTTTTTTTCTCCCTCCTCCCTTCTTTCCAAGCCTGAAAAGAAACATACTGCAGCTGTTTATAATGGCGAAGAAATGCAGAACAAGGAAGACCAGTTGGTTGCACATAATTACAAACAAACAAGTGAACAATCAGCTGTATTTTGAATCAATACAATGTGTTGGCAGAAGGAAAAAAAATTCTCCAGGAGGAATAACGAACTGCAGAATAAAGACGGGTCAGTGTAATGTGACAAATCCAAGTGTGAATTGTTAAAATATAGCCACCTTTGTGCATATGTGCGTTATTAAAAAATAATTGGTATACGGTGAGCACCCCCACCCCCCCACTCATAACACATCCACTATTATAAGCGTCATCGTTATACTAACAGAAGATGAAAGGTGTGTGAAAAATCACAAATAACAACTATAGGTAGTCCTTGACTTACAACTCTAATTGAGCCCAGAATTAGTCATAATTTGTGCCAGTCCTTAAATAGGTCATCGGGTGACAGACCGATTTTACGACATTATTTTTTGCAGCCTTATTAAAATGAATGCGGTGGTCACACTGCAAATGCCACAGTCGTTAAGCAAAGCCACTGTTCGCTTAACAGACGTTTTCTGCAAGAAAGTGGAAGTAAATGATGGTTTGTGGCAAAAAAACCCCATAAATTTTGGTTGGTGACTATGGGATGCTGCAAACAGCGGTAAATGCAGGCCAATTGCCAAGCACCAAGAACGAGTTTCAGTAACTGTAAAGGGGGGGGGGCAGCCATTGGAACTCCAAATCCAGGTTGTTAACCATCTTTTGGGGATCTGTCGTAACTTTGAATGGTCACTAAATGACCAGTTATAAGTCAAGGATTACCTGCAATGCAGCAAAGCCCAAAGGTTTCATACGAAGTGCTGCTGTGTTCAGAGTAGTTTTTTCCAAAGTAAGCATTAACACCCCCCAAAAAAATATGGACTTGAGAAGGGAATAACTGCATCTCCGTGAAAAAGTATTTGCCCTCTTTCAGGATTTTGCTTCTCTCTGCCATGAATGTTATCAGAGGTTAACCAGATGAACAAAGATTCTGTTTGTTGCTTCTTTTTCCTTTAAACTAAGTCACCCAACATGTAGCATGTTAGCGTGAACGAATAATAATCCCTTTAAATTCAGGCTGACTTCACCACTTTTTGCTGCAATAACTACACGACCAAACACTTTTTGTAATTGGGAGGATTCCCATCTCTGGGTTGAATTTTAATCCATTCCTCCACGGTGATCTGATGCCATTTTTCAGTTCTGGCACGAAGAGCTCATTTGGGGCCCTACTCCAACCCTTTCATGGCGGTCTCAATTCAAGCTTTGACACGGCTATTTCAAAATATCAAAGTCATCTTTCCTTCTTGTGGACTGCTTTTATGTTGAAATCATTGTCCTGCCGATGACCCACTTCATGTGGACAGACAGATGGCCCGATACCAGTGATGGCTAACCTTTTTGCCGTCATGTGCCAAAAGCAGGGGAAGCGTGGGGGGGTTTGTGCGTGCGTGTGCCCACACCCATAATTCAATGCCCCCTGCGCCCCTCCACCCCCGTGCACACACATCCGTGCTCCCCCCGCTTTTGGCACAGTGGTCCCAGTAGGAGCCTGGGGAGGGCAAAAATGGCCTCCCCCCCCCGAGACCTTCTGGAGGCTGGAAACAGTCCGTTTTCCAACTTCCGCTGGGCCCAGAAGGCCTGTTTTTCACCCTCCCCAGGCACCAGAGGCTTTCTAGGAGCCTGGGTAGGGTGAAAATGGCCTTCCCCATCCCCCCGGAGACCAGAAATGGCCCATTTCCTGACTTCCAGTGGGCCCAGAAGGCCCAAAAATCAGCTGGCTGAGCTAGGGCAATGCTCGCGTGCCCACAGATACAGCTCTGTGTGCCATCTGTGGCACGCATGCCATAGGTTCGCCATCACGGCCCTATACGGTCCTGTAGAAACTCACATTTCTCTCAACAGTGGGGAGTAGTACAGCAGTCCTCGGCTTACGGTCACAATTGAGCCCCAAATTTCTGTCGTTAAGTGCAACATTTGTTAAGTGAGTTTTGCTCCATTTTGCGACATTTCTCGCCACAGTTGTTAAGTGAATCACTGCAGTTGTTAAGTTAGTTAGTAACACGGTTGTTAAGTGGATCTGGATTCCCCGATTGACTTTGCTTGGCAGAAGGTCGTAAAAGGGGATCACAGGACCCCCGGGACACTGCAACTGTCATAAATTAAATAAATAAAATAAAAATAAATAAAATAAAATGTCAGAAGAGCCTGAGTGGCGTAGGAGGCTAATGCCTCCTATTAAGGCAGCATTTAACATCCAGCTGCCTGCAATTACTGCAAGTTCAATTCTCACCAGGCTCAAGGTTGATTCAGCCTTCCATCCTTTCTAAGGTGGGTAAAATGAGGACCCGGTTTGGGGGGGCAATAAGCTGACTTTGTATAAAATATACAAAAGTATGAAGGCTATTGCTTAATGCATTGTAAGCCGCCCTGAGTCTCCGGAGAAGGGTGGCATATAAATCAAATTTTAAAAAAAATATGAACCAGTTGCCAAGCATCCGGGTTTTGATCAGGTGACCATGTGGTCATAAATGTGAAAAACGGTCATTTTTTTTTCCAGTGCCGTTGTAACTTTGAACAGTCACTAAATGAACTGTTGTTAAGTCAAGGACTACCTGTATAGATCCTAACACAGAAAAATCTCTCTGCACCAGCCTTAACAGACAACACGGATATCTTAATCTGAAGAACTGCGTTTTGTTTTCTGGCAGATAAGTGCAACATTCGTAGAGCTTTAGAAGTTCTACTTTCAATTCACAAAATTCAATTCTGCGGACGATTCATCCAGACATTTGGAGAATCATCCAGGGCTTAAGATAAGCATTAATGTTCTTCTGCAGGGGTGTCACACTCAAGGACCGGGGGCAGACGTGGGTTTCACGTAATTTTACCACCAGTTCACCACACACCGAAAATGTGCGCATCTTAGAAAATGTGGCTAAATAAAATGGCATACCACCAGAGCGGGGGCGGGGGGCAGACCCACCCGCAGGTCACCACTACTACCAAACCGGTCCAAACCAGCTGAATACCACCACTGCCTGAGGGCCAGATCAGGCCCACAGGGCTGCCCTAGAAACAACGAAGGACTGGCCTGCAGTGCTTCTGCCAGCGAAAACAGAGCTCAGGAAGGCCTCATGCACACACACACACACACACACCAAGCTCAGTTTTCGCTGGCAGAAGGTTGCAGGAGGCCATTGCAGCCAGAAACGGAGGTCGGGAGCCCATTTTCACTGGCAGAGGACTCGGGCCACCACAGCCGCACCCGTCACGAGTGATTTTGAGCTAGCCATGCCTCCCCTGCCCCCCCCCGCCACCAGATCAAACACAACCCTGATGTGGCCCTCAATGAAATCGAGTTTGACACCCCTGTTGTTCTGAGTGAGCAATAGATTTTTGTCCAGCTATGCCCCATGGATCCCGACTTGATCCAGTGCTTTCCTGATATTGAGATCGCAAATGCCAACTTTGAGCCTAATGATGACTGTTGTTCTGGGATGCTCTGTGGGATTTTATGCTGAGCTCCAGGAGTGATTTTGACCGTATGGCTATTCTTGGGAAGACTCACTACTGCCTTAAATTTTCTCTCTCTCTCTCTCAAGATGATGTACTCTATATATAGATCAATGGAGGTCCAGAATTTTAGAAATCATTTTGTAATCCATCCAGGCAGATAAGCATCAATGATCCCACCTTTCTAAAGAAGGCTTCATAAATTTCTGCTGAGTGGGTCAAGATGTGCCTTTACAATCCCTGTGGTAAGAACTTCACTGTGATGATGGGTGCCAAAATTTAAATGGCGGTGCTGGCCCTCTGTATCTCTTTAATTTACCAAAGTAAAGTACTGCCCTACCTCATGTTAAGAGTATTTCATTTAATGTAATAAATGAAATCAGAACTTCACTTTGGAATTAGTGGTGCATTCATATATAAACTCCTCTTTTACGACCCTGTAATCCCTTCAGGAAACTGAGCTGAGCATTTACTGGCCAGATGCCCTTCCTGACACCTATATGGAGTTTGCAGCAGAAATTTGTTCTTCGCACACAGAGAAATACCTGCCACCACCTAGGATTGAACTCTCCACCTTCCGAGTAGAGGGTAAGCATCTTCATCATTAGGCCACCATGCTGCTCTCATATTTTTATATATACTGGGGCCTAAATGATGTTCTACGGTGATAACATTCAGTGGCAAAGGGGAAAAATCTAAGACAGAGTGAATACTTTTTCAATGATCAATGTCTATTTAGCTAAGACAGAGAAAAGAGACATTACAGGCAAAAATGATCTCAAACAAAATAAAAATAGTAAAACGTCCCCTCAACCCTACCCTTAAAGAAAAAACAGAGTTACAAGTAATGCACTTTAAGAGGCAAGAATAGAGATTGAGCTACTGCTCCCAATATTGTAACGGGACACTGATGGCTTTTTACCACCGGGTTAAACAGGGACATAGGTGAGTTTTTACTACTGGGTTCCTCAAATGGTTGGAAGAATCCACCAAGCAAAATGATAAACATTTGATTACGATCTCTATGGAGATTCTTAATCATCCAGCTCATGGTTATCCCAAAGGTGCTTTTCCAAAACTTCATTTTTCTTTGAAAATGTTTCACTTCTCATCCAGGAAGCTTCTTCAGTTCTGCACTCAAAAAGTTTCTTAGACAAGAAGTAAAACGTTTTCAAAGAAAAAAAAAACCAAGACAGTCAAATTGCCAAAAAGCACCTTTGGGGCATTTGGTTGGGACCAGTTACCAATCTTGGTTGCACCTGCCCATACTAACTCTAGTTAATGACAGAGTAACTATCACCAGAATTACTATTCCTTTAACTATAGGCTACAATCTTAACGTAATGTTAAGTAGACAGGACAGCCAACAAAATACTGACCATATATTTGTATGGTGATAACATAACAAGACATAATAAGATGACAGTGAAAAGTTATCTTGCCTTTCAATGAATGTAGGAATGGACACAGATCAGTTTTATCTATACAGTATGTTATTAGTGATTACCCCCTCAGGCTAAACCCTTTTTTCCATTTCTTAAAATAGCCTTTGGAAGAAAAGATGTTTAAAACACATTGGGCTATAAAACTTCCCTTATTTGGTGATTTTACATATGTTGGGGAGAATTCTTTTGACCCTGATCCAACATAAACTTGGGGAAATGAGACTAAGTTGAATTTAAAACATTAAAAGCAGCATTTTCTCACACACTTTAAAAAAAGTTGCAATGGGATCCAACTAGAGTACAGAAGAAGTCAGCAAGTTATGTACTAAAGTGACAATTTGTACCACAACTTTACACCATATGGCCTGTATATTTCTATGTTGAGGGGATCCCAGTTCAATTTACTGCAACTTCTTCTATTATTTCAAGGTTGTTGTTGTTGTTAAAATTGGAAGAGCATAAAATTTCTGCTACGCCAAGTTTTAAGGCAGTAGCTACTTCTCAATACTCTGAATTTTCTTCAGATCAAAAAAATCCATAATCAGTACAGTTATTCCAGCAGACACTCAGAATCTTGCTGGCTGAACTTGCACACAACACATTCAACCATGTTCTATCATGGCTTATTGAATAAACCACACTTTGATGGTACATATGTGGATACAGTTGACATTTTTAATCCTGGAAGTGCCATTTGCTATTACCCTGCTTCCCCCAAAATAAGACATCCCCTGATAATAAGCTTTTGAGTGCATGGTAAGGCCAAGCGCTTATTTCTGGGTTCAAAAAAATATAAGTCAGGGACTTATTTTCGGGGAAACACAAAGATTGTGCAAACAGAGAATGTTGAATTTAATCTAAACCAAACTACTTTAACAACTGTTAACATCTGAAATTATGTTTAAAGTTTCCAAACTTTTTGTTTCAATAAAATTAGAATATTCAGTGAGTAGCAAGTAGAATTATCAGAGGTTCTTTACTTAAAAGGTTGTCCCACATTTTCTTAGGCATCCTAAAACAGCTAAATTCAGTTCTTCTCAAACTTAGCAATTTTAAGATGTGTGGACCTTAACTCCCAGAATGCCCCAGCTAGCAAGGCTGGGAGTTGAATTCTAGGAGTTGAAGTCTATACATCTTAAAATTGCCAAGGTTGAGAAGCACTGGCTTAACTTATCCAGTATTTAGGATCAGTAGGGAAAGTTAAAACAAGATCTGAAGACTGTAACCAAAACAGAAGACTTAGAATGTGGACAGCTGGTAGATTTTAGTACCAGGAAAAAAAAAAGATAAAAGGCATCCATGATACCCAAATCAATACTTCAACTGAAAAGGGCAGTGTAACAAATCAGAATTTTTAAGACACTGAAGTCTTTTGAGGGCCTAATTAACATGCTACTGCCATTTAAAGTTAAAAAGGCCTCTGTTCTACACAAAGGTAATTTATCCATTATTTCGCAAAGGTGGTAACTCAACTGAAGCAGTTAAAACCATGTCCAACAAGCTTGGACAGGACACGGTGTTCAACAGGATTTGTCCTTGCCTTAACTTGTCAAAGCTACACCCCCAGGTATCCCGTGACAGGTAACACTAGAGGTTCTTTGGTTTTCAATCCGTCAGGCGGAACGGATCCTTGCAAATATTTAAAGCTACATTCTGAAATATTTAAAGTGCATCTGACAGGTTACTGAGGTGTTTTTTTTTCTCTTCCTACAGCAACCAATGCCCCACTGTAAACAGACAGGGTCAAGTAGCTGGTTTGAGGGGAAGAAGGGAGCCCCCTGCTAACCCTGCCTGACAATAGAAAGCCAAATATGTTAGTTTTTTTGTTAAAATTGCACAACTCCATACAGCCATTAAGTTAAAACAAAGCAATGCTGATACTGCCATGGAAAGAAACCACATCATCCTGCTTCTCTTAAATTCTCTCATCAATTCAAGCATGCATCCTAGTGAGTCTGCATTTTGTTTCTTCCTTTTGGCCTGCTAATAATCTATCGCCAGACACACAAGCCGGTTCAAAATACTTTTGCATGGTTATCTGCCCCATTACCCATGCGCTTGTGGGTTTTGTTTTTTTTTTGCTGTGTCTGGAAAAAAGGTCAGGTCCTTCACTCCTGTGTCACATTTACTGATAAGCAAACCCCACTGGATTTCACGACTCTTACTCTCAAATAAATGTGCAAGGGATTACAGCCAAAATAAGCCCTCCTTCATGCTCCCAATTAGCAAAGTCAGTAAGCAGCAACAGGGAAAAAATATCCTGCTTCATTTAAGGGTTTAGCTCTGGGTCTTGGAAACCGCCTGCTTTAGCAAAAGGGCTGGGCATTTGTGAAGGCAACCTCCAGTCCAGGAAAGCTTATAAGGGGTGGCAAATTTGCTTGTCTTTAACTGAGTCACAGGACTTTTCTGATCTGCAATTGCTAAAAACCTGACAGCTCCCCCTTCTGGAGTGTGTCAGCAAAGATTGTGGTCTACGAATGACATCACAAGATTGAAAACAGATCAAAAATCTTTTTGACTTCTCCATGAATTTCACCCCCTAACAAATGCAGACAAAAATTGCACTCTGTTATTATAGTTCCAATTTATTCCTGTTATCAAGCCCCAGTAAATAAGTAAATACATGCTCGGGGTGTGGAGGCGTTCCAGGTGTACACACACCATCCATCGCAAGTAGCCACAGAACAAGATTTTCCCAAACTGCTGTTTGCTTCCTGTTTTAAAATGAGCTAGGGCTTTTAGCAATGCCTACTTATAGAGTCCATCTGGCGGAAGAAGGCATCTGTTAAAGCATTTCCATGGTTGAAATGGACTTAATGAAAATGATTACAGGTTTTTGCTCCGGACCTCCCTTCCCCAGAGATTTTACATGCCGTTCAACAAAGGGAGATTTGGGATTCAGCCACATCACAAAGAGTTCATTATGGACAAGACTCCTGACATACTATTTTCCTCCCATTCACATGGAAGCAAGCGGCCCTGTTAACATCTGCAGAGTCCTGCTCAGATGGCAGTACAAAAGAATCCAGTTTTAAAGGTTCTTTAAAAAAAGAAAGAAAGAAAGAAAACAGTGGAATTTAGGCCCACAGTCTGATTAACACTGTTCATGGGGTCCATTTCCCACTCAAACAATCACTGCATTTCCAAAATCCTGGGGGTTTTTTTGCCAAAAGAAACAGAGTGAGAGAGAGAGAGACAGAAAAGACTCCATCTTCCATGCTATTAAAAGCTGTATTTCTAAAGGTTCAAAAATGCCACCGTCAGTTGAATTTTGACCATTCATTTCTTCACCCACACGGCTTAATGCTTCCCTTTTCTTTTTTTTTTTAAAAAAAGACAAGACTCCACATTTTCTCCAACTGCAATCTCAGCTTTCCGTTGTGCAATTCAGCTGAAATAACCGGGAATTATTTGTGCAAACCCCACCTCAACCTCAATGGATGCAAGATAGTTCTAAATAATAAGGATCTGCAGGATGGTAAACAAAACCTTGCAAACTCACAGTGGTATCCTAACAAGGAAAAGAGATCAGGGCCAACCCTGAAGATGCCCACATGTTATACAGTAATCAAATAGGGGTTTGAACAAGAAGCTGGCACTATCCTGGACTATATACTGCCACATATACATGATCATATGGAGTTGTTTTATATCATTGTTACTCGTCCCTTCTTGATTCCTACAATTTATTTGGGCTGGCGCAGCTTGCCAACTGCTCAAAGATCTTTCGTGTGTTTTAAAAGGAAATGCACAAAAGTTTGGATGCAAAACATACCTCACACCTATGTGGTTCTTCCCCCTTTTCCCAACTAAAAGCCAGATAACCAGGAGCCTTAAGCCCACCATGACTGGGCTTCACTGTGGACGCCACTGGGAACAAGTCACACCAAGGGACTACCTTAACTGCAATTCTGGGCTCACATATTGTCCAGCTGTGTCTTTGCCAAGTCCTTGCCAAAAGCAACAAAGGGATTTTGTTTAGGTGAGTGGACAAATAGGACAGCATAAGGATGAGGGGTATTGAAGATGTCCATTAACCAAGCAAAATTGGGAAAGACCACAGACTAATTCCAGCAGCCTCTTGGGGGGAAAAGCCTTTTTTTTTAAAAAATTTTTGATTTGTTAGCTTTTTATTATCCTGCCTTTCTACTCATTGTGTCCTCCTTTCATTTTTCTCCACAATCACAACCCAGGCGGAGAGAAAACAAGTGATTCAAAGTCACCCCAAAGAGACTTTCCTGTTGTTGGAGAGTGGATCTGAACCTCTTCACCGGGGTTCTCACTTATCTAAAATACTATTTCCACGAATAATTTCTCAGCCAGCCACTTCATACAGAAAACCAGGCCAGTATCTTTTTACACAAAACCAGCATATAACCCACGAAAGGACAGCCATTCAAATCGGGTCCCAAAAAAATCCCCCTCCCCAAAACATCTGGGCACTTGGCTTGATTTATCCCAGCAAACCCCATCCCAATTCTTTTTACAGTACTCCCAAGGGTTGAAAAAGGGAGGCATAAAACCAATGGCCCATTAAGCCTCCCAGGGTGGATTCTCAAAGGTATCTTGCCACTGAAGATGGAAGTTCCATTTCAACAAACTAGCTGGAAACGTTAAAAGCATTGGCAAGGCAGAAATACTATTAGGTAGATCTATTCCTAACATGTCTTTTTTTAATATCTTGACATCAGGAAGGGCAAGCGGGAGCATTTCAACAAGGCCAGCCTTTGCTTAATACGAGGTTAATATATCATAGGTTGGATGGATCTTCCCTCAGATCCAGATAAATAAAGCAAGAGCTACAGAGAGGTGCAACTCTACATAACAATCTACCCACAGAAATAGCAATAGCACTTAAAGACTTATATACCACTTCGCAGTGCCTTCTCTAAGCGGTTTACTGAGTCAGCCTATTAGCCCCCAACAATGGGTCCTTGGCATCCCGAAAGAAAGGCTTTATTTCTTCGGAATGCCAAGAGGCTTTGGCTGCGCCCTTTCGGCTCCAAAAGGCCATTGATTCATTCAGCACTCCAGGGATGATGATCATCCTGGGCCCCGGAAAAAGGGGGTTCGTGGACCACCACCACCACCCCGCCGAAGGGAAACCCCAGCGCGGCTCGCCATCAAGCAGGGCAATTGGGGCGCCCCCGGGTTGACAGCTGGACCCCAACCCAAGGCCCAGGGAAAGCAAAGGCAGGGCTCCCTCCCTCCGTGCCCTGGGCATTTAAGCCTTTTGGCGCTTGGCTGCTTTTGCTTAGTGACCCACCTACCTCTACAGGAGTCAGGTGGGTCGGAGGTAGAGCCCTTCTCCTGCGCAGGTTTGCAAAAGGCGGAGGGGAGGAGGATCGGGGGGGCTCTTCTCCCCACCCCACCCATGTCTCCCCTTATCCAGAGACCCCCCACCCCACCCCACCGCCCTTATCCCCGTCAGCCCCCCCTCCCTTACCTTCATGTCACTGATGGTGGTCTGGAAGAGCCCTCCAAGGGCGCTGCATTCCTTCTCGATCACCGCCTCCATGTTTCTTTCCGCGCCCCCCACCACCAGCTTCCGAGGAGACCCCCCCCCTCTCCCCAAAGCAACGACGGGGGGCGATCTTCTCTCCTGCACCCCCCTCCCCCTTTTTTCTCTTTCCTCTTCCTCTCCGGCTCCCCGATCAAGAGGATCCCGACCAAGATATAAAAAAAGAGAGGAAAATCCCGAGGTTGGCTCGTTCCCGATGCAAGATTTGAAAGGCTGGCAATTTCGGAGCAGGCAAAGGCAAGGCTGGTTCTCGCCCGCGCCCCGGCGATTCCGAGTTTTAAGCGCAGCTCCTTAGCAACCACCGAGGAAAATCCCACGGATGGGGGGGGTGTTTGGGGAGACTCAATCAAGGTGCTGGCGAGCCCCCCACGCGAGGGCAGCGAGCGCAAGCCCACGAATGGCCATCCCGGCTCATGCCCGCGCAAAAAGCAGCCACTCCGATCTAAGCCTGCTGGGGGCGGGTGGTTGTGGGGTGGGGGTGGGGGGGGCGGAGATGGGGGGGTGGTTTCAACAGGAAAGAGGCGAGCGGGTGAACAACGCCTCGGATGCACCAGCCGGTCTTTCTGCCGCCCACAGCAGCCGCCTCCTTCCCCCCCCCCTTCTCCTCCCTCGCAAGCCGCTATTCAATGGAGCAGCTGCGGATCCGATTTTTTTTTTTGGCCAAAAAAAGAAAGGAAGGAAGAAAAAAATAAATAACCCGGGGATTTTTGGGAAAGGGGGTAGGTAGGTGGGGAGGGGTGGGGGGGAACGGAGGGAGAGCGAGCTACCAAGTCTGCATCTTGCTCTTATAAAAAAGAAAGAAAGAAAAAGAAAGAAGGCGCGTTCCGGTTTTTTTTTCTTTTAAAAAAAGGCTAACAGCACCGATTTTTTGGTGGGGGTTTTTTTTGGGGGTGGGTGAGGAAAAAAAAAGAAATCCCAATTTTTAAAAAAAAAACAAACAAAAAGCAAACAATTGTGCGGAATGCATTCGAGGCGAGCTGGCGGAAAGGAAGAGGAGCGCCGCTGCTTTTTTTATTCACGAGACACCAGATTTTTTTTCCCCCTCTCTCTCTCGCTTTCTTTTCTTTCCCAGATCGTAAAAAATGTCCATTCCTTCCTCCGAAAGGGGAGGGAATCCAAATACAAAAGAAAAGCCACCCCCGCAGCAAAAGCCCTCCGGCCTGCTGATTCCACGGCTAACACCCCTCCCTCCTCCTTCCTCCTCCTCCTGCCTGCCTGCCTGCCTGCTCCCCCTCGACTCCCCGCCAACCCGTCTCCCCTTCTCCCCTCTTCCAGCCAGGCGCCACCGACTGCACGCAAGCGCGAGGCTGGAGCAGCTCCTCCGGCTTCACAGATTCCCCGGGAAGATACGTCACGGGCGCCAATGCCCGGGCCTCGGCTTCTGATTGGCGAAAAGGCTGAGAGAGGCGGGCTGAGACGTTGCCTCTTGCCCAGCTCTTACCTGAGAGGAGGGGAAGTTATGCCTTGGATGCTTTTCCGCGGCTGAGGGGCTGCGTTGGGGCTCCCTCCGTGTCTTCTGAGGTGGCAGCCAAGGCTGTATTTCAGCCTGGTTTGTGGCCTGAATTCTCCCCAAATAGCTCCCTAAAGATATTTACCCCATGTAGTAAAGCTGTATTGATATTAGCCTTCTTCTCTTCTCATCTTTCCTACTACCTTCTGTTGGTATCTTATGATTTATCACTTGTTGTATATTGTAATTAATGATTGTAACTATGATCCACGACATATGACCTAGCACTTCGTTGTTTGTATGCACACCAAGAGCTTATGCACCAGAGACAAATTCCTTGGTGTCCAAAATAAAGATATTCTATTCTATTCCATTCCATCCCATCCCATCCCATCCCATCCCATCCCATCCCAGTTCCCACTCCCACTCCCACTCCCACTCCTACTCTAGTCTACTCTACTCTACTCTACTCTACTCTAGTTTATAACATGCCTGTGAACAGCCTTCCTCCCTCCCTCGCAAGCCACTATTCATTTAGCAGCTGCGGATCCTTTTTTGCCAAAAAGAAAAAAAAAGAAAAAATACCCAGGGATTTGAGAGCAGCAAGAAATGGTCCAAAAAATGGACTTGTGAAAACCAGCCAATTGTAATAAACTGTCAAAAGCACACGTAGCTGAATACAGTTACAATTTTTAAGCAGTGGGCACATGTTGGGCGGTTGTGTAACTTAATTCAGCCACAATCTTCACAATATGAAGCCACAAAATACAATTTAGAAATCACTTGAACGCGCTAAACAAGCCACAAAGAGCTTTAAAGGGGACAACCAGCACCTTGAAATTCACTCGGGAACACATTGGCAACCAATGCGGCCCCTGAAGCAGTGGAGTTACATGTGCCAAATAACCAACATCATTTGCAACCCCTGCAGTTGCATTCTGCACCAGCTAAAGCTTCTGAATGCTCCTCAAGGGCAGCCCTATGTAGAATGCATTGTAGTAGTCCATTTATGGTCCCTTAGACCTCCATTCCTGAATCATTTGTTATCTAAAGATGCTTCGTTATGGCTCCCAACGGTGATGCTTGATTGGAGGGGATGGGAATTATATTTCAGGACATCAGGAGAATGTCAGATAGGATTTTATAATACAGTAGAGCAGAGCAGAGCAGAGTAGAGCAGTGGTCCCCAATCCCAGGCCATGGCCCACTACTGAGTCTTGAGCCCTTTGAAACCAGGCCACAGAGGTGGCGAACGAGTGCAAACGTATCTGCACTTGTGCAAGCAGTGGCTGAGCACATGTGTACATCTACGTGGGAACTCCATTTGCGTGAGCGGCAGACACGTGTGCCCCATTGCTCGTGTAGACTCATCTCCTCTCCCCCACCTCCACCAGTGTGCAACGGTGGAAAAGTTGGGGACCTCTGGAGTAGAGTAGAGTAGAGTAGAGTAGAGTAGAGTAGAATAAAAATAATAGAAATTTAGTGGAATGGAATGGAATAGGAATAGGAATAGGAAGAAATAGAAATAGAAATAGAAATAGAAATAGAATAGAATAGAATAGAATAGAATAGAATAGAATAGAATAGAATAGAATAGAATAGAATAGAATAGAATAGAATAGAATTCTTTATTGGCCATGTGTGATTGGACACACAAAGAATTTGTCTCCCGTGCAGGAGCTCTCAGTGTACAAAGAAATATAAGAAACCAATAGGAGAAGGTAGTAGAAAAGATGAGAAGCCCAATTCACTTAAACGACCATGTGATTGTACTGTTCAACAACTACAGCGAAAAGGTTGTGAAATTGGACACGACTCACTTAACAACCACATCACTTAGTGACAGAAGTTCCCAATTGTGGTCATAAATCAAGGACTACCTGTAGTATCTCACCCAAACCCTAACTGAGCATAATCCTACATAGCTTTTCCAAAATCTGATACTTGCTGATGTGCCCTCCTGTAACAGATAAATCCAATCAACACAAAGCCAACTAAAGTAGGAAGAAGTGGCTCCATTCATGTGAAGAGATACAGGCTTTTGTTATTGCTTTGGCCTCAAGTTTTGCATATACAGGGACTCACATCCTAGATATAATGTGTTTCAATTCCTCCTCTCAGGATGCTGCTATAGGGCATTGCATGGCAAAACAACTAGACAGAGTTTTTTCCCTTGTGCTATTATTCTGCTGAACACCTACTTCCCACAGCGCTGTCTTATGTCTAAGGATATTTATCCATGTGGTTATTCTGCCCCAGCTATAGATCTCAAAGAACACAGCACACACAAGGTTTATACAAAATTTAATTTACTAAAATAACTCAGTCTTTTTCAAAACAAAGGCTGTTAATAAACTTTCTTAACAGCCTACAAGAAACCAAAGATAAAGTAATCACAATCTTACTAAGGTTGGCAGAAAGCCCAGAAGCAATTTGCAGAGAATCCAGACACGAAGTAGAGTGAACTAAAGTTGTTCCCTACAACTTGCTTCAGTCGGCTTTCCTCCTTAAATAGGCTAAGGGAATGGCCAATTAGCCCCAAGCCTTACTCTCGAGGAGACCTCCTCCTGAGGAGCCATTCCTTCCTTTTGGCAGCTCTGCGTGCCCATGCATCAAGAAAAGGCTCCTCCTCTTCCTCCTCTTCACTTAAAGGAGCTTCTGGAGGTTCTGAAGGCCCTGGCTGAATCCCTGCCTCTGGCACCACATCTTCTCCAGCCTCCTCACTGTCTGACTCAAGTGCCAGCTGCACCACAGCAGCCTCCTCGTTGTGAGAATCAGCTACAATCCGCACAGGCCGCGGATGGGTCACAACGGTGGTAGGGCTGTATTGCTATTATTTCTCTCTCATTGACTTTGCTCGTCAGAAACCAAACGGCAAACGTGGCCCTGGTTGCTGATTGCTAACTGCCCAAATGTTCATTGCTTGACTGTGGAGATGCTACAACAGTCATAAGTGCAAGGACCGGTCATAAGTCAGGTTTTTTTTTCAGTGCCATTGTAACTTCCGACAGTAGACAAATAATTACTTGCAAGTTGAGGGCTACTTGTATGAAGAAATCCAACATTTTGCACAGAACGGAACAGAATGTTTTGAAAGTCAGGTCCCATGGGCCAATCATCGTATCTTTTAGTTTTCATTTCAGATAAATTGTTATTGGAACAATACTTACTTAGGAATGTTCAAAAGTCATAGGTCACATAAATAAGGAAGTGTTCAGAAGGAAATAACCACCAGTTTGCGTATTTAATGTAATTTATATGATAAATTGTCTGTTATACCCTGCAAGTAGAAATACGTCCAGATTCTGCTTGAAATAAGAAAGTCAGAATGGTGTCTGCATATCTCTTTCCCTTCAATTCTTTTTATCTCTGCCATCTGCTAAGCAGGAGTGGTATAACCAGACAGACAAAACAGGAGCAGATACCTCCAAATCAGAAGGTAAACAAGTAAGCTTGTTCCTTACTTGATCAAGAAATATATGTGGGTATTATAACTGAAGAGTTTAAGTTAGAACTGAAGTCCGCCCATCTTAAACTAGCCAAGGTTGAAAAATATTGCACTTAGTACTTGTTCTGTCTTACCTTTCAGCTTCATTGGCTGAATTTGCATTTGTGTTTGCATTTACATAGCAAAACAATTTCCAGTTTAGCCTGGTTACTTATGCAAACCCAGAAAAGGCTTTTGATAGCGCAAACCTTGACTCCAGCACGGCGAAAGAACTACCTATAAAGCAACATAATATTTGTGTAGTAGCCCATTATTTATTGAATAAATCTTATCTTCTGGGTTTACACACCATACTGATCTACAAATTAATCACCAGTCTGCTTTTTACATAGCACATTGGGCTAAAATGCAATTAATTGGCTGTTTTATGGTTACATGGTTGATTCAAACAGTCACTACTTAACTTATATCACAGATAGTTTCTTAAGATCAGGTGAGAAGAGAATTCAGGTATGGTACTTTAAACTTGCATGGAAAAAGCGAGCTAGAAATAAAAATTAATTAAGAGATTATACTAAGTTTCCAGCAATTATTCTTTGAATAAAAATACAGGGTCACCTGGAAGCTCTTGATCTTATGGTATTCTTTATACCAGGGGTAAAATCCAGCAGGTTCTGGAGAACCGGTAGCGGAAATTTTGAGTAGTTTGGAGAACTGGCAAATACCACCTCTGGCTGGCCCCAGAGTGGGGTGGGAATGGAGATTTTGCAATCTCCTTCCCCTGCCATGCCCACCAAGCCACACCCACCAAGCCACATCACATCCACCAAACCACGCCCACAGAACCGGTAATGAAAAAAAAATGGATTTCACCACTGGGTTATACCTTCAATCTGAAGAGATGTTTCCACAAGCAGATTTCCTGATCCAGAATTTATAGTTATAAATTTATAAAAATTCCATTAAGGAAAAATTGCCTAATGATAACAAAGGAAATTGAGGAGTAGCTGAAAGAAAGTAATTCATGGCAATAAATTAGCCCAGTACAGTACATTTTTCTACTGGGAAAGCATTACAGTTTCATTCTGAGGATACCTGTTGCATGGTATGTTTACCTGGGCAAAAATCCCAGTGACATTAATTGAACTTCCTCGTGAATAAACTTGTATAACATTGGGCTAATAATCCTCGGTGGCCTGCACGTAGCATATATATCTTACTTTCCCTTTTGAAATAGGGTTACAATCCTTTTATTTTGAACTCTGGATGTTTATTAATGAAATTTATTGTGGTTCTGGGCAGAGTACAAAAATCCAATAAAACAAAATATATAATGAATCATTACCTAAAACCATTATATAATTACGATTTTTAAAAAAAACATCAAATTGTAAAAGCAGAATTAAAGAAGAAAAGAAAAGAGATGGAGAAACGTTAATAATAAAGGAATCACCTCACAAATTCGATTCTTGGACTCTTGGATCTTCAGGCACAATCTTGAGGGACCTTTGAAAGCTCAGCATTGATGTCACCAATTCCATCTCTGTGTTTTAATATATTCATTATTAATAATGTGTACAAATATCATTTTAATATTGATGTTTTAATACACAGGCACAGGTACCCCTCAACATATGGCCAAATATGAGCCCAAAATTTCCATTTCTAACCAAGGCAGTTGTTAAATGAGCTCTGTTCCATTTTATGACCTTTTTGGTCAAAGGTTTTAAGCAAATCACTGCGGTTATTAAGTGAATCTTGTGGTCGTTAAGTAAATCTGGCTTCTTCCATTGATTTTGCTTGATAGAACCTGTTGGGAAGATTACAAATGATCACATGTTCATGTGATCCAAGGATAGTGCAACTGTCATAAGTACAAGCCAGTTGCCAAGCCTCCAAATTTTGATCACGTGACTGTGGGGATGCTACAGTGGTTGTAAGTGAGAAAAACAGTCATAAGTCACTGTTTTTAGTACCGTTGTAACTTTGAACAGTCATTGAATAAATGGTTGTAAATCGAGGATTACCTGTGGTCCTTGATTTACGACAGTAATGGAACCTTCCCATTACTGTCTGAAGTCATGATGATCATAAAGCTGTCAACCAATCCAATTTTACAACCTTTCTTGCAGCAATTGTTAAGCAAATGCAACAGTCCGAAAGTTGTTGTTGAACAAATACGGCAGTTGTTAAGTGAACCAATGGTTTATTATGGGCTGGTATGTCAATTATCGGCAAAACCATCATAAAACATGGTCACATGACCACAAGATGTTGCAGATGGCAGTAAATGTGACTCGGTTGCCGAGTGTCCGAAACGCAGTCATGTTACCATGGGGGTGGGGTGGGGAGCTGGGGGGGGGGGCTAGCTGACTGTCAGAACTTCAGAACTGGGTCTGGACAGTTCGAGGGAGGTCCATTATAATTTCGACCAGTCTCTAAGCATGGCTGAGTAAGGAATTCTGACAGTTGGAGTCCACCAATGTTAATGTGGTTGAAAGCTTGAAAAAGTTGAAGAACGCCATCTTTGAGTTTTTACCTTTTATCCATTAATGGGTATCAATGTTTGTGCAGACAACATTTTTAAGCTATGTTGGAAGAAATATCCAGATCCAGTTCCAAGCCAAGAAAAAAGGACTGGAGACAAAATGGAGGCTGGAGGCTTATTGGATAGAGGGTCCATTTATTGATGAAGCAGAAGCACATGGGCGGTTCTGGGCAGCTGACCACATGGAGTTGAAAGTGAGGGGCTTTTATATCTTCTCTTGGGCTTTGAACTTGAGCTTCCTGTTCCTGTGCAAGAACATGTATTCTATTGGCTGTTGTCAGATTCCTGTGGGGTCATGTTTGCCTGAGCTCCCAGGTTTGATTGAAGTTTGCTGGGTGATGCAATGTCCTTGGGAGATTGTGCAATGCAGTAAGCTCTGTGTCTTCTGCTAAATGGTCCTATTATATCCTGAAAGACCATGTTTTAATCCCATCACCATGGAGCTGAAGGCATTTTGTCTTGTAGATAGGTGGCCTATTAAGAAAAGTGGGAGCTGCTTTCCCAAGAGCATGTTTCTCCTTTAGGGAAATATAATATTCTGCCTTTTTAAAAAATATTTCCCAAAATATTTCATTCTTCTAGGAGGGGGTTGAGTGCTAACTTTGTACAGCTATGTGCTCTGAGTTTGCACGAGTCACTTGGCAGCAGTGAATGAATGCCATGCAAAGGCAAAACTTCAACATTATGTTTATGTGTATACTTTTATCTATTCTTTGCTGTAGGCTCTTAGATGGCCCTGATAGCTTCCTAATTCCCACACCTGGGCTTGAGCGAAGTTAGGCAATGAATAATGAGAAGGCAGATCTCGCTCTGATACCACTAAACCAGAAGCAACAACCTGCTAAATAAACTTAAGCTTCCCTGTCTAATTTATATATGTGATTATCCACACATGCTGGCCTGCATCGACAATATTTTCCACGACTGTAAGGCCATTAGTAGTAATGTGCAGCTGTTTATTCGGGGTCCCGCTGTGAGTTCTTGACCCATAATTGAACTGGACTCCCAGCTGAGATTTCTATGCTACATGGATACGCTGTTTTTTTTTCCCCAGGAATGACTCGATCCGGACATGTTAGGACGGCCTCTCCCAAAACTTCTCACCAGCAGGTTTCAAATGGCAATGCACATGGCTGACCAAATTCAATACTTTCGCAAGATGCCATCTTGGGGGAAAGTCAATAGACAGGATTACGGCTTCCATCACCACTTGACTGTGGTAGTGATGGAAGCCATGCAAAGATACAGTGGCTGCAGGTAAGGGAAGCAAACATGCAGGTGAATAGGAATAGGAAGGGCTTCCGTGACAAACAGCTAACCACACTCATGGTTTGTTGAAATCCACACCCTCTTTTCTGAATTCATTTCTGCCCAAGAACAAATTTCTCTCGTATCACACACCCTTCCGTTATATAACAACCATTGCACAATTTAGGAGACATCTTAAGGAGTGTTTTTTGCATCTTTCTGGGTTGGCTCCAAATCTGATTGTGGTCTGTTTTCAGGATGCAGTCCTATTTCTCTTTGACTTTGCTCCCATTTACAGGTAGTTCTTGACTTACAACTACAACTGAACCCAAAATTTCCACTGCTAAGTAAGGCAGTTGATAATTTGGTAAGCAAATTTAATAAACGAATAAAAATATTGCATAAGTCAGGGGTCACCAACCTTTCGTATCTCAGGGACCACTAAATTCATAATTTTAAATCCTGCGGACCACTAATATGATCTGCCTAATGACCAGCTGGGTAGGGGTGGCTAGGTGGTCATGTGACTGGGTGGACATGGCCAACTTAATGTCACTCATGTCGAGGGGAGCCTCGCCGGCCTCTACTCATCCCTCCCTTGCCAGACACTCCTCGCCTGCCCGCCCGGGCTCCTTAGGGCCCCAACAGGAAGCAGTTGCTGGAACTAAGCAGCCACCACAAGAAAGAGATGGCAAAACAGCTCAGTTCAAATTGGATCTGACCGGGAAGGAGGCTCAGTAGAAGCACCTCACTGAGGACTAGGAGCATAGGCTTTCCAAGCAGAGGGAAGACCTGCGGGAGTGCAAGGCCAGGTACTAGCACCTGGAGGCTCAGTGTGCTGAGATGGTCAGCCAGTTTCAGGCCATGGTGCTGTCCCACTGGAACAAAGTCCTCCGGCTCTTCGCCACCAGCGGCACTTCCCTCCAGCCTTCACCCAAAGTCCTGAACCAGGAGGCCGAAGCAGACCCCAAGTCGGAATTTCTATCCCCCTCCGACCCACACAAAAAGACCCCGAAGGGGAAGACTCTCTGCAGCAACACAAAAATTCATTGCAATATAAAAAATGCAAACAATTTTTCTGCGGACCACCAAAATTTTCTCGTGGACCACCAGTGGTCCACGGACCACCGGTTGGTGACCGCTGGCATAAGTGAGTTTGTTGTTAAGGGAATCGTGCAGCTGTTAAGTGAATCTGGCTTCCCCGTGGGTTTTGCTTGTCAGAAGCTGGCTGGGAAGGTTACAAATGATGATCAATGGTTGTAAATGTGAAAAACGGTCATAAGTCACTTTTTCCAGTGCCATTGTAACTTTGAACGGTCACTAAATGAATGTTTGTGAGTTGCGGACTACCTGTACTGGAGGCTACAGCAAGGCTAGGTTCTCCTTCTTTGAATCATTGCAGATCTGCAGACAACAATATCTTTTCCTCATCTAACTCCTGACTCCTAGGTTCCTTGTGTTGTTTTTCTCCTGACTTCATCAGGGTAACGATTCATCACTCTATTCCCAAAGCTTGTTTTTTCCTGAAGACATCAGTCAGAATTTCAATAACTTCCTCATAATCAGCATCAGTATGTTACTAAACATACAGTCATTACAACAAGCATTCAGTTCTCAAAAAGCAAGCATGGCAGCTTTTATCTTCATAGCTCACGGGGCTTTTAAATGTAATGGAGGAATAGCAGCCTTGCAGCCAGGAAACCTTTGGAAGATTTCAATGCTTTTGTTGGTATCTTTACAATTCCTTGGTCCAGTTTCCTCTCTTAGAAACTGTTCACGTTCTTTTGGAAACCAGCAAAGATAGGCATACAGACACATGTACTGAAAAGTGACTTGAGGGAATAGCAGCCATTTATACCATGCTTTTTTTTAAACCGAGGGAGAGTAAAGAGAGTATTGAACTGGTGAGAGCTCAGAGGGCAGGATACGGACAGTGGTTTTGCTCTATGGTCAGTTGGAGTGTTGGTCTCTTGTGTCTTCTATCTGTATTTGAGGCTGAAAGAAATGAGAGCAATTACAGATCAGATTTAAACTGCTTTGTAAGAGATTAGTGGGAGTAAACTGAAGGTGCAGAAATAGCCTTCAATTGCCAACAAAACTATTTTATATATCTAAATGGGGAAATCAGAGGAAATATTTCAAATTCTTGTAGGTTCTGTAATTGTCATTCTCTCTCCTCTCCTCTCCTCTCCCCTCTCCTCTCTTCCCATCCTCTTCCCTCCCCTCCAGTGGGAGGATTCAAAATTTTTTACTACTAGTTCTGTGAGCATGGCTTGGTGGGCGTAGCATGGTGGGCATGACAGAGGAAGGATACTGTAAAATCTCCATTCCCACCCCACTCCAGGGGAAGGTTACTGCAAAATCCCCATTTCTTCCTGATCAGCTGGGACTCAGGAGGCAGAGAATAGATGGGAGCGGGGCCAGTGGTATTTACTGGTTTTCCAAACTACTCAGAATTTCTGCTACCGGTTCTCCAGAACTGGTCAGAACCTGCTGAATACCATCTCTGCTCCCCTCCCCTCCTTTCCCTTCTCTTCTCCTCCACTCTACTCCACTCCTCTCTTCCCCTCCACTCCCTATTGGTTGACCCTTGGCCCGAAATATGAAAGCTTCTGATAGCCAGAAACCCATGGCTGCTGTGTTACCTCCTGATCCACTGATTTGTTGCAAAGAACACCAAACCTCTGAATGGATCTTGATTTGATTCAATAAAATTTGTCATATACAACCTTTCCAATGGTGGGTTGCTACCGGTTCTCCCCGGTTCTTGCGAACCGGTAGTGGAAATTTTGAGTAGTTCAGAGAACCGGTAAATACCACCTCTGCCTGGCCCTGCCCCCAATCTATTTGCTGCCTCCCAAATCCCAGCTGATCGGCTAGAAGGAAAAAAACTATTTAAACTCTTGCCTCGGCGCTTCAAAGGGCAGCCCTACAGCTGATCAGTGGTAAAAGGCAGTGTGGTGGTAGACCAGTGCACTCCAAAAACAAATAGGTAGACCGGAACGCTCCAAAAACAAATGTGTAGACTGGTATGGCTCTGCAAGCAGTTAAAAAGCCTGGTAGACTAGTACCTCTGCTAAATCTTAAAGAATTGTCACATGACCATCAAACCATGCCCACAAAATAAGCCACGCCCACAAAACCGGTAATTAAAAAATTTAGAACCCACCCCTGAACCTGTGGTCCCAAATTTGTGGATTTCAACTGTCATAACCTGAGGCTGAGTTGTCTAGAGAAAATGGGACTCAATCTAAAGAATCAGGATGACAGCTGACTGGAGAAAACTGTTGTTAAGCAAGATTTGGGATTATTTGTAAGACGTCATTATGCTCCCAATTTTAAGCAGCCTGTCCAATGAGTGTATTCTCGCATATTTTTAGCATAGAATTATAGAGTATCTAGATAAAAAGGTGTGGTAGATTAAGCAATATCAAACTATACCCATCCTATGGTTTCCTGACGCTTTTTGGTTTTAGTCTATCAAGCTCTAAACCTCCACCACATGAAACTGTCAACCAGATCATGGAGAAGCCTTCTGCTGATCGGTCATCTGAAGATCACGTTGCTATAGGCAAGCGGCTTCCTGCAAACATTACTTGTAGAACATTCTCAAACCCTCAAGGCAGTTTCAGAAGTTATTATCATCAAATTACCACTCACTCACAGATACACGCACACAGCAACTCTGCCTTTATAAGAGGAGGGGGTGTTCGAATAAAAACCCGTCAGATTCCATGGCAACATAATCTTGCTCTTATCTCATAATATCTAAGAGCGGCTCTGTTCGCACAACATATTTACTCCATGACTAATGCGGTTTCTTAATTAGCCCAGTTTCTTGGATGTGTACAACATACTGAATCAGATCTAGGCAATAGGTAGACTACGGTGTGTTTGAGATATTTAGGTGGAGCAGTGAAGGGTTGGACAATGAGTAAGAACACACAGTTATAGCTAATGGGTTAAAGAGAGCTGGCCGTTGCATGGGGGAATCTGAGGTGTAATTTGTTGCTGTGAGAGTAAAGGGGGAGTTTGTTTGTTCCCCATCTTCTTTCTCTGTGTGTTGTGTGTGATTTATCTGATGATGTTCCTGCTGCGTTGATTTACCTGATGATGCTCCTGTTTGCCCCTCTTATTTACTGTAAATATATTTATTTATATAAAACCACAAGTCGTCATCAGCCTTTCCTGACAGTTAGAATAATTAATCAGTGGAACAACTTGCCTCCAGGAGTTGTGAGTGCTGCAACACCGGAGGTTTTTAAGAAGAGATTGGACAAACATTTGTCTGAAATGGTATAGAGTTTCCTGCCTAGACTGCCTAGTTTCCTGACTAGAAGACCTCCAAGGTCCCTTCCAACTCTGTTATTCTATTCTTCTATTCTGTGTCTCTGACTCCATTTGGACACCGGCTACGTGATTCCCTGACCCGGTGTCATTGGCTAGTTTATAGTTTAAGGCATCCTGTGAAGTCAACCAATACCGAACTGGATCTGATTTACGGGAAGGCACTTTATAGCAGTGTTTTCAGAACAACGGCGCCTTGCGGTGCGCAACTGGAAGTTTTCAACAACTCACCTGGCAGCTGAACAAAATTTCAAAAAACGAGAAAAATGTAGCATATAATAAACCAGGTTGCTTGGGACTGATGAAACATTGGACATCATAAATCATGGTCATGTGACTTCAGGACGCTACAAACAGCCTTAAAATGCAGGCCAGTTGTCAAGCACCCATATTGTGATCCCATGACCATGGGGAAGAAGGGGGCTGTCGCAATTTTAAAACCAGGTTGTAAGTAATTCAGGGGAGATCCGACGTATCTTCGAATGGTCGCTAAGCGACCATTCATAAATCAAGGAGTACCTTGTATTGCCAATGAGGAAAAATGCTGGGTGCTTAACAACCTCTGGAGAGCTATAGTAAATACCGTAGTCTTTCAGGTTTTGCTGCTACAAACTAAAACCGCTACTGTACCGCTGTGGAAATGGACGATTTATCGTTCTTCCATCATCCTCTCTATTTTCAGCATTCAGTTTCTCAGTGTTGCTGCATTTGTGGCCTAAATATGTCACTCAAATACGAGAGGGAAGTTAGGGGCACAAGGTTTTGCCGAAGTGTATACCCCACTGCCACAAAGTGTTAGGAAAAAGGAAACGCATCTAGAGAGGGACTTGTCAGAAAACATTTAGATGAGAATCAAGTAGGCTCAGTGGAAGGTGAAAATGTTGGAAGGAGGGAATGAAATAGCTGGAATCTGGGACAGCTGTAAAGTCACATCGTTCAGCTTTGGGAAACTTCCATGAAAAAGTAGTCACGGAACCCCTCTCTTTATCCACAAAACATTAGAGGGGGTCTAATTTTTCATTTATCTATCCTTTCCTGCCTTCTTTTGCTCTTTTGTCTTCCAATAACATGGATAAAGAATTACGAGTAGTTGTTGTGGCCTGTCAGCGGCCTGTGCAGCTAGTAGCTGATTCAGAGAACGAGGAGGCTGGTGTGGTGCTGTGCCAGCAGCCTGTGCAGCTGGCACTCGAGTCAGACAATGAGGAGGCTGGAGAAGATGTGGTGCCAGAGGCTGGGATTCAGCCAGGGCCTTCAGAACCTCCAGAAGCTCCCTTAAGTGAAGAGGACGAAGAGGAGGAGCCTCTTCTTGATGCACGGGCATGCAGAGCTGCCAAAAGGCAGGAGTGGCTCCTCAGGAGGAGGTCTCCTCGAGAGTAAGGCTTGGGGCTAATTGGCCACTCCCACTAGCCTATTTAAGGAGGAATGCTGACTGAAGCAATTTGCAGGGAACAACTTCGTTCACATACCTTCGTGTCTTGTCTTGCTTATCTTATCAGCTTCCTGCAAATTGTTTCTGGGCATTCTGCCAACCATAGTAAGCTTTCAGTATTATTCTTTGAATTCTTGGCAGCTGTTAATGCAGTTAATTAACAGCCATTGTTGTAAAAAACTGGTTGATTTAGTAAACTAAGGCTTGAACGGACTTTGTGTGTGCTGCGTTCTTTGGGGTCCGTAGCTGGGGCAGAACATAGTCTACAGCTTACAATCATTCATTTAGTGACCATTCACAGTTACAACAACACTGGAAAAGATGACTAACGATTGTTTTTCACACTTACAACCTTTGTAGCATCCCCATCGTCACGTGATCAAAATTCAGATGCTTGGCAACTGGCATGGATTTATGACAGTTGCAGTGTCACGTGGGGTCATGTGACCATTTTTTGGCAACCACCTCACAAGCAAAGTCAAAGGGGAAGCCAGATTCACTCAACAACCATGTTCCTAACTTAACAACCGCAGTGATCTGCTTAACAAATGTAGCAAGACAGGTTGTAAACTGGAGAGCAACTCACTCAAAAACTGTCTCACTTAGCAACAGGAATTTTGAGCTCCGTTGTGGTCATAAGTTGAAGACTACCTGTAGGTGCAGAATTCCTTTTTGTGGGATGGTGCCAGACTGTATGCAAAATTCAGGATTTCTTATTTCCTTTGGTGTTTGATTTGTAGCGAAATTAAGTACAGTAAATAAACAGGTGGACAATAAAGAAATTAAAGTAAGGAGGAATATCTACTTGCTGGCTGGGAAGGTCGCCAATAGTGATCATTTGACCCTGGGATGCACAACCATCATAAATTTTTGCTGATTGTGAAGCATCTGAATTTTGATCACATAAGCATGGGGATGCAATGGTGATAAGTATATTATAGATAAATAAGATAAAATATATCTATTACATAAGTGAAATGACCAGCAGTGGTGGATTGCCCCCGGTTCAGACTGGTTCTATAGAACCGGTAGTAAAACCTGTGGG
Organism: Ptyas mucosa; assembly: GCA_012654045.1. Lineage (NCBI taxonomy): Eukaryota > Metazoa > Chordata > Lepidosauria > Squamata > Colubridae > Ptyas > Ptyas mucosa. The sequence continues at coordinate 56,492,184 of WNWU01000003.1, forward strand.
AGACTCTGCCCACTGACCCTGATGTCATCAGAAGTGATCCACAAAAGGTGCGTGCGCGAGCAATCCCATTGCGAACCGGTAGTAAAGGTAAGTAGAACCCACCCCTGATGACCAGTCATACAGATAAGTCACTTTTTTTCAGTGCCATTGTAACTTTGAACAGTTACTAAACAAAGGGTTGTAAGTTAAGGATTACCTGTATATCTTGTAGCCATGAAATCCATTTTTAAATATGCGCTGTGTGAAGAGTTCTTTCTTTTGTCGAAAATCTCTTGCTACTCGGTTTTATTAGGTAATTTTCAAATGATCTGTTTTTGTAAAGGCTAAGATCCCCTTTGCCCTGTTTTCTCTCTCTCTCTGTCTCTCTCTCTGTCTCTCCCTCTCCCTCTGTCTCTCTCTGTCTGTCTGTCTCTCTCTGTCTCTCTCTCCCTCCCTCTCTCCCTCCCTCTCTCCCTCCCTCTCTGTCTCTCCCTCTCTCTCTGTCTCTCCCTCTCTCTGTCTCTCCCTCTCTCTGTCTCTCTCTCCCTCTCTCTCTGTCTCTCTCTGTCTGTCTGTCTGTCTGTCTGTCTCTCTCTCTCTCTCTCTGTCTCTCTCTCCCTCCCTCTCTGTCTCTCTCTGTCTCTCTGTCTCTCTCTCTGTGTGTGTGTGTGTGTGTTATATCTCTAAACTACAAACCCTTAAACATTGCAACTGGGAAAGATTCGCTCGCTCTTGTGGGAACTTTTTGAAGTTCACAATATTTACATTCCACCTTTTGCGATATAATAACCCCCCCCCAAGAGCCAAGTCAAATTAAACTGTGAAATTGCAATAAACAAACTGCCCCCGCATTGATGACTTTAGTCTTTTGTGCATTGATGACTTGAGTCTTTTGTGTTTGTTCGTTGCTTCGACCCATCGCTTCCCAACGCTGCCATTGAAAGCAAAGGAAATCTCCTGGAATCTGACTTCTTAGAAAGCATCAAGCAGGCTCTAAGATTTACAGTATTTCTAGACGGTTAGGGAGCTGAAGGCTGCTTTATCATTAAACAGCAGCAACTCTGTCTTTTGCTACGTCTATGTCTGTAAATAAACAATGTTAGAGGAACATAGTAAGTCTCCAGTGCTATCTGTTCTTCAATAAACAAAACCTCCAAAACAGAACTAACAGTCCTAGAAAGGTCAGGGGTCATCCTGCAGTCTCCTGATCTTCTGGAAGGCTGCAGAAGACCATCTGCAGACAATACACGAGCAAATAATAGATACAAACTCAAGGTAAACCGCTCCAAACTCAATTGCAGAAAATACGACTTCAGAGTGGTCAATGCCTGGAATGCACTACCTGACTCTGTCGTTTCTTCCCCAAACCCCCAAAACTTTAACCTTAAACTGTCTACTGTTGACCTCACCCCACTCCTAAGAGGTCTGTAAGGGGCGTGCATAAGAGCACCAGCGTGCCTACCGTCCCTGTCCTAATATTCCTTTTTATTTACTCTTTTCATGTTTATACTTTTACCTGTTATCTTATATATGCTTGACAAAATAAATAAATAAAAATAAATCTGGAGAAATTTTCACATTACTGGCACAGGCGGGGCTCATATTTTACAACAGATTTTGTTTTGCTTTCATTTGCTTTTGGGGTGGAGTTCCTGAGTGGAGACAGGAACAGGAGGACTCTGAAAGCTCTCCGTTCCCACTTTTAAAAATCACGCCAAATAGAAATCAGAATAACAGTGTTGGAAGGGACCTTTGAGGTCTTTTAGTCCACTCCAACCCCCTAGTATAGAAAGAGACCCTACACCTGTGATGGCGAACCTATGGCATGCATGCCACAGGTGGCACATGTAGCCCTATCAGTGGACACACGAGCTCAGCCGGAAGTTGGCAAACAGGCCATTTCTGGCCTCTGGAGGACCTCCAGGGGGGTGGGGAAGGCCGTTTTTGCCCTCCCCAGATTCCTAGAAAGGCTCTGGAGCCAGGTGAGAGAGAAAAACGGGCCTACTGGGCCATTGCGTGCCAGGAGCGGGGGGGAGAGGGGGGGTCGTGCACACATGCGTGGAGCGCATAGAATTATGGATATGGGCACACGCGCATGCAACCCCCCTCCTGGCACTCGATGTCAAAAAGGTTCGCCATCATGGCCCTATACCATTTCAGACAAATGGTTGTCCAATATCTTATTAAAAACCTCCTGCGATGGGAGCACCCACAACTTCTGAAGGCAAGCAGTTCCATTGGTTAATTGGTCTCACTGTTAATGAATTTCTCCTTAGTTCTACATTGGTTCTCTCCTTGGTTTCCATCCAATGTTTCTTGTTTTGCCTTCTGATCCTTTAGAGAATAGGTTGACGCATCTTCTTTGTGGCTGCCCCTCAAATATTGGAATATTGCTATCAGGTCACTCCTAGTCCTTCTTTTCACCAATTCCTTCAACCATTCTTTATATCGGTATGTTTTAGACTCCAGTCCTCTAATCATCTTTGTTAATCTTTTCTGCACTCTTTCCAGAATCTTAATATTTTCTTTATAATATGGGGACCAAAACTGGATGTGTGGCGTAGTCTTATTAAGACTTAAACAGGTACTAATACTTTAGGATGCAATGGCTCAGTGGTTAAGATGCTGAGCTTGTTGATCAAAAGGTCAGCAATTCAGAGGTTCGAATCCCTAGTGCCGCGTAATGGGGTGAGCTCCCGTTACTTGTCCCAGTTTCTGCCAACCTAGCAGTTCAAAAGCACATAAAAAACGCAACTAGAAAAATAGGGACCACATTTGGGAGGAAGGTAACAGCGTTCTGTGTGCCTTTGGCGTTTAGTCGTGCCAGCCACATGACCACGGAGATGTCTTCGGACAGCTCTGGCTCTTTGGCTTTGAAACAGAGATGAACACCGCCCCCTAGAGTTGGGAATGACTAGCACATATGTGCAAGGGGAACTTTTACCTTTTACCTTACTAATACTTCATGTGCTCTTGATTCTACTTCTCTATTAATGCAACATAGGATTGCATTGGGGGTGGATGGGTTTGGCTGCTGCCACACACAGAATTCCAATTGTTCCCATGTTGTCCTCAATTTGTTCTCCTGGGCAATTGAACTTAAATCTAAGAACAGCACCAAGTATCTTGACTTTGTACAGCTGCTAGGCTGAGTGTAAGTCTTCAATAAATGAGGATCAGCTGATTAAGAAGTTCCATCTGTTTTTTCATCCTTCCTGTTGCTCCTAAATGCGAAAACCTAAAAATTGCTGAAGTTTCTGAAAAGGCAGCAGCAGCATCTGATGTAGTTGAATAAACTAATTTTTTTTTTTGAGTGAGGAAAAAACACTCAACAGTTCCAGTAACATTATGTAAATGCACGCGTCACTTCCACCATTTTTGACACTAAAACTGGGGGGTTGGGATAATCTTGAGCTTGAGAGTTCAGAATCAGAATCAGAACAGAGCTGGAAGAGACCTTGGAGGACTTCTAGTCCAGCCCCCTGTTCAAGCAGGAGATCCTATACCATTTTAGACTGTCCAGTCTCTTCTTAAAAACCCCCACTGATGAAGCACCCACAACATCTGAAGCAGTGGTGGGTTTCAAAAAATTTTACTACCAGTTCTGTGGGTGTGGCTTGGTGGGCGTGGCATGCCTTGGTGGGCGTGGCAGGGAAGGATACTGTAAAATCTCCATTCCCACCCCACTCCAGGGGAAGGATACTGCAAAATCCCCATTTCCTCCCGATCAGCTGGGACTTGGGAGGCAGAGAATAGATGGGGGCGGGGCCAGTCCGAATTTTTACTACCGGTTCTCCGAACTACTCAAAATTTCCGCTACCGGTTCTCCAGAACTGGTCAGAACCTGCTGAAACTCACCTCTGGTCTGAAGGCAAGCTGTTCCATTGGTTAATTAGCCTCACCGTTAGGAAGTTTCTCCTCAATTCCAGGTTGCTTCTCTCCTTGATTGACTTTCCATCCATTGTTTCTTGTTCTCTGGTGCTTTGAAAAATAAATTGATCCCCTCTTCTTTGTGGCAGCTCTCAAATACTGGAATACTGCTATCATGTCCCCCCAGTCCTTCTTTTCTCTAGACTGGAGAAAGATACCCAATTCCTTCAACTGTTCTTCATATGTTTTAGTCTCCAGGTCTTTAACCATCTTAGTTTCTTTTCTTTGCATTTTTTTCCAAAGGCTCAACAACTTTCTTGTAATGAGGTGACCAAAACTGGATGTAATATTCCAGGTGTTGGTTTACCAAGGCTTGATAAAGTGATACTAATACTTCACATGATTTTGATTCTTCCTTTTGTCCACGAGTAAACTTTTTCAGATAATACCCTGAGTGACTTCAGACATGCAAACAAAATGTATTTCTCAAGGTTGGGAGCTGCATGTGCAACGTCTAGTGGTTTTTTTGTGTGTGCAGTGACAACTTGTGCTTCTATTTTTCAGAGTATTGCACGCTAGTCCAGGTCATTAAGAATAGAGGAATACGATACAAAGGTAGCAAATACATTCAGCAAGTTTCAGACAAATTTCATTTTGAACCAGTCGTGACTTAATGATGATTCAAGATTCAATCTTTAGGGAATTTTTCAATTGTTCAGCAATTTTTTAAAGAAATATAGTAAGAAAAAGTCTTACTAATGAAATTACAGATAGTCCTTGACTTACAACCTTTCCTTTAGTTACTGTTTGAAGTTACAACAGCACTTAAAAAAGTGACTGATGACCATTTTTCATATGTAATAACCATTGCAGAATCCTCATGGTCACATGAGCAAAATTTGAATGCTTGGCACCTGACTCATGTTTATGACGGTTGCAGTCTCCTGTGGTCATATAATCACCTTTTGTGACCTTCCGGCAAGCAAAGTCAATGGGGAAGCCAGATTCACTTAACCATCATCAAAGGCATAGAAAATATATCCAAAGGGTTCACATTTATGGACTGCATTAAACTACGGTTTGCTTTTTGGCAAGTACCTCAATAAATCATACTGACTAACTTCACTCTCAGGCCAAAACCAAAGTAACTGAAGGATGATTTTAGCTCTATTAACTTAACCAATTTAACCAGTTTGGTTAAAAGCCTTGTCACATTTGAACAATATATTAAGCTTGGCTAGTCTTAACTTGGGTTAGATTCGTAGAAGGAAGCCATAGTATTTCGTGTGAACCCAAATGATTTACAGGTAGTCCTCAACTTATAGCACTTTGTTTAGTGACCATTCAAAATGACTTATGACCGCTTTTTCACACCTATGACTATTGCAACATCCCCACAGTCACGTGATCAAAATTTGGATGCTTAGCAACTGGCTCGTATTTATGACCGTTGCATGTCCCGAAATCATGTGATCACTTTTTGCAATCTTCTGGCAAGCAAAGTCAATGGAGAAGCCAGATTCACTTAACAACCATGTTACTTACTTAATAACTGCAGTGATTCATTTAACAACTGTGGCAAGAAAAGGTGTAAAATAGAATGGAACAGAATAGAATAGAATAGAATGGAATGGAATGGAATGGAATGGAATGGAATGGAATGGAATGGAATGGAATGGAATGGAATAGAATAGAATAGAATAGAATAGAATAGAATAGAATAGAATAGAATAGAATAGAATAGAATAGAATAGAATTCTTTATTGGTCAAGTGTGATTGGACACACAAGAAATTTGTCTTGGTGCATATACATGAAAGAAAAGATACATTCGTCAAGAATCATAAGGTACAACACTTAATGATAGTCATAGGGAAACAGTCAATATAAATCATAAGGATACAAGCAACAAGATTACAGTCATGCAGTCACGAGTGGGAGGAGATGGGCAACAGGAATGATGAGAAGATTAATAGTAATAGTAATGCATCCTAATGTGAATAGTTTGACAGTGTTGAGGGAATTATTTGTTTAGCAGAGTGATGGCGTTCCGGGAAAAAACTGTTCTTGTGTCTAGTTGTTCTGGTGTGCAGTGCTCTACAGCGTCATTTTGAGGATAGGAGTTGAAACAATTTATGTCCAGGGTGCGAGGGGTCTGTAGATATTTTCACAGCCCTCTTTTTGACTCGTGCAGTTTACAGGTCCTCAATGGAAGGCAAGTTGATAGGAATTGTTTTTTCTGCAGTTCTAATTATCCTCTAATCTAATTATGGGGCAAAACTCACATAACTAGGGGTGGGATTCAGCCGGTTCGGACCAGTTCGGGCGAACTGGTAGTTGTGACCTCCAAGTGAGCCCACCCCCCCACCCCAGTGTTATGCCATCCTATTTAGCTGTGTTTTTTAAGGGCATGCATGTGTGAATGCGCATGCGTGAGCATAGCGCATGAACAAAAGGTGCACAATCTCACATTTTCGGTGCTGGGGTGAGCCAGTTGTTAAATTATGTAAAGCCCACCTCTGCACTTAACAACTGTCTTGCTTAGCAACAGAAATTGTGGACTCAGTTGTGATTGTGAAGTTGAGAACCACCTGTACATATGTTGAAAGCCAGTGGGATATAGTAGCTAAGGTGTTGAATTGGGGACAAATACACCCCCATGCTGGTGTTCACCTTTAGCCACAAATGTTCACCAGGTGATATGGCTCTAATCTCTCTCTCTCTTTCTCTTTCCCCAACCTGTCTCACAGGGTTGTTCTAGAGATAAATTGTAGAGATAAAGATAGATGCTGCCTTGATTTCACCTGAAGGAAAAACAGGTTATAAACAGTGGTGAAATGTAAAGTTTGTTACTACCAGTTCTGTGGCATGGCTTTGGGGGGGGGGGGGTAATGTGACTGATGGACGTGGCCAACTTTTAAAAAAAAAACTTTTAAAACCATTTTTTCTACAACCTCTTCGGCCAAAAAAAAGTGCTTTTAAAAGCCTCTGACCATCCCAGCTGAGTTGCCTGATCAGCAGAGGCTTTTTTTTAACTTTTAAAAGCATTTTTCTGCTGAAGAGGTTGTAGAAAAAGGCTTTTAAAAAAAAAGCCTCTGATGATTGCGCGGCTCAGCTGGATATGAGGTGGGGGGCAGGGATTTTTGCTACCAGTTCTCCGAACCACCCGCCTCCATCGCTACCGGATCGGGCAATCCGGTCCGAACCGGGAGCATTTTACCCCTGGTTATAAAGCTCACAAATAAAAACAGATCAAGTTAATATGTTCACTCAAAATAATATACAAGAATGTACAAGTATTACCTCAGGAAAATTATGCATCTATCTAGTCCATGAAAGAATTGTTTGAGGAAAGGTATGTGAAAACCCACACACATTTCAAGGAAATGAAAACTGACCCACCAAACTTGAGAAATCCACAGACTTGGGGAGAAAAAAATGAGAGGAAAAAAAGGACATGCATGAGAAGCTGACCCAATCTTTAGTGGGTCAAGACAATTGGAACTGATGGGAACACCCTTCGTAGGAGAATTACAGTCCCCACGGAGACATCGCTGAGGGTAGCTGGGAAGTTCTCATGTCTTATTTTAGAAAACAAAATGTACTTGGGAGGAAGCATAATTGTAGGGCTGACTTAGAACTGGCTAGGCTTGAGAAAGTCTGGGAGAGGTAGATGAAGAATGATCCTTATTTGTTTCAGGGAAGCCAAGCAAGGGTAGCAATCTGAAATGCTGATTGCCAACCAGCTGTTTATTTACTACTCAGTCTTCTTCTTCTTCTTCTTCTTCCTCTTCTTCTTCTTCTTCTTCTTCTTCTTCTTCTTCTTCTTCTTCTTC
>WNWU01000003.1:56499877-56517027 GCA_012654045.1 Ptyas mucosa
TCTTCTTCTTCTTCTTCTTCTTCTTCTTCTTCTTCTTCTTCTTCTTCTTCTTCTTCTTCTTCTTCTCCTCCTCCTCCTCCTCCTCCTCCTTCTCCTTCTCCTCTTCCTCTCCTCCTTCTCCTCCTCCTCCTCCTCCCATTCTTCTTCTCCTCCTCCTCCTCCTCCTCCTCCTCTTCCTCTCCTCCTCCTCTTCCTCTCCTCCTTCTCCTCCTCCTCCTCCCATTCTTCTTCTTCTCCTCCTCCTCCTCCTCCTCTCCTCCTCCTCCTCCTCCTCCTCCTCCTCCTCCTCCTTCAGCAACCAGTACACATTAGAGAACCATCCATTGTGAATCTGTGCAAGGGAGATGCTTAGTTATACAGAGATGAAATGTAATTTAAAGAGCGGTCTGGATGGATCATCCATTATTTTAGAACACAGTAAAAAAGGCCAGTGGATTTCACATCACAATCATTATCTCATGTACAATTTTGTCCCCACCAGTAATGCCACAATTGCTTGATTAGGTACCATCAAGTTAACCAATTGCCATTGTTAACTGAGGACTCTCTGTATAGGTAGTCCTCGATTTACAGCAGTTCATTTATTGACCGAAGCTACAACGTCACTGGAAAAAAGTGACACATGTCCATTTTTCACACTTACAAACGTTGCAGCATTTCCATGGTCACATGATCAAAAGGCAAGTGCTGGGCAACTGACTCATATTTACGACGGTTGCGGTGTCTCTGAGTCACATCATCCCCTTTTGCGACCTTCTGACAAGCAAAGTCAGTATGGGAAGCCAGATTCACTCAACAACCGGGTTACTAATTTACCAACAGCAGTAATTCCCTTAACAACTCTGGCAAGGAAAAAACTTAACCAATGTTTCACTTAACGACAAAAATTTTGGGCTCAATTATGGTCGTAAGTTGAGGACTACCTGTCTACTGCCTAACACAGGAAGCCATATATAGCTTGGAAGAGGAAAGGAAGGATTGAATATTCATACAGGTGCAGATCACACAATATGCTAAGAACACAAATGTAATATATGATTAGGTATGTTGTAGAAACCCATTAGTTCATAATAGTTCATCCCATTAGTTCATAATTTCCTTTAATTGGGCATGGCATATTCTGTTACCCAGGAGTTACAGGCAGTCCTCGATTTGCAACCATTTGTTTAGTGAATGGCACCAGAGGTTGGTTTCAGCAGGTTCTGACCAGTTCTGGAGAACCGGTAGCAGAAATCGTGAGTCATTCGGAGAACTGGTAGTAAAAATTCTGACTGGCCCTGCCCCATATATTCTCTGCCTCCCGAGTCCCAGCTGATCGGGAGGAAATGGGGATTTTGCAGTAACCTTCCCCTGGTTTGGATAGGGAATGGAGATTTTACATTATCCTTCCCCTGGAGTGGGGTGGCAATGGAGATTTTATAGTATCCTTCCCCTGCCACCCCTACCAAGCCACGCCCACCAAGCCACGCCATGCCCACCAAGCCACACCCACAGAACCAGTAGTAAAAAAAATTGAAACCCACCACTGAATGGCACTGAAAAAAGTGACTTATGACCATTTTTTCACACTAACCACCACTGCAGCATCCAAATGGACACACGATCAAAATTCAGATACTTGGCAACTGGCTCATATTTATGACAATTGCAGTGTCCCCCGAAGTCATGTGATCCTCTTTCGTGACCTTCTGGCAAGCGGGATCAATTGGGAAGCCAGACTCACTTTGCAGTCACCTTCACAACTGGAGTGATTCACTTAACAGCTGCGCAAGGAAGGTCCTAAAATGGGACAAAACTCATTAACAACGGTCTCACTAACCAACAGAAGTATTGGGCCCCAATTACCAAATTTCCAGCTGTCTACAAGGAATATAATTTTTTTTACTACCCGGTCTGTGGGCGTGGCTTGGTGCGTGTGGTATGGCTTGGTGGGCGTGGCAGGGGAAGGATACGGCAAAATCTCCATTCCCATTCCACCTCTGGGGTCAGAGGTATTTGCCGGTTCTCTGAACTACTCAAAATTTCCGCTACCGGTTCTCCAGAACCTGTCAGAACCTGCTGGATTTCACCCCTGATATAAATCCTTCCACTCCTCACTATCCTGTCAAAGTTGAAGAAGCTTCTTGGATGAGAAGCGAAACGTCTTCAAAAGAAAAGGAAAAAAAAAAGCAAGAAAGACCAGTTGCCTCCTGAAAAAAAGCACCTTTGGGACAACCATGACCTGGATGACTGAGAATCTCTACAGACTATTGGGCCCAATTGTGATTGTAACTCCAGGACGACCTGTATCCGTCCTTCGCTGGAGTAGAAAATAAGAATACAAAATGGTACTTTGTGAAAATAAATATCCAACTTGCCTTTGGATCCAGCATTACAATAGGCGGTTGGGTTTCAGCAGGGGTGTAATGCTCCCGGTTCGGCCCGGTTCGGCCGAACTGGTAGCGATGGTGGCCGATGGTTTGGAGAACCGGTAGCGATGGTGGCGCGAGGCTCCTCCCACCCACGCACCCGTCATTACTTCCTGGTTTTAGAGGATCCGCGCGGCACGTGCGCTTCCAAACCGGTTGGGAAGGTAAGTAGATTTCACCCCTGGGTTTCGGTAGGGAAAAAAAAGACTTTTATAGTTAGAATAAAATGAAGTGCCTGTTGTAATGCAGAGACTGACAAGCAGCAAATGCAACACCCTCTCCTTCTGTAGCATAGACAATGATGTAGACAGCTCTGCATAGAATGGAATCTGGGCTTTGAACCAAACTGAATGGGCATGAGGTCAAGCTGCAGCCGGAGACAAATATAGCAGTGACTGGATGCTATTATGTACTCCTTTAATTAGTTTTTCCTTTTTTTTTCTGTAGAAGCCAATGTACTAATTTACCACATTCCACAAATAAACGGGGAAAGGAAAAGCTGGTCTTTTAATTTTAGACGTGAAGAACAAAGTTGAGTTGTAGCCCAGCTGCAAATGTGAGTAGTTATTGCAGTTTGGCAGATAACTTCAGTCCTGGGATCCTGGAATAGATGTGACAGCCTTTGGTAGTCCTCGACTTACAACCACAATTGAGATCAGGGTTTCTGTTGCTAAGCAAGGTGGTTGTTAAGTGAGCCGCTTCTGATTTTACGACTCTTTCTCATTGTTAAGTGAATCACTCAGTTCTTAAGCGAATCTGACTTTCATCGTTGACTTTCCTCGTCAGAAGCCAGAGGGGAAGGACGTAAATGGCGACATCTCATAAATACGTGCCTGGTTGCCAAAAGCCCACTTTCGATCACAAGGCTGTGGGGATATTGAGATGGTTGTGAAAGCAAGGACTGGTTGTAAGTCACTGTTTATCCAGTGCCGTTGCAACTCTGAACGGTGGCGACATCAACGGTTGTATGTCGAGGACTAGCTGTATGTGAAGCTCAAATTCTAAGGCAAGGCTGCCGGATTTTAGGCTGCAAGTCTACACACAGCCACTAGATGGCAATGAAGAGATACTCAAGCACTTTGTTTCCATCTAATGGTCATTTAGACTTTTGCAGGTTAGATCTAAGAATGACTGAGTAACAGAATAAGAGATTGAAGTGGTGGAATTCAATTGTTTTTACTACCGGTTCTGTGAGTGTGGTGTGGTTTGGTGGGCGTGGCAGGGGAAGGATACTGCAAAATCTCCATTCCCACCCCACTCCAGGGGAAGGGTACTGCAAAATCCCCATTCTCTCCCCACTCCTGGGGGAAGGATATTGCAAAAACTCCATTCCCACCCCACACTGGGGCCAGCCATACGTGGTATTTGCCGGTTCTCCAAACTACTCAAAATTTCCGCTACCGGTTCTCTAGAACCTGTCAGAACCTGTTGAATAGCACCCCTGGATTGAAGGGACCTTGGAGGTTTTCTAGTCTAACCCCCTGCTCAAGCAGGAAACCCTATACCATTTCAGACAACTTGTTGTCCAATCTCTTCTTAACAACATCTAGTGTTGGAGCACCAACAATTTCTCTACTCTAGTCTCCAACAGTTAACAAACAGCATGCCATTGACTGAAAATTGGGGTAACCAAATGGGAGAGTTGTATTTTTGAAAGAAATGGGACCTTTTGTCTCCATGTGACAATCATATTTTCCTCACCCAAACGTTGGTTTCCACCAGGGGTGAAATGCTACCGGTTCGGGCCGGTTTGCCCGAACCAGTAGTAAAAAATGCTACAGGTTCACCGAACCGGTAGTAAAACAAGTAAAAAAAAAATGTTCCGATGATCAGCTAAGCGACGTGCGATTGTCGGAACTTTTTTTCTGGAGAACTGATAATAAAAAAATGCTTAAAAAGTAAAAAAAAAAGTTCCAATGATCATGTGTCGCTCAGCTGATCGTCGGAACATTTTTTTTTTACTTTTTAAGCATTTTTTTACTACCGGTTCTCCAGAAGTAAAAAATGCTTTAACAAGGTAAAAAAAAGGTTCTGATGATCACAGTTGTGGTGCACGATCGTCAGAACCTTTTAAAAAACTTTTTAAAAGCATTTTTTTACTACTGGTGGAGAACCAGTAGTAAAAAATGCTTTTAAAAATTAAAAAAAAAACTTTCGACGATCACAACTGTGGTGCGCGATCGTCAGAACCTTTTAAAAAACTTTTTAAAAGCATTTTTTACTACCAGTTCTCCAGAACCGGTAGTTAAAAATGCTTTTAAAAAGTAAAAAAGAGGTTTTGATGATCGCGTGCCATAGCTTTGATAGTGGGAACCTCTTTTTTTACCTTTTTAAAGCATTTATTTTACTACCGGTTCCGGAGAACCAGTAGTAAAAAATGCTTTTAAAAAGTTTTTTAAAAGGTTCCCAAGCTCACACGCCACAGCTGATTCCCTTTCCTCGCTGTTCTACTTACCTTCCCAAGCCTCCTTTTGGTGAGCACTGCGCAGCACGTATGCGCAGTCAGCGAACCAGTAGCAAACCAGTTCAGATTTCACAACTGGTTTGCACCCAGGATGCATTGACTGGCTCTGTTCCTATTTTAATAAGCATTTTGGTTTGAAGCGTTCATTATTTCAATTTGAATCCTCACATTTTGAAATGTCAGAGTGTTTTAATTTAAAATACTGTTCCAAATTGTCAAATCAAGTTTTTTTTTTTTTAAAAAAAGAATTGGTTCACAAACATGGCAAAAATTCTCCTTGTTTCAAACTGAAAAAAATTCTATTTGTTATTTCAATTAATCTTTCCGATTTGACTCGGAAAACTGTTTTGTTTTGGAGTTTCGATGGAATTCATCTTCAAATGAAATATCGCTGTGATCCTGGGACACACGTTGTACTTAAATGTCTTTTATTTTGATTTTTAGTTCTATGGAAGTTAGTTCTCACACAATCGAAAATAAACATCCTGATGTGAGATCCGTACCAAAATAAGGAAAAGAAGGATGACTTCTGGTCCTTCAAGTAGAACCAGCAGAAGAAAAAGGCATCAGAAGTTTGATTGTATAGTAGAGCTCGCCGTTGCTGACATTCCTTCCTAGATCATTGCAGATGCTCCTTCATAACAACTTCATGGTGGTTTTTTAAAAAAAATAAATGTACTTTGTTAAGTCCTAGGACCGTGATGGCGAACCTATGGCACACGTGCCACAGGTGGCACGTGGAGCCGTATCGGTGGGCACGCGAGCTCAGCTCTGGCGCGCATGTGCACACCAGCTAGTTGATTTTTGGGCCTTCTAGGCCCACTGGAAGTCAGGAAACAGGCTGTTTCTGACCTCTGGAGGGCGTCCATGGGGGTGGGAAAGGTCCATTTTTTGCACTCCCCAGGCTCCAGAGCCTTTCTAGGAGCCTGGGGAGGGTGAAAAGGGCCTTCCCCAACCCCCTGGAGGCTCTCCAAAGGCCGGAAAAAGCCCATTTGCCGACTTCCAGTGGGACCGGGGGTGGGGTGGGGTGGGGAAGGCTGTTTTTGTCCTCCTCAGGCTCCTAGAATCTGGGGAGAGTGAAAAACGGACCTACTGGGCCTACCATGCCATCACATGCCAAAAGTGGGGGAGCATGGGGGGGTCGCATGCACAGGGGGCGGGGCATATAGAATTATCGGTGTGGGCACATACACGTGCAACCCCCCCCCCTGCACTCTCCCCGCTTTTGGCACACGATGGCAAAAAGGTTAGCCATCACTGTCCTAGGAAATATATTCCTGCGGTTGTTTTCTCTGCCAAATTCAGAACATTTGTGGATCAAATCCACTGGGGTTTACAAACCATCGTTTCTGGCAATGACTTTCAAAGATGGTCTGTGGACATTGAACGATCCATGGAGGTTTATGAGCTAGTCAATCATACTGGTAGTCCTTGTCTTACCACCATTTGTTTAGTCACATTTCAAAGTTGAAAAGAGTGACTTATGACTGTCTTCGCACTTACAACCATTGCAGTATTCCCATGGTCATGCGATCAAATATGAATGCTTGGCAACTGGCATGTATTTATGACGGTTGCCGTGTCCTGGGGTCATGTGATCACCTGACAAACAAATCAACGGGGAAGCCAGATTCACTTAACAACCCCGTTACTAACAGAACAACTACATTGTTTCACTTAACAACTATGGCAAGAAAGATTAGAAAATGGAGTAAAATTCACTTCACTATCTTGCTTAGCAACAGAAATTTAAATGTGGTCATACATTGAGGACTACCTGTACTAAGATATTTTTCTCAAACAACATTCTCAACCAACGATAATCTGTTACAAGACGTTGTTGTTATGCCATAGATTATAGAAAACATTGGAAGGAGTTAATGAAGACTTTATTTTAGATTTATTTGGTTAGCATATAAATTTTAGTTTTAAAATGCAGCCCTAGCCATATCTTCTTCTCCCCTAAAATGTGAACTTTCATGCTTTTAAAGAAGAAACCATAGAGAAGAAGGTGTTTGTTAATGGTGCCAATGGTATTTTGATTCTTTATTTAATAATCCACCACTGCATAAGGTTTGAGAAACACTCTGGTTTATGGCTCTTGTATAATCCCAGGTATGAAGGATTTATTTAATTAATCATGGGTACCACATTTGTATTCCCTTCTGCCTCTTCTATTCCTTCAAGATCACCAAGTTTGGTTATCAAAGCAGTGATGATCAGATAATACCATGTACCACTAAAATAGTTGCATCACACACCCAAGGGAACCCTTTTGGCGGTTTTTAGGTAGCGCTTCATTCTGGATTTTCAGAAATCTCTATACGAGTAGAAGAGAAAATTTGTAGCTCAGGGTTGAATTGTGGAACCTTTGATGTTCTTTGAGTTTGGTTGCTTTCTTACAGACATTTCATTACCCAACTCGGTAACCCAATCAGTTCCAAATGCTAAGCACTGATGATGTTACCTAGTTGGTGATGAAATGTCTGCAAGAAAGCAACCAAGCTCAGAGAGTAATAGGGACCCCACAATCTCTGTACATTTAAAAATACAATCTAAAACAGGGATGTCAAACTAAAGGCCCACAGGGCCACCCTAGAAACATCAAAGGACCAGCCCGCGGTGCCTCTGCCAGAGAAAACTGAGCTCAGGAGGGTTCCAGGCTCTGTTTTCAACCACAACGGCCTCTATTTTTACTGACAGAGGGCGGCAGGAGGCTGTCACAGCTGAAAACAGAGCTTGGGAGCCCGTTTAAGCTGTCAGAACAATTGGGTCACCACAGATGCCCCTGACATGAGTGACATCAAGCTGGCCACGCCCACAATGGCCACGCCCACCACGGCCTCCGAGGTCAAACACATCCCTGATGCGGCCCTCAATGAAAACCAGGCACCACATAAATATGACGTGTAGAATAGCCCAAAGCATACATTCCAGTAGAGCAGGGGTGTCAAACTTGCGGCCCGCGGGCCAGATACGTCACATGCTGGCCCCGCCCCAGCCCAGTTTAGCGAAGGGGGGGAAAATCCCAATAGGTCACGTGACACCGCCATGACGATGCGAGTTTGACACCCCTGTGGTAAAGAGAAGTTCCCTGAGGATGGGCTCCAGCACGAGTCCGAAAGCTCGGAAGACTAAAACTCTGATGTCCGTGACTGACCCAGATTGGATCCTGCAACATTATCTTGGGACTCGTATATTTGCCTTCATTCATGAGTAAAAAGTACATCTAGACATTAACACCCACGCTGATCTCGTACTCACTGTTTTGCAATGTGTGTTAAATGAATAAATAAACAGATTTCTACAAAAGTCTGCTAGCAAAGAAAACAGATCTTCCATGGGGAACCTCCGTATTCTCTGTTTCAGATATTTTCCCTCTCTGTCGCCATAGCTCTTGAATAGATTTAGAAACGATCTGGTAATCCTGTCCCCCAACTCTTCCCCCTCCCTGCTGCCCCCAATGTGACTGCCAACATAGATGTCAACAGGATGATGAGAAATTAATGCTTCTGGTTTGGAAAATGTGAACTGGAGTCTTGGCTACGTACGCGCAGAAATGTCTCTTTATTATTTCTCTGGCAAATCTAGATATTAGCTGGGGGAAAGACTGTTTTCATTATGACAAGCATTGTTTTTGTTTTAATAATAACATTCGTCCTCAACCTTGTAAATTAAAAAGCTGCTTCCGTGCAATACGTTAAGCATCATTATTTACGAGATTTTTGTGACTGTAGGAGCCCAGCCTGTTCGCTCAATACACTGACCCATTAAAAATGGGCTAAGTCAGTAACTTATAAATGCAACTTTGCAGCGCATGTTTTATTTTGTTTTTAATAGCAGGGATGCAGAATATAAGGCTCCCTGGGCCCAAGGCATTATTCAAAGGAGATTACTCTAAAGGCTGAGCTAGCTGGTATTTTGTTTTGCAGCTTGCCACCTTTCCTCTTTCATAATACAGATTGTAATTTTTTATGTGAAAATTAGGGGCCCAAGGCAGAGGTATCTAAAAGGTATGGTTAAAACAACAACAACAAGATGGATTCACAAAGGTGTGATCAAATCTCTGCCTCGGCACCAGAGGTGGGTTTCAGCAGGTTCTGACCAGTTCTGGAGAACCGGTAGCGGAAAATGTTGAGTCGTTCGGAGAACCGGTAGTAAAAATTCTGACTGGCCCTGCCCCCATCTATTCTCTGCCTCCCAAGTCCCAGCTGATTGGGAGGAAATGGGGATTTTGCAATAACCTTCCCCTGGATTGGGGACGGAATGGAGATTTTACAGTATCCTTCCCCTGCCACGCTCACCAAGCCATGCCACAGCCACCAAGCCACACCCACAGAACCAGTAGTAAAAAAATTTGAAACCCACCACTGCTCGGCATACAAGCAGGGCGGAGCTTTGGTCATACCATGAGACATGCAAAATTTGGTCACCTGACCATAGGGAGCAGGGTAGATGTTGTACATTTGAATCCAGGTAATAAGTAGTCTTGGGGCTGTCTGTTATATCTTTGAATGTTCATTAAGCGACCGGTCATAAGTCAAGGATTACCTGTAGTTAACAAGTTTATTTAGTGACCATTCAAAGTTACAGTGGCGCTGAAAAAAGTGACTCATGACCATTTTTCACACTTGCGATCGTTGCAGCATCCCCATGGTCATGTGACCAAAATTCAGATGCTTGGCAACCGACTCATATTTATAATGGTGTTCTGTGATCATGTGATCCCCTTTTGTGACCTTCTGACAAGCAAAGTCAGTGGGGAAGCCAGATTCACTTAACTCCAGTGTTACTAACTTAACAACTGCAGTGATTCATTCTACAACTGTGGCAAGAAAGGTCATAAAATGAGGCAAAACTCAACTTACTCTCTCGCTTTGCAACAGAAATTTTGGACTCTATTGTGGTCATAAGTCAAGGACTGTCTATACCTGCATAATTGGTAGATAGAGAAGTTACAAGCAAAGGTATAGGAAATGACCAGGCTAAGCCTGAAGGAGACGTCAAATGCATCATCAGTCTCAAATCCTTTCACAACCACAAGAGAGCTAAGTCATCTCTACCCACACAGACACCAAACAGCACCAGTTCAATTGGAGCAACGCAAAAACCTTCGACCATGCTACCACCTGCCACGCTCTTGAGTTCATCGAAGCCTGGCACTCCACAAGCGATTCCATCAACAGACGCATTGACGTACATCCAGCCTACGAACCCCTCAGAATCCAAATCAACCAGAGACAGCACTGACCCTCAACTAACTCATGCAATTCCCCCCACCACACACACCAGCAGTTCACCTCCCAACGACCCTGACCTGAAATAATCACAAGACCCATCACAAGACTCACACCTGACTCATCACAAGACCTGTCACAAGACACACCCAGGGGTGGGCTGCTGGGGGTTCGCAGGGGTTTGGGAGAACATCTAGCTAAGATTCTGTGCAGTTCAGAGGACCCCCAAATCCCACTCCTGGCTGGCACTGCACTGCCCACCCCGCCCCTCCCAGGAGTCCCCACGCGGCCTGTTTTGGATGCAGGTAAGTGCAGGGCGCGCACGGAGGCTCAGGGAGGGTGAAAAATGGGCCTACTGGAAGTTCTGGAAGGCTGGAAATGGTAGGCCCGTTTCCAGCCTCCAGAGGGCCTCTGGAGCCTGGGGAGGCCGTTTTTGCCTTCCCCGAGGCTCAAAGAAAGCCTCTGGAGCCCGGGGAGGGCAAAAACGCTCCCCTCCATGGTGCAGGAGGCTGACTAGGCCATGCCCACCATGGCTACGCTCACCCAGCAACCGGGCAGAGAATCCCTTGCTAAAATTTTTGAAGCCCACCCTTGGGCACACCCATACCTGAAGCCTTTATAAACAAGAGCCTTGGATAGTACAGTGGTCTAAAGCACCCTGTTATTAACATCAGCTGCCTGCAATTATTGCAGGTTCGAATCTCACCAAGGCTCAAGGTTGTCTCAGCCTTCCATCCTTTCTAAGGTAGGTAAATTGAGGACCCAGTTTGTGGGGGCAATAAGCTGATTTTGTATAAATATACAAAAGTATGAAGGCTATTGCTTAGCGCATTGTAAGCTGCCCCGAGTCTCCGGAGAAGGGCGGCATATAAATCAAATAAAAAACAAAACAAAACAGAACACTGACATTGACATCCCTTAAACTCCGCTGAAGATGTTACCTAGCCTGGTAACGAAATGTTCGGAAATCAACCCATGAGCTTGGAGAACGAACCTTTACCCTCAGAGCCGAGTCAGTCCAGCTTGTATTCCATTGACTCTTATCTACCGCCAATTTGCTTTGATCGTTAGTAGTTCAGATTCTTGCTTAAGCTTGCAAAAACCTTTATATTCATTTGAACTGCCTGGATTTCCTGTGATTGGCAATAGGTTGTTGTTTCATGACTTAAAATACATCTAACATGACGGCACTATTGGGTTTCATTTCTTCCTCCAAGTATGGTGTTTGCTGTAAAGTCCCATCCATTTTTAATTATTGCAACAAACCCACTACTACAGACTGTGATTATATCATAAGTCACACATCCATCAACCTGTTGATGATTTAGTTATATTTGGAAGAGTTGATGCAAATCTCACTAAAATTCTTTAGTGTAAGTAGGGTTTCACGATGAAAATTTTCACTTTATTCTCTCTTAGCTTCCTCCAGGATTTTACTTCTTATTGCAGGTCAAAAGTATTCAAGTCCGTGATTGGAATTGAACTGAGTGACACAAAGATTTGGAATATGAGCACTTTCAGCAGAAGAACAATCATAATTAAAATGGCGACTGTGGATAAGCAATGATCGAGGAATAAAAGTAGGGGTGAAATCCAGCAGGTTCTGACAGGTTCTGGAGAACCGGTAGCAGAAATTTTGACCAGTTCGGAGAACCAGCAAATAACACCTTGGGCTGGCCCCAAAGTGGGGTGGGAATGGAGATTTTACAATTTCCTTCCCTCAGGAGTGGGGTGGGAATGGAGATTTTGCAGTATCCTTCCCCTGCCACGCCCACCAAACCACACCCACCAAGCCACGCCCACAGAACCGGTAGTAAAAAAATTTAGATTTCACCACTGAATAAAAGTGAATATGGCAGATGTTCATGTCATGTATAATTCCATTTGCCAATAGAATAGTGCAAAATCTAAGGCATTTTCACATTGCCTGCTTAACCTTTGTAGAGATTTTTTTTTTAAAGTTTGATTTATATGCCGCCCTTCTCCGGAGACTCAGGGCGGCTTACAATGCGTTAAGCAATAGCCTTCATACTTTTTGTATATTTATACAAAGTCAGCTTATTGCCCCCACAAACTGGGTCCTCATTTAACCTACCTTAGAAAGGATGGAAGGCTGAGTCAACCTTGAGCCTGCTGAGATTCGAACTTACAGTAATTGCAGACAGCTGGTTTTAATCACTATGCTTTTAGTCTGCTGAGCTAAACCAGGCTCCTTTTTGCCCTATTTATTTTATTTTATTTTATTTTATTTTATTTCCAATTTATATACCGCCCTTCTCCCTGAGGACTCAGGGCGGTGTACAGCCAGAAATAAAAACATAAAATGCAAATATTAAAACAATTAAAATATATATAAATTTGGCTCCAGAATTAAAACTAACAAACCAATTAAAATTTAAAATTTCTTCTTAAGCCAGCCCGGCTTGTTGGAAAAAATGTGTTTTAAGGGCACGGCGGAAGGCACTGAGGTCATGAATTCTCCTAATCTCCGGGGGCAACTGGTTCCAGAGGGTGGGTGCCCCCACAGAGAAGGCTCTCCCCCTGGGGGTCACCAGCCTACATTGTTTGGCTGATGGCACCCTGAGGAGGCCCTCTCTGTGGGAGCGCACGGGTCGATGGGAGGTCATCGGTGACAGCAGGTGGTCTCGGAGATAACTAGGCCCTATGCCATGGAGCGCTTTAAAGGTGATCACCAACACCTTGAAGCGCACCCAGAAGACCACCGGAAGCCAGTGCAGCTCGCGCAGGAGCAGTGTTATGTGGGAGCGCCATGCTGCTCCCGTCACTACCCGCGCGTCTGCGTTCTGGACAGTTGGAGCCTCCGGGTGCTCTTCAAGGGGAGCCCCATGTAGAGAGCATTACAGTAGTCTAGGCGAGAGGTGACGAGGGCGTGAGTGACTGTGCACAGGGAATCCCGATCAAGAAAGGGCCGCAACTGACGAATCAGGCGAACCTGACAAAAGGTCCCCCTGGCTACAGCCATCAGATGTTCCTCCAAAGACAGCTGCCTATCCAGGAGGACTCCCAGATTGCGAGCCCTTTCCGCAGGGGCCAAAGACTCGCCCCCGATAGTCAGTGATGGAGTCAACTGACTATATCAGGATGCCGGGAGCCACAGCCACTCCGTCTTGGATGGGTTGAGCTTGAGCTTGTTTCTCCCCATCCAGATCCGCACGGCTTCCAGGCACTGGGACATCACTTCGAGGGCATCGTTGGGGTGGCCTGGGGTGGATATGTACAGCTGGGTGTCATCAGCGTACTGCTGGTATTTTGCCCTATTAACACAAAAATAACTGAATAATGGAAGGGACCTTGGAAGTCTTCTAGTCCAACCCACCCGGTTGCCTGCTCGAACAGGCGATTTTGGACTAGAAGACCTCCAAAGTCCCTTCCAGCCCTGTTATTCTATGATCTATACCACAGTCCGAGGGAAGGTGTCAAACTCAATTTCATTGAGGGCGGCATCAGGGTTGTGTTTGACTTTGGGAGGGCTGGGACGCATGGCCAGGGTGGGTGTGGCCGGCTTGATGTCACTCGTGTCAGGGGTGCCTATGGTGGCCCAAGAGCTCCACCAGCGAAAATTGGCTCCCAAACTCCATTTTTGGCTGGGATGGGCTCCTGCAACCCTCTGCCAGCGAAAATTGAGCTCAGAAGAGCTGCACGTGGTCCTTCTGAGCTCCATTTTCACCGGCAGAGGGACCGTGGACCAGTCCTTTGCTGTTTCCAGGATGACCCCACGAGCCAGATCTAAGCACTCACAGGCCGGATCTGGCCACCGGGCCTTAGGTTTGACACCCCTGCCTGCCACAGTCCCTTGCTTTGCAAAATAGATGAAGAAAATGAAGATGAATTCCTAGGAGATGGGAGAGAGGCCAATGCAGGAGTTCCTGACAATGGGAAGCTGTTCACTGTGCAACTTCAAGGAAATCTTTGAAAAGTTTTAATTAGGAAATCTTATAAAAGATCTACACTGTCATGGGGATAGTCCTGACTTCAGTTCGGTCATACTCTGCCCCCTCTGAAGAGGGAAAATATACTCAATTGCACTAAAACCATTTTGAAAATTCATCTTTCTATTCTAGAATGTTCCTCTATCTTGCTGCTCCCCCCGCCCCCCCGGTATAAATTACTCAGACTCAAAAGATTATGGAATATTTGATGTGCAGCATGTTGGAAATTCAATATTGCTCATCCTTTTACACAAGGAGGAATTATTTTGTGATTAATAGCAAGCGCTCAACCAAGATATTTTTAGAAAATGCCTCACGATGATCCTGGTAGGTTCATTCCCAGCTTAATGATCATGACTTCACCATCAGAAATAAGATTTGCTTGAGAAATGAGAAGTAGGGCATCCATAGAGGGTGGATAATTCACACATATCTGGATTGGAGTTTTGTAATAAAAAGTCAATATACCAATTGCGTCAGTTTAGGTACCCAGCTGCAGAGAGAAAGAGTATGCAATAAGCCAGACCTCAAGTAGTTTATTATAAAATAGACTGTGTGCTCCATTTAAACAATGCCAGCAAGAGTTGAAAGAGACGTAAGGAGGGGAGCAGAAACAGAAGGGACTCTGGACATGTGATAAAAGTGATGCAGGAAGAAGAAAGGTGGTGCTATTGTGTGGGTGACTGTAGAAGAGGCATAGCTGGTGGATGGAATTAAGCACATCATTAGCTTAGAGTTGTTACGTTCCTATAAATGGTTCAAGTCCAATCCCTCTTGAATTCCATTGACCTTTATCTGATACCAATTTAACATTGAACTCAAGTCTTCTGTTTTCTATCCGGGTGTCTTAACCACTAGATCAGTGGTGTCAAACTCGATTTCATTGAGGGCCGCACCAGGGTTGCGTTTGACCTCAAGGGACCAGGGTGGGCATGGCCAGCTCGATGTCACTCGTGTTGGGGGCACCTGTGGTGGTCCGAGTGCTCTGTCAGCAAAAACAACCCCTGGGCTCCATTTTCAGCTGCCTTCTGCAACTCTCTGCCAGCGCAAACAGAGCTCGAGAGGGCTGCCTGCAGCCTCCCAAGCTCCATTTTTGCTGGCAGAGGCCCCATGGGATGGTCCTTTGCTGTTTCCAGGGGAACCCTGAGGGTCAGATCTAAGCATCTCATTAGCTGGATCTGGCCCCCAGGCCTTGAGTTTGACACCTCTGCACTAGATTAAACTGGCTGTAAATTCCTGAACCATGGGGGTGTGATAATAGATAGATAGAAGCTATGTGGATTGACAACCCATGGGTGCATAGAAGCCCCCAGACAAAGCAGGAAAAGAAAGTTCCCCCCTCCCCATTAATTTAATAGAGCAAGTTTTGACAGGCGACTAAACCTATTGCTCGAACGATCTGTTGAAACTCGCCTCCTTTTGTATCCTCTGCCCAGCTGACATTAGGGAAACCAATTGGTGGATATTTCCTCCCATTGGCAGGGAAATCCGCCAATCCCTGCACCTTAACTTACTCTGCAGTAAACTGTAGTAACAGCACCACTCAGTGACCTTATCAACAAGATGTTGTTGTTAGTTGCGAAGTCGTGTCCGACCCATCACGACCCCATGGACAACGTTCCTCCAGGCCTTCCTGTCCTCTACCATCCTCTGGAGTCCATTTAAGCACACACCTACTGCTTCGGTGACTCCATCCAGCCACCTCGTTCTCTGTCGTCACTTTCTTCTTTTGCCCTCCATCTTTCCCAGCATTGGGCTCTTCTCCAGTGAGTCCTTCCTTCCTTCTCATTAGGTGGCCAAAGTATTTGAGTTTCATCTTCAGGATCTGGCCTTCTAAAAAGCAGTCAGGGTTGATCTCCTCTAGGACTGACCGGTTTGATCACCTTGCAGTCCAAGTGATTCACAGGAGTCTTCTCCAGCACCATAGTTCAAAGGCCTCAATTCTTTGGCGCTCAGCCTTTCTTATGGTCCAACTTTCACAGCCATCCATTGCAACTGGGAAAACCATAGCCTTGACTATACGCACTTTTGTTGACAGGGTGATGTCTCTGCTTCAACAAAATAGAGACCCATTAATTAGAAAGCACCCATTTCTTTTGTCTGCTTTATGCTACCCCTCGGGCTGGCTGATGTCTGTCTGGTTGTGCCCTTAGAATGGTATCCAAGTCTGCTGTTCCTGCCCTGGTTTTTCCATCTCTTCCTCCCCCTGAACTGAGGCTTATGGGAAAGAGGATAGGAAAGAGACGAAATAATGTGCATTTTTTTGATGGCCTGAAAGGCTGCAGTGGTCATCTGAATGAACCATGCATTAAGTAGCTACAGCAGCAAATGGAGCCATTGAAGTCTTTCTTATTCA
Organism: Ptyas mucosa; assembly: GCA_012654045.1. NCBI lineage: Eukaryota > Metazoa > Chordata > Lepidosauria > Squamata > Colubridae > Ptyas > Ptyas mucosa. Next base: position 56,516,293 of record WNWU01000003.1, read on the forward strand.
ACTACGCCTTCTTAAGAAATCAGCCCATTGCCTAGGGGGTTATGTATACTGTAGTCCTGTTAAGCACGTAGTAGACACATAGTAGGTCAGCTATAAATGCATTTGCTTTGTTGTTGTTGAGAGGCAGTTGGGGGACACACAACCACGATGCTGGATTCTGTCCTTTTGTAAAGCTTGGTGGAGGAATTTTTTTAAAAAGCTCCTCTAATATTACAAGATGTTGTAAAATGGGGTATAATTATAGCCTTCTAGAGTTCTCAGCCTTTTGCCTCCGGCCAGGGTAATTAATAGAATACAACATTTCCTTGATAAGCCCAACAGGATAATATGAAAGCGTCTCTTTTCAGCTTTTGATTTCTACAAGAGAGACAGTTTAAACAAGGAAGAAAGATCAATTGTCTTTATATTTTATTAGGGTAAATTAGCAGGGGGGAAAAAAAACCTTTTGTGCTGACAAGGAAGATCTAACTGCTTAAAAGAGACATCTGTTACAGCCACCAAAGAGAGTATTTATTCATCAGGGATCTAGGAAGTTATAAAGGGGAACAGATTTTAAAGATTGGTTCTGACCTCTACGCCTCCAATATGGCCACTATACATCTCTTGAAATGTATGCATAGCTTTTATTATTGTTTGGAAGGATACATGTTTATTTTTGTCTTCTCTTCTATTGGTATTATATCTATCTATCTATCTATCTATCTATCTATCTATCTATCTATCTATCTATCTATC
>WNWU01000003.1:56517037-56535261 GCA_012654045.1 Ptyas mucosa
ATCTATCTATCTATCTATCTATCTATCTATCTATCTATCTATCTATCATCTGTCTGTCTAATCTATCTATGTTAGAGTTCCAAGTAATACACCCATAGCAAATAGAACTCGGGGCAAATAGCAACTTGGTAGGTTTCAAAAATTTTCGCTACCGGTTCTGTGGCGTGGCTAGGTGGGGGGGGAATGTGACTGAGTGGTTGTGGCCAACTTGACGTCCCTCACGCCCATGCCCACTCAGTCACATGACCCCCACCCCACCTAGCCGTGCCCAAAGGGAAAAGTAGGAAAAATTTTGGAATTTCCACCTATCTACCCCTGCCCTTCCTTTGCCAGTCGCCCCCGTTTCCCCTCCTTTAGCGGCCCCGACCTCTAACCCTGCTTCCTCCCCCACCATCGCCACTTTGTTTGGGCTGCTTACCTTTCGTGGCGGATGGTCCAGAGTCTGGAAGGCAAGCTGACCAGAGTTTTCGGCAGCCCCCAGCCAACCGCCGCTGCTGGAAAGTGGCTGGCAAAGAAGCCTCCTGCTTTGTGGCTGTGGCGGCTGGCCGCCGGCCGCTGAAAACTACTAGAGGTCACGGAAAAAGCTGCTGCCGTGCCGCTGCTGCCATGTTCTTCATGCATGCGCATCCCATTGGACTTGCAAGGCAATGGAATGCGCGTGCATGAAGAACATGGCGGCGATGAACATGGCGGGCGGGGCGAGTGAGCGGCAACCAGTGTGAACCACCTCTGGCAAATAGGTTCCACAAAGAACAGGTTTTTACTGGATATATCATATTGGCACAGACTGGTGAAAACCGACTCTAAAGGTTCCTGTGGTTTTCACCTAATTAAAAGTAAACGTTTCTCCCCTTTCCCAAACAATAAGTCACAAAGTTCAATGAAGGTGCTGTCTGGTTGCTTGGAAACTTCACTCCTCCTCTCTTCAGCCACCTGTGGGAATGTCCTTGGTTCTCAGGAGAAACTATTTTGTTTTGGGTACACAATCCCAACTATCTCTATTCCCCCTCTCTATCCCTCAGCACCATTGTGGCAACACTGAAGCCTCCAAGATGACCTCACTCAGGCCAGCTTCAGAGTTGACGATCTACCTACCTACCTACCTATCATCTATCTACCTACCTATCAACTATCTATCTACCTACCATATTTTCCGGCGTATAAGACGACTGGGCATATAAGACAACCACCTCCTTTTCCTATTAAAATATAGGGTTTGGGCTATACTCACCATATAAGACTACCCCTCAATGTTGTCGGCGCTCCCGTAGCTCATCGGTCAGCGCCAGCAACTCAGATTCGGGAAGCTGTGCATGACTGCAATTTTATGTTTTTGCTGGAAATCGGCCTTTACTTCTGTGGTTTGGGGCAAAACCTGGCCTGTTGTGAACAATGGGCTCATTTAATGACCATGGCATTCACTTAACGACTGTGGTATTTTCTTAACTGCTGCCATGTTTACTTAATGCCTGCTACAAAAAAGGTCATAGAATCAGGTTGGGCATGATGACCGGCTTTACAACTGTCACAATTTACACCCTTAATTGCCAGGCTCAATTCCAGTCGTAAATTGAAGACTAGTTGTATACAAAAAAATAATAATAAGTGTACAACTTACTTTATGCAGCTGACAAGGACACAGTTTTTTTCTTCTTCTATGAATTTCTTGGCAGGGGGAGGGATCTTAAACTCAATGTCTCTTTTCTTGGAAGAAATGTAGCACCCACTTACCCAGAAGCTCACAATCATATTTCTAAAATGGTGTTTCTCAACGCTGGCAACGTTAAGATGTGTGGATTTCAATGCACAGCTTACTAGATCATTTCCTGCTGGCTTTCCTGGAATTTGCTTACAGCTAGAGATGATTGACAGGATAAGAAGATCTCATTTCTGTGCCATCTGTCTCCTTAGTTCTAGTTTTTATATAATTTTTCAAATAATAATTGATTTTATATTTATAAAGTGGTTTGATATTGTTATTCTTTGTAAGCTGCCCAGAGTCGCCTAGTTTAGTTTAGTTTAGTTTAGTTTAGTTTAGTTTAGTTTAGTTTAGTTTAGTTTAGTTTAGTTTCGTTTCGTTTATTGTCATTGCACCTCATACAATGAAATTGAATGCCATCTTCAGTGTACATTATAACTATAAAAATAAAACACAAACACACATCCTTCACATTCTATATAATTAAATTGAAAACCCCTGATATTGCATTAATATTGCACTATTCAGTAGAATTCAATATACTGTAATTATCGCCCTGGGACAGAAGCTGTTTTTCAGCCTATTTGTCCTTGTTTTTATTATCCTGTACCGTCTGCCAGATGGTAATGGTTCAAAAAAAATGTTGCACAGGATGAGATGGACCTTTAAGAATGTTTTGAACTTTCTTAAAGCAGCGGGAGCTATAAAGCTCTTCCAAAGAGGGGAGAGGGCAACCAGTGATCTTCTGGGCAATGACGTTAACCCTCTGGAACAGGTGTCTCCAACCTTGGCAACTTTAAGACTTGTGGACTTCAACTCCCAGAGTTCCTCAGCCAGCTTTGCTGGCTGAGGAACTCTGAGAGTTGAAGTCCACAAGTCTTAAAGTTGCCAAGGTTGGAGACACCTGCTCTGGAGTGCTGTCCTATCTGCCACTGTGCAATTAGCAAACCATACACAGGTGCAGTAAGTTAAAATACTCTCTATGGTGCAGCAGTAGAAGGTCAAAAGCAGTTTTTCATTCAGTTGTTGTTTCCTGAGAAGTCTGAGGTCGTATAATCTTATCGAGGAGATGGGTGGCCTATAAATTTCATAAATAAATAAATCAATAAAAACTCCCAGAATTCCCCAGTTGGTCATGCCGGCTGGAGCATTCCAGAGATTGAAGTCCATACACCTAAAAGTCATCAAAATTTGAGAAACACCAGTCTAGAGCAGTGATGGCTAACCTTTTTGCCATCGCGTGCCAAAAGCGGGGGGGAGCATGGTGGGCTCACACGCACACGTGCCCACATCCATAATTCTATGCCCCCTGCCCCCCATACTCCCCCCCATCGCTTTTGGCACGCGATGACATGGTGAGCCCAGTAGGCCCGTTTTTCACTCTCCCCAGGCTCCAGAGTCTTTCTAGGAGCCTGGGGAGGGCAAAAACGGCCTCCCCACCCCACCCAGAAGCCCTCTGGAGGCCGGAAACACTGTGTTTCCTGACTTCTAGTGGGCCCAGAAGGCCCGAAAATCAGCTGGCCAGCGCACGCATGTGTGCCAGAGCTGAGCTCGCATGCCCACCGAGATGGCTCCACGTGCCACCTGTGGCACCCGTGCCATAGGTTCGTCATCACTGGTCTAGAGTCTTGCTCCTTTATAGACCCTTCTCCAATTCAGTTTAAACAAATGTAATACATTGGTGTGCAGGTAGTCCTCGACGTATGACCACAATTGAGCCCAACATTTCTGTTGTTAAGCTGTTAAGTGAGTTTTGCCCCCATTTTACGACCTTTCTTGCCACAGTTGTTAAGTGAATCACTGCAGTTGATGAGTTAGTCACAAGGTTGCTCAGTGAATATGGCCTCCCTGTTGATTTTGCTTGTGAGAAGGTTGCAAAAGGGGATCACATGACCCAGAGACACAGCAACGGTCATAAGTATGAACCAGTTGCCAAGCTTCTGAATTTTGATCACATGATCATAGAGATGCTACAAAGGTCGTAAGTGTGAAAAATGGTCACAAGTCACTTTTGTCAGGGCGGTTGTAACTTTGAATGGACACTAAATGAACTGTTGTAAGCCGAGGACTTGCCTGTACTGTTAACAAAGCATTTTCTAAAGCTGGGCCCAGGGACAAAATCTACAATTTAACACAGTCTGGGAACATAGGAACTTGTAAAAAGGAAACCTCTAGACAATCAAAGAAGAAATGACTGCATAATTATGCTAATTTATGACGGCTCCCTTTTCACCTGGTTCTTCATGATCCCAAATCATTTCTGACTCAAAATGAGAGAAGCACAACCTACCGCGTCATTTCCTGCTGTATCACTGGCTTTCCTGGAATTTGCTCAGTCAGCATAAGAAATCACACAAGATCATAAATAGATTGGAAAGAGCCCAGGTGTGCCGTTATAAGGCTTAAGCGGATGATCTGACACAGGCAAAGAAAAAAGTGAATGAATGCTAAACCACAGGAAATACCAGAGAAAGGTTTGCCAGAATGAGAGGGAAAGCTGCAACGGCTGATCAAACATAATCGGGGTTTTTTTTAAAAGATTCTCTGAGTAAGCTGGGATCAAAGCCAATGAACCCTAAGCCTGGCCCAGAGATTTATTTAGCGCTCAGTCCAAAGATTATTTCCAATTTAAGCCTTCCACTGTCAAGGCAGAGCACAGAACCTGCCAGGAACTGAAAGATAAAATGGAATATTGTCAGGGGCGGGTGCCATATTCAGTTATTCATCCCTCACCTTTTCCGTAATAGCAATAGCAATAGCCCTTAAACTTATACACCGCTTCACAGTGTTTTATAGCCCTCTCTAAGTGATTTACAGAATCAGCATATATTGCCCCCAACCATCTGAGTTCTCATTTTACCTACCTCGGAAAGATGGAGGGATGTAGATGAATCTTGAACCGGTCAGGATCGAACTCCCGGCAGTCGGCAGAATCAGCCTGCAGTACTGCACTCTAACCACTGTGCCACTACAGCTCTTATAACATCATCTTGCATATCTGTTAGCCCTTCTAGCAGTGGTGGGCGCAAACTGGCAGTTCCCACTATCATCTGGCCACGCCCAACCGCCGCCACCCTATCCTGTCCCCGCCCTATCCTGTCCTATGTTGCCTTCTTTCTGGCTCAGCTGATTTGCGCGGCACAGCTGATTTCCACGCCTCAGCTGTTCTACTTACCGGTGCTGCCTTAGAAGGTAAGCAACTGAGCTTCAAATTTCTGTATTTTGAACGCTGTGCACAAGTGCGTTAGGCACACACGTGCGCAAAGCACACGCTCACAGAACCGGTTGTTAAACCCGTTGCAGCTTTCGAAGTAGTCCAGATGAGACACAAGACCAGGAGTATTCAGTCTATCTTTATTGTAAGGTTACCTTAACGGAATTTTGCCAGACCGAAAGTATTTCTCTCCTCCTTTCCTTTTATTTCTGGAAAAATAGGAAAGGTCCCTTCTAAAGGGTTTCCCACGCCTTTCTTCCTCCTGTGGGCTGAGGTATCTTTTACATGATGTTCGTCCAGACAGCAGCTCTTCTTCATGTCTCCCAAGGTTATTCCCACCTGCTATTACACTATGACAAGTGTCTACAAGGAGTATCAAAATATACAAAACCATCTATCAAATCTCCAGATTGTTTTTATTCGTACTGATGATCCCATGGTCTGATTCCTTCAGAACTCTTCTTAGATTCTTAAATCTGTTACCTATATCATGTCTGTTCTGCCAAATTGTTTCTTTCCTGGTTGCGAATCAAGGAGGGATCACCTCAGGGGTGAAATCCATCAGGTTCGAACAGGTTCTGAAGAACCGGTAACGGAAATTTTGAGCAATTTGGAGAACTGGTAGCGGAAATTTTGAGTAGTTCGGAGAACTGGCAAATATCACCTCCGGCTGGCCCCAGAGTGGGGTGGGGAATGGAGATTTTGCAGTATCCTTCCCCTGAAGTGGGGTGGGAATGGAGATTTTGCAATATCCTTTCCCCAGGAGTGGGGAGGGAATGGAGATTTTGTAGTATCCTACCTCTGCCACGCCCATCAAGCCACACCATGCCCACCAAGCCACGCCCACAGAACCGGTAGTAAAAAAAAATGGATTTCACCACTGGATCACCTGATGTCCTACTTTCCATTTCTGTTCTGCTGCCATTATGCACATGAAAGCATTAAATCTGGAATAAGGAGAGACCACGGCCTTTGGAACCATCTATCTAATTACCAATAATAGTGTTTCTAATGGCCCCAGAAAATCCCATGCCTTTAGTTATAAAGATATCTAGGTATATATATAAATAATCAAGATTGTTGACATTAAAGGCTCTGCCCTTTTACGTCTTGTCTATTACTCGTGACTCTTTTCTTCTCTGCCTGTTTTTAATCCCATTTTCTTTGGCCAGTTAACTGTTTTTGAAGTTTGCCATTGTTTAATATCTAAACATCGAGCTATATATTTTTTTTTGCTGGCTGGACTGAGCGATGTGTGTAGCGATCCTGCCAGGCACAGTTTTTAGCTGGCCTTCATTGTGGTGTTTCAGCAAGGTCAGACATGATATGTCTGGATAATGTTTTATCAGCTGAAAAACCTTCAGTTTTTGGCTCTGTAACTTTTGTCTGACAGCCAGCTAAGCATCATTCTTCTTCTTCACTCATGTCTTTCATATGCTTGAATTTCTACAGCTGAAGACTATCACATGTGTGTCTGCACAAAATGCAGAAGAGTCTGGGATTTGCAAAGGTGTGTCTTGTTCGCTCTTCCTTCCCATTTTCACAAGCAATTATGCAATTCTGTTCATGCAGTGCATCGTTTTAGAAATACTAGAGAATTTTAGTTGGAACAGATAAGAGGAAATGTTTGACAGAGAGTATCAAAGCCAATATTTTTACTGTCTCACATCTTGTAGAAGAAGTTTTGTTTATGTGACACCAAACTTCACATGCCCTTATTATGATATTTTCAGGCAAAAAATGATGCCTGAGGACATGAAGGAACTGTGCTTTTAATTATTATTATTTTTTTAACAAGGAAAATGTAACCGTCTTTCTGTTTTCTGAACTGTATTGACAGGATACTAATTTACCGAAACAGTTCATCCCAGAACTGTCACAAAAACCTGAGATTTTATTATCATTTAATGTAAAAAAAAAAAATCATTTTTGTGAGGTAGCTATTTTAGGCAAATTGTTTATAAGATTTATTATCTGCTGCAGTCCCAGGCCTCTTGGTGGTCTACATAATTAAACATAAAAATAAAATACCCCCACAGTAAAAAAAATTTAAATGGTAAAATCGAAAGAATATTGTACAGCTAGTCTCAACTTAGAACCAGTCATTTAATGACTGTTCAAAGTTACGTTGGCCTTACACTTATGACTGTCAAAAGGTCCTCATGGTCATGTGATCAAAATTTGGGCGCCTAACAATCAGCATGTATTTATGATGGTTGCAGTGTCCAAAAGTCACATGATCATCATTTGCAACCTTCCCAGGCAGTTTCTGACAAGCAAAAACAATGGGGGGGGGGGAACAGATTCATTTAACAACCACGTGATTCACTTAGTAACAATGATGATTCACTTAACATCCGTGGCAAGAAAGATCTTAAAGTTGAGTATAACTCACCTAACAACCATCTCGCTTTGTAATGGAAGCTCTAGTCTCAAGTATGGTCATGACCAGGGGTGGGTTCTAAATTTTTTTACTACCGGTTCTGAGGGTGTGGTTTATTTTGTGGGCGTGGCTTGGTCGGGGGATAATGTGACTGGGTGGGCGTGGCCAACTTTTTTTTTTTTTTTTACTTTTAAAAGCATTTTTTCTTCAACTTTAAGAGGTTGCAGAAAAAGAGTGCTTCTAGAAGCCTCTGACGATCAGGCAACTCAGCTGGGATTGCCAGAGGCTTTTAAAGGCATTTTTTTTTTCGGCCGAAGAGGTTGCAGAAAAAAATGCTTTCAGGCGCCTCTGACGATCCCAGCTGAGCCGCATGATCATCAGAGGTTTTTTTTACTTTTAAAAGCATTTTTTTTTTTGGCCAAAGAGGTTTTAAAAGTAAAAAAAAAGCTTCTGATGAGGTGGGCGGGGTAAGCGAGCGGCGATTGGGCCGGGGACCGGTTCGTGGGTATGGCCAGCCATACCTTATTACCTGTTCTCTGATCTATTACAAATTTTTACTACCGGTTCTTGCGAACCGGTGCGAACCGGAAGCACCCCACCACTGGTCATGACTCAAGGACTACCTGTACAATAATTAATTCTGGATACCCTGGATACAGCTCTCTTTACAGTATTTTTACTGTACAGTATTCTATGAGCTCTGGTGGCGCAGTGGTTAGAATGCAGTATTACAGTACTGACTCTGCCCACTGCCAGGAGTTCGATCCTGACAGGCTCAAGGTTGACTCAACCTTCCATCGTTCTGAGTTTGGTAAAATGAGGACGCAGATTGTTGGGGGGGCAATATGCTGACTCTGTAAGCTGCTGAGAGAGGACTATAAAGTACTGTGAAGTGGTACAGAAGTCTAAGTGCTATTGCTATTGTTGTTTTTTGAAAGGCCCAGACTGTAAGGCAGTGATGAAATCCAAATCTTTTTTACTACCGGTTCTGTGGGCGTGGTATGGCTTGGTAGGCATGGCAGGGGAAGGATATTGCAAAATCTCCACTCCCACCCCACTTCAGGGGAAGGATACGGCAAAATCCCCATTCCCTCCCCACTCCTGGGGGAAGGATATTGCAACATCTCCACTCCCACCCCACTCTGGGGCCATCCAGAGGTGGTATTTGCTCAAAATGTCTGCTACTGGTTCTCCAGAACATGTCAGAACCTGCTGGATTTCACCCCATTGTAAGGGTTTAGCATCTCAGCTCACATCTGTACAGCAAAGCATAGATGGAGCACCAACCAATGTCTTGTGGAAATCGGGAAATACCAGATGTTTCTCCTGCTGTTTTAAATGCTGCTAGTTCATAAGAAAGTACTTTGGAGCTGGAGTGTCCACCCATATAGAAAAAAACAGTCAGAACAATAGCTGAATAGCTGTGATGATGCAATCAAAGCTCCACCTGTTATTTAACATGACTCAAAACACACATAAAATTCGTCAGATGGCACCATCTCGGCTATCTTTTTTATTTATTTATATTTTATTTTATTAGTCATATTTCTATGCCGCCCACTCTCCGAGGACTCTGGGCGGCTTACACCAAAGACAGTATACTAAATAGCAGATTGCCCCCAACAATCTGGGTCCTCATTTTACCCACCTCGGAAGGATGGAAGGCTGAGTCAACCTTGAGCCGCTGAGATTTGATCCGCTGATCTGCTGAACTAGCAGTCAGCTGAAGTAGCTGCAGTACTGCACTCTAACCACTGCACCACCTCGGCTCTTTTAACTTGACTTTTCTTTACTGTATCCCTTGGATTCTCCGCTTTGGAGGCTGCAAAGAGGTAGAAGAGAATTCTGCAAGAAACCTAGACTGTCTTTATCAAACTGAAACCTAGTTTGGTTACAGATAGCATCTCCCACATTATAGGTCCATGCCACAGATGCTCTTTTAAAATGGCCGCGCCGGGGAGAAGTTCATCCAAATGGATGCAACTCAGTGGTGGGTTCCACTCAGTGGTGGGATTCAAGTAATTTAACAACTGGTTCTCTGCCCTAATGATTTCTTCCAACAACCAGTTTGCCAAACTGCTCAGAAAGTTAACAACCGGTTGTCCCGAAGTGGTGCGAACCGGCTGAATCCCACCACTGGTTCCACTTACCTTTACCACCGGTTCGCAGCAGGAGCATGTGCACTCGCTTTGCTTGCTCGCGCACGCTTCTGCGCATGTGCAAATCACCCACGATGATGTTGTGGTGGGTGGGCGGAGCCTCCTGCCAATTTTACTACCGGTTCTATAGAACCGGACTGAACTGGGAGCAACCCACCACTGATGCAACTGTTTAATCATTCAGTATTGCAATAAGCTGGGTATACATAAAGGACATTTGCATATTAAGAACAATACATGGGCTTATTTTAATACTCATTTACTTGATTTATTTTTGAACTTCATTAGTACTGGTGGTTTGGGCAGTCGTTGTACATTTTATGAGATTTTTTTTAAAATTGGAGTCTTTAAAACACTGGAATACAAAATAACCAGTACAACGAAAATAATAATAATAATAATAAAACTGGAGAAGATAAAAAAAATATGAAGACCTGCAAATAGAAATAGAACGACTGTGGCAAAAAATAGCAATGGTGGCAATAAGCACCTGGGGGAGGGGCATCACTTGAACACCATTGGCATTGACAAATTCACCCTCAGTCAATTGCAAAAGGCAGCTTTACTTGGAACAGCTTACATAAGATTTGGATAACCTTGATTGTCATTTTTTACTGTGAGCACACTGGCCCACATTAAAACGGAAATTCTGTTGCCTGCTCTCAAAAGAAAGTACATATCTACTCATACACATACATAACACACACACACACACACACACCAGGGGTGGATTCTAAATTTTTTTACTACCGGTTCTGTGGGTGTGGCTTATTTTGTGGGCGTGGCTTGATGGTCATGTGATAATTCTTTAGGATTTAGCAGAGGTACTGGTCTACCAGGCTTTTAACTGCTTGCAGAGCTGTACCGGTCTACCTATTTGTTCTTGGAGCATTCCGGTCTACCCATTTGTTTTTGGAGGCACTGGTCTACTCATTTGTTTTTGGAGGCACCGGTTTACCACCACACTGCCTTTTAACACTGATCAGCTGTAGGGCGGCCCTTTGAAGCCCCACGGCAAGAGTTTAAAGTTTTTTCCTTCTAGCCAATCAGCTGGGACTCGGGAGGCAGCAATAGATTGGAAGCGGGGCCAAATAAAAGGTAAGAAAAATGCAGGGAGGGGGGCGGGGGACAGGAGGGCCCAGCTCCCGAACAAAGAGAACTGGTTAGGTGATATCACATAGTCACCGCTACCGGCTCGGTCGAACAGAGCCGAACCAGGAGGAACCCACCACTGACACACATGTTAATCACTGTCCATTTTGAATACGTAGCGAAAAGAGGAAACTTGAGAGTTCACAAGGTTGATGCTATATGGAACAAAACTGTGATTGAATCTGTATGTTCCGCTTCCGGTACCTCTGAGAAGGTAACAAGGAAATCAGGTCATGAAGAGGGTGTGTAGTGTCCCAGACAATCCTGCGGCCAGAAGGAAGTGAACTACCAATAATCTTTTCTGCCCTCCTCACCACTCTCTGCACCGCCTTCCTGCCCAGACAATAATGCAATACGACAGGATGCTCTCGATCGTCCCTCTATAGAAAGTGGTAAGGACAGGGGAAGGAAGACGTATGCCTGCAAAGATATCTATAACACTATCAAACATCAGCATCTACCTATCCCAGGTTCTTGAAAAGGACTCGATGGGTGGATAAAAACATACCAAATCCAGTGTGAACATCTGGCTGACTGTGTGACAAACAGCAATAAAAATAATAATAATAATAATAGGCAGAGCATCCTGTTCTCCCCCAGGAAGATTTCTGTAGGCACCTGGAACATCAGTTTATTACTCACAGGACTCCACCCATATATATGATAAAATTGCCAGTTGCAAAGTTTCAAAATTATCCTGTTACATTCCTGATGTGACAACAAAGCAGTTAATTTAAGGTGATTTTAAAAAAAAATTTTTTTTTAAAATAAAAGTATAGAAATGTTTGTGTAAATTTTCCCAAACTGAAGTCAGTTGTGCCTTGTGATGCTAGCCTAAGCTGTTTTATTTTTCTGGGTATTTTAGTTCATAAAATAATACAGGTAGTCCTTGTTTACTAACAATAATTGAATCTGGGAAGTTTATCACTAAGCGACATGACTGCGCCAATTCACAATGGTAGCTATGACAGTCCCAGTTGTTGTAGTTAAGCGAATCTCGCAAGAGGTGCACTGCAGTGGCTCAATGACGCTGGAGTTCCAGCGGTTCAAGTCCTAGCATTGCTTGGTGGGGTTAATTCCCATCACTTGCCTCAGCTTCTGCCCACCTAACAGTTCAAAAGCATACTACATGCAAGTAGATAAATAGGTACCACTTCGGTGGGAAAGCAAGATAGCGCTTCGTGTGGACAGTCAGAATCCTGCTGGACCTTCCCGGTTGTGATGCCCGTTTGTTCAAAGGAGAGGGAGAGGATCCCGGATGATACTGCAGGATGCCATTCATCTTTCTTTCTGGTATGGAGTTAGTCTGCCTCCTGTGGCACACCTTGGAAAGCATGCGAGCTTGAACCACACAGGGTAGCCAAAGTACTACTCTGTATTAGCATTGTAGTCACAGGGCTAATGTAATATCGCCATGTGCCAACTAAATAAATAATTGCAGCATTGTGCAGTCACCTGATCACCATTTGAGACCTCTTGCTAGCTTCCCCATTGATTTTGCTTATTGGAAGCTGACAGGGAAGGTCACAAGGGTAATCATGTGACGGGGGACGCTGCAACATTGCAATTGAGCATCAGAGGCCAAGTAGCCCACATTGCAATCATCTGACCATGGGGATGCTGCGATAACTCGAACCACGATAACCCATGGTAAATGCCCCTTGTTCAGCACCATGATAACTTCAAACATTTACTGAACGAGTGGACATTGTGAGGACTATCTGTACTTCTTTATTTATCATGTTTTTCCGTTGTTGCTTGTTTTTGTAGAGCAACTTGGAAGCTCTGCTGAAGAACGATAAATAAACCTTTCCATTCAATGATCACACATTCAGAGACAAATACATACAAATAAATGCATTTGATTGACTAATTAGGCCCATCAAGTGAGTGTTGATGCCCACTGACTACACTGATGGAAATCTCTCCATGATAATCTGTCTCCATCCTGGTCTTTCAGGACATCCAATGGTGGATCCATTGTCCCGTGACTGACTCCATTCATCTTGTTATTGGTTGTCCTCTTCTTCTCCTCCATGCCACCTTCCCAGCATCAGAGCCTTCTCCAGAAAGCTGGATCTTCATATAAGGTGTCCAAAGAAGGATAATTTGAGTTTGGTGATTTGAGCCTTGAGTGAGAACTCTGGGTTGATTTCTTCAATGATCCGTTAGTTTGTTTTCATGGTATTCTCAAGGATCACATTCAGCTTTTTTCAATAATTTATGCTATCTTGTAAAAGGGATGAGGTGGCTCAGTGGCTAAGCTTGTCGATTGAAAGGTCGGCAGTTCAGCAGTTCGAATCCCTAGTGCTGCATAATGGGGTGAGCTCCCATTACTTATCCCAGCTTCTGCCAACCTAGCATTTCGAAAGCACATAAAAAATGCAAGTAGAAAAATAGATACCACCTTTGGTGGGAAGGTAACAGCGTTCCATGTGCCTTTGGCGTTTAGTCATGCTGGCCACATGACCACGGAGAGGTCTTCGGACGGTGCTGGCTCTTTGGCTTTGAAACGGAGATGAGCACCGCCCCCTAGAGTCGGGAACGACTAGCACATATGTGCGAGGGGAACCTTTACCTTTATCTTTTATGCTATCTTGCATTGGACTACAGCTTCCTTTGTTTCAATACAGCTGCGTTTTAGAATGATAGGAAATATAGGCTAATGCATCTGGAGGGCGTTAATTTGGAACAGGATGTTTGTCTTTTTAATCAACTTACTGTTGACCTTTAATCACTGAGTACTCCTTAACTACACATTAGAGCAGTAAACCTACTCCTAATCCATCTAGTTTTAACATGCATATACGCAGAATGAGTAATAAAGCTGAACTAGCAATGTCTTGATCAAGAACTCTTCAGACAGACCCAAAGAGCAGATAAACAAAGCGGCTGAGTAATAATAATAATTTTTTAAAAAAATAGGGCACAAAAAATCTCTTTGTTTCACAAAGGTGTTCCCTCAGGTACAGTTTTCATAATAGACAATAGTTTAGTTCTAGCCCATCTCTAACTTGCAGACAGAAAGTCTACTAAAAAAACAAAAACAGAAAACACCGCAGGGGTGGCTTCTAAATTTTGTTACTACCAGTTCTGTGGGCGTGGCTTATTTTGTGGGCGTGGCTTGATGGTCATGTGACTTCTTTAGGATTTAGCAGAGGTACTGGTCTACCAGGCTTTTAACTGCTTGCAGAGCTGTACCAGTCTACTCATTTGTTTTTCGGAGGCACCGGTCTACCACCACACTGCCTTTTAACACTGATCAGCTGTAGGGCGGCCCTTTGAAGCCCCGAGGCAAGAGTTTAAACAGTTATTTTCCTTCTAGCCGATCAGCTGGGACTCAGGAGGCAGCAATAGACTGGGGGTGGGGCCAAATAAAAGGTAAGAATAACACCGGGGGGAAGGAGCTGGGGGGGCGGGAGAGCCCAACTCCTGAACAAAGAGAACCGGTTTGGTGACGTCATATCGTCACCGCTACCGGCTCAGCCGAACCGGGCCGAACCGGGAAGAACCCACCACTGACTTACCGGTATGTCAAAAGCAAAGGACCAGTATGTCAGATTAGGTCTGGAAGTAAAAGCAGTGGAGAAAACGCTTAGGGAATTATCGGTATTTATTTATTACATTTGTATTTTGCCTTTCTCTTTATACACCACTTATTGTAGTCTCCACATTTTCACTTGGCCTTTTGATACGTAGATAAAGTGGTTTTTTCCTGCTCACGTTCTGAATTCTAAAACATCTTTCTGATATTATTTATGGATGCGTTTTCTTTTATTGCTTCCATGGTTTTTGTTTTTAAAGAAACTTTGTAATTTTCCCAGAGAGTTTTTGGTTATTGGGTGGATTAGAAATCATGATGATGATGGTAATGGTAATAATGATAAGAGCAGTTCAGTTTCATAAACACTGTTTTTGGGGAGATTGACCTTCTGTTACCTTTGCTAATTGTCCCATGATCATTGTTCCTGATAATGTAATCAACAAGGTAAAAAGAGAGAACTCGTGCTATTTATTAACTTATCTTGGTTGTAAGATGTCACATGGATACAGTTATTGCCTCTTAATCTACACTGTCTTTACCTAGATTTTAGTTTTACAATCTGAGATTCCAGAACAAGAAAAATTAGCAGGCTTTGCAACAAAACAAGAAGGGAGGGTCTCGTACAATGCTATCTTTCACTTTTATCGCCCATCTTATTATTTCTTCTGGCTGCACACTCTGGAACACCCCCCCCCAAAAAAACCCCAAGAGCATCTCCTCAAAATCTTGATTTTCCTTGAGTAAAAAAAAACTCTAGAAGTAAAACTGGACTATTGCAAGATAGAAACTTACACTTCTGCACCATAAGAGCCATAGAGGCACATCTGGTTGAAGAAATGGCAAAAATCTCCATGCCATTTCCAGAGGTTTTCCCCCCCTCCAGATTTGGCCTTATGGTATTCTCAGAAAAATAACAACAACAAAAGGGTCAGGTCAGTGCTTTGTTTACCCACATGCTGGCTGGGGAATTCTGGGATTTGAAGTCCACACAATTATCATAAAGTTGCTGAAGTTAAGAAAGCCTACTTAGGAAAAACAGAGATGCTTGTTTTCTTCAGCCTCTCCCGAATAAATCCTTCTCTGCTAGGGAAGCAAAAAAAATAATAATAATATTAGCATTTAAAAAAAAATAAAATCCTTAAGACGCATTCTCTAAACGGCCTTGCACGCTGTGTACTTGTTCTTCTTAACAGCATTCCGAACATTTCAGAGTTTAGCTGGAAACCTTGGTGGGTCTTGCCCTCTTGCAAAATTTGTTTTCAATTACTCTGAGTGTCTTCAACTCCAAAGACATCCCTTTACTGCCTGTGTCCCTGTTCAGAACAGAAAAGAATAACAGAGTTGGAAGGGATCTTGGAGCAGTGGTGGAATTCAATTTTTTTTACTACGGGTTCTGTGGCGTGGCTTGGTGGGCATGGTATGGCTTGATGGGCATGGCAGGGGAAGGATACTGCAAAATTCCCATTCCCTCTCCACTCCAGGGAGAAGGATATTACAAAATCTTCCATTCCCACCCTACTCTGGGTCCAGCCAGAGGTGGTATTTGCCAGTTCTCCGAACTATTCAAAATTCTGCTACCGGTTCTCCAGAACCTGTCAGAACCTGCTGAATGTCTCTCCTGCCTTGGAGGTCTTCTCATCCAACCTTCTGGTCAAGCAGGAGAGACCCTATAGCATTCCAGACAAGGGGATGTCCAGACTCTTCTTAAAAGTCTCCAGTGATGGAGCACCCACAATTTCTGACAGCAAGCCGTTCCATCTGTTGATTGTTGTCACTATTAGGAAATTTCGCCTTAGTTTTAGAGTTGCTTCTCTCCTTCATTAGTTTCCATCCATTTTTTTTTGGCTTGCCTTCTGGTGCTTTGGAAAATAGGTTGACCCCCTCTTCTTTGTGACAGCCCCTCAAATATTGGAACTCTGCTATCATGTCATCCCTAGCCCATTTTTTCACTAGACTAGACAGAAAGTTAATTTAATCACTAGACATTACAAACATTACAGAAATATGTTCATGTGTTACACAAATGACAGCTAAGGGATGTGGGAAGGTCTCCATAAGCACTGGCAATGGAAGCACCACAAAAATAGGAAAAATCAACTTTTCACCCATCCTTAATATGTTAAAACCTTTTTCAATTTGGATATATACAACTGCACTTTTCTAATGCTTTTTGCAGGCGTCTTCTTTAAACCCCGGGATAAAAAGCAAATTAAATGTAATTCACGCTTAATTTGTGGGCTTTAAAAAAAGTTTTTGCACACTTCAACACAAATATAGGTCTGAAGCTGTGATGCGGTTGAAAAATGTGGCTTGATTCTGCACCAGTTATCTTCAGCTATGAAAGGAAAACAAATCAAATATCAACTATGAGCCGATGCCTTCCATGTAAGTAGGGCATCAGCTCCAGTAATCCCCAGATATTAGCCTTGGTTGAGAGTTGGTCTAATGCTTCTGAAAGGCACTGGAGAAGAGAAAGCTGAAAAGGGAGATTTTATAGTGATTTCTTTCCCTCCCCATGGCCCAAGAGTAACTGCATTTACATTAGATGCTTAACTTGGTTTCTGAATTCCTGCAATGCATTGAACCATTAAGGAACCAAATGGACTCGGTTTGTTTATGACACTGCAGGCAAAAACTAAGGGAGGGAAAATTTAGCCTTAGGTTGTGTGAACAGAGTTACTGGGATTTTTAACTGCTTCTGGTCTATGGGATACACAAACCCAGCAGCCACAGAGTTGCGTACGCGTCAGTTAAATTAAGGAAATGGTGTGGCATTAACAAAAACCTTCCCTCGATTCAAGCTCCAGATGCGATTTTTAAATGAAGAACAATGATAGAAGGAATCTAACCTAGGAATTCGTAAGATCTTTGTGTTTTTTCAGAATGTTGTTAAGAAAAGCCAATGTGGTCACGTTGCAAAGTGCGTCGTACAACTTGTACATCTGTTGGAAGAAATATCCTTCTGGGTTCAGCTCCAAGTGGGAAAAAGACACTGGAAACATGGAGACCGCTTGGAAAGATGGTTTAATGGTGGACAGGATCACATGGCTTGAGTTCCTGAACAGAAAAGGGCCAAGATGCTGAGCGTGCCTTGGTTTTATGCCCTGTCTGAGCTCTGAACTTCCTGGGGCACAAGAAGAGTATCCTGATTGGTTGTCAGACTCCCAGGGGGTGGGGGTCTTAGCTAGCCTTGTTGGCTGATTTAATCTTCCCAGTTGCCATGTGGGGAGTTTCTGTTGCTAGATGGATCCTATTGTGTTGCAGATGATGGTCCATTGACAAAAGTGGGGGGAATGAGTGAGCTTGGCTGAGGCCTTAATGGCCCATGGACAAAGGTGTGGGGAGGCAGGGAGCTGCTTTGTCTTTCAAACATGTTTCTCCATTTCTCATCCAGGGAAATACAGTATATTCTGCCTTTTTAATATTTCCGAAAATATTTCATTCTTCTAGGAGAGGGGTGGGTGCTAACTTCCTACACCTCCTTGGGGTGTGCATGCAACATCACCATGCACATTGAAAAGGGAGGCAATCAGCCTGTTCCCCACTGCTCCCACAACATCTGGACAATAAGAATTATAATGTCAGCCATAGTCTTCAATTATTATTAAGTCAGCATATCCTGACATCTCCAACCTCCTGGGCAGGCAAAGGAAATAGTGAGGAGAATAAGACGACCATTAGCTCTTCACATTCACATGAGTTGGAGACCAATTGTGCCAAAAGAATGTATCTAAATTCACCCTGCTGGGTAGAAGGATGATTCCCCCCCCCCGAGTTTAAAAATCAAACTAGAAGCAGGTTTAAAGATTCCCACCTTTGAAATTTATCCTCCTATGTATGGGCTGCTCTAAAATTAGAATGCTCAACTTTGTCCTATGCAGCATAAAGTGATTTGATTCAAAAGGCTGAGCATCCAAATAGGAGTTTCATTTGGCCCTGATTAGATTGTTTTAAAGTTTATTTGTAAAACACTGGAGAGGTCATCATAGCACTGCTCACTAAGCCCAAACTATTTAGACTCACTCACTCTCTCTCTCTCTCTCTCTCTCTCTCTCTCTCTCTCTCTCTCTCTC
>WNWU01000003.1:56542039-56559069 GCA_012654045.1 Ptyas mucosa
GATAGATAGATAGATAGATAGATAGATAGATAGATAGATAGATAGATGGAATAGGTATGCTGCCACTTTGTAAATAAGGCATGGTCTCCAGCCATAGTTGGTGAGGAGCAGTGAAGAAATCTACTTGGTGGTCTGGAAAAAAACATAGACATCCTGTTCTTTTTCCAGGAACAGAAGTTGCTTAAGAGAAACAAGAGTGATTAACGTCTCCAGATAACAGTATGTGATCTCACCCGTTTTCAGGTCTCCCACCTCATATCTCCTACAGAGAATCAAGATACAGCTCTGGTAGCCCATACGTAGTTCTTTCCCCTGTAGATACAACCATGCTGTGGTCTGCGGTTCCTTCTTTGTTGCTCCACTTCATTTTGTTTCATCACTTGAGACCAAAATTGTTGTCCCTGGTGGCAACATGAACAAGGGTTTCCATAAACTTAAGCCCACTCCAGCAAACCTTACGATCTGAATTATATAATTTCAACTCTAGGCCTTTCCACACAGAGCAGGAAAAGCTTCTGGGTATAATCCCTGAAACATCTTTGTTGCCTTCGTCAAAAAATTCAAAATGGTAGCAATTAAATTTCCATCCATTTGGATGAGCACCAGGTAGACCTTCGACTGCACCACTGTGGCTGCCATTTTGAACACTCCCTGTGGACACCCCTGAGGTAATTTATAGCCATTGAATTGTGCCTGTTAGTAACTAAATTCAAAAAACAACAAGTTGTTTCCTCAAATTTTCCTTTTGACACCAGATTGGCGCATGTTGCCTTGGCTGCTAAGATACCGAAAACCAAGTGTAAACAAACAGAGGTTGTGTGGTTTGCGATGTCTCTAAACTCTAAAGGCAAGAGTTGTGTTTAAGGCATGACACAACTCATCTTTAAAATCGTGTTTTCTTCCTGTTAAAGATGACTCATAAGCGATTGCTTCAAGTATGATGAGTTGCTTCTACAGTACGTAGGAAATTTTTCACATGAGAGCCGTTACTGATGACATCCTAATTTATATTTTGAAGTGGTCTGGTCTCTTAGGGAGACCTGACCACATTATGTTCCTCTTGGCTCTGTTGGTGCTTTCACTCCAGATAGTTCACCTTAGCACAGTAGTTTCTGGGTCATTTGAGGAATTGGATGTAAGGGAAGAATTAGTCTGAGGAATAAATGGCTTCACTTTGATGAACTTAGTGGCCAAAAACATTAGACACTCAGTGATACAAATTGGTTTTCCCCAGCTTGATGTCCTCCAAATATCTTGCATTTCTATTCCTAACACATCAGGAGGGCACCAAGCTGAGAAAGGCTGATCATCTAGAAATTTAAATTTGCCTTCCCCAAGCTGTGTGCTCCTTGGAGCTTGAAACAATTTTCTAGCCAGTGTGTCTTAAGACTTGCGGTCTTGATCCAATCCATTCAAAGTTTCCATGAAGATAGCTAGTCTACTTTGCTAAGGAAAGATTCAATTACAGAATGATATTTGTACAACTTCTGACTCTACAAATTTAATTTGTGACTCAGTGTCTAGTGGAAACCTGGAAAATGAGTTATTTAATAGCCAAGTTAAATATACTAACCTAGACTGATCATTTAATTGCTGTAAATGTTTGGGTTCACACAAAATGCTAAGGCTTCCTTCTCAGAATCTAACTCAGGTTAAGACTAGCCAAGCTTAATACATTGTTCAAATGTGACAAGGCTTTTAACTAATCTGGTTAAATTGGTTAAGTTAATAGAGCTAAAATCATCCTTCAGTTACTTTAGTTTTGGTCTGAGAGTGAAGTTAGTCAGTATGATTTATTGAGGTACTTGCCAAAAAGCTAACCGTAGTTTAATGCAATCCATAAACGTGAACCTTTGGATATATTTTCTATGTCTTTGATGATGGCAAGATGACTACGAAGAGCAGATGACATCTCTTCCCACCCAAGAAAATCCCAAGGCCATGAAGATCCATCAAGGTACGGGGAGAAGCAGAAGTGAAACAAGACTTACTAGCAAAAAGCAACCTTCCATCATTGCACATTATGTTCATTTGTGGTTGCCGCAACAGATTCTGTACAAGGCATATTCAGACACATCCTCACAGTTTACAACAACCAAATCACATAATAAAAGAAGTGTGAAACAGATTGCCTCAACAAAAAGATGCAAACAATAGTCTAGACATCAGATTAGGTAATTAGCAGCAGATACAATTTGTTAGATCAGTGACACTGAAGCACAATATGAATAATCCACCAGTAAGCGTACACTTGTAATGGCATGCAGAAGGATCAAGATACACAAAATGTCAAAGCAGGCTAATTATTAGGCACACTTAATGCATCTAGATCAGGGCTGTCAAATTCCCGGCCCGTGGGCCAGATGTGTCATGCGCTGGCCGTGCCCACGTCCGGTTTAGCGAAGGGGGAAAAAAAAGTCCCGATACGTCACATGATGCCGCCGTGACGACGTGAGTTTGACATCCCTGATCTAGACGATGCATTGTAGAGTAGAAAATTAGTAATAAAAGTGAATTTTAAATCAGTTCAAGCTCTAAATGTTTAGAAGCGGGGCTCTGATTTTTGGTAAATCTTATTGGTATAAAAGTCACCTTTCCTGCATTTCTATTTGTTTGTCCACTATCCCCACTCTGGGTTGACAACTGCAGATCAGGTGAGCTGGATTGGCTCAGGAGCGTAGAGTAGTTTAGACACACAATAATACAACTGATTTAAAGTGCTCTTATCTGGGTCAATGTATGGAGGTTGAATTTGAATTTAGGGTGAATATGTAGGTTTATTAAGGAACAAATGTAAAAATCTCTTTTTCAAACCAGTGCAGTAGCTTAAATTGTATCCAGAAAGCATGGTGCTTAATCTCAGGTCAAGCAATGAAATAGAAGAGTGACACCTAGTGACAGAACACAGCATTACAGGACATGAATTAAAGGTAAAGGTAAAAGTTCCCCTCATACATATGTGCTAATTGTTCCCAACTCTAGGGGGCAGTGCTCATCTCCCTTTCAAAGACAAACAGCCAGCGCTGTCTAAAGACATCTCTGTGGTCATGTGGCCAGCATGACTAAATGCCAAAGCCGCACAGAACGCTGTTACCTTCCCACCAAAGGTGGTCCCTATTTTTCCGCTTGCATTTTTTACGTGCTTTCGAACTGCTAGGTTGGCAGAAGCTGGGAGAAGTAACAGGAGCTCACCCCATTAGGCGACACTAGGGATTCGAACCGCTGAACTGCCAACCTTTGGATCGACAAACTCAGCGTCTTAGCCACTGAGCCACCGCGTCCCATGTAGGACATGAATTAACTGTCCTAAAATAAAGGTGTTTGAGAAGAAAAAGAGGGTAGGATTTTGAGACTTCAGAAAAGATATTTTAACTTCAGAACCTACCTGTTCTTCCAAAAAGCACTACTGAAAGGCACTTCCTCTTGATTCTAGATTTTCATGAAGGCTGGCTGCTAACTCAGCTCTGCCACTAACCAAACCCCTGCTTTTGTAATATAGATCAACAAACTAGCACTGGTGTTGTTACCTAGTTTGGGTAATGAAACATCTACAAGAAAACAACCAAGCTCAGAGATCATCAAGGACCCCTCATACCAACCCTGAGCTACAAATATTCTCCTTTATTGGAGAACCTCAACCTCAGCTGATTTTAAGAAGTATGGATTTCAACTCCCTGAATTCTCCAGCCATCATTTGCTGAAGTCCACGCATCTTGTTTAACATTTTTATTGGGTTATAAGCAGTGGTGGGATTCAAATAAATGAACAACCGGGTTCTCTACCCTAATGTCTGGCTGGGTGGGTGTGGCCATGGTGGGCGTGACCAGGGGGCATGACAGACAGTAATCGGCTTCCTGCATCCCCCTGGGAGAAAAACGGGCTGCAGGGGGGGGCACGCCGCACCCCCCTGTGCCCCGTTTTGGGCCTAGTAGGCCTCTCTGCAGCCTCCTGGGGGCAAAAACAGGCTGTGGAGGGCCTGTTTTCAACCTCCTTGGGCAGAAGTGGGTTTCAGAAGGTTCTGACCAGTTCTAGAGAACTGGTAGTGGAAATTTTGAGCAGTTCGGAGAACCGGTAGTAAAATTTCTGACTGGCCCCGCCCCCATCTATTCTCTGCCTCCCAAGTCCCAGCTGATCAGGAGGAAATGGGGATTTTGCAGTAACCTTCCTTTGGATTGGGGAGGGAATGGAGATTTTACAGTATCCTTCCCCTGCCATGACCACCAAGCCACACCCACAGAACCAGTAGTAAAATTTTTTGAAACCCACCACTGTTCCGGAGGCTCTCTGGAGGCTGGAAATAGGCCCATTTTTGCACTCCAAGGCCTCTGGGAGGCCTGTTTTCCACCTCCCCGAGTTCCACGTGCCCCTTGCACTTACCTGGGATCCAAAATGGACCGCATGGGGACTCCTGGGAGGGCAGGGCGCGGTGCGGCGGGGTCAGCCAGTCGTCGGAACTACCGGTTTGCCAAACCAGACATAAAATTAATATCCGGTTCGCCCGAACCGGTCTGAACCGGCTGAATCCCACCTCTGGTTATAAGATAAAATAAGATATAAAATACGAAAGTAAATAGGAAAATGGTAGGGAGGAAGAAGGGAAAGAGAAGTGAGGGAGGATAAGAAAAGAAAAATAAACATTGACTTCCAACTCTCTCTGTTGCAGTAAAATAAGGCATTAACATCAAATCACAATTTTTTCATAATAATATGAACAAGCCATTTCTATAAAGATCTATCAATCTAGAAGTTCATGCATCTTAAAGTCACCGAGGTTGAGAAATACTGATCTATATATAGACTCAACTCTGAAAATAACAGACCCTCTATGATTTTCCTACTCTGAACTTTTGGCAAAGGGACAGAGAGAGAGAAAGTTTTCTGTCAATGATTTTATCAGTCTTTCTTTCTTCTTAAACTCAGAACTTTGGAACTCACACAGTACAGTAATTATTTATTCTAGAAAGTTTGCCTGAATTAACTTACAGTAATCTTCACAATTAGAATCAGAAATTCCATTGCATAAGTGTATTGTGCCCAATTTTTAAAATCTTTTTGCCATGGTTGTTAAGTGAATCACTGCCTTTGTTAAGTGAATCATGGCTATTAAGCAAACCGAGCTTCCCCTATTAACTTTGTTTGTCGGAAGGACTACTTGTAAGACACTTTTTCCAATGTGCTCTAACTTCAATCAGTCACTAAACAGATGGTTGTAAGTTGAGGATTCCCTGTATTTGCTCTGTACTTTGCCTGCTAGGATGAATCCATTATTATGGAGCAACCAGATCTTCAAAATGAACGTTGGGTCGTTTCAATGTATCGGGTCCAATTCAATGAGCATGTCAGTGGTGGTATTCAGCCGGTTCTATCCGGTTCGGGAGAACCGGTAGGGGCAACTGTGGGATGCCCCATCCATCCGGGCGGACGTCATGACGTCCCATTTTTCCACGTTTTCGAAGCTCTGCGCATGCGCGTGGACACATTTGCGAACTGGTAGGGAAGGTAAGTGAATACCTCCCCTGGAGCACTTGTTTGGAATGGTATAGGGCAGGGGTCAGCAACCCACAGCTCTGGATCCACATGTGGTTCTGTCACTCCTCTGTTGTGGCTCCCTGTCGCTGGTCAATTCCACAATTGATAGGGCTTTCAGTTGAGATAGGTAGAGGAAAAAAATGCCACAGTAGGAGGAAACTCTATGGTGGGGGAACCAGACTTCTGGTCGGCTGTGGAATTGTACGGGGGACTTCCAGTTAGGACCTTTGTGGCTCTTTGAATGTTTAAGGTTGCTGGCTCTTAATATAGGGTCTACTGCTTGAGCAGGGGGTTGGACTAGAAGACCTCCAAGGTCCAGAGGTGAAATCTACTTACCTTCCTTACTGGTTCGGAAGTGCATGCGCTGAAAACAGTTAAAACCAGGAAGTAATGACATCCGGGCTGCGATCGCTACCGGATCACCGAACCACAGGGAAAAATCCCTACCAGATCGGGCCATCCGGTCCAATCCAGGATCATTTCATCCCTGCCAAGGTCCCTTCCAGCTCTATCGGTTGATTGAGTGTCCTCAGTAGAACGGGAAACTTCTCTACCTTCCTCAGGATTCCAACAGGGTTGATTGCTTTTGGGTATGAATCATTTTAATCCACCTGTCATCCCTGACAAGAGGAATCTGTTTACAAAAAGCCTAAACCTAAACAGGAAGCGATCTGGCTATGAGAAATGGATAAATTCATCCAGAACATGTACCCAGTTCGTGACATAGAAATGCAAATCAAGAACAATCTTTTGCTCTGTGAGTCTGTCTAGAATCTGGTTGGTTGTCAAGATGGCTATAACGAGACTTCAGGCCTCCCCAACTGGATTCCGATGTCCATGGCTTTCTCCTGGTTGTTTCCAAGCTATTACCAATAATCCTTGACTTACAACTGGCCACTTAGCAACAAAGGACCCCAAAAAAGGTACTTAGGATCCACAGTCAAAATTTTGATGCACTCTCCCCTTCACGGCCACTGAGAAACTAATATTTATTTTCAGTCTCCAGCAAAAAAAAGTCCACTATAGACGATCGGCTTGCTTAAGCACCGCAAGATAAGCTTAAACACAGCGCCGTTCACTTTATAACCACTGCTTTTGCTTAATGACTGCCACAGTAAAATTCATAAAATCGGGCGTAGTCACGTGATGACACGCTTAACGACCAGCACAACTTATAACTGTAATTTCAGGCTCAATTATTGTAAGATGAGGAGTAGCTGTAACAAGGAATAATTTGATGTTGCACCTTGATAGTCTTCAACAGCTTGCTCGGCTTTCCTAGCTGGTCTATTTTTTCCCCGTGATGGGCGACAAGTTAAATATGTAGACAGATGTTAGACATCAAGATCTTCTTAATTGTTTTATCACAGAGATAAGTACTTTGAAAATAATGGACGGGCCATCGGTAGTTCTTTGAAAATAATTCTTCTACGTCTTCCCTCTCCTCTTTCGTACTTATTCCCCATGGCCATGACATTCTTCTTCTTTTATTTCTGCATCAAGTTTCTTGCCTTTTTTCCACATCCAGCTTTTACAGCTATTTTTAGAAGTGGTATTTGAGCAGCTCAAACAGATGGCTATAGAGCCTGACACTTGAATCCAAATTGAGGATCTGCTTTCCAAGAGCTACATGTGAAATCTATAATCTTTAGACTTCGGGAAACTAAATGAGCAGCATGAACTCCCCAAAACTGCCCCTTATTTCATCAGCGCCCAAAACAGATGGTAGGGAATTGCCAGCTAAGATAAATTAGGCAATATTTTTATCATTCCCAGACCATTCTTCTCATACCAGAGCCGGTCCAAGTATCCTGTCCCACAAGGAGTTGGAATGGATCCCTGCACCATTCTGGAATGTCTATTATCTATTCTAGAATACCAGGCCAAAATTAGAAACGGGGGTGAGATACTTTGAAGGGTCAATAAATCAGGGCCAAATAGCTCATTCTCCTCTCTTTGAGCTTTGTTTAGACCGGAGTGGGGAAACCATGGCCTTTTTATGACTTATGGACTTCAACTCCCAGAATTCCTATCAGCCATGCTGACTCAGGAATTCTGGGAATTAAAGTCTACAAGTCATAAAAGGGACATGGTGCCCCACCCTGGTTTAGACCAATATCATTGTTAGCAACAAGGCCCAACAGAGGCAGTTGCGAATTAGAATCCATTTAATTTGTAGCCAGTCAACTCCCTGATTAATGGTTCACAGGATTAATATCTCAAATATTTTAGGAAAATATGCATCATTTGAAACATTCCAGAAGGAGTTAATACCAAAAAATGTCTGAACCGCTTGGGCCTAAAGGAGAGGCATTCAAAGCTGTTAATGAATAAAACTGTAGGTTTATTTATTTATGATCCCGTCTTTATTATTTTTCTACATAACTCAAAGCGGCGACCAGACCTAATACTCATTCCTCTTCCTATTTCCCCCAGAACAACCCTGTGAGGTAGGTTGGGCTGAGAGAGAGCGGCTGGCCTTAGGCATGAAACCCAGCTGGCTTTCATGCCTAAGGCAGGACTAGAACTCACAATCTCCTGATGATTGGCCCAAAGTCACCAGTCAGAATTCATGCTTAAGGCAGGATTAGATCTCCTGGTTTCTACTGTAGCTTGATATCAAACTGGGTCTAGTTTTATCAAATATATCCATGATATATAATTTAGATATTTCTAGGGCATTTAAGAATTTGGTATTAGAAAAATAGGGCTAAAATATAAATTTCCTGTAGGAGATTTTTCTGTCTCCTCCCCCTCCTCTCCAAAAAAATAGGTTGGCTCACTTATAGAAAAAGCTGTCATTGCTCTTCAGTTTCATTTCCTTATTGCCTTTAGCAACATAATCTGTACAGACACAATCAGTGGAGTGGTAGCATAAGGTCTTCCCATTCATTTCTGCCTTCTATGAAGTCAGACTGTGAGTCCATTTACTCAAAATTTCATTTGCGCTTGGTAGCAGTGTTCTCCCCAATGATTTCTTGCAATCTTATCTGGGAGAATTCAACCTAGGCCTGTGATGGCGAACCTATGGCACGGGTGCCACAGGTGGCACGCGGAGTCATATTGGTGGGTACGCGAGTGTTCCCTTAGCTCAGCTCCAGCGCGCATGTGCACACCAGCCAACTGATTTTCAGGCCTTCCGGTCCCACCGGAAGTCGGGAAACTGCTGTTTCCGGCCTCCAGAAGGCCTCCAGGGGGAATGGGGAAGGCTGTTTTTGCCCTCCCCAGGCTCCTAGAAAGCCTCTGGAGCCTGGGGAAGGGGAAAAACGGGCCTACCGGACTCACTCGGCCATTGCGTGCCAAAAGCAGGGGGAAGTGTGGGGGGGTCACATGTGCATGCACGGGAGGGGGGGCGCATTGAATTATGGATGTGGGCACACGCAGCCGCAACCCCCCATGCTCCCCCCGCTTTTGGCACGCGACGGCAAAAAGGTTAGCCATCACTGACCTAGGCTGTACAGAGCAATGGAATTATCACCCTTCCCCAAGTGCCAATCATGGAAAACAGAGACACCAAACCAGAGAAGGAGAAGTGAATCTCTACACCAGCTAAAATCCCACAGAAATGACCAAGCTATGAATTTGCATTCTATATCTAAATTTAAAAATCTGAAAAGATAAATGTACAAGAAATGTCATCCCTATGGAGAGAATGGAATACTTCAAAGAGGTAGCATTTAGCTGTTGGCTCTATAGAAAGTCTCCAGCTGTTGCCTGGGGAAATTGTGGGATCCCATTCCCCAATTCTGAGAACTTCATTAGATCCCATCAAGTTTGAGAATGCTACAACTGGACTTGTGTACTCAGAAAATAGCCATCTTGCAATAGAATGGATAGACGGCCATCCTGACGTATAGCAAGGCAAATCAACACTCCCAGCTATGTATCCCACCAAATATTTTCTGAAACTAGAAAGTCAACACAAGGCTCGTCAAAATGAGTCACTTCACATGTCATGTTAAATCTGATTTATCTTTAGAATATTAAGAAGAGATCATCATAATATCTTTGCAATATGCAGCCCTTTTCCGAAGGATATTCTGTAATGGAAATATCCAAAGGTTCAGAAGAAAGAACTTGTCTGCTTTTAACCAGTTATAAATATAAATATAGGCTTTGTTCATGTACAGTAGCTCTCCCAATACCCTGAAAATTCTTAAAAGATGATTGCAACAGCGGTTGGCTGAATGCGTGAAGCTACAGTTTGCTTTCAGACGCTCCAGTTCAATACAGAAAGATGGACACAGGAACTAAGAAAACTCTCAGAAAAATACTGAGAAGCAACTGGACTTACAGAGCTGAGGGATTAATTTGATGCTAGATTGATTAGCTTTAAAAAGGAATTGGACCACTTTAGAGAAATCATGGGGTTCCATGGCTATTAACCTGGGTAGCAGTGGGACTGCCTCTGAAGGCCACTTGCTAGGAAACCGGTGGGCCACCACAGACTCCTGGATTAGCTTCCCCTATTAACTTCGCTTGTCGGAAGTTGTTGGGGTTCACATGGCTCAGGGCACTAGAACTGTTGTAAATGCATGCCAGTTGTCATGTGCCCAAATTTTGATCACGTGACCATGGGGTTATTGTAACTGCAACAGTCATAAGTGCAAGGACCACTTGTAAGTCACTCTTTCCAGCGTGTTGTAACTTCAATCAGTCATTAAACAAATGGTTGTAAATTGAGGAGTCCCTGTATTTGCTCTGCGCTTCGTCTGCTAGGATGAATCCATTATTACGGAGCAACTGCATCTTCAAAATGAATGTTGGGTAGTTTCGAAGTATCTGGCTAGACTAGACTAGATTAGACTAGACCAACAGAGTTGGAAGGGACCTTGGAGGTCTTCTAGTCCAACCCCCTACTCAAACGGGAAACCCTATACCATTTCAGACAAATGGTTATCCAATCTCTTCTTAAAAACTTCCAGTATTGGAGCATTTACAACTTCTGGAGGCAACGGTCATAAGTGTGAAAAATGGTCATAAGTCCTGTTTTCAGTGTCATCGTAACTTTGAACGGTCACTAAATGAACTGTTGTAAGTTGAGGACTACCTGTAGCAAAATCGCATTGTTGTATTTTTGATAAAAGTTCAGGTACTGAATTGTTCAAAGGTAGCCACATTTAGAGGGCAGATTAAGTACATGTGAAGCCTCCGACTCTCTGTCTTTCTCTCTCTCTCTCTCTCTCTCTCTCTCTCTCTCTCTCTCTCTCTCACATACACACACACACACACACACACACACACACACACACACACACTCTGCAGAAATAGACATTCAAGATAGACACTAAAGGCCCTTCATTTTTTTCTCTGAAGAATAGCATGTTAGGAATAGCCTGTAGGGCAATTCCATATAACATAACCATTTTTCAGAATGCAATTAAATTCTGACCCAAGGGGAAATTCTTTTTAATGGGATGTATTTTTACAAATTCAAAGCAATCGCTCCTTTTGCTCCACGGGTTCCTTATGTAAGGCCCTTTGCCTTGAGATTTGGGTCAGCAGAAAATGCCTTCCCTCCTGCGTACACACCAAACTGTAAAATCTTCGCCTGCAACCCGATGGCCCACCATTTTCCCTTCATCTCGTGCGGGATATACTAGCGCCTCTACATTTATTTATAACACGCATGAGATGTATTTTCTGCTTGATGCGAACGCTCGGCTTAATGTAGTGCTTAGAATTAAGAGCCAGCAATAATGCATTTTTGCAAATTCTTTCCAAAATCCCATGATTAAGCTATAACCTAAACTGACAAAGATACCCCCCTTCATCAGAAAAAGACGATGCTCACAAAAGTATGCCGTAACATAGAAGCAGTCATCCATATTTTAGCCTAGCGCATGGTTTCCTCAAACTCTTGACGCTGTGACGTC
The DNA here is from genome assembly GCA_012654045.1 of Ptyas mucosa. NCBI lineage: Eukaryota > Metazoa > Chordata > Lepidosauria > Squamata > Colubridae > Ptyas > Ptyas mucosa. Next base: position 56,553,445 of record WNWU01000003.1, read on the forward strand.
TTAAGATGGAGGTAATCCTCAGGTGATGACTGTAGTTGGAATTGGGATGGCCGTCACCAAGCGATGCAGTTATAAAGCATAACTTCATGTGGCTGCATTGAATAGCAATGGAAATCTAGCCAGTCCTGGTTGTTGTCGTAACTCCAGATGTGTGGGTTGTAACATGGGACATGGAAAGAGTCCTAGGTAAAGAGTGTGGGAATGCCATAAAGAGGTGGGGGAATTAGGGTAAGGATGTGGGTGCAAGCTCCAGAAGGCCAGAGAAAAAGAATGCTGTGTGTGTGTGTGTGTGTGTGTGTGTGTGTGTGTGTTTGTGGGTGAGTGAGTGAGTGCAGGAGGTCAGGCTAAAGGTTTGAGCAGACTTCTCCAGTACTGCATGTCAGGGAATGTATAAATCTGTAGTTCTGGGAATGATTGCATAGGTATTCCATTTATATTTCTGCAGATGTTAATGTTCTGGCTAGGGGGCACTCAAACAGTAAAGCACAGAACAGGAAGTCGGATCAGCCAATCAGCATGCAGGATGCGCACCTCCGCCCACCGCACAGTTGGGATTTGGAAGATGTGCACATCGGCCCACCTGCAGCCATCGGCAACCCTCACTTACTCATCAATCCCTTTGCAGTGTAGGTATGCACCAATGGCTACGGACAGTGGCAGTCAACTCTAAATCAGCATTAAGAGAGCACCGCGTGCATGTGTGCAAGTGCAGGAAGGCCAGGAAAAAGAGTGTAGGTAAGTGCAAGTAAAGCGGGGAAAGAAAATCACAGTGCGTATGAGTGAAGAAAGGCTGCGGATGGGGGAAGACTTACTCGAGCAACTTACGACCTTTCCTGCTGGCTTCCCCAATGACTTTGCTTATGGGAAATCGGCAGGGAAGCTCACAAATGGCAATGACATAACCCTAAGAAGACGCTGCAACCGGTTGTAAGTGTGAGCCGGTTGCCAAGCGCTTGACTTTTGTGCACATAACCGAGGTGATGCTGGGACAGCTGGGAACTTTGAGAACCAATCGTTAAGTCCCTTCATTCGGGACGGTCATAACTTCAATGGTTGCGGCCTTTGCCGTACCTCGAGGACTACCCGTCACGAATTCGTGAGGTTGCTGTTGATGATGTGGATGGCGAAGAGTGGCTGGAAGAATTTAACTTCTTCCAGTTGTGCGGAATTTTCTGCTCTAGTTACTTCTGCATTCCAGCCTCTGTGTAGAAGTCATTGTCATGTGCAAAGCTGAAGCTCGGCCAAGATTTGGTCCATGATCTGCTTGGACAAGCCAGCTGCCTGTTCTAAACTCTTGGCAATCATTTCAATTGTCACTGGAGAAATTTCTGTCCGGGGTGGGTTTATGTGAACTTCTGAGTGGATTTTGTGGGTTTTTTTGCTGATATTGCTTGCCCTCCTCCCTGCCTTATTTTCTTCTCTTTTATTTTCTCTCCCACACTACTAGAGCAACAACTAAGGGACATGGACTAGCAATGATCACCACTCCTAGTCTTGTGGATAGTGAATATACAGAAAGTCTTCAATTTATGACCCTAATAAAACCTGCCTTTTACAGTCATAATTCACAATAGTCATAAAGCAAGTCACTCACATGACCAACCCAATTTTATAACCCCCCCCCTTTTTGGGGATGGTCTTTAAGCAATTGTTAAGCAAATACCATGGTTTTTAAGTGATTCCATTGTTCACTATGGGGTGTTTTTGCAAAAAACAACAACCAAGAAGTAAATGCCAGTTTTCTGCATAAATGTTGTAAATTTGACTACTGTAACGCTCTCTACATGGGGTTCCCCTTGAAGAGCACCCGGAGGCTCCAACTGGTCCAGAACGCAGCCGCGCGGATAGTGACGGGAGCAGCATGGCGCTCCCACATAACACCGCTCCTGCGCGAGCTGCACTGGCTTCCGGTGGTCTTCCGGGTGCGCTTCAAGGTGTTGGTTATCATCTTTAAAGCGCTCCATGGCATAGGGCTTAGCTATCTTCGAGACCGCCTGCTGCTACCGATGACCTCCCATTGACCCGTGCGCTCCCACAGAGAGGGCCTCCTCAGGGTGCCATCAGCCAAACAATGTAGGCTGGTGACCCCCCAGGGGGAGAGCCTTCTCTGTGGGGGCACCTACCCTCTGGAATCAGCTGCCCCCAGAGACAAGGAGAATCCAAGACCTTGGTGCCTTCCGCCGTGTCCTCAAAACCTATCTTTTCCAGCAAGCCGGGCTGGCTTAAAAATAATTTTAAATGTTTTAATTGGTTAGTTACTTTTAATGTATGGGGCCAAATTTATATATATTCTTAATTGCTTTTAATGTTTGTATTCTTTGTTTTTTAATTTTGGCTGTACACTGCCCTGAGTCCTCAGGGAGAAGGGCAGTTTATAAATCTGAAATTAAATTAAATTAAAATTGCAGTCGCAGGACTGTGGGATGCTGCAAAAGGCTTTAAATGTGGGCTAAGCGCCAAGTGACCAAAATGTGGTCATATGACCACGGGAGAGGATGGCCATTGGAACTTCGGAAAGGATTGTGTCTTTTGAGGAGGAGGTCTGTTGCAACTCTGCATGGTTGGTACCAGTGGTGGGTTTCACATTATGTTACTACTGGTTTGTGGCTCGTGCACCCGGTTCATGTGTGCGTGCCTTCTGCACATACGCCCGGCCTCAAAAACGTGCCTAAATAGGATGGCATAGAGCGGGGGGGGGGGGGGGGGGCAGGCCCAACTGCGATTTCTGCTACCGGTTCGAGTGAACCGGTCCGAACCAGCTGAATACCACCTCTGGTTGGTACATGACTGATAACAGTGACACCTAAAGTAGTGTTTCTCAACCTTAGCTACCTGAAGACTGACTTCAACTCCCAACATTCCTCAGCCAGCTTGCTAAAGCGGTTAAATAGGAGAAGGGCAGGTGGAGCTGGTGGCTGGAGTTAAACATGTCATCAACGTAGAGTCCTTATGTTGCTACAAACAATTCAAGTCCAACTGCCCTTGAATCCGTGGACTCTTATTTAGCAGCAATCTAGTGCTGTTTTGTTGGTTAAATTCTTTTGTATAGGCTTGAATGAATCTTTTGATTCTTTGTGCCTGACATTATCAGATTGTTATCATCAGCCTTTGCAAGGTAGAACAGGAACATGGTCTCCAGTTTTACCTAGGCATGCCCCAGTAGTGAAATGTAAAATTTGTTACTACCGGTTCTGTGGGTGTGGCTTGGGGTGGTGGTGGTAATATGACTGAGTGGGCGTGGCCAACTTTTTTTTTTTACGTTTAAAACCATTTTTTCTACAACCTCTTCAGCTGAAGAGGTTGTAGAAAAAATGCTTTTAAAAGCCCCTGATGATCCAGGCTGAGCCGCGCGATCATCAGAGGCTTTTTTAAAAAAACTTTTAAAAGCATTTTTTTGGCCAAAGAGGTTGTAGAAAAAATTGCTTTTAACAATAGAAAAAGCCTCTGATGATTGCGTGGCTCAGCTGGGCAATGGGGTTGCCTGGGCAGGGATTTTTGCTACCGGTTCTCTGAACCACCCGCCTCCATCGCTACCGGATCGGGCGATCTAGTCCAAACCGGGAGCATTTCACCTCTGGCATGCCCCCCAAATATTCGAAACTCCTAACATTTCGTGCAACCTCCTGGGATATGTTCCACAATTTGAGAACTCCTGCAAAGCCAACCTGGGTTAGCAAATGGGTCAGTGAGTTGTGCTAATGCAAGGCAAAACAACTATGATTTTTTTTTCAGCAAATGCCTCTTGCAGATCTCTGTCAATCACTGATCCACCACTGAAGCTACTTTCTACATGCATCAATTATACTTGTGGCTTTATCCATTGGAGTTGGTCCGATGGGAAATCATGAATCCTCAGAATGATTGGACAGCTTTTTGTCTGAAATGTTATAGGGCCGTGATGGCGAACCTATGGCACGGGTGCCACAGGTGGCACGCAGAGCCATATTGGTGGGCACGCGAGCTTAGCTCGGACATGCATGCGTGCGCCAGCCAGCTGATTTTCGGGCCTTCTGGGCCCACCAGAAGTCAGGAAACACACTGTTTCCGGCCTCTGGAGGGCTTCTGAGGGGGTGGGGAAGGCCGTTTTTGCCCTCCCCAGGCTCCAGAGCCTTTCTAGGAGCAAAAAATGGGCCTACTGGGCCCACCGTGCCATCACGTGCCAAAAGTGGGGGGAGCACAGGGGGGCGCATAGAATTATGGATGTGGGCACACGTGTCACCCCCCACGCTCCCCCAGTTTTTGGCACACGATGGCAAAAAGGTTAGCCATCACTGTTATAGGGTCTCCTGCCTGAGCAGGGATTTGGACTAGAAGACCTCCAAGGTCCCTTCCAGCTCTGTTATTCTGTTAAAACAATGGGAATTTGAATGATTGTTCAATAAACCTTGCGGTCTGTGCACACACAGACAATCAGATTCTTAGCTCACCAGAAGACTCTTTATATTAAATAAGGTTGCTGATGTTTGCAATAAAGGATCTTATCTAGTGTCCGGTGTCCAGTGAGAAGACCAAGTTCCCTTCTGTCCCTCTAGAAATGTCCTTTTGGATTTTTTTTTAAAGTGATGGAATTCTAAACACATTTACCAGAGCAATGTTTCTCAGGCTCAGCCATTTGATGACGTGTGGACTTCAACTCCCAGAATTCTCAAGCCAACAAGGCTGGCTGGGGAATTCTGGGCACTGGAGTCCACACATCTTCAAATGGCTACGCTTGAAAAACACTGCCCTAGGGAACAGGCCCTATGGAATGCAGTGAGATGATTTCCCCCCCTTTTTCTGATAGTTATACGAGAGGTCTTCGAAGAATGCCAGAGCTCTAGGCAAGATTGGGAAGTTGAAATAAACATCCTGGAAAAAGGAAATAGTAAATAAGCAAACAGCATGGTTGCGTGCAGGAAAATACCAGGACTCAAGGCTGATTTAAAGTCATTTTTACTTTTTTTTTTTAATAGCCATAAGATTAACACAACAGATTTGCCTATTACAGTGTTCTGCTGAATTAGTCTGCTGTTCCTGCTGTTAATTTATCTTCAGCTTTGATGGATTTTATTGTCATGTATGAGCTGCACAGGACTATTTCAAGATAATTTACTGCGGTGAGGCGAAAAAGCCATTCAAATTGACACACGTGTTGTATATATTCCCCTCTTCAAATAAACGTATTGAATGTTCCCTTTCAAATCTATTTTCTGCATTAGCCGTTTGATTTTAGCTAAGATATTTACTGCAACATTCTGTGACTTTTATTTACACTTTTAAAATCACATTAAACTGTTTCGTAAAAAAAGGGGGGGGAGGGTATACACAACGGTTAGCAAAACCATGCATCTCAACATTTAAAGGTAGTAACCATCACGAGAAAGTAAATGGGAAAAAATGTCCTGGGAAATTATGAGCAGAGAAACTTCCCCAAATTTTATCATATTGCTCAAAAGTCTTCTTGCCCTCATTTTCTTTTTCTTTTTTAAAATTCAATTTGGCCAACCATATTTATTTTATTAGTTCAATTTATATGCCGCCCTTTTCCGGAGACTCAGGGCGGCTTACAATGCGTTAAACCAGGGGTTCCCAAACTTGGCAGCTTTAAGACTTGTGGACTTCGACTCCCAGAATTCTCCAGCCAGC
>WNWU01000003.1:56559469-56586160 GCA_012654045.1 Ptyas mucosa
AAGTCCACAAGTCTTAAAGCTGCCAAGTTTGGGAACCCCTGCGTTAAACAATAGCCTTCATACTTTTGTATATACCTGCTTAGTAGGGTTTTCGGTCCCCCCAAGCGGTGTTCTTTTTTATACAAAGTCAGCTTATTGCCCCCACAATCCGGGTCCTCATTTTACCTACCTTGAAAGGATGGAAGGCTGAGTCAACCTTGAGCCTGGTGAGATTTGAACTTGCAGTAATTGCAGGCAGCTGGTGTTACTTAATAGTGCTTTAGTCCGCTGCGCCACCAAGGCTCTTCATATTTCTCAACAACCCATTGCTGCATTTGACTAGAAGATCTCCAAGGTCCCTTCCAACTCTGTTATTCAGTTATCTGTTAATATTACGGAAGGTTTCTCCTTCCAGTGTAGCATGATAATTCATTTAACCATCCTACGTAGCCCCAAATCTGATATGTTTGAAGTTTTGATAAGACAGAGCCACCAAGAATGTATGCAAAACTCAATGATTGATCTAGTCATATGAACCAAACCCCAAATAGGACAATAATAAAACAAGTCAATTGCTATGTTCCACATTCTGGAAAGATGCACACACTTTTATCTCCTGAAACATTTGGCTACGAGATCCTAACAAGATTCACCTACAAACATCTGCTAAGGAAAAATGTACTTGGATAGAAACAGATGAATGTTAGATCTGCATCAGTTAGTAGACCTCAAGGTGTACAAGGATCAAAAACTGTTAAGTAGTTAGCAAGATCAATTAAAGATACCCCCCCCCCTCTTTAGACTGTTGGAACCAAGAGAGCGTCGGACAGTAGAAAACATGGAATGGATTTTGATATAAAAATGCCTGGATGTCTCTGCTCCTTTATATGAAAGAGGTCTCTATTTATAATCCATGTCCTCCTCCTTATCTGCCTAAAAACCTAAATTATACTTTGGGCTGCTGGTTCTCAGAGCTGTAATGAAAAATTAAATGAATCAAGGCCAATTAGTAAACTTTACTCTGATTCAGCAGAGAACCTCCAGAACGCTTTGTGCCATCTTTCAATGCTTAACAACTGTGAAATAATCTACATAGTTGATATCAAAACTTGTTTGGACTGAAGGATTAATAATGCTTGACAAACCGGGGCTGAGACAGCAACTGAAGACAAATAAAACAGAGCTCGGGATGGATACAGAAAATTAAGCTTCCCTGTGTCAGGCCTCATGGCTCATTAATGCAGGCCGTGAATCGAGGAATTGCATGTTATTTTAATATTTTATCGTGAGCCGGAGGTGTAGGAAAGAGAGGCTGGGGAAAAAAGCTTGCACAAAAGCTAATCTGCCTAGGAAATCAGTGCCACTGGCTAGAGTGAAGCCTGCACGTACAGTACGAGTGGCTGTTTAAACGGCGGACACAAACACTTCCCAGCTCCAGCTTCATTCCCCTGCAAGATCTAACTAATTAGTGCAACAAAGCAAGCAGCTTATTTAGGGGAGATGCCGGCTTTCATTGAGCAAGGTCTTCACTTTGCAGGTTTGTTATAAATTGCCGGCGTTACGTTTCCAAATACAGGTAGTCCTCCACTTACAACAGTTCATTTAGTGACAGTTCGAAGTTACGACGGCACTGAAAAAAGCAAGCTTACAAACATTTTTCACACTTACGACCGTTGAAGCATCTCCCTCACCCCCACCCCCACGGTCACATGTTCAAAATTCAGACGCTTGGCAACTGACTCGTATTTATGACGGTTGCAGTGTCCTGGAGTCACGTGATCAGCTTTTGCGGCCTTCTGACAAGCAAAGTCAACGGGGAAGCCAGATCAATGTAACAACCGTGTTACTGGTTTAACAACCGCAGCGATTCACTTAACACATGCGTCAAGAAAGGTTGTAAGATGGGGCAAAAAGTCTCACTTAACAACTGTCTCACTTAGCAGCAGAAATTTTGGGCTCAATTGTGGTCGTTGCACACTCCCTGTGTGCAATCCTTCCACCAGATACAATTTGTTTAGGTTACACACCTTAATTGAATCAAATGCTACCACTGTTTTTAGAATGCATGTTGTGTTGCTAGTATGCTACCCACTTGGATCTTCAAAGAGGATTGCAAAAATAGCCAGTTGCTCAGGCGGTGATTTATAAAAATTTCCTTGCACCACAATTGATGAAAAGGCCTCAAACAGATTTCTGCAACGGAGACCCCTTCCTTACTTTCCAGAAGCTCCCGCTGTTGCTAAAACAACCCCCACCCTCATGCTTTATAGAACCTGGTTCCTATGCTGCAATCCTACGTACCAACCGAGAGAGAGAGATGGAATTATTTATGCTTAGGGGAATCAAAGCTTTTCAACTGACGGGATGAAATTTTTAAAATGTACTTAAGTTAAAATGTGCTTCGTTCCTAATAGGGAAGAACCTTTCTCAGCTAAATCGGTCCTCACCTATTTTTGTGACTCCTGAGATATGCCCAGCGAACAGACTCATCTTCCCACTGATCCTAATTCTACTGTACATACTGAAATTGGTAGGATAAAAGCACCCCAGGGCTGATAAAGACTACTTTTGATTTCCTAAGCTTGATCCAGGGCATGCAGTGTTATTTATTTTTTTTCTTGCTGGTGCTACATATTGCACATTATTCCTTATCTACTCGCCTCCCCTCTGAAATTGGTTTGCAATAATCTTAGCCAACTTCCTTTGCTGGCTGGCTCGAATTTCTGTTCTTTTCCTTTCTCTAATTTGGTTAAGAGCATATTATGGTATAGTTCAGAGAGATCCAGATCCTAAGGGAATCTGAGAAAGATAAAAAGAAAGCTTGCTTTAAAATTGAGGAAATAATAATTGTTCTTTTTATTCCCTAAAAGAAAAAAAAACAAATCTGTACCGTATACAGTCCTCGGATTACGACAGCAATTGAGTCCAAAGTTACGGTTGCTAAGTGAGACAGATAAGTGAGTTTAGCCCCATTTTATGACCTTTCTTGTTACAGCTGTTAAGTGAATCCCTGCAGTTGTTAAATTGGTTACTACTGTTAATTGAATCTGGCCTCCACATTGGCTTTGCTCGTCAGAAGGTCGCAAAGTGTGATCATGTGACTCCGGGACACTGTAACCGTCATAAATGAGTCAGTTGCGAAGCATCTGAATTTTGATTTCATGACCATGGAGATGCTGCGTCAGTCGTAAACGGGAAAAACAGTCCTACACTGCTTTTCTTTAGTGCTGTTGTAAATTTCAATAGTCACTAACTCAGGGGTGTCAAACTCAAGGCTGGCCCATGGGGTGTTTAGATCTGGCCCGTGGGGCTGCCCTGGAAACAATGAAGGACTGGCCCACGGTGCCTCTGCCAGCGAAAACGGAGCTCAGGAAGGCCGCAGGAGGCCGTCGCACTGAAAACGGAGCTCAGGAAGGCCGCCGGAGGCCGTAGCAGCTGAAAACGGAGCTCAGGAAGGCCGCAGGAGGCCGTCGCAGCTGAAAACGGAGCTCAGGAGCCCGTTTTTGCTGTCAGGGCGTTCGGGCCACCACAGGCGCCCCCCACAGGAGTGACATTGAGCTGGCCATGCCCACCCTAGCCACACCCACCCCAGCCCACGGAGGTCAAACACAACCCTGATGCAGCCCTCAATGAAATGGAGTTTGACACCCCTGCACTAAATGAACTGTTGTATGTTGAGGAATACCCATACAAGACTCCACCAGGCAATCGTGGTTTACAACCGTGGCAGAAAAAGTCATAACAGCTGCCGTGTCCTTTAACAACCACCTTATTAGCAATGGAAATTCTGGTCCCAATGGTAGTCATATGTTGATGACTCCCTGCAAATATGTATATATATTCAACTCACAAGCTTCGTTTCTATCCCTGGGACCCACATTTAGGTAATGTTTCAGGTATTTGTTTATTTATGAACATTTGTATGGCCGCCCACAAGAGTCACTAGGAAAGCCATCTAGTGACTCCAGGCAGCTAAAAAAAATAAAAAAAAAACAATGTAACAAATAAACAATAAACAATAAACCCTCCACCTGCTAGAGTAGGGATTTTCTAATTTTCTCAGCCCACAGAATCTGTCAGTTAAAAATAAATTGCTATAATCCGCGATCAAGAACTAAAGCACTAATGATAGAAAATTGGCTGTGAACCTGTAACTTTTTTTTTAACGCTTAATCTCTCAAGGAAATCCATCCAGGTTTTATGGAACCGTAGAATCCCTGGAATGCTTTCTTCCAGACGATGCTCTGCAAAATCCAATGGAATTTATTCCTAAATAAAAATATGACTGAAGTCTGCAAATGGCTTCGCCAACTTGAACGACTTTATTTTTCGTGGCCTATTCTTTGGGCCTATACAGACCCCCAAAATACCAGCTTCAGTTCAAATTAATATTCGCACTAGGGAGACTGAATTATTTGCAATAACCGGTACATTTTTACATCTCCCTCCGCGAAGCCCATTTTGATGTCTTCGCAGGAAAGAACGCTTTCCTTGCTATTTAATACCTTCACTGTGGGATGCTGCACCTTTAAATAAACTGCTACAAGCCAAGAATGCAAAAAAGTTCATGCAAGGGTCAGGGCAGCTCATCTCTGCTTGAAAAACCTGGTTATTTATTAATCATATTTAAAGTTTAATGTCACAGACAGCTTCTCTCCTGGGTAAGCCTTATTACTGCTGGATCCTTGTTTTTAAGGCTTCTGACAGTTCTACCTGATGGTGTGTTTTGCAGAACTTTTGCTTGGATGCGGAGATCAGGGGTTATTCTAGAGCAGTGATGGCTAACCTTTTTGCTGTTGCGTGCCAAAAGCGGGGGGGGGGGGAGCGTGAGGGGGTCGTGCGCGCATGTGCCCACACCCATAATTCAATGTCCCCCGTGTCCCGCCCCACTGCACATGCGACACCCCCGTGCTTCCCCCGCTTTTGGCACGTGATGGCAAAAAGGTTACCGGTGGGTCTGGTAGGCCCATTTTTTGCCCTCCCCAGGCTCCAGAGGCATTCTTGGAGGCTGGGAAAGGTGAAAACGGCCTTCCCCACACACTCCCGGAGGCTGGTTACAGCCCGTTTCTCAACTTCTGGTGGGCCTGGAAGGCTCAAAAATCAGCTAGCCGGCAGATGCGTGCCGGAACTGAGCTACGGCAACGCTTGCGTGCCCACACATATGGCTCTGTGTGCCACCTGTGGCACGCGTGCCATAGGTTCGTCATCACGGTTCTAGAGGGTCTGTTGTATACCTTTATGGACTCCTACATAGACTGAGAGCCAGCATCATGCAGCAGATACAGTACAGGTAACCCTCGAATTACAACAGTTCATTTAGTAACTGTTCAAAGTTACAACGGCACTGAAAAAAGTGACTTCTGACCGTTTTTCACACTTGCATCTCTCGTAGCAACCCCATGGTTGAAATTCAGATGCTTCACAACTGGTTCCTATTTATGATAGTTGCAGTGTCCTGACATCATGTGATTCTCTTTTGACAAGCAAAGTCAACGGGGAAGCCAAGTTCAGTTAACAACCTTGTTACTTACATAACGACTGCAATGATTCATCTACCAACTGTGGCAAGAAAGGTTGTAAATTGGGGCAAAACTCACTTAACAAATGTCTCACTTAGCAGTGGAAATTTTGGGCTCAACTGCGGTCGCAAGTTGAGGTCTACCTGTAACATATCTGCTGGCTCAGTTGGTCTCACCGTAAAATTGGCCTCACTTTAAAAGTCACAGCCCACTTCCCTTGTAGACTTCTGCATCTTGCTCATCAGATTTATGGGAAAAAGCAGTGGGACGCAGTGGTGGGCTGCCCCCAGTTTGGTCCGGTTCTTGCGAACCGGTAGTATAACCAGGGGGAGGCTCCGCCCACCCAACCGGATGTTGTGATAAACAATCTGCGCACGTGCAGAAGCTCGGCATGTGCGTGAGCAAAGCGATCACACACGCGCAATCCCGTTGTGAACCGGTAGTAAAGGTTAAGTAGAACCCTCCCCTGATGGGACAGCATAACTTTGCAAGTCCTTTTTTTAATTTGTCAGACGCCTCTGTCAACCCTGAAGTGAACCTGGCTGAGGCCATCTTGGAGGCTTCAGGGTTGCCACACAACAGAGGGAGTGGGGAAATAGTTAGACGGGTTTGATAGCCAAAACAATAAAGTTTTCCTGTGGGAACCAAGGACATTCTCACAGGTGGCTGGCCAGAGGAGGAGCAAAGTAACCAAACAACTGGTCAGCAACTGGATTGGGCAGTGTGACCAGGGACTTGGGGGGAAGGGGAAACTTTTACTTTTAGTTAGGTGAAAGCCGCAGGAACTTTAGAGTTGGCTTTCATCAGTTGTGCCAATATGACGTATCCAATAAATTGTTCTTTAAGGAACTTGCCTGCCTCAGAGTTTTCCTTTCTATGGGTACATTACTTTGAACGCTGACAGCCTCCATGAGTCTATTCAGTGTTTCTCAAATAGCCAGATTTCAAACTCCCAGAATTCTCTGATGATGTTAATGATGATATCCATTTAGATGTCCGACTCTTAGTGATTCTATGGGCGAGGTCTCTCCAACATCTTTTAATCTTGCGCTATTTCTTTGAGTTGTTCTATGCCCATGATGGCGAACCTATGGCACGGGTGCCACAGGTGGCACGCGGAGCCATATTGGTGGGCACGCGAGTGTTGCCCTAGCTCAGCTCCAGGGCGCATGCGCGCACCAGCCAACTGATTTTCAGGCCTTCCAGTCCTACTGGAAGTTGGGAAATTGGCTGTTTCCAGCCTCTGGAAGGCCTCCGGGGGGGGGATGGGGAAGGCTGTTTTTGCCCTCCCCAGGCTCCTAGAAAGCCTCTGGAGCCTGGGAAGGGGGAAAAACGGGCCTACCGGGCTCACTGTGCCATCACGTGCCAAAAGCAGGGGGAAGTGAGGGGTCACATGTGGGAGGGCAGGGTGCATTGAATTATGGATGTGGGCACCTGCACCCGCGACCCCCCCACGCTCCCCCCACTTTTGGCACGCGACGGCAAAAAGGTTAGCCATCACTGTTCTATGCTCTGGCTAGTGTCAGCTTTGATGGTGTCCAGCCACCGTGCTCTTTAACATGTTTCCTTTCATCACTAACTCTTCCAAACATGGATGCTTTCTCCAAGGAAGAATTCCGTAGTCAGCATGAAATAAAAGTTCACAGGTCTTAAAAGTTAGGGAGTTTGAGAGATGCTGATGAGGGCTGAGGGATGAATTGAAGTCACAGTTCCCTGTAGGAGATGACCAGGCTGAGTCTGAGGGAAGGGTCAAATACGTCATCAGTCTGAGCTCTGGTGGCTCAGTAGACTAAGGCAGTCATTAACATCCACTTAACATCTGCTGCCTGCAATTACTGCAAGTTCAAATCCCACCAGGCTCAAGGTTGATTCAGCCTTCCATCCTTTCTAAGGTAGGTAAAATGAGGACCCAGATTATGGGGGCAATAAGCTGACTTTGTATAAATATACAAAAGTATGAAGGCTATTGCTTAACACATTGTAAGCCGCCCTGAGTCTCTGGAGAAGGGCGGCATATAAATCAAATTAAAAAAAAAATCAGTCATGAGTTCCTTTGCGCCCACAAGAATCAAAGTGTAGCCCACCTTGAATTCCTTCTTAACTCTTGCTTATGTCCTTTGACTGTTAGTAGTTCAGATTCTTATAGAGAGCTTAAGCTTGCAATAAATCTTTACACCCATTTGAACCGCCTGGATCTCCTGATTTCTCCGCTTTGGCACTCCCTACTTTTAACCAAATCTTGCTCCTCACTGCAAGAAATAGGCTGCCAACTTTGCGTAACTTTTCATAGCCTAATTCTTTGCCCTTCAATAATTGGACAGCAACTTGCATCATTCAATATAGGACAATGGGCTGCAATTACCTTCAGGTAATAAAGATAGTCCTTGACTAATAACTGATTGCTTAGAACCATTCAAAGTTGCAACGCATCCCAAAAAGGTATTTATGACCCAGTTTTGAAGTTCCGACAGCTGGGGCCCCCTGTAGTTATTTGAGTTACATTTGGGGTATTCAGCAACTGGCCCATGTTTAGGGTTGTTTGCGATGTCCCAGTCACATGACTGCAATTTTCAGCTTTGAGGTCTTTGGTGCTGAGCTTGGTTGTTTTCTTGCAGACGTTTCATTACCCAAACTAGGGAACTTCATCAGCGCTAGAAGAGAGAGGAGTCGGCTCTCTCTTCTCCTTTATCAATTTACGTTTTTTCCCCTCAGAAATGAGTATTTACAAGGGGTCCTTGGTGCTGTCTGAACTTGGTTGTTTTCTTGCAGTTCATTTCTGTTACAGTTTCATTACTAGACATTTAGACACTTAAAGAAATTTCATTGCTCGTACTGATGATGTTACCTAGTTTGGGTAATGAAAAAACAAACAACCAAGCCAGCATCAAAGATCCTAACCCTAACCCTAACCCTAATTGTTTCTACCCTGAACTACAAATATTCTCCACTATGGGTGTTTGCTTTTGTCTCCAGCAATACAACCACATTCTGGACAATGGGTTTGTTAACCACCATGGTGATTTGTGTAACAACAGCTGCAAAAAAGGTCACAAAATTGGGTTGGTCATGTGATGACCCACTTAAGTGGCATAATATACAACCATAATTCTGAGCTCAATCACAGCCATAAGTCAAGTCTAAATCCAATTAAAGTGCTGCCTTTTAAATTGGGGTGGCAATGAATTAATACATTAATTGCTCTACTTTAGATTTCCAGATGAATGAGACTTGAGTATCGTTTCAGTTGCATGAATTTCAGTTAAATACCTCTCAACTTACACAAAAATCCCTTAGTCAGGAAGTGAGGATGACCATCAAGCTTTCCTTCAACGTCCATTTTGCGCCATCTACTGGTCTGCTGGGATTCTGCAGGCCATCAAATAAGCATTGTATTTCCTCAGTCCAATGTCACATCTGAATCCTGATCAATTGTACTTTTAAACGTGTATATAAACATCTATAATAATCTGCTTAGTTGCAGAAAGACGGCATAAAGCAGATGAGTTGAAGTTGTTTGGAGACACAAGAATGTAACTTTTCTCCAGATTCAATCAACAGTCCTTTCATTTGGCAACAGTTAGGTCAAGGTTGGGGAACCTGTGACTTTCCTGATGAAGAATAATAATGAAGCATATACAACTGATAATTGAGGGACATTAGAAATTACAGCCTGGTAGCAATGCCATACAATGTATTGAGGCCACAGATGCTATTTTGATCTCACGAGATATACTTTTGAAATGCCACTTAGTTAATAAAAACCAGTTTTTATCCTAGGCATGAAAAAAAAAGGAATACAGATTAGTATTAACATAAACAGGAAATCAAAGCTAGGAGCGATCAAAAGAGCTAGACATGCAAAATAACACAAAGCCATGTAATTGCAGCCCTTCAGTGATATGTCTAGATTCCCAATCATGGGTAAGATGGTATCAAGTAGTAAATAATGACATCACAATGCAAGGTTCTCTTCTTGGATCTGTCTGATTGTGACATCATATGTATGTAAGGTTTACAGTTTGCATCATAGCACCTGTTTCACCTGACAAAATCTTCAGACTCTGTGGGCATGGATGATTTAACTCTTTTAAGGCAGTATTTTTCAAACAAGACAACTTCAGTATGCGTGAATTCCATGGAATCCTGGGGGTCAAAATCCAAACATCTTAAATGAAAGGTCCTTGGTGTTCTCTGAGCTTGGTTGTTTTCTTTTAGACATTTCATTACCAAAGTAGGTAACATCATCAGTGTATTTTCATTACCTAGTTTGCTAATGAAACATCTGCAAGAAAACAATCAAGCTCAGAAAGCACCAAGGTCCTTTCATTTTAATCGTGAGCTACAAATATTCTCCTCTATCGATAACACATCTTAAAGTTGACAAGTTTGAAATAAGGACTGAGTGAGTGGTCATTCTTCCTCTACCAGACATTCCGTGAGTTATCCATCCACAAACCCATCATGCCACCTTAATATATTTTAAGTTCCACTCGCATGCAGGTATTTAACCCGATGCATCATATAGGTATCCTCTGACATACGATCACAATTGAGCCCCTAATTTTTTATGCTAAGCAAAGTGAATTTTGCTCCACTGTATGATCTTTTTTTTTGCCATTGTTAACTGAATCATCCAGTCATTAAGTAAATGTGGCTTCTCCCATTGACTTTGCTCGTCGGGAGCTGGCTGGGTAGGTTATAAATGGTGATCAACATAGACATGGGAAAGTGCAACTGTCATAAATACATGTCAGTTGCCAAGAGCCCAAATTTTGATTACCTGACTATGGGGATTAAGCTACAATGGTCATTAAGTGTGAAAAAGGCCACAACTCACTTTTTTCAGTGCGGCTGTAACTTTGAATGGTCACTAAATGAATGGTTGGAAGTCAAGGACTATCTGTAGTCCCTTACTTGTTAGATGGACTGTCAGATATCCTGATTGGAAGTCATTTCTCTTGGCATAGTGCTTAAGAGGTCTTGATGAACTCTTTACACTGAAACAAATTGGAGTGGTTTCTGGCTCGTGTTTAGTGGCATTTCCCAGCAACAAATTACAAAGTGACATTTATGCAGCCCTAGTTTGTAGTGGGAGGTAAGAAAATATTCTGCTCTCACTACAGTATAAATTGATTGAATGAGTAACAAGCCAGGTGCTAAATCATCAGGGTGGATTAATCAGCAGTTTGGAAACTTACAGATTCTCACGTTGCTCTTTTGATGAGCCTGACAATCTGTCTTTTCTTGGTGGGCATCAGTCTAATTTAATTATACTGATAGCTACCCAATGTTTCAATAAGGCTTACAATATTAGTGACCTAAAAATAGCCTCCAAAATATATTTTGTTACATTTATAAAAGGATTTCCAAAGAACACAGCAAAGTCTAAGTAATGAATTTTTACTGACCTATCCGTTAAATACGTTCCATGCTGCTTTTTAGCAAAGACTGCAGAGCAGCAGATGGAATTAAGAGACTAAAATGAAAAATAAATGCACTGTCAATCGATCACACAATTGAATAAGCAGAACTAAAAACCAGCAAAAGATGCAGATCAATTACCAGATTAAAAATCAGATCATGGACAGGCTAGAATGCCTTCACCACTAAATCAATCAACTACATTTGACTGATGCTGGAAAGTCAGCAAATTTGGGGTTAGGCAGGCTTACCTCAAAATGAAATTTCAGATATGGATTGTCAGCTTTAGAAAAGTTTCCAATGGTGAAGACAAAGGCTTAGTTCATATTTCTTCATCCTCTACCCATAATGGCGAACCTATGGCACGCGTGCCACAGGTGGCATGTGGTGCCATATTGGTGGGCACGCAAACTCAGCTCCGGCACACATGCATGTTGCACACGCACACGCCAGCTGATTTTCGGGCCTTCTGGTCCCACCAGAAGTTGGCAAACAGGCCGTTTCCCGCCTCTGGAGGGCCTCCGGGGGTGTGTGTGGAAGGCCGTTTTTGCCCTCCCCAGGCTCCTAGAAAGCCTCTAGAGCCTGGGGAGGGCGAAAAACAGGCCTACTGGGCCCACTGTGCCATTGCATGCCAAAAGGGGGGGGTCGCATGGGGGGGTCGTGCGCGCATGCACGGGGGGTGGGGCACATAGAATTACAGGTATGGGTACACACATGCGTGACACCCCCCCGCTCCCTTTTTTGGCATGCGATGGCAAAAAGGTTAACCATCACTGTCCTATACCATGATGATTTGACACTGCATCTGTGATGGCTTGGTTTTATACACGGACTAGGTTTATATTGGTTAATATAGGTTAATTTTATACACGGACTAGGTTAATAAGACTGTGTTGACAAGGGGACAGAGATCAACCCCGAGGCCCCTTGTATGTGGGGTGCCACAAGGGTCGGTTCTCTCACCCCTCCTGTTCAACATTTATGTGAAGCCACTGGGTGAGATCATCCGTGGTTTTGGGGTGAAGTACCACCAGTATGCTGATGACACCCAACTGTACATCTCCACCCCGGACCACCCCAATGATGCCCTTGAAGTGATGTCCCGGTGCTTGGAGGCTGTACGGATCTGGATGGGGAGGAACAGACTCAGGCTAAACCCATCCAAGACTGAGTGGCTGTGGTTTCCGTCATCCCGTTATAGTCAATTTATACCATCATTGACTATTGGGGGCGAGTCATTAGCCCCCACAGAGAGGGCTCGCAACCTAGGTGTCCTCCTAGACTCATGGCTGTCTTTAGAAGAACACTTGACAGCTGTGGCCAGGAGAGCTTTTTATCAGGTTCGCCTGATACGCCAGTTGCGTCCCTTTCTAGATCGGGACTCATTAAATACAGTCACTCATGCCCTCGTCACTTCCCGCATGGACTACTGCAATGCTCTCTACATGGGTCTCCCCTTGAAGAGCATCTGGAGGCTCCAGTTAGTCCAGAATGCAGCCGTGCGGGTCGTTATGGGAGCAGTGTGGCACTCCCATGTGGCTCCCCTCCTGCACGAGCTGCACTGGCTCCCTGTGGTCTTCCGGGTGCGCTTCAAGGTTTCGGTTACCATCTTTAAAGCGCTCCATGGCTTAGGACTGGGGTATCTACGAGACCACCTTCTGCCACCAATAACCTTCCATCGACCAGTATGCTCCCATAGACAGGGACTTCTCAGGGTGCCGTCGGTCAAACAGTGTCGACTGGCGGCCCCCAGGGGGAGAGCCTTCTCTGTGGGAGCACCCACCATCTGGAACGAGCTGCCCTCGGAAATACGGTTAATCCCAGATCTTTGGGCTTTCCGCCGGGCCCTCAAAACATTCCTATTCATGCAAGCCGGCCTGACCTAACCTCCCTTAAAACCACTTTTAAATTCTTTAAATCTGAATCTACCCTATAAATTTGAGATGTTTAATTTAATTCCATTCTAAATCAAACTATTCAATTGAATTTTTAATCGGTTTCTGAATATCAGTATTCTGTATTTATCGTTTAACTGTTCACCGCCCTGAGTCCTTCGGGAGTAGGGCGGTATACAAATCTAATAAATAATAATAATAATAAATAATAATAGAACTGTATAGACAATATAAAATATGATTAAATTACTGGCTTAGCATTATCTGATTATTACCAACACCCAGACTAGACTTGTGTAGGAGATTGTGCTCTTTCACAAAACTAGGTTTCATGCAGTTCATAATAAAGAGAAGCAACATGTAGAACTGGACCTGACAATGTCGGATGGTAAGTAGCTGTTTAATGTGAAGTAAGATACAGTGACTATATCCAGTCTCACTTGGCAATTTGTATCCCTATTGACAATGTAAATATCTGCTAACTGAAGATTCTGAAATCTGCTAAGAAAGTTTTACACATATCACAGCAGTATTCAATTTTGTGCCTTCTAATGACAAAATTACTACAGATTATGTTGGTTGCGTGAATCAGGAGTAAACTGGAAATATAAGTGAGATGAAGGGAGAATATGTAACACTAGAGCCATTTGTGACCCATTTATATCAATATTAACATTACAGTATACCTTGCTGTTGTTTTCTAGCTTTAAGAACGAATGGCTTTTCCATAGCCATCTTTCGAATTGGAGCAATTGCAATTTAATTTCTCTTTACTAGCGCCTTATAAAAATCAGACAGGATTTGGATTAGGGGCCTAAAACTGTTAAAATCATGGAGTCTGATACTACAGTATGAATATAAATTATTTTATCTGTCAAACACCTTGTATCATCATTCTCATGCCTTGCAGGCCAAACATTAGCTTTTATTTTTTTGAAGTATCATGTGTACAGACGAGAATGCTTGTAAGAAACTGTATCTAAGAGCCCTCAAAAATGTCCTGCCAGTAAAGGCCGACACCATAACCCACCCATAATTCATCAATAATCTCCAACCCTGAATTTTCAGACACATTAACCTCTCGGGTTAACCATTATAAATGGGAAGAAAATCCATTTGTGTTACAACCTATTAGCCTCCCTTGCGTTCTCTCCCTGGCAAGTGTTCAGCTTAAATACTTCCTGAACTACCCCATCAAAACAAATCAAGAAATTATTGCAGTCAGTCAAGTCCTCCTTTATGACAGCCTCAGTGTTTGAATTGGTATACAATTTATACTGTGTTTGAATTGAATTGAGGGAAAAAAGGAAAAGAAAATATTCAATGTGGACAGACAAGATTAAAAAAAGTAATAAAATAGACTTTAAGAAACTATATGTTACTATGGGAAAGAAGCTAATTTGTCTATGGGGTCACCTGGATTTGAATCCGATGATGTTCGTCCATTGTGCTCGAAGAGGACCTTGACATCTAACAGGTTGTAGGCTGTCCACAATGTGTCCGCAGGTGGCTGGTAAGGCCTATATGGGCATAATTCGTGCCCGTATTTGAATCTGATGCCTACCTGAACTTCTCTTTAGAATTTTACAAATGTATGTTCCCTGCCCTGGTTGTTATTACTGTTATGAAAATTTTCAAAACAAAGCACTTAAAAATGGGGAAAATAGGAGGAAAGAGTGTTACATATATTCACTGACTTGAATTATAAAAATAATGGCAGAATAATTTTTTTAAAAAAACCTGTAAATTGTGATGTCAACTTGTATCCAACAGGGGGCGATAGCATCCATCCAATAAGTAGAACCAAAATGTTTGCAAAGAATACAGATTTCGCTTTTTAAAAATGTAATGCGCAACCTGAAAACCAAACTGAATGATCTCCCAATTAGAAAAGCTAGAATTATTTAATCTGTAAAAGGCAACTGCACTCCATAGGTTTAAATATGTTTTAAATATTATTTATACTTCAGTATAAATAAGTAAAACATTCACACACCAGTTTGCTGCTTTGGGCAACTAGCTGAAATGCCAAACTAGTATTAAAAATTTGAGTTGATCTTCATGGAAAAAGGCATGTACTGGCATGTGAAATCTAAATAAGAATAAAAGCATTCCATCAGAAAATGATAGAAAACAAGCAGTCTTTTATTATTCCAAATGTATTTCAATTCAGAGTATACCAAATATTTCATAATTATATACAAATGTCCAGATGAGAATTTCATCTAGCTCTAAATGGTGAATCAGTTTATAACTCAAGTGTGTATCTAAACCCATGCAACCAGGTGAATCATGGTTCAGTTACTCATGTTTTAATATGCTCTATGAACATGTTTATGCTGAACAGGTTACTCACAGTGATTAATCCATGTTGCCAACGCTTTCTCCACAATTCTGGTATTACATGCAGTCTGGTTTTCATAATTATTTGCTGCCATTTCATGGTTCAATTTCTCATGATCTACTTTTGCAGAAAAACACAAAAGCAACCCAACCAGATGAGAGTCAGTGGCAGATAAAAGATGTCCCTACCTTTACACACAGAGAACACATTGGGGGGAAAAAAAGGGGGAGGCAGTAATGATTATATTTTCCCTGAAGGACAAATATTTCTAGAAGTGGTTCCTTATAAAGAAGTAACATTTCACAATACTAAATTTTCAGAAATTATGAAAAAGAAAATCTAGCTCTCCCTGTTTTAAGTTTCCTCAAGGTCAGAGAACCAGAGAAATCTTGCTTAGGGTTATCACATTCAGACTAATCAACATTTTCCCAGCAATGTCACTCCTGCACTTCCCACACTGAATGCTTTCCCAGCCAAAACAGATTCAGAATAACTTGGGAGATCCAATGCTATGGAAATGGGGAACTTTGATTTCTTCACAGCCAAGAAACAATGAAATATATTTAATAATAACAACACTAACAGTAACAGAGTTGGAAGGGACCTTGGAGGTCATCTAGTCCAACCCTCTGCTCATGCAGGAGACCTATACTAGTGATTCGAACCACCAAACTGCCGACCTTTCTGCTCGACATGCTCAGCGTCTTAGCCACTGAGCCACCTAGCCAGGTTATTTAACCGGGAGCTTCTTATTAGAAGAGCTTATAATTGAATAAAACTGTATTAGATGTGACCAATCCTTGTGTGACTTGTGGTCAGTCACATTCTCTCAGTCAAACCTACCTCACAGAATTTTCTTGTTTGAAAAAAGTGGAGAGATGTGGACACTACCTCCAGCATCTAGAAGAAAGCCATGACACAGTTTTAACGCGTAAATAAACTGAACAAATGCAGAGTTGGTATGTTTGGCACCCATCCCCTAGGTAATAAAGGCTGCTTTTATAAGGAACTACTGGTTCCTACTGGTCCTTCAGGGAAAATGTAATCATTATAGCCTCTCCCTTTTTGTCAATGCATTCTCTCAGTTTGTAAAGGTAAGGACATCTTTTGTCTGTCATTGATACTTATCTTGAGTATCTAATGCCCCAGTTCAGATTTGTTCTTGATATACACATGCAAAATTGCATACACACTGCATGGAATTTGAGGCAATGTAGATAAGCCTGGGTATACTTCTCACAAAAGCTGATTATTTTGAAGTCCTTGCTGGAAATCAGAAAGCTGAAGAAGGAAGAATAATATGGTTATATGGTATTATTTCTCTTTCTTCTCCTTTGAGGTGCTTTCATTAAGAATTAGGGGAGAAAAGAAAAAAAAGTAATTAGACAAGATGAACGAGGTTCTGCTCTTACCCATCAACTTCTGAGTCACTCTCTTCAGCTTTCTGTGGTAGCCTTTTAATGCTAATGATTAAGTCAACACTAAGCAACTGAGCTGCACACTGAAGCACTGAAGCTACTAAGTGGTATTTACAAGAAATTGATTCTAGAAGCTTTTGAGTTGGCAGAAGCTGCTGATTGCTTTTGAGGGCACTGGTAACTTGGAGACAGAGCTGAGGAAAGGCATTCCTTTTTTGTGTCATGCAGAGTGTTTTTGGAATACTTAGCAATACATCAGCAAGTATAGAACAAATGATGGATGCATTTGAGGACTGGCATTGTTTTGCATAGTTAGATAAATAGTAATGTAACAGGATTTCAAAGAGCCCTCCAACTGGCAGAACTGATCCCAGTTCTATGCAAGAGTCAGAGTAATTCGGATTACCCCTTTGATCGTTCTCCTCATATTTAAGCAGCCTGGCACAACTGGCAGTACTAACTTGCAGCTGTACATTTTTATCGACTATATTAAAAGCAGGCTGTTTATCTTCAAGAAGTTTGTTCTCAGTCATTTGCAACCTTTTTTTGTGAAATTTGGGTTTTAAAGAAGCCGTTTGACAGCCAACTAAGTCATCGTCCCTTTTCTGGAATGATGAGCTCTTAATACCATGCATCAAATCAACAGAAGGCATGAGTATGGTTGAAGAATTATAACTGGATGAATGCAGTAACTTTTCATCTACTACAGAAAAAGATGCAGAGTGTTTCTCCATTTTAAGCCCACAAGGTGTAAGATGCTGGCTGTTGGTTTGAAGTTTTCTCCAATCATTGTGTTCCTGAAATAATGGCTGATGGGGAGATGAATGTTGCTGAGTTTTATTCAGACTATTCAGAAGACTGTGATTTTCCAATTCCGAGTCACAATTCTGAGGTAGATGAATTGCTGTAAACATTTGTTGTAGCATTTTGAATGCTTCACGAAAAGCAGAAGCGTGTTGCTCTGTAACTCCATGTACTGGTCCACAGAGAATCACGCAATAAAGCTGGATGGTAGAGGTTTTCGCAAAGCCAATGTGAACAAACTTTTTGGTTCCGAGGTGGAAGGGCTGGCAAAATTTGGCTACAGCTGTTTGAGTGATTTCATGGTTAATATTATCCAAAGATGGTTTGAAAGGTGAAATTCCCGTAATCTTGCAAATAAGAGAGATTTCCTCTGTTAACAAGCAATCTACAATAGACATGCCATTATTTTTGCCATAGCGATGAACAATATCATGCTGTTTTACACCTGATAGTATTACTTTGATGTCATTATCTTGTATGTGCTGTAGAAGGGTTTTGGTTCTTTTTGTAATCCAGGTTTCTGATGCCTTGAATTGACCTTCAGCAGTTATGACAACTTCTATACCCAACTCAGATAGAGAGGAGTGAATAGGTTCTGTTATTATTATAATTCTTTTATCACCATCTGCAGGACAGTATACAGCAAAATCCCTGTGAAGTAGTAAGCCATCCAGGATCCTGGAATCTGAAAAAGGAAGGCCTGTCACAGTGGTATGCAGTTCTGTAAAACATTCATTCACCAAGTATAATGCCTCATTCTGGTTTTTACCCGCTGTAACTTTGAAGTAGAAATCACATGTCAATTGAGTTAGGAATGTTTGTCTGTTACTTCCTACTTTCCCACAAAAATAAGGTTCTAACACTAATTCAATATTCCGTCTTGTATCTGAAGCAGAAGCAGAAAAGATTGACCAAAAATGTTTCTTAAGGTCCTGTGTCATTATATGGTCCAGGATGTTTGTTTGGATCTTCACAAGAAACTGGGAAATGTGTTTCAAACTGCAATATTTCCCTTGATCTCTTTTATTAAGTTTTTCGAACTGTCGTAGTAAATCAGAGAGTAGAATGATAAAGGTTTTAGCGCCATCTCCAAACAAATTGCAGTGTGTAGAAATGCATGCTATCATAATTCTGTCAAAACCAAAGAAGAAACCAATTGTTAACATAAAAAACTGTTTATTTCAAACATCTAAAGTATCTAAAACTCTCCAATTTCTGCTCAAAAGACAGTTCTTGACAAGACCCACATATATGTATAAAAGACTGCTAAACACAATTATCTTGTTTACATATGAATCTTCATGCTATGATGTCATGCACAAGCTAAAATGCATCATTTTAAGCATATATGCCTTTGAAAAGATTGATTTGTTTGGAACTAGCAGAGATTATGCAGAAAAACAGATTTTGAGGAGTTGTTGAATAATTAAATAAGAATTTAAATAAGATTTCATTCAAGGCAGCAGGGTGGGCTTGGAAAAGCAGGTAATCAAATATTTGGCAACAATTATTAGCATTCCTGGGAAGCATGATTTCCTAGATTGCTTTAGTTTAGCAATATACAGTATGTCATAGAAGTGAGTACATCCTCTCACATTTTGTAAACATTTAATTGTATCTTTTTATGTGACAACACTGAAGAAATGACAATGTAAAGTAGTATAACAGCTTATATAACAGTGTAAATGTGCTGTCCCCTCAATATAACACAACACACAGCCATTAATGTTTAAACTGCTGGCACCCCTAAGTGATAATGTCCAAATGGGGCCCAAGTAGCTGTTTTCCCTCCCTGATGTCATGTGACACGTGTTACAAGGTCTCAGGTGTGAAGGGGGAGCAGGTGTGTTAAATTTGGTGTTATCGCTCTCACCCTCATACTGGTCAACGTGGCACCTCATGGCAATGAACTCTCTGAGGATCTGAAAAAATGAATTGTTGCTCTACATAAAGATGGCCTAGGCTATAAGAAGATTGCCAAGACTCTGAAACTGAGCTGCAGCATGGTGGCCAAGACCATACAGCGGTTTAACAGGACAGGTTCCACTCAGAACAGGCCTCGCCATGGTCGACCAAAGAAGTTGAATGCCCGTGCTCAGGTCATACCCAGAGGTTGTCTTTGGGAAATAGACGTATGAGTGCTACCAGCATTGCTGCAGAGGTTGAAGGGGTGGGGGTGGGGGTCAATCTGTCAGTGTTCAGACCATATGCCACACACTGCATTAAATTGGTCTGCAAGGCTGTTGTCCCAGAATGAAGCCTCTTCTAAAGATGATGCACAAGAAAGCCCGCTGCAGACAAGCAGACCTAGGACATGGATTCCTGGAGCCATGTCCTGTGGTCCGATGAGACCAAGATAAACTTATTTGGTTCAGATGGTGTCAAGTGTGTGTGGCAGCAACCAGGTGAGGCGTACAAAGACAAGTGTGTCTTGCCTACAGGTCAAGCATGGTGGTGGGAATGTCATGGTCTGGGGCTGCATGAGAGCTGCTGGCACTGGGGAGCTACACAGTTCATTGAGGGAAACATGAATGCCAGCATGTACTGTAACATACTGAAGCAGAGCATGGTCCCCTCCTTTCGGAGACTGGGCTGCAGGGCAGTATTCCAACATGATAACAACCCCAAACACACTTCCAAAATGACCACTGCCTTGCTAAAGAAGCTGAGGGTAAAGGTGATGGATTGGCTAAGCATGTCTCCAGACCTAAACCCTATTGAGCATCCGTGGGGCATCCTGAAACAGAAAGTGGAGGTGTGCAAGGTCTTTAACAACCACCAGCTCCATGACGTTGTTATGGAGGAGTGGAAGAGGACTCCAGTGGGAACCTGTGAAGCTCTGGTGAACTCTAGGCCCATGTCGTGACCTAGGCTTACTGAATCATTACAAGACACAATTAGTCCCAAACAAACCTATTTCATTATAACAACTGATAATTATGTTCATTCTCAGCTGAGTCCCAATTAGTTGCAAAACAAGTCCTTCAGAAGAAGTCCTTCGGGACAATCACCAACCTTTATCTTCTTTGACACCCTGCCAAAGGCCTTACTTGGCAAAGCCCCATGAAGTTCAGAAACAAACAAGAGATGCTGACTGGAAACAGAGTTAGCAATGTTGCTTTCCTGCAAAAGGCCCAAGTGCCTTTGTTTCTCTTTGAAGCTTTATGGGAGGAGCCAATCATCTCCTAGCCTTACTCCCAAGTCGTCCTTTTTGCTTTAGCTGCTCTTGCCTTCTGGCAGCTCTGCGCATGCATGCACTAGGAACAGGCTCTGCCTGTTCCTCTGCCTCTCTGCTGTCCGATTCTGGGGGCTCCAGAGTCTGCATATCACTCCCAGATGGCCCTAGCCCCATCTCTGCCTCCGACACAGAGCCCTCATCTGGGTCTTCCCCAGACTCTAGGACTGGCCCATGTTCATCCACAGCTTCCTCACTGTCCGACTCCACTGCCAGCTCTGCAGGCTGCTGGCGGACCACAACTGCCCAAGAGGGTTAAGGCAGTGCTGGAAAATAATGGTGGCCACACAAAATATTGATACTTTGGGCCCCAATTGTACATTATCACTTAGGGGTATGCTCACTTTTGTTGCCAGCAGTTTAGACATTAATGGCTGTGTGTTGTGTTATTTTGAGGGGACAGCACATTTACACTGTTATACAAACTGTATACTCACTACTTTACATTGTAGCCAAGTGTCATTTCTTCAGTGTTGTGACATGAAAAGATATACTTAAATATTTACAAAATGTGAAGGGGGTGTACTCATGTCTGTGACATGCAACAATGACAATACTGCAGAGTCCTCAATCAAATATATAATGTACAAGAAGGTCTTTGTGTTCCCGTTGATGGCATTTCCAGGTCTTTGAATAGCTTCAAAGCTGCTAAAGTCGTAAATTAATTTTTTTTACTATAATGCATTAATTTTTGTTATTCATATTTGAATGCTATCTAAAGTCCTATGGAATTAAGCAGCTATAAATTATATTAAAAAAATAAACAATACTATATAGTCCAACACTGTTCTAACAAAAAAAAAATTATATTAGCCTAGTCGCTTGAGAGAAAGCATATACATTTAATAAATAAATAAATAAAATTGATACACACATACATTTGGAGTCTTTTGCTTTAGTTAAAAAAGATGATTAAGAAAAAATAGAAAGCTCTTACAATTTTTGCCTCAGGCAAGCATGAAATTATAGGTAATAGCTACACCTAGTATTAAGCTTCCTCCATGAGAAAGGAAGAAGTCAAGTTCTGCCTTGTAAATAGAGATGGTGAAATTACTTTTATGTCAGCTCAATCTCTAGGGCTGGATCTTGTATGACAACATTGTCCATTCCTGCTTTTGAGCAGGAAAGATTAGTACATGTTATATTGCTCAGTGGCTTTTTCACCATGTAGTGATAAATCTCATCTTTCTTTCCATCTTTGGAGGCAGAATAATGTATTTTAGATCTATATATCTCCATGAAAGTGGTAAAAATAAAAAAATAATAATAAAGAATTGTGAAGTCATTGGTGCTCTGAGCTTATTTTTTATTCACAGGCTTTTATTACCAAACTAGATAACATCATTACTGCTGATGATTCAGTTTTGAGCTATATATATTCTTTTCTATCAATAAAGAATATAAAAACAAAAAGCCTTTGTTTATTGAAAATATTCTTTTCTCATTGGTGTGAAGCAATCCTTCCAAGGGTTTGCCTCCAAGGCAAAGGGTGGTTAAGAAATATGGAATATAAATTAGTAAAATATATTACTACCTGGGTTTATTAATCTTATTTTCCTATAGCGATTGTATGAGTTTATGGCTTTGTGTGTTTATTGTATGATTGGAGCAGCACAGGAACAGTGTAAAATAAATGATGCTCAAACAAGACACTAAATGTGAACTCCTAGCTCACATTGCATATTCACTGTGATTCAGTTAATCGATTTACTCAGCTAAACTTTCTAGGTTGCATGGCATAATCTTATTTGACGCTGCTTTATTAACCATGTTCAATCACATAAAAATAAGTTTCATAAAGAATATAGTGTACTTTATATACTTGGGTTGCATACTAAAAATGATTCCTATGTGACTGAAAAGGACCAGTGAACCAGATTCAATTAGTAGGCAAACACTTCATTTGCACGGCATGAGACATACCGGTAATCTAGTCCCAGGTTTGCATCACAGGAGAGGATAAAATGTGGTTAGCTAATTCTGGACCAGAACTCAGCTGAAACTGGCTTAGCTCAGCAGACTAAAAAGCATAGTGATTAAAACCAGCTGTCTGCAATTACTGTAAGTTTGAATCTCACCAGGCTCAAGGTTGACTCAGCCTTCCATCCTTTCTAAGGTAGGTTAAATGAGGACCCAGTTTATGGGGGCAATAAGCTGACTTTGCATAAAGATACAAAAGTATGAAAGCTATTGCTTAATGCATTGTAAGCCGCCCTGAGTCTCCGGAGAAGGGCGGCATATAAATCAAATTAAAAAAAAAACAAAAAACTAAAATAACAATACTGCAAAAATGATTTGCTGGTTTTGGCTTAACTAGAATCATTTATAAATCATAGTTTGTGATACAAAGTGTAGGGGAAAGAAAGGCTCAGCATCCGCTGACCTTCAGGTGCTACACATCTCAAAGCAGGATGAGGGAAGAACAATTTCCCTGGTCCTATCTGAACTCTCAACAACTTTCAATGCCACTGGGTGTAGTATCCTTCTAGACCAGGGTTGTCATGCGCAGGCCACGCCCACCCTAGCTCCGTGACTGGGGAAATCATTGCAAAACGTCACGTGACGGCAACGTGACACAGCGAGTTTGACACCCGTGTTCTAGACCATCTCTGGTGGACTGGAATGGAGGATATTTTCTTACAGATGCTCTTCTCTGCCTTGAAGGTGCAGTTACAGCCAAAGGAGGGACTATCCCCTCCCAAATTCAGATCTTGCTTGATGAGAAGGAAACTCTCACGAGAAGGGCTTTTGCAAAGTTATACCTAGTATGTCAACAGTGGCCATTCTTGGATCGGGAAGCTTTGCTCACAATCTTTCACCCCCTAATCATCTCCCAATTGGTTTACAGTAGTGAGTTCTATATAGAGTTGTCCATAAAGAACATTTGGAAGTACTATCCCAGGCAGTGATGGGAGATACCTGGGATCATCCACTGGGTTCTGGCAAGATTCAAGATAACAGGTTTCCCTTTGATGGCCCTACATGAATTTGGTCTGATCATTTAGCCTATGGGTATTCTCTGGCTCAACTCACTCCTGGCCCCATCCTTACACAACTGCCCTCTGATGGAACTTTTTTCTATATATTTCCCGCAACACTTTCCAACTAGGAAGTTGAAATCCTGAAAAGATCAGATTTTTCTAACCCTCCTGAACTTCGGGAAATCTGACAAAGCCTTTCTGGAGGGGGGCACGCTATGCCTGAAGATAGGATTCACCACTGCATGGCTTCTGTACTTAGTGGTTTCGTACTTGTTTATTTTGATACTTTTATGACCGTTTGAGGTTTTACAGATAGTCCTCAACTTACAACCACAATTGAGCCAATACTTTTTGTTGCTAGGTGAAACTGTTAAATGAGTTTTGCCTCATTTTACGATCTTTCCTGCCACAGTTTTTAAGGGAATCCCTGCACGTGTTAAGTTAGTAACATGGTTAAGTGAATCTGGCTTGTCCCCACTGACTTGGCTTGTCAGAAAGTTGCAAAAGGGGATCACACGACTCCCAGGACACTGCAACCGTCATAAATATGAGCCAGCTGCCAAGCATCCTAATTTTGATCCCGTGACCACAGGGACGCTTCAACGGCCGTGTGAAAAACGGTCGTCCCTTTTTTGTGCCATTGTATCTTTGAACGGTCACTAAATGAACTATTGTAAGTTGAGGATTACCTGTTTTCTTTGTTTTTTATTTATTTATTTATTTATTTATTTATTTATATATATATTTATTTATTTTTGTCAAGCATGTATGAGAAAATAAGTATAAGTATAAACATAGCTTATAAACATATAAGTATAAACAGGTATAAGCATAAGAAATGAGTACGAATAAATGGGAACAGTAGGACAGGGATGGAAGACATGCTGGTGCGCTTATGCATGCCCCTTAAAGACCTCTTAGGAATGGGGTGAGGTAAACCATAGACAGTCTAAGGTTAAAGTTTTGGGGTTTGGGGAGGAAACCACAGTCAGGTAGTGCATTCCAGGCATTAGCAACTCTGTTGCTGAAGTCATATTTACTGCAATCGGGTTTGGAGTGGTTTACCTTAAATTTGTATCTATTGTGTGCTTGTGTATTATTGCGGTTGAAGCTGAAATAGTTTGAAATTGACAGGTAGGATGTTGTAGCAGATAATTTTGTGTACTAAGCTTAAGTCAGACCGTAGGCGGCATAGTTCTAGGTTGTCCAGGCCCAAAATTTCAATCCTGGTGGCGTAAGGTATTCTATTGTGAGAAGAGGACTGGAGTAATCTTCTTGTGAAATATTTCTGGACTTGCTCAATTGTTTTAATGTCCTATATACAGTGTGGATTCCAGGCAGATGAGCTGCATTTGAGAATTGGTCTGGCAAAGGTTTTATATGCCCTGGTTAATAGTATACATATTATAGATTATATATAATATAATACGGTTTTAATACCGTATTATATTTTAGGAAGAGACCGTTAGCTTCAGAACTGGACGATCGATCACTGAAACAAGAAAAACAATAAAAAAATAAATAAATAACCCTCGCCATCTCCTGTTTCCATAGTATGCTCAGCCCAAGCCCCAGGCCAGTCTCCCCGCTCTCCCGCGGGCCGCAAAGGAAACCTAGGCCACAAGTTCGACCCGAAAGCGGCTACCTGGCCGTTGGCGAGTCCACATTCAGGGCCTCCAGCACACGCCGTCCGTCTCGGGAAAGCAGGACCTCCCCCGTGGGGCGGGTGAGCAGAACCTGTCCTCCGTGAGGGCCGAGAGACCCGCGGACGACCCCCGCCAGGGCCGCGGCCTCCTGAGCCAAGCGCCCCAGCTCCAGGCGCGCCGGGGTCGCCATGGCAACGACGGCCTGACCTGGTCCAGACGGAGGGCGAGGGACCCGCCGACAGTGACGCCACCGCCCTCCGCGCTCGTGATTGGTGGGACATGGAACCATTCGGCGGAGTTGATTGGTGGAGTTTAAACTATTTGGTTCCCCCCCCCCGGTTTCATTCGCCAGAGCGTGGCTGCTCGTGGAGGATGTCAAAGCCTCCCTGTGAGGCACAACGAGGGCCACCTTCCCCTTTCTCTGGAATAATGTTTCGTGTGTGTGTGTGTGGGGGGGGGGGGAAGGTTTTCCTCCCCTATTGAGGAGCCGTTTTCGAGAACGGCTTCAGTAAATATCCTTCTCTCTTGCCCTTCCCTTCCACGTTCCTCTAAGAATGATATTGGGGAAGAACATCTTTTAAGAAATCCCGAAATACCCTAAGGCGATTCTCGGAGGACCACATTCCCATCCCACCCCCCGTGAAGTTCAAGCCCTTTCGAGGGGATTCGCTGCCTTGCTGCACGAGAGAGGGCTTGCCAAGCGCGGGCCTCCGTCCCCATGACAACCAAGCAACCCCTCCGCTCGCGCGCTCCCAACGTCACATCGCACTAGGCTCCTGAGGAACGGCTAACCCCGCCTCCTCCCCTTTCCCATTGGCCGGACCTTCATAAGGCCATCTCGGCATAGCGCCACCGATTGGCCAGGCGGGGCTGAGCCGCGAAGAGCGCGGCGCGCCAGACGGCGTTTGGAAAGGTGCGGGTGATTAGCATAAACTCCTCCCCTCTTCTCATATGGCCTCCGCGCTGCCCCTCCTCCTCCATCTCTGCAACGCGATCTTTCTCCGGCTTCTCCTGGCATATCCTCGGCCGGCCGGCGCATCTTCTTTGCGGGGAAGCGGTTGGGAGCAGGTGCGAGCCCTACGAAGGAAGACGACGAGCCTTGGCGAGATCTTCTCCCGTTTTGGGGTGGGGTGGGGAGAAAAAGGGGGCGCAACCTCATCCTCGAGCAACGGACAGAAGACGCAAATCGCCTTTTCTGCTTGTCCCGTTTGGGCTTTTTGGGGGCGCACCGGAGACGGGGAGGGGGGGAGGCTCGAGAGACCCCCCCACCTCATCTTCTCATTCATCCTTCTATAGATGTAGGTATTTTAAAGCCTCTACCTGGCTGGGTCATATGCCTTCCTATCCATTCCTATAAATGCGGGCTTGTTTTCCCTTCCCTCCCCAGCTTTGGACTACCTTTCCATCATCCCCAGCCCTCGCGGACTACCTTTCCATCATCCCCAGCCC
>WNWU01000003.1:56586170-56657479 GCA_012654045.1 Ptyas mucosa
CCATCATCCCCAGCCCTCGCGGACTACCTTTCCATCATCCCCAGCCCAGGGGGAGAATGTATGGAAAGTAACCTGATGCTTTCCATCGTGGCCAGAGGGCTGGCCCCCACCTGGTTTGACTGACAGCTGTTCTTCTACTTTTCTTTTCTTTTTTAAATCAATTCTCTTTTTTTCTTTCTTTCAGGATCTTTTAAAATATTTCGAAAGAAGAAGGGGAAAACCCATCACCATGGACTGGAGCACTTTTCTCATACTGGCTTGACTGGATGTTTTACTTTGTTAAACAAGCATGGGGGCAGGCAGGTTATTTTAGCTGCCACTCTTGATGCATGAAGGGTCAGGTTGCCCTAAAATTTATATATAGCTATATCCAGCCCTACAGACTGTTCAACAGTAAGAAATAAGTGAACTTGAGGTACATCCATTATTTTGATAGAGTACCTGCATTCAGATATTGGTGGGGTTTTTTTGTGACCAAAAAGTTTTGAATCAAATGCATGGTACATAAAAACAATTAGGATAAGGTGAATGAGCCTTATACATACCGGTAATTGCAGTTTATGGGCATATGCGAAGGCATTTTACCAGAACTGGTAGAAGAAGTTTCTAGCTTTCTATTTAATACTGTGTCATAAACACCTACAGTGTTCTTATTTGACCAAACTAGGGATCCGTGAAAGCTGTTTCCTCAAACTATCCTTTGATTTAGGAAAGGTAACAAGAATCTTCTTTATTCTTAAGCAAGCATGAAAAACTGTATTTGACAGTATTCTTCATAGCCTCTGCTAAAATAAGTGTTGGAAAGCTGTGCCCTAAATGGCATACTGTAGTTTTGTACAGTATATAGTTACACATATTGTTCCATCCTTAGTTTAGACTGTGGCTAGCATCCCGAGTGGAGTAGGACAGCTTTGTGTCACAAAATGGTTCCTCACGAAAGCCAGCGCTCGTGCAAACGCCTTGAAGTTTCCTGACTGCTTTGACTTTTCATATACGTGCCTATTTTTTTTTTGGTGTTTATAAAATCTTTTAAGCAATTTTGTACATCTTTGGACATATAAAAACAGAGCACTCACAATGTGGACTTTTCTGGGCATTGCTTCCTTTATCTACGTCTACAAAAAATGTGGAGATTTGCTAAGTTATGCTAACAAGGAGGTGCTTATTTCCACCGTGGTGTTTTTTTCTCTTGGCTTGATGCTCTCTTATTGGTACCGATCGTGGGGACCTCAACAGCAAAATAAGCAGCAACCTCATTGTGGAATGTTTTCCAATTTCCTTGCTGCCTTGCCATTTGTTGGCTTTTTCTGGACTAAATCCCACACTGATTCCATGGAGAAACTGCAGCTGAAGACCAGAAAGGTATGCTCTATTTTAGTTGAACAGTTAAATTAGTTAAACTAACTAATTAGTTAATTAAAAGAGAATAGTCTTGCTTTTTTAAAAATTTGGGGATGGACAAAATACATAGGATGGCTGTGAAAACACTATTACAAATTTGTGTTCCAGAAGGCTTCTCATGAATTTTACTGCAAAATTAAAATTGAAGGAACCTCATCTGATTTTAGATGATTTTACTGCTACAGAAGTGTTCACTTGCATAAAAAACTCAGCTTTGAAATTTTATCTTTAATTTACAGAATGTGTCTCAATTATATAATTCTAGGATTTCAGATCCCAGCCAATTATTTCAGCTTGCTAGGACGAGGGCTACAACTATGAAATAACAGGCATATTCTTTCAAAATTTCAGTTATGCACACAAAGCAGCTACAGTACTAGACTACCTATTTAAATTCACTTGCAAGTAAGTCCCCCTGGTTGAATTTGCCACAAAGTAATCACATTTTAACAAGAGTGTTTTCAATTATCATTCAATATCATGTATTGTATCAATTCAGTAAATTATGGTTACATAAACTGTGTTTGTTTGTGTGTGAACACTGCCAGTGTTTGGATCTAAATTGGGGGTGTCAAACCCGCAGTGCATGGGCTGGATGCATCACGTGCTGGCCCCACCTGGTTTAGTGAAGGGGAAAAAATTCCCGATATGTGATGCCACCATGACGACACAAGTTTGACACCCCTGATCTAAAACTAGCCAAGTTTTTTCCAATGTGATTTTCTCCAGATTACCTAAATCCTAGGACCGTGATGGCGAACCTATGGGACGGGTGCCACAGGTGGCACGCAGAGCCATATCGGTGGGCACGCGAGCTCAGCTCCGGCACGCATGGTTATGCGCCAGCCAGCTGATTTTCGGCCTTCTGGGCCCACTAGAAGTCAGGAAACACACTGTTTCTGGCCTCCGGAGGGCCTCTGGGGGGGTGGGGAAGGCCATTTTTGCCCTCCCCAGGCTCCTAGAAAGGCTCTGGAGCCTGGGGAGAGTGAAAAACGGGCGTACCGGGCCTACCATGCCATCACGTGCCAAAAGCGATGGGGGGGGAGCATGGGGGGACAGGGCGCATAGAATTATGGATGTGGGCACGCGTACGTGTGACCCCACCATGCTCCCCCCGCTTTTGGCACGCGATGGCAAAAAGGTTAGCCATCACTGTCCTAGAATGACAATTCTTGGAAAAAAATATTGTGGCTGGGAACTCTAGAAGCTGTCCCAAGATATTTGAAGGCAGAAGGATGGAAGAGACAATATGATTCCCACATTATTTAATTTAACATAAACCTTCCCTCAATCTCTTGGTTTCTAATTTTCAGTATACACTGTGTTTGTTAGTTATGGATGATGGGAATTGCAAGCTGGCCCAATTGGTTAGTGCTGGAGAAACAGAAAGTCCCATGTACAGGTAGCCCTTGACTTATAACCATTTGTTTAATGACTGTTCATAATTACAACAACTTTATGAGTGTTGCAGCAGACCCATGGTCACATGACCAGAGTTTGGGCACTTGGCAACTGGCATGTATT
Organism: Ptyas mucosa; assembly: GCA_012654045.1. NCBI lineage: Eukaryota > Metazoa > Chordata > Lepidosauria > Squamata > Colubridae > Ptyas > Ptyas mucosa. Next base: position 56,589,096 of record WNWU01000003.1, read on the forward strand.
TATGATCGCCATTTGCGACCTTCTCAGCTGGCTTCTGTTCTGACAAAGTTAATGGGGGAAACTGGATTCAGTTAACAACTGCTCAATTCATTTAACAACTGCAGTGATTTGCTTAACAACTGTGCAAAAGTTATAAAATTGGGCACGGCTTACTTAATAACCGTCTTGCTTAGCAAGAGAAATTCTGGTCCCAATTATGACTGTAACTACCTGTACCGTCATGATACCTCTAAGTGAAGAATTCTTGGACAGCAGAGGTGAAAAACACCTGTTCAAAGGTACATGGGAGCATAATTCATCATGGTTGTCAATGGGTTGTTCTTGTATATTCATGAGATGGATGTGGCAGAGCTGGAATGTGGAACTGTTGCCATAAGAGCAATGAGACCACCCACAGACTAGAACAGTGGTCCTCAAAATTTAGTCCGGGAAGCCCTAGAGATCTGCAACATCAAACAAATAAATATTGTAAGTTTCTTTAGTTTTAATTTTAGTTTTAAAAGTTCTTGTTCTACCCTCAGGTGCTTTGGAGAATAGCTTGACTCCCTCTTTTTTGTGGCAGCCCCTGAGATATTGGAACCCTGCTATCATGTCTCCCCTAGTCCTTCTCTTCATCAAAGTAGACATACCCAGTTCCTGCAACCGTTCTTCATATGTTTTAGCCTCCAGTCCCCTAATCATCTTGGTTGCTCTTCTCTGCACTCTTTCTAGAGTCTCCACGTCATGGTGACCAAACTGAATGCAATATTTCAAGTGTGGCCTTACCAAGGAATTATAAAGTGGTATTAACTCTTCATGTGATCTTGATTCTATCCCTCTGTTTATGCAGCCTAGAACTGTGTTGGCTTTTTTGGCAGCTGCTGCACACTGCTGGCTCATATTTAAATGGTTGTCCACTAGAACTCCAAGATCCCTCCCACAGTTACTACTGTTGAGCAAGGTACCACATATACTGTACCTGTGCATTTTGTTTTTCTTGCCTAAATGTAGAACCTTACTTTTTTCACCATTGAATTTCATCTTGTTAGATAGCGCCCAATGTTCAAGTCTGTCACGATCCTTCTGTATCTTAAGCCTATCTTCTGGAGTGTTGGCTATTCCTGCCAGTTTGGCGTCAATCTGCAAATTTGATGAGTTCCCCATCTATCCCCTCATCCAACTCATTGATGAAGTTGTTGAAGAGTACTGGGCCTAAAACAGAGCCTTGGGGTACTCCACTGCATACTTCCCTCCATATAGATGCAGTTCCATTGAGGACTACATGCTGAGTGCGGTTGGTCAGCCAGTTACGAATCCATTTGGTGGTGATGCTGTCTAACCCACATTTTTATACTTTATCTAGTAATAGGTTATGGTCTACTTTATCAAATGCCTTACTGAAGTCCAAGTAATTATATCGACAGTATTTCTGTGGTCCACTAATTTTGTCACTTTGTCAAAGAATGCAATGATTAATTTGTCATGATCTGTTTTTGACACACCCATGTTGACTTTTGGTTATTACTTTGTTTGCTTCTAGGTGTTCGCTGATTCATTGCTTAGTTATCTTTTCCAGAATCTTCCCTGGTATTGAGGTTAGGCTGATAGGTCTGTAGTTTCTTGGATCTATTTTTTCCCCTTTTTTGAAGATGGGAACTACATCAGCTCTTTTCCAATCCATGTAATAAATATCGATAACTACAACCCATATAAACCAAAGCTCTTTGGGGTCCACAATGGAGATTTTGCAATATCCTTCTCTTGTCACATCCACCAAGTCACACCACGCCCACCAAGCCACGCCCACAGAACCGGTAGTAAAAAAAATTGGATTTCACCACTGGTTTAATATTGTTATTTTTGCAACATTCAGTAAAGAAAAATACTCAATGAATGCTTCAATTTTCATTTTTAATACAGTAAATATTGATAAAAGCTCTTTTAAGAGTCCTCCATAATTTTTAAAAGTGGGAAGTCCTGAGAGCCAAATGTTTAAGAAATACTGATTTAGAAAACGTAGGATAAAGCAAAGAAGCTTGAATTTGATTGCTGGGTGTGATAAGTGTTTATATGAAGGAAGTGAAGGGTGCTTGAAAGTGACGGAAACACTTAGCAAATGGTTTGATCCCAAGTAGGCAAGTAAAGAAGGATGTATGATGTTCCCATGGGCGTTTAATATATTTATCAGCTGAAGTTTAAGGAATCCTTATGATGTTAGAACTGTGTTGATTGGAAACATGAATATGCATGAACTTTGCTATGCAAATGAAGCCATGTTGTTGACTGAGAACCGGAATGATTTACAGCCCATCTGAGATAGGTTGAGGGTTGCACAAGAAGTGCAGATTGAAAATTAATCTGCACTTTTTTTTAATTATTTATATTTATATGCCGCCCTTCTCCAGAGACTCAGGGCGGCTTACAATGCATTAAGCAATAGCCTTCATACTTTTGTATATTTATACAAAGTCAGCTTATTGCCCCCACAAACCGAGTCCTCATTTTACCCACCTTAGAAAGGATGGAAGGCTGAGTCAACCTTGAGCCTGGTGAGATTAGAACTCGCAGTAATTGCAGGCAGCTGGATGTTAAATGCTGCCTTAATAGGAGGCATTAGCCTGCTATGCCACTCAGGCTCCTTAATTTAAATTTAAGTGCAACTTAAGATAGTTGCACTTGGCAACAAATATGGAATGAGATTGCAAGCTGCACACAGATGATGAACAACAGAGCAAAACGAAGATCCACGAGAGAGGTGAGGTTTAGAAAAAAAACAAGGGGCAGTGTAAGGTATTGCTTATGGCTTTGATGGAAGGAAAAGTGGTTTGCAAGATTAAAAGTAGAGGCTTAGCAAATGGCGATATAAACCAGTTTCAGCTGTAGCTCTTTTTATTATTTTAAGCCTTTACTTTCTTTGACTTACTGTTGCTTATTCCTTTCCTTCACTCTGCCTAACATTGCTTATTTGCATGGACATAGTCCAAGGACTATTTATGTAACTATGCAATTATTTGAGGAAATAAGAGTCTAGAACAGTGATGGCTAACCTTTTTGCCATCGCGTGCCAAAAGCGGGGGGAGCATGGTGGGGTCACACGCATGCGTGCCCATATCCATAATTCTATGCACTCTGCCCCCCCCCCCCGTGCTCACCCCGCTTTTGGCACGTGATGGCACAGTGGGCCCAGTAGGCCTGGTTTTTGCTCTTCCCAGGCTCCAGAGCCTTTCTAGGAGCCTGGGGAGGGCAAAAACGGCCTTCCCCCCCCCCCAAAGGCCCTCCGGAGGCCGGAAACAGTGTGTTTCCTGACTTCTGGTGGGCCCAGAAGGCCCGAAAATCAGCTGGCTAGCACATGCATGTGTGCCAGAGCTGAGTTCACGTGCCCACCGATATGGCTCCGCGTGCCACCTGTGGCACCCGTGCCATAGGTTCGCCATCACGGGTCTAGAAGATATGCCTGGTAATATGTTAGAACTCCGATGTAACCAATTTACCTAGACTTTGAAACAGAAATATCTGGCAAAACAGTATTTGGAATTATCTGAAATAATCTACTGACCCGAGGACAGAAATTCTAAACCTGAAGGGGCGCCAGAAAAAAGAGGGGAATTTTACTATGCTGTTGTACAAATGCTATGAAAAATCTTAATTGTTGACTTCCGGTGCAGCAGTCAGAGCGGAAAGATCGGCACGGCGTTAGCTCCGCAAGACCGATCGAATTTCCAGACCTCCACGGCATTTCTTGTGCCGTTCTCAGGCCCGGAGAGGTTGGGAGAGCAGAGGGGCTTTCTTCAGAGGCAAGGAGGGGGAGTGTGACACCCCCCCCGCCGCAACGAAGCGTGAGCTCCGAAGATCTGGAGGACAGGAAGAAGGCCGCGGATTAGCAGCCCCGAAGCCTGTGACGCTGCGGTTTTGACCGGCTCGGGGAGGCAAGGCAAAACAGAACCAAATGGAGAAAGAAGGAGAGGATTTTGAAGGAAAAAAAAAAAGAAAGGGGCTGTGCAGCGACTGGAGAAGATAGTGGTAGCTTTGTCTACAAGTGAAAGAAGTGTATATTACTAATATTGCGACCATCTTGCTGCTGTGGAACTAGAAAGAAACGGAAATACGACATATTTGGAGTATATACTTGGAATATAGTGAAGAAAAGAACAATAAGCATGGTTCTCTTACTAACTATAAGAAGAGGGGAATGATTAGGGGGTAAAACTTCTCCTGACCCCCCCTCCTCCCAGGAACTTTAACAGTGAGCTCTTTTCGAACTAATCAAATTAACTGATGAATTGTACTACTTAAGTTGACATTGTGGATTAATACCCTTCTATCTTTAATATTTATTAACTGTTCACAACGGCTTTTGATCAACTGTTGATTAATTTTATTTTTATTTATTTTTATTTTATTAAATTTATATACCGCCCTTCTCCCCGAGGGGACTCAGGGCGGTGAACAGCCATAAATAAAAAACATATATACAAAATTTAAAAGCCAAATAAAACCGAATTAAACATTGGCCCCAATATTTAAAATCCCAATTTACAATATTAAAACCCCAAATTTAAAATATTACAATTTAAAATTTCTAAATTATTTTACAAAAGAAGGGGAAAAGGGAAGAATTAGGCCAGGCCCGCCTGGTGGAACAGGAAAGTTTTTAACTCACGGCGGAAGGCACGAAGATCCGGGATCCTCCGTAACTCTGGGGGGAGCTCGTTCCAGATAGTGGGTGCCCCCACAGAGAAGGCTCTCCCCCTGGGGGCCGCCAGCCGACATTGTTTGGCCGACGGCACCCAGAGGAGCCCCTCTCTATGGGAACGTACTGGTCGGTGGGAGGCTATTGGTGGTAGTAGGCGGTCCCATAAGTACCCAGGTCCTAAGCCATGGAGCGCTTTAAAGGTGGTAACCAACACCTTGAAGCGCACCCGGAAGACCACCAGGAGCCAGTGCAGCTCGCGCAGGAGAGGAGTAATATGGGAGCGCCACGTCGCTCCCATCACCACCCGCGCGGCCGCACTCTGTGCCAGTTGGAGCCTCCGGATGCTCCTCAAGGGGAGCCCCATGTAGAGAGCATTACAATAGTCCAGGCGAGAGGTGACGAGGGCGTGAGTGACCGTGTGTAACGAGTCCCGATCCAGAAAGGGACGCAACTGGCGGATCAGGCGAACCTGATGAAAAATCCTCCCGGTCACGGCTGTCAAATGCTCCTCAAAAGACAGCCGTGTCAATTGATTGTTTATTATTACTCGTTTTTTAAATTATTATTTTACTATTTCTATATTGACTTATTACCTAGTATAAATTACTGTATTAAAATATATATATATATATATTTAGATTTAGATTGTATTTAACTATAGAAAGATAAGGTAAATTAGATTAGACGAATAAGAGTATAGGAGTAAGATTGAATAATAATGAGAGCCTAATTAAAGGGGGGTGTTAAGTGAAACAGACAAAATAACATTTGTGTATGATAAGTTGGGGAAAACACTTTTGCTTAGCCAATATGTCCACTACGGTCACATCTACATAAGTGGCGAAAAAATACATACCTTCTACAATGGTATCTTCCCCGATAACCACTCCCCCAGGGGCAAAAAAATCGCCTGAAAAGTTACCAGCAACAGAGAAACCAATCATAATACAAGATATGCAGATGATGTTTCAAAACATCCAAGAAATTATGGAAAAGAATCAGGAATCAATTGCCAAAAACTTTGATGACTTAAAATCTGAGATGAGTGGGTTAAGGGGAGAAATCACACAAGTGAAAGAGACTCTGGGAGAAATGAAAACAACCATTTTAGAACACGAGGAGCGATTGACAGAAGTGGAAAAAACGGCTGATAGAGTTGAAACCCAGATTGATAAGTATGAAAAGAAATGTGCTCAAGCGGTGGGGAAACTCGAGGATGAGATAGTCTTTCTTGAGATGGAGAAATCCGCCTTCTTTTTACGTCTTCAAAATGTGGTTGAGGACAAAGAGGAACAATTGGAGGAAATTGTAGGAGAAGTAATCGCTGAAGTAGTGGGGAGGAAAAAAGAAGTATGTGGCGACATAGACGAAGCATATCGAGTATATACCAACTACACGAGACGTCACAACTTACCCAGAGAAGTACATGTAAGGCTGACTAAAAAAGCATTAAGAGACGAAACTCTCCACAAGGCCAGGGATCAGAATGTAACATACAAAGGAAGGCAGATTATAATCCTTAAACAGATCCCCAGAAGAGTGAGAGAGCAACGACATAATTATCAATTCATAACTTCACAGTTGAGAAAGCATAATGCACCATACCGATGGTTACTACCTGAAGGACTCTTAGTGACGTGGCAAGAGCGGAAAATCAAAATTGAGAGCATAGACGACGCACAAGATTTTTGTGAAAATTATTTTGGACATGGCGAAAGCGAAAAGGGAAGTAGTCAAAGAGAGTCAGAGAGATCAGAAAGAAGATTGGAGGAAAGAGAGAGGAGCTCAAGTAGAGCATGGAAAAGGGAAAAGAAATGGGACGAGGGGGGAAGAAGGAGGAGTTGAAGAATACGGGGTAGAGACTCGTTTAGCAGCTAAAGCCAAAGGGGCTAACAGATAGAAATGAATCAAGGAGTAAGATAACTTACGGTAAATGTTAAAGGTCTTAATGCCTCGACGAAAAGGAGATGCATTTTATCAAAGATAATTAAAGCCAAAATGGATATAACATGTTTACAGGAGACACACATTAAATTATCACAAACAAACCTATTGAAATGCCCCAAGGCGGGGAAATTATTTGTAGCAGCTTCAGAAGAGAGGAAAAGAGGAGTAGCCCTATTTGCCAAAGAATATCTCTCGCCAAAACAACTATTCGCAGACAAAGAGGGAAGAATACTGATACTAGAGGTAGAATTATTACAAAAAAGATACTTCTGATTGGAATCTATGTGCCTAATACTAAACAATCCTCATTTTTCCGAAGAATATGAAGAGAAATTAGAGAATGGGAATATGAGCAAGTATGTATTATGGGTGACTTTAATGTGATTGTTAACAGAATACAAGACTATAAAACAGGGAAAAATACAAAGAAAGGGAATAAAGGCCAAGACAAGAGGATCTTACCAGTTATTTGCGAAGAAATGAGAGATGAATTAGGGTTGAAAGACACTTGGCGAGAACACAACCAGACTATAGAACAATTTACATACTATTCTCCCAGACATGGATCGTGGTCTAGATTAGACATGATTTGGATGTCACAAGATCTTAATTCCCAAGTAGCAGAAATTAGAATTCTACCAAATGATTGGGCGGACCACAATCCAGTTTTGATATTGAAAGAAGAAGGGAAAAATAGAAGGAGATGGATGATGAGAACACAAATCTTAAACGAAAAGGATTTTATACAAAAACTGAAGATAGAAATATCACTTTTTTTTTCAGGATAATAAGACACCAGGAATGTCATTACAAATAATTTGGGATGCTGCCAAGGCTTTCATAAGAGGTCTTATTATAAAACAGATGGCCATTAAACATAAAAAAGAAGAGCAGGAAAGGGGTGAAATAATAAATAAACTAATTAAAGCCGAAGAACAATTACAAGATAATCCACTATCTATCGAAGCAAAAGAACAGATAATATTTCTAAAACATCAACTTAATCTTTTAGAGCTGGACAAATTGAAAGCTAAGGTAAAAATAGTAAGGCAAAAACACTTTGAGTCAGCTAATAAATTAGGAAGATGGCTTACATATAGACTCAAAAAAGAAAAACAAAATAGACGAATTGAGCAGTTAGAAGATAAAGAGGGAAATTTAATAAGAGATGAAGGAAAGGAAAAAATTGCAGTGGTTTTCTATAAAGAATTATACAAAAAAGAGATTTTAGTAGGTGTGATAAAAAATTATATAGAGAATTCTGACTTACCTAAAATATCTAATCTGACGAAAGAAATATTAGAAGAGGAAATTACCTTAACGGAAATTGAAAGAGCCGTGAAGAAACAAGGGAATTCGAAAACACCTGGCACAGATGGATTACCGGCGGAACTATATAAAACAATGTTTGAAGTAATGGGAGAACATATGAAAGATCTATTCAATGAAGTTCTGGGAAAGGCAGAAATTCCCATTCATGGAAGGAGGCAAACATTAGTTTAATTCCAAAAGGAGACCCCCCCCTTCGCCAGATATAAAAAATTATAGACTAATATCCCTCCTGAATTCCGACTATAAAATTTTCTCAACAATTTTGGCAAATAGATTAAAAGGATTCCTGAATGACTTTATACATAGCGACCAGAATGGGTTCTTACCAGCTCGTCAAATAAAAGATAATTTGAGGGTCATGTTAAATATATTGGAATATTATGAAGAACATCCAGGTAAACAAGTAGCATTAGTTTTTATAGACGCCCAGAAGGCTTTTGATAGGGTTAATTGGGAATTTATACTAACACAATTAGAGCATATGGGCATTGGACAGAGATTTACAAATGCTATAAAAGCTATTTACTCTAAACAAACGGCCAGACTGTTGATAAATGGGGACTTAACAGAAGAATTTTCTATCAACAAGGGCACAAGACAGGCTGTCCTCTTTCCCCTTTACTTTTTATTTTATCATTAGAAACTCTATTATGCAAAATAAGGAATGAGGAAAAAATAAAAGGCCTTAGAATTGGACAACAGGTATCTAAAACTCAGGCCTTTGCAGATGACATGGTTTTCATCTTGGAGGAACCGATAAAATCTGGCACATATCTGCTAGAGATGATTGAGGAATTTGGGACAGTAGCAGGATTATTGATTAACAAAAAGAAAACAAATCTATTAACAAAGAATATCTCAGAGGAGGATAAAAAGGAATTACAGGAAGTGACTGGGTTGAAAATAGTTAATAAAACTAAATATTTAGGAATCTGGCTATCGGGTAGATGTTCGAGTATACAAGAAGACAACTATAACAAATTATTAATCCAAACAAGGAAAGATTTAGACAAATGGGGCAAAATACAGCTTTCACTTTTGGGACAAGTAACTACAGTTAAATCCTACATTTTACCAAAATTTAATTTTTTATTTCAAACTGCCCCAGCGAATTTATCTAAAAATTGTTTTATGGAATTAAACCAAATAGTAACCAAATTTATTTGGCAGGGGAAAAAACCACGCATAAAAAAAGGATGATGCAAGAAGTAAGAGAAAGAGGAGGTCTGGGCCTACCAAACTGGGAGAATTACTACTCAGCAGCCTTGTTAGTATGGGTAAAAGAATGGATTACCTTAGACAATAATCGTCTTCTCAAACTAGAGGGTCACGACCTACAACAGGGCTGGCATATGGCACTCTGGCGAAATGGTACCCCACAAAGCAAATGGTTTACTAAATATTATATAAGGAATATTCTAATTCGAAACTGGGACAAGATTAGCAAAAAATATTACAATAAAACACCTTGCTGGATATCCCCAATAGAAGCAGTAACATACCCCAAACTTTATAACCCAACAAAGAAATTAACATATAAGGAGGTACTGAATGCACAGGGGAAAACTTAAATCTAAACAGCAATTAAACTCAATAGGAATACAACCAGATTGGTGGACATATTTACAGATCCAATCTAAATTTAAAAAAGATAGAGACGGGAGAGACATATATGTGGTGTCAGCGAGTTAAGTTGCATTTTTTCATCGCTGCCATAATCAAAGAGAAAAAGGAAAAAAAACCCGGAGTGAGCAGTACAGTTTGAAATTTAGTGCTTGGCATTTGAGATATTCTCCTTCCCCCCTCTCTTAATAGATAGGGTTACCCAGGTGATGAAGGGAGGGGGACATTCCTGTGATCTGAAGTAGTGGGCAGAAGAGACTGACTTGGAAGATGGCCAATGGGCATTGAGATATTGTGAGGCAGAAGGGGAGGGGTTTGGTTTTGGAGAATCAGTTTTGGCTGCATATGAGTTTAGGTCGGATCGTAAATTCTTTAATAAATGAGAGATTCATCAAAGATTTTGTGTTTGAGAATGAAATTTATTTGAGATTATGCCGAAACCTGACATATGGATCTACAAGAACTAGACAAAATTTTGATGGGACAAGAAAAAGGAATGATCTCCAAAAGGTATAAATTATTAATGAGATTAGAGATAGGGGATGAAATAATTAAGGACACAATGATCGCTTGGGGGAAAAATTTTGGGTATTCAATTCACCTAGACAAATGGCAAGGGATATGGTGGGAGAACATGAAATTAGTAGTTTCTACAGCATATAAAGAAAACATATACAAAATGATATACAGGTGGCATCTCTCCCCCGATAGATTGGCTAAAATGTTTACAGGACAATCGGCGGTATGCTGGAAATGTGGTCTAGAAAAAGGCACTTACTATCATCAATGGTGGACGTGCCCAAAAGCAGTGAAATTTTGGAAGGTAATAAAAAAATGGCTGAATGAGATATTAAATCTAAAAATTGACTGGCTACCAAAGACATACTTGCTCAGATCCAAACCGGACAATATCAAGAAAGATCTATGGTATTTGGCGATTCATATTATCACAGCGGCGAGATTGACTTATGCTCAATTCTGGAAAAATCAAAATATCCCACCAGAGGAAACAATTATAAAAAAGATTTTGGACTGTGCGGAAGCAGACAAATTGACTAAAAAAATTAAAAGATAGAGACCAAACACAAACATGTTTATCCTGGGAAAAACTATATATCTGGCTAGAAAAGAGAAAATTATAAACTAAATCAAAGTGAAAAGGTTACTAGGGAGAAATTTATACTACACAAGTAAAGTGAGATCAGTTTGACCTAATGGACATGAATAGAGAAATGAACTGCTTTGACTCCCCTGGAATATAATATTACATTGAATATATAATCAGTACCTATCACATGTGTGTTATTTGTAATGTCTGTGTGTTTTGTATGTTTTTTTATACAGTGTGTTATTATTTTATGTGTGATTTTAATGGAAAATGTAAATAAAGATTATTTTAAATTTTTTTTTAATTGTTGAGTATTCAAAATCAGAGACTTCTTGGTTTCTCATATTTCATTCCAGTTCTTGGCACCCAAATGCCAAAAATGGCCTTTACGTGTGCAGTGATGTGGTCCCGCATATGTTGCATTTAGATACTTGCCTCTTTTTACCTGATGCTGGTGCATAAGCCCTAAAGTTGTGAGGTAGATATTGTGGTTATCCAAATTTGTTATGTCCAAAATACCCCGTCAAATACAGCTGTTAAGTGTGATACAAAATTTAGACTGCTTTAAACTGAGTTTGAGTACAGATAGTCCTCAACTTACAACTACAATTGTGCCCCAAACTTCTGTTGCTAAGTGAGAACATTTGTTAAATGAATTTTGCTCCGATTTATGACCTTTCTTGCCACAGTTGTTAAGTGAATCACTGTGGTTGTTAAATTAATAACACAGTTGTTAAGTGAGCCTGGTTTCCTCGTCGACTTTGCTTGTCAGACAGTGACAAAAACGGTGATCACATGACCCCAGGACACTGCAACCATCATAAATATGAGTCAGTTTTGATGATGTGATGATGGGGTTGCTAAAACGGTCGTAAGTGTGAAAAACTGTCATAGGACACTTTTTTCAGTGCCGTTGTAACTTTGAATGGTCACTAAAAGAACTGTTGCACTACTACAATTGTATTGGGAGTACCAAAGTATTTCTGGATTGTGAAAGGATTGAACGGTTGCCTGGAGGATGGCCAATTGAGAGCTCTTTTCATGTCCTCATTAAGTTGTCCGGCAAAGTGGTACCCATCTATCTACTCACAGCCACCAACTTTCGAACCGCTGGGTTGGCAGGAGCTGGACCTTGAGACGGGGTGTCATCTCGTCCCACGGCAGCAACCGGGTCTCGAATGTGAGCCTGCCGATCGTCAGCCCAGTGTCCTAACCATACGAGCCACTGCGCTCCCACTGAGTGTCACTAAATCTGCTGCATATTGTATGGCCATTGTACCAGCCTAAATGCCTTTGATTTGTCTTCTTTCTGACTTAGGGTACAAGAGGAATCATCCCTTCACCTGACAGTAGAACAGAAACCGATTCAGCTTCGACAGCCGCTGCTCAACCTGATCCAGAAGTGATCATTGTGGGGGCTGGTGTACTGGGCTCTGCTCTGGCCACAGTGCTGGCCCGGGATGGTAGGAAAGTGACGGTCATTGAGCGGGATTTGAAGGAACCTGATAGGATTGTTGGAGAACTCTTACAGCCAGGAGGTTATAACACTCTAAAAGAACTGGGTCTTCAAGGTACATTAACTGCTGGTAAAAACACTTCTGTCTTTCATTCACAGATCTGGGAATTTGTTCTGTCCCCATCTCACACACGCACACAAACAGTCAGCCGGGGGTTAAATAAAACTTGCGGACAATAAATTCCTTCGATAACAGGATTGGCAGCAACCCAGTAGCTGCTTGCCAAGAACCTTACTCACAGAGGGAGGTGCTCCTCCTCCGTCAGATAAAACAAGACAAATACACAAAGTCAAAGAATTGTCAAGTCCAGTCCGTATTAAATCCAAGGCAGGCAGATAATGTAGTTTCAGAGATACAATGCGACTCGCTAGTTGTTTAGCTTTGTCCATCCCAGAGCCTGAATGGCCACCACACCCTCTTTTATCCCCTCTGGGGTGTGGTCAGGTGATTCAGTTTAATCTCTGGTACGCCTCCTTTTCTGTTGCATGCGCTTGTCTCTCTGACGCTGGCGTGGATCCAGCGAAGACTTATCTCCGTCACTGTCCGACTGCGACTGCTCGGGGATACCTGGCTCCTGGCCAATCTCTTCTCCTTTGGGAGACACCTGAGGCATTGCCAGAGAGGAGGGTCCTGGAGAGGGAGGCCTGGCCAACTCCTCTCCTTCACTTTCGAAGCCTTCTCCCTCTGATACGACGGGATCGGGGGTCGGAGTCACAACAGAATTAATGCTTTAACTGCAAGTTTTTGAAACTCACTCAACAGCCCGTCAGCTGTTCTATCTCTACTTTGTATTATTTATTTATTATTTATTTTATTTATTTATATTTATAGGCCGCCCTTCTCCGGAGACTCAGGGCGGCTTACAATGCGTTAAGCAATAGCCTTCATACTTTTGTATATTTAATACAAAATCAGCTTATTGCCCCCACAAACCGGGTATTCTTGTAATTACAGGTAGTCCTGGCCTTATGACCACAATTGCTAAGTGAGACGTTTATTGTGAGTTTTGCCCCATTTTACAACTTTTCTTGCCACAGTTGTTTTTTTTTTTTTAAACTTGATTTATATGCCGCCCTTCTCCGGAGACTCAGGGCGGCTTACAATGCGCTAAGCAATAGCCTTCATACTTTTGTATATTTATACAAAGTCAGCTTATTGCCCCCACAAACCAAGTCCTCATTTTACCCACCTTAGAAAGGATGGAAGGCTGAGTCAACCTTGAGCCTTGGTGAGATTCGAACCTGCAATAATTGCAGGCAGCTGATGTTAATAACAGGGCTTTAGACCACTGTACTATCCAAGTTGTTACGTGAATCACTGCAGTTGTTAAGTTAGTAACACAGTTGTTAAGTGTGTTTGGCTTCCCCATTGATTTTGCTTATCAGAAGGTCGCAAAAGTTGATGACACAACCTGGGCACACTGCAACCGTCATAAGTATGAATCAGTTGCCAAATGTCTGAATTTTGATTGCATGATCATGGGGAATGCTGCCATGGTCATTAAGTGTGAAAAACGGTCATAAGCCCCTTTTTCAGTGTGTTGTCACTTCGCAGTCATTAAATGAACTGTTGTAAGTCGAGGACTACCTGTATTACAAAAGCCAGAAAACAAATAATACTAATAAAACTCCCCCAATCGTACCGCCTAACTTGCCTTAAATTCATGGCTCAGAATTAACACTGAAAAAAGAGAAAAATCAAAAGATGGAAAACCAGGATAGAGAAGGAAACCTGGTTGACGAAGGAAAGATTTTATAGCTAGAAGAGAAGAAATGTGGTTAAGATCGTGATTAACATTACTTGTTGGATATTGCCCTTAATGTAGGAAAGCAAAATGTAGGAAATTAATGTAGGAAAGCAAAATTTGAACATGAACAGAGTGATGTTTTCTTCTTCTTCATCCCACCATCAGTTTATTCATGCTTTTCCTCCCTCATTCGGACCATTTACAGGTAGTCCTTGACTTACAGCAGTTCATTTAGTGACCATTTGAAGTTATGGCACTGAAAAAAGTGACTTTTGACCATTGTTCACAATTACAACGTTGCAACACTCCCATCATCATATAATCAGATTTGAGATGCTTGGCAACTGGCTCCTATTCATGACGGTAGCGGTGTCCGAGATCATGTGATCCCCTTTTGCGACCTCACAAGCAGAGTCAACGGGGAAGCCAGATTCACTTAACAACCGCGTTACTAACTTATCAATTGCAGTGATTCACTTAACAATTGTGGCAAGAGAGTTCGTAAAATGAGGCAAAACTCACTTAACACATCTTACTTAACAGAAAATTTGGGTTCAATTGTGGTCGTAAGTCGAGGACTACCTGTACCTATAAATTTTTATCTGTATTTTTCAGAGTAGAAGACGCACCTTCCCCCCCCCCCTTTTTTCAAGGGGGTGAAAATTTAGGTGCATCTTATACATCGGATATAGCCCCACCCACCCACTGGCCCCCACCCTTTGGCCTCTGCCTCGCAGCAGTTACCTCCTTGCAAGCAAACAGCAAGAAGAAACAGCTCCTTTCAGCTTCAGCACAGCCTAATTAGCACAAGTTGATTGGATGGGGCTCCCGACTCTCAGCTGATTTGTTCTCAGCTGTTTTGCGCAGGCCTCTGCTGCTTGCTGCAAGGAAGAAAATTGCTGGAACAGATTTTTTCCCCTTGTGCTAATCAAGCTATGATGAAAATGAAAGTAAAAGTAAAACAGGCTGCTTGCTGTTTGCTGCAATGAGGCAAAATTGCTCAGAGGCAGAGGGAGATTTCTTTTTCTTCCTTTCCTCACCAAAAAAGGTAGGTGCATCTTATATTCCGAAAAATATGGTAGATAAACATTCCCTGACATCTTTTCTATGCTATTTCCCCAAGATATTAACTTATTCCCAGGTTACCAGTAATGCAGTTTAAGTGGTCTTTAGCTGTTCAAGTGTTAGAGGAATTTTCCAAAACTGTCCAAGAGGAACCTCAAATTTGACTTTTTCACCTATTACCTTGAAGGAGAGTTAAGTGCAATAATTTGAAATAGAGGCAGTAGAGAGACAATAAGGATCAGCAAATGAAGTACCTTCATACTCATCCAAGTATAGGTAGACTTACAACTGGTTGCTTAATGACCATTCGAAGTTATGATCCACATTTACGGCTATTTGCAATGTCCAGTCATGTGACTGCACATTATGACTTTTTTTTAAAACCAGAAACTGACATTGATTTCTTGTTAAAAAAAAAATCTCCCATTGCAAACAGTTAAGTTTGCTTAATGGCCATGATGTTCACTTAATGACCGCTTTGTTTTGATTTACAACGACCACAAAAAAAGGTCATAAAATTGGGCACGGTTATGTGATGACCCACTTAATGACCAGCATGAGTTAGGATCAAAGTTCCAGGCTCAATTATGGTTGTAAGTGGAGGACTATCTGTATGTGCATAAAAGTCTAAATTCTATACATTTGCTGAACTTTTATGTAAAGAAAATTTCACTCAAACAAATACAGAGATAAGTAATTAAAATAAAACACGATTAAGTATACAGTAACCTAAATGAAGACTCTTGAAATTGCAAGGAGATCAAACCAGTCAATCCTAAAGAAAATCAACTCTGGCTGTCCTTTGGAAGGACAGAGATTGAAGCTGAAGCCCAAATCTTTTGGCCACCAAATGGGAAGAGAGGGCTCCTTGGAAAAGACCCTGAAATTGGGAAAGGGCAAAAGGAGAAGGGGACAACAGAGGATGAGATGGTTATCTAACTCTGGGTTTTATTTAATTGACCAAACTAAGTAATAATTTTAATTAGCAATTTTATGATGTTTGTATGTCTATATTCTTCTTGGTTGTACACCGCCTTGAGTCCTACGGGAGAAAGGCGGTATAGAAATATAATTAATAAATAAATAAAATAAATAGATAGTGTCATGGTTGCAATGAACATGAATTTGGGCAAACTCTGGGAGTGAGTGGAGGACAGGGGAAGATTTTGTCCTGTGGTCCGTGGGGTCGCAAAGAGTCGGACATGACTTAGCACCAGAACAACAACCACCACAACAAAATGCAGAAACAATTTCCCCGTTTTTTCGCTTGGGTTACTCCTAATTCCTGCTATTTGCCAGAGCTGTTGTGGACATGGTATACCCAAACTTGGGGACAGTAAGGCCTTTCCCCCTGGAAATTCCCTATTTCCCTTTTAAAAGAACAATGCTTTTTTTTTCCTATCCAGAAGTGGAAAAAAACAGATAAAATGTCTGGATTACAGGAGCTAAAGCCTACGTTAAAAAAAAAAAAAGCATTCGAACTTGAAGTTCATTCAGACCTGAATCCAAATTGGATTCAAACTCAGCCCTTGACTCCATTCAGACTGGCTGAGAGGCTGCTGTATTATGAATCCTGATTGAATATCCCAGGAGTGGGGAACTATGACAACTTTACAACCTGTGGACTTCAACTCCCAGAATTCCCGAGCTGACCATGCTGGCTCGGGAACTCTGCGCGTTGAAGTCCACAGATGGTAAAGTTGCCATAGTTGCCCACCCCTGGGCTGTACGTACCACCGGTCACCGCAGATACGTTTGTTTACTTTATTGATTAGCCCTTGGGCCAAGTGCAGAGTTCCAGACACAAATTATGAAGTAAAATCTGATAAAAACAATTTAAAGTGGAATTGGAATGAAATACAATAATTTAATACATAGATAAATAAAATACAATAAAATCATATTTCGGTGTCACCTCTATCACCTGACCCAATCAGTCCTACATATGCCGAACACAACCGGACCACTTTGCTTAAGTACTGTGCTGTATTAAATGTTATTTTCGGATTCTGGCTGCACATAAGGTAAGTGGTTTTGATACGGGGATCCCAATGGATCATTCGTTTAGTATATAGACCAAGGTACCTGCCTGTCACCCTCTTATATAGGCAACGATCAAATAGGATGCGAGCCAGGTCTTCTACTCTGCCGCTGCGCAAATGCAGAGACATCCATTGTAGGCTGTAGAATGGAATCTCCCCTATCTGACCGTTATTGTGTCGTGCTGTTCAAATCTCACTCGCGTAAATGTCTCCCTAAGACGTTTTGGCAGTTGTAACTTTTAATAGCTGTCTATTTGAAAAGTACACTGCAGATATGCGTTTTTAAGATAGCTGGCTCCTCCTAAATCTTCTTCCTTTCTCCATTTATTTTGCAGATGCTGTGGAAGATATAGATGCTCATACAATAAATGGCTACATCGTTCATAACCTTGAGAACAAGGCAGAGGTTGAGATCCCTTACCCTTGCACAGCAGCCGGGCAAGTGCAGAACGGGAAAGCATTTCATCATGGACGCTTCATCATGGGTCTCCGAAGGGCAGCCATGTCAGAACCCAAGTAAGTATAATAATCTAAAATCTCGGCCCAAATAGGTTAGGCCACATGCCTAACAGGGGGTCTTCTTAAGATGCATCCATCTATTTTTCATTTTAAATGTGCTTTTCTTTTATTCATTGCATTGAAGAATAGTTTGGAGTTAAGCAGAAGAAGCATTTTCAATATCAGTTGGATTGGTTTTTATATGTTCTGTCAGTGAAACTCTTAGAAGTTAATGCGTAAACCTTTTTTGTTTTGCTGTTTGAGTCATCAGTGTTACAAAACAGATTACTCCTGTTGAAGCCTAATTTGTCATTTTTGGCATACTGACAACCTGAAAACAAAGAATAAATTGTCTACATTGAAAGTAAAATAAACCCTTATATCTTGTTGGACGTACGTAAGCGATCAGTCCAGAAAATGGATCGGATTTGAAGAGAGGGATAAGATTCGGAGTATACTTGAATTTGTGCTCCTTAAAGAAGTTGTGTCTTTTTCTGGGTTCGTGTGATTGCTCTCGCAACCGCAGTGCAATCCTGGAAAAGGTTTAACATGTTCTTACAAGTGTTATGTGAATGTTCCAGGCACCCTTAATTAAAGTTCTCCCTGTAAGTAGCAACTCTAATATCTAGAAAGAACCTTGTTAAATATGGTGGAAAGAAAAAGTGATTTATAGAAACATCTTAAGAGGACAGAGGTTGGCCCCTAGGCATTTTAAGATGTGTGGATTTCAATTCCCAAATTCCCCAGCCAGCTTGGTAGGGAATTCTGGGAACTGAAGTCCACACATCTTAAAATTGCCAAGATTTAGAAATGCTGTCTAGAAGAATGGTATGCTTTGTGCATTATTGGAAGACCTGAAAGTCCAGGCTCGGGACACATGATCTTGAAGAAGGTCTTTTTAGATCAGACATGGGCATTTTATGGCCCACAGGCCACATCTGACCTATGGGCAGTCCAAGCATTGCCGGCAGCAGCAGCAGCAGCGGCAGAGATGCAGCGTTGGTAGGGTCAGGGCGCCAGGGCAGCATTGGTAGTAGGAATTGATGCAGCATCGGGGACGAGTGCAGGAGGCGGGGCGTCAGCAGCAATGGGGCGGGGTAGACGCAGCCCTCGACAACTCTTCCAGTTTCTCATTGGCCTTTTGGGAAAATTAATTTCCCCCCTCTGGTCTAGAATGATTCCTAGAACATACCAACCTGACAGCACATAGTTACTCTCCTTTCCTCAGATTCTTCCTAAACTATTTTCTTTCACGGTTGACATTTTAACATCTTCTTCCTTTTCTTTTCAACTTCAGAAGTCCAGTTTTTCCATATAACAGCTGTTTTGTCTAACAGTGAATATAATTTCATGGTTTAGTAATTATGTACCTTATATGAAAATAAAAATCACACACGTAGAAAAAGAGGGGTACAGAGAGAGAATGAATGAATTTTTGTGGTTCACAGTGAACTAGATTTCCCTGTTCCTAGTCTAGCAACTTAACCATTATACCAACCTGGCAGTCAGACTAGATTATTTTGTCTGTTTCGAGAAGGGACCCTCTCTAGTTTTAGTCTTTAGTGTAGACCAGGGGTATTTTACTTGATTGCATTGAGGACCGCATCAGGGTTGTTGTTTGACCTTGGGTGGCCAGGTGGGCATGGCCAGGGTGGGCATGGCCAGTGCGAACATCATTCATATCGGGAGCACCTGTGGTGGCCTGGGTAGGCCTGGGTGGATACTCCTGTGGCCCTCTGCCAGCAAAAACGGAGCCCGGGAGCCTGATGTTCTGTCCCCGTCCCCCACACGCACAAACCCACACAGACAGACGAGGGTTAAATGACTGGCACACACGGAGGTTTCGTTATCAAGGCTTGGGCAGCCCTATGGGAACCGGCTGCCAGGTTCTTTACTAAACAAGGGCGGGGGGGATTCCGTCACCAGATAACAAACACATACACACCAGCTGGGAAAAACACAGTCCAAATTCCAATCCTTGAAGCCAACTGAGGTTTGACACCAAGAAACTAACAAGAATGAAACTTTGTCCGTCACAGAATTCAAACTGCCACCCCACTCCTTTATATAGCCTGTGGGGTGTGGTCCAGTGACTCAGCTAATCCTTGGCACGCCTCCTCATTTGCTGGGATCTTTTAGCATGCCGACGCTGACATGGGTCCAGCCACAGCCTGTCTCCCTCATCACTTTCTGACCAATCTGAGACACCTGGCTCCTGGCTAATCTCCTCTCCTTCGGCCGGCAGCTGAGGAATTGCCAGAGAGGAGGGGCCGGGGGAGGGAGGCCTGGCTGGCTCCTCTCCTTCATGTTCGGAGCCTTCTTCCCCCGATGCGATGGCCTCGGGGGTCAGAGCCACAACACCTGAGTTCCATTTTCACTGGCAGAGGCACCACAGGCCGGTCCTTCACTATTTCGAGGGCAACCATGTGGGGCAGATCTAAGCACCCCGCCGGCCAGATCTGGCCCCTGGGCCTTGAGTTTGACATCCAAAAAAAAGAAAAGAGAGAAGAAATATTTTCCAGCTTGCAATTTCAGTCCCAACACAATAAAATGTGTACCATGTATGCATTTTTTTTAAATCTGCTTTTTTCCAGCGCAAAATTTATTGAAGGGACAGTGGTGCAATTGCTTGAAGAAGAGGAATGTGTAGCTGGAATCGTGTACAAAGATAAAGAAACTGGTGATACAAAGGTGAGATTTTCCAGCAATTCTGGTTATTCCAGTGCTCTAGGACACTACATCAGTTTTAAACAAGTTGCAATTCTTAATCAGATCGCTTATTACAGTGATGGTGAACCTATGACACGCATGTCAAAAGGTGACACGCCACAACCTTTTGGGTGACGCCATCATGTACCAGCAGCGGACAGTAGGAATTCTTGAAGGCAGATCCCACTGGAGCATGATTTTTAAAAGCTGTGGAGGCCATGTGAGAATGTGGTGTGTGGTCTTGTGCAGCTTCTGGACTGTGCTGGAGTCGTGTGAGAAGGCTGTGCTCTCCAGGAGCTTTCAGACCCTCTGAAAATTTTGTGCAGTTTTTGGACCCTACAGAGACCACAAAAGAGCATTCTCTGAAGCCACTGCAAGAATGTAAGCCTTGGGTGATCCTAAGCACATTGCGGTACAGCAGAAGGAGGCCATTTTGAATGGCAGCCATGGTACAAGAGCTGGTCGAGGCTTCAGACTCTGCTTCAGGCCCAGCCTTGGTGCTGTCACCGAGTACCGCTGTTCATGGCGGCCTAATTGGGGAGAAGAAAAAGAATTGTTTCCGTTTTGTTTGCATGTTTGTATGAGACATGCCAAAAAAGTCAAATGAAGCATTTTTCCGAATTTTTGACGTGCTGAGCCCAAAACATTCACCATTATTGGCTTTGTAAAATAATAGGAATGCAAACTATATTTTGAATTAGGCAATGTGGTATATACCTTCCAATGGAATCATTGTTTTTAAAGCACTTAATGTGGATGTCAGGATGTGTGCAAGGTGTAGCTTGAGGAATACAAAGATTTGTGAGAAAATCGCGGGTGAGGAGAATTCAGTGCAGAATGAAACCTTAAAAAACTATTAACTCATTCCTGGCTCACATACTGCTATGCATTTCAGGTTAGCCTTTTAAAACGAGTAAGGTACAAGGAGTCCTTAACTTATGACCGGTTGCTTAGCAACCATTCAATGTAACAATGGACTTCCCCAGGCTAATTATGTCCCAGATTCGAAATTCTGACAGCTGCCCCCCTTGCGGTCATGTGATTGCATTTTGGGCATTCAGCAACTGGCCCACATTTATGGCTGTTTGCAGCATCCTGCAGTCAGAGGTCTGCGATTTATGATATTTTTTTGGCAAAAAGCACCCATTGCGGACAATGGATTTGCTTAATGACTGCAGAGATTTACTTAATGACCATTGCAAAAAGAAAAAGTCATAAAATCAGGTACGGTCACGTGGTGACCTGCTTAACACCTAGCATGACTTATGACTGTAATTCTGGGCTCAGTTACAGTTAAAGTTGGGGACTACCTGTGACAGGTTGTGCATCATGATAAGGGGTGAAATCCAGCAGGTTCTGACAGGTTCTGGAGAACTGGTAGCAGAAATTTTGAGTAGTTCGGAGAAGCGGTAAATACCACCTCTGGCTGGCCCCAGAGTGGGATGGGAATAGAGATTTAGCAATATCCTTCCCCCAGGAGTGGGGAGGGAATGGGGATTTTGCAGGATCCTTCCCCTGGAGTGGGGAGGGAATGGAGATTTTGCAGGATCCTTCCCCTGCCATGCCCACCAAGCCACACCACGCCCACCAAGCCACGCCCACAGAACCGGTAGTAAAAAAATTGGAATTCCGCCACTGATCGCGATGACCATTATCATTTAGTCCCTATATAGTTGATTTGTATTGTATTGCAGGAACTCCACGCACCCTTAACGGTGGTTGCTGATGGTCTGTTTTCCAAGTTTCGAAAAAATCTCATCTCCAGCAAAGTGAAAGTCCCCTCTCATTTTGTAGGGTGCATTTTGAAGGTAAGTGGTTCCATAAAACCCGAAGCAATACTATCATCAAATTTGGATGCTTGTGGTTATAATTACAATCCTCAACTTACAACCATAACTGAATCCAACATTTCTGTCGTTGTGTGGGAGATTTGTGAAGTGAGTTTTGCCCCATTTTACGACCTTTCTTGACACAGTTGTTGAGTGAATCTCAGCAGTTGGTAAGATAGGAACCCAGTTGTTTAGGGAATCTGGCTTCCCCATGACCTTGGGACACAGCAATGGTCATAAATATAAACCAGTTGCCAAGCAATTTTGATCACGTGATCGTGGGGATGCTGCAAAGGTCGTAACTCTGAAAAACGGTCATAAGTCACATTTTTCAGTGCTGTTGTAACTTTGAACGGTGACTAAATGAATTGTTGTAAACCAAGGATTACCTATACCCATGATGGTGAACCTATGGCACGCATGCCATAGGTGGCACACGGAGCCATATTTGTGGGCACACGAGTGTTGCCCTAGCTCAGCTCCAGTGCACATGCACGCACCGGCCAACTGATATTCAGGCCTTCCGGTCCCACCAGAAGTCAGGAAACAGGCTTTTCCAGCCTCCAGAGGGCCTCTGGACGGGTGGGGAAGGCCGTTTTTGCCCTCCCCAGGCTCCAAGAAGTCGTGGGGGTCGCCGGTGCCTGAGGAAGGTGAAAAATGGGCCTACTTGGCCCACCGTGCCATTGTGTGCCAAAGGCGGGGAAAGCACGAGTGTGTGCGTGTCATGCACACATGTGCGGGGGTGCGGGGCGCATTGAATTGTGGGTTTGGGCACGCACTCGTGCAACCCCCCCCACGCTCCCCCCATTTTTGGCACGTGACAGCAAAAAGGTTAGCCATCACTGACCTATACCATAGAATAGCATTTCACGTGTTATCTCCACCCACTGCACAAATAATTTCTTTTGTTGCCCCTTTGCTTATGCATCTTCCTTAAAGCAGGGGTGTCAAATTCAATGCCTGCAGGGTGCTTAGATCTGGCCGGCAGGGCCGCCCTGGAAACGGACTGAGCAAAGAACCGGACTGCGGTGCTTCTGCCATCAAAAATGGAACTCTGTTTTCGGCTGCGATGGCCTCTTGCAGCTCTCTGCCAGCGAAAATGGAGTGCGGCCTTCCTGAGCTCCATTTTTGCTGGCAGGCACCCCCAACACGAATGACGTCAAACTGGCCACGCCTCCTAGCCATGCCCCCCCTCCCCGAGGTCAAACACAACCTTAATACGCCCTCAATGAAATCGACTTTGACACCTCTGCTTTAAATTATTATTATTATTATTATTATTATTTAGATTTGTATACCGCCCTACTCCCGAAGGACTCAGGGGGTGAACAGGCACAGATAAAATACATAAATACAAAAGTTAAAACATAATTAAAACCGAATTAAATAATTTAGCCCGAGACAGTTAAAAATCCCAATAATTTAAAACAAATTAAAATTTCATTTTAGAAAATTTAAAAGAAATTTAAAAGAGAGAAAAGGGGAGAAAGTTAGGGCAGGCCGGCTTGCTGGAATAGGAGGGTCTTAACAGCACGGCGGAAAGTACGCAGAGCCGGGATCCTCCATATCTCCGGGGGGAGCTCGTTCTAGATAGTGGGTGCCCCCACAGAGAAGGCCCTCCTCCTGGGAGCCGCCAGTTGACATTGTTTGGCTGACAGCACCCGGAGGAGCCCCTCTCTATGAGAGCGTACCGGCCAGTGGGAGGCTGTTTGTGGTAGTAGGCGGTCCCATAAATAACCAGGTCCTAAGCCATGGAGCGCTCTAAAGGTGGTAACCAAGACCTTGAAGCTCACCTGGAGGACCACGGGTTAATTAAAGCAGTTTAATCCAGTTCTTCAGCGCCAGATTCTCTCAAACTGGTTTGCAAAGAATCATCTTCAGGCATGAGTTGGAGAGGAAAGAAATTACAGTGGGGAGAAAACACCCTGCTTAGTGAAATGATTTTAGCCTGATGATGGGTTGTGGTAGAGCCTGTTGCTATTTGAACTTTCAGTCTTGTTGAAAGTCTATGAGTCTTGGGTTATTAGTCAGCCGAAAATTACTCATTGCAATCAAGGAAGAGCAGGAAGGTTCTGGGGATTTTTTTTTTTTAAATAATGTTTTTCTTTCTTTCTTTGTCTATAAAGAATTCTCCTCAATTTAAAGCCAATTACGCCGAGCTGGTTTTAGGAAATCCTTGCCCAGTGCTTATCTATCAGATTTCTTCCAATGAAACTCGAGTTCTTGTTGACATTCGAGGTGAAATGCCAAAAAATCTTAAGGAATACATGGTTGAAAAAATTTATCCACAGCTACCAGGTAAGAACCTTTGCCCGGAGACTTAATATCTTTAGAGGTAGTCCTCGATTTATGACCGCAGTGTAGACAGGAACGTTTGTTGCCATTCAGCACAATTGATGAGTGAGCTGTATCTGATATTACAACCTTTTTTGCTCTGGTTGTTAAGAAAATCACTGTGGTCATTAAGTGAATTACATAGTTGTTAAGTGGATCCAGTTTTTCCCATTGATTTGCATGTTGGAGACCCCCTGGGAAAGTTGCAAATGGTGATCATGTGACCATAGAGACACTACTACAGTCATGAGGACCGGTTGTAAGTGACTTTATTCATTGCCATTGTAATGTAGAATCATTGTTGATTGTTTGTTAAATGAATGGTCATAAGTTGAGGACTATTTGTATGCCAGTGACTTGAATAGTAGTTTAGGCATCTGTCTTAATGCAGTGTTTCCCAATCCTGGCTAGAATAGAATAGAATAGAATAAGAATAAGAATAAGAATAAGAATAAGAATAAGAATAAGAATAAGAATAAGAATAAGAATAAGAATAAGAATAAGAATAAGAGTTCGAGTCCGAGTTCGAGTTCGAGTTCGAGTTCGAGTTCGAGTTTGAGTTTGAGTTTGAGTTTGAGTTTGAGTTCGAGTTAGAATTGAATAGTTGGAAGGGACCTTGGAGGTCTTTTAGTCCAACCTCCTACCCAGGCAGGAAACCCTACGCCACTTCAGACAAATGGTTATCCAACATCTTCTTAAAAATTTCCAGTGTTGCGGCATTCACAACTTCTGCAGGCAAGTTCCACTTATTAATTGTTCTACGTCAGGAAATTTCTCCTTAGTTCTAAATTGCTTCTCTCCTTGATTAGTTTCCACCCATTGCTTCTTGTTCTACCCTCAGGTGCTTTGGAGAATAGTTTGACTCCCTCTTCTTTGTGGCAGCCTCTGAGATATTGGAACACTGCTATCATGTCTCCCCTAGTCCTTCTTTTCATTAAACTAGACATACCCAGTTCCTGCAACTGTTCTTCATATGTTTTAGCCTCCAGTCCCCTAATCATCTTTGCTGTTCTTCTCTGCACTCTTTCTAGAGTCTCAACATCTTTTTACATCGTGGCGACCAAAACTGAATACAATATTCCAAGTGTGGCCTTACCAAGGCATTATAAAGTGGTATTAACACTTCATGTGATCTTGATTCTGTCCCTCTATTTATGCAGCCTAGGACTGTGTTGGCTTTTTTGGCAGCTCATGCACACTGCTGGCTCATATCTAAATAGTTGTCCACTAGGACTCCAAGATCCCTTTCACAGTTACTAATATTGAGCAAGGTACCACATATACTGTACCTGTGCATTATGTTTTTCTTCCCTAAATGTAGAACCTTGGTTTTTTCACCATTGAATTTCATTTTGTTAGATAGCGCCCAATGTTCAAGTCTAACCTTAAACCAGCAGTTCCCAACCTTTGTGCAGGGGTGAAATGCTACTGATTCACTCCGGTTTGGGCAGTTCGCCTGAACCAGTAGTGATCAAAACTACCAATTCGGGCGAACCGGTAGTAAAAAAATGCTTTAAAAAGTAAAAAAAAAGGTTCCAACGATCACAGCTGTGCTGCGCAATCATGGGAACCTTTTTTTTACTTTTTTAAAGCATTTTTTTACTACTAGTTCGCCCAAATCGGTAGTAAAAATGCTTTAAAACAGTGTTTCTCAACCTTGGAAGCTTGAAGATGGGGTGGACGTCAACTCCCAGAATCCCCCAGCCTGCAGCTGGGGAATTCTGGGAGTTGAAGTCCACCCATCTTCAAGCTTCCAAGGTTGAGAAACACTGCTTTAAAAAGTAAAAAAAGAAAGTTGGCCACACCCGCCCAGTCACATGATCCCCACCAAGCCACTCCCACAGAACCGAGAACAAAAAATTTTGCATTTCACCACTGCCTTTGTGGTTTGGCGGCCCTGCTGGGGGGAGAGAGGGGAACTGGGCCGTGTGAGTGGCAGGCTGGCACACACGTGAGTGCCTGCTGGCCTACCGTTCCACAACTTGAGCTGCATGCACACCCACTGACCAGCCACTCGCGCAGCCCAATTCCAAATAGGCCACAGCCCAGTAGTGGGTGGCATCCCAGTGGTCTTAAACTCTCAGTCTTAAACTACAAAGTCTAAGATGTGTGCGTGTCTTAAAACTGTCAAGGTGGGGAAACGTTGACTTAAAGTTGAAGAACTGAAGTTGACTTTGGGTTATCAGGTTCTCAGAGATCTTATTTCTGTTAAGTGTGTTCTCTTCTGAATCTTGGCCCAAGGACAAATGTTTTAAAACTCACAAACCACATTTGCTTGTTTTTTTTTTTTTTTGGAACAGAACACATTCAAGAGCCTTTCCTAATAGCAGTACAGAATGAACGCTTGAGAGTCATGCCGGCGAGCTTTCTACCGCCTTGTCCTGTCAATAAAGCAGGTCTGTGAGCAAAGCAGTGAATGCAGAAAACATCACAAACTAACACAGAGCTGTCCAATCTTGGCAACTTGAAGACTTGGGGACTTCAACTCCCAGAATTCCCCAGCCAGCCATGCTGGGAATTCTGGAAGTCTACAAGTCCTTAAAAATTGCTAAGGTTGGACAGTCCAGATCTAACAAAAGGCTTGGGAGCATGGATGGGATTTTTTCTCTCTCTGAGTAGAACAAATTACGAGCACCCTTATGGTGCCAGAGGGCTCATAATGACATTCTAAAATAAGGTGACTGTATATTTTTGAATCACAAGATCTGACACTGGAGCATACAGAATTACTTGCATATTTTTTTGCACTTACTTCAGCCAATCTTTTTGACCATTGTTAATAACCCTTAGGCTTTAGAGCAATTCTCTTCAGAATTAAGTTGGCATCCTCTCTGTATGTATCGCAGTAAACGTCAGAATACATTTATTAGTAAAACACAAGTTGGCTTTGGTTGAATTAAAGATGTTTTAATATGGATTCCTGGAGCGGGAATATTAATTGACTCATAATTGACTTCACATCAGAGAGACTCAGAGAAAGCCAGCTCTGCAGGAGGGCAGTTATGCTTAGTTCAACTGCAATTTAATAGTACATCATTTGCACCAATTCATCTCATTTGCGTAATGACATCTTTACACCTGGTAAAGGTAAAGGAGTCCCTGCGGATTTTACTCCGCTAGTCATTGCTGACTACAGGGGGCGATGCTCATCTCCATTTCAAAGCCATTGAGGAAGACGTTTCCACGGTCATGTGGCCAGCATGACACCACGGAGTGCTGTTACCTTCTCACTGAAGTGGTACCTGTTTACCTATTCACATTTGCCTGCTTTCGAACTGCTAGGTTGGCAGGAGCTGGGGTTAGGACAGGAACTCACCCCATAGCGTGCAGCTTGGGTCTTGAACCCGGGCTGCCGGCTTTCCAGCCAACAAGCCCAACGTCTTAATTGCTGAGCCATCATGCTTCTCCCCTTCAGATTCAGAGCCATTTACATGACTTTGATGCAAACTACCATGAATATCATTTGAAATATTTGACAGTGCTAAGCAATGATGTACAGTAGTGGCTAAAATTGTGGAAACCTTTTGGGAAAAGTGTATTTTCTAAAACTAGCTAATAGCACCACTTGTTTTGGGAGTACTACCATAAAATTATATATCAATGGACAGATAATTTAATCAAGAATATAATGCATTAACCTTATTAGAATAGCAGTTACCATATAAAGTAGAAAAGTGAAACACATAGAAAAGACGAGATATACAAAAATTATCACCATAGAAAAAATGAGATATACCAAAATTATCACTTGAGTTAATCCTTAGTTGGGTAACCTTTAGCATGAATTATGGCCTTACAATGTCTTCCCATGGAGTGAACCAGGGGTCAAATCTAGCAGGTTCCAGCAGGTTCTGGAGAACCAGTAGCGGAAATTTTGAGCAGTTCGGAAAACCAGTAACGGAAATTTTGAGTAGTTTGGAGAACCGGCAAATACCACCACTGGCTGGCCCCAGAATGTGGTGGGAATGGAGATTTTGCAATATCCTTCCCCCAGGAGTGGGGAGGGAATGGGGATTTTACAGTATCCTTCCCCTGCCATGCCCACCAAGCCACGCCCACAGATCCGGTAGTAAAAAAAATTGGATTTCACCACTGGAGTGAACCAAGTGTTTTTGTTCTGCAGCTGTTATAGTGTGAAACCAAGATTTAATGGTTGTTTCTGTTACCTGGGTTTTATTGCTGGGTCGCATCTGACTAACAAGTTTCTTTAGTTGGCTCCATAGATTTTCAATTGGGTTTAAGGTCTGGGCTATTCCCAGGCCATTCCAGCAGTGGAATATGATTATCTTGAATCTCCAAAAAAAAAGTGCTGTTATTAGCCATCAAACCCCAAAAATACACTTTTCTCAAAAGGTTTCCACAATTTTAGCCACTACCGTACTTCGTCATGAATGACATTGCAGTTTTATACACATTTGGAGGTAACAGATACTCCCTTCTACTCATTGGCGGGTAATATTGAAGCTTCCTTGCAGTTTTACCAGCCAGTCACTTAACAATTTGCATGGAAAGGCTTTTCAGAAGCCTTTCAAATTTTTGACTCACATCCCAAAAAGTGCATCTATGCAAGTTTTGATGTTACGACTCTTTCCCTTTTAGGAGTCCTCCTCCTAGGAGACGCTTACAATATGAGGCATCCTCTGACAGGCGGAGGAATGAGCGTTGCTCTGAATGACATCAAGATCTGGAGATGTTTGCTACAAACCATTCCGGATTTGTATGAAGACTCTGCTCTACTGCAAGTAAGATACATATATTTTTGTTTCGTAAAGAATTGATGGTTTCCACGTTTCTTTTATACAACTTCAAGTACGCGCTCTAATTTTATATTTGAAATCTTTTCAAATCTTTTTTTCCCATCTGACTGAGTGGACCAATCTGTTGGAAATTGATCTTTTGCAGGCCAAAAAGACCTTCTACTGGACAAGAAAGAAGTCTCATTCCTTTGTTGTGAACGTTCTTGCTCAGGCGCTTTATGAATTATTCGCTGCAACAGATGGTATGTGCTTGTCCGGAAATGCATTTTCTTACAAGCTTGGTTCTTCTCCTTCTCTTTAGCCTAATGATTTGTGCTGCATCCTTGCTTCTCTTCCTGCTGTCTCCTTCATTCTTGACTGTCTTCAAGTTGCCAAGGTTGAGAAATACTGGTCTTAATGGTTTAAGTCAGGGGTTTGCAACCTTAAACACTCAGAGCCATTTGGACCCGTTTCCCAAGAAAAGAAAACACTGGGAGCCACAAAACTCTTCCCATGCCTGAGTATTTCCTGAGCGGCTACAAAACTAGCATATGTAGTTGAATTAAACATTCTGTTTTCTTCTAAAATTTTTCTTTTCTTGGATTTATCCAAGGTTTTGCCTACCAGGAGTCGAAAAGCCCAATAAATCGTGTGCCGGTGGGTGTCGCACATTGGTGGTTGTGATGCATAGTTTGAGCGACAGGGAGCCGCAGCAGAGGGATGAAAGAGCCGCGTGTGGCTCCAGAGCCGCGGTTTGCTGACCCCTGGTTTAAGTTAACTGACTTCCTGTACATCAGGCTGCTCCTGTCTAATTCCGACCTGATGCATGACCTTTTTGAAATATTGGCATTTTTCTCTCAGACTCCTTCCTCCATACCCAGTCCTCTTTACAGTTAATCGAAGAATTATTCACCTTCCTGTACACTTACTCATTTTTATCTTGTAAGAAATCTCTCTGTGTGTATGTATGTGTGTGTGTGTGTGTGTCGAACCCAAAATTGATGCTGCTAACAGAGACATTTGTTAAGTGAGTTTTGCCCCATTTTACGACATTTCTCGCCAGTCTTTAAGTGAATCACTGCAGTTGTTAAGTTAGTAACCCAATTGTTAAGTGAATCTGGTTTCCCGATTGATTTTGCTTGTCAGGAGGACGCAAAAGGGGATGACATGACCTTGGGACACAGCAGCGGTCATAAATATGAACCAGTTGCCAAGCGTCTGAATTTTGATCCTCACTGTGAATAACGGTCATAAGTTACTTTTTTTCAGTGCTGTTGTAACTTTGAACGATCACTGAACGAACTGCTGTAAATCAAGGACTACCTGTAGATATAAATTCGATGAATCTTATTTTCTAGTTGATTACTTATCTTGCCCCATTTCTGGCCACAGAATACTAGGTACTAGGCTTGGGGCTCAGAACATGGACACCCCTCTTTGAACCCCCCCCCCACCAGATTTTATTTTTTTAAAGGTTTGTTTGAAAAATAAAAATGAAATCGAGCATCTCCTTTAATTTCAAAAAAGCTATAGAGCACCGTTTCTTTACCTCTACAAGTTTAAGATACATAAACTTTAACTTCTGGAAACAGCATGCTGACTGGGGAATTCTGGGAGTTGAAGTCCACACATCTTGGCCCCCACAGAAAGGGCTCGCAATCTGGGAGTCCTCCTGGATAGGCAGCTGTCCTTGGAGGATCATCTGACGGCTGTGACCAGGGGGACCTTCTGTCAGGTTCGCCTGATTCGCCAGTTGCGGCCCTTTCTTGATCGGGATTCCCTGTGCACAGTCACTCACGCCCTTGTCACCTCTCACCTTGACTACTGCAACGCTCTCTACATGGGGCTCCCCTTGAGGAGCACCCGGATGCTCCAACTGGTCCAGAATGGGCCGCGCGGGTAGTGACGGGAGCAACATGGCGCTCCCACGTAACACCGCTCCTGCGTGAGCTGCACTGGCTCCCGGTGGTCTTCCGGGTGCACTTCAAGGTGTTGGTGATCACCTTTAAAGCGCTCCATGGCATAGGGCCTAGTTATCTGCGAGACCGCCTACTGCCACAAATGACCTCCCACCGACCCGTGTGCTCCCACAGAGAGGGCCTCCTCAGGGTGCCATCAGCCAAACAATGTAGGCTGGTGACCCCCAGGGGGAGAGCCTTCTCTGTGGGGGCACCCACCCTCTGGAACCAGCTGCCCCCTGAGATAAGGAGAACTCAAGACCTCGGTGCCTTCCGCCGTGCCCTTAAAACCCATTTTTTCCAACAAGCCGGGCTGGCTTAGGAAGTAATTTTAGACGTTTTAAATTGGTTTGTTATTTTTTAAAATTGGAGCCAAATTTTATATATATTTTAATTGTCTTAATATTTATATTGTATGTTTTTTAATTCTGGCTGTTCACTGCCCTGAGTCCTCAGGGAGAAGGGTGGTATATAAATTGAAAAATAAATAAATAAATAAATAAATAAAATCTTAATCCTGCAGAGGTTGAGAAATACTCCTGTGGAGCAAGAGTAAAAGAAGAAATACAGATAGCCTTCAATTGATGACCATAATGGAGCCTGGAACTTCTCTTGTATGTCATAGCGGTCATAAGTTAAGGCATGCACAAGACTTGATTCAATTTGATGACATTTTTTGCAGTGGTCATAAAGGAAACAATGCGGTTATTAAGTAAACCCATTGTCTCCAATTGTGGTTTTTGCTGGAAACCGTAGGTAAACACGGGTTTCCGGCAGAAAAACATTGTCAATTGTGGTTATATGAACGCAAGACACTGCAAAGAACCATAAATGTGGACTAGTTGCCAAGGGCCCAAAAATGTGATCACATGACTGCAGGGTGGATGAGTGACTATCAGAACTTTGAATCTAGGTCATAAGTATCTTTTGGGGAGGTCATTCAAAACTTCAAATGGTCACTAAGTGACCTGTCATAAATCGAGGATTACCTGAAAGAGGTGAACTTTAAAAGTTATAAATAGTTGGTATCTACTATTCTAGAAAATAGTATAAAAAAAGAGAAAAAAAACAGAAAAAAAATAGAAAAAAAGGGATGTGGTGGCTCAGTGGCTAAGACACTGAGCTTGTCGATCAAAAGGTCAGCAGTTCAGTGGTTCGAATCCCTAGTGCCGCATAACGGAATGAGCTCCCGTTACTTGTCCCAGCTTCTGCCAACCTAGAAGTTCGAAAGCACGTAAAAAATGCAAGTAGAAAAAAAGGGACCACCTTTGGTGGGAAGGTAACAGCGTTCCGTGCGCCTTTGGCGTTTAGTCATGCCAGCCACATGACCACGGAGACGTCTTCGGACAGCGCTGGCTCTTCGGTTTAGAAACGGAGATGAGCACCGCCTCCTAGAGTCAGGAACGACTAGCACATATGTGCGAGGGGGACCTTTACCTTTACTATTCTAAAAGGTGAAGGACATGCTGGAAGCATCCTCATAGGTTTTCCTTCTAGTACCTGAATCCTTTGTGACGGATGATATCACAAGTTCTCACATCTTGCTGCTAAAAATTGGCCAACTTGCCCTGTTCTCCCTTGCTCAATTGTGGCCCTTGATCTGAGCCAAACATCCAAGTACACTATATACCTCACAATGACATGACAAGCTATGTTAACAACTGCGCCCTTGCAGAAGGACATCTCTCCAAAAGTTGCTGTTGCCGTGATGTCAAGTCCATCTGGTAAAGGTTTTGTTCACCTACGTGGAGCAGAGGTGAAATGCCACCGGTTCACACCGGTTTGGGAGAACTGGTAGTGATAAAAGCTACCGGTTTGGGCAAACCAGTAGTAAAAAAAAAAGCTACGACGATCAGCTGTGCCGCGTGACTTAAATTTGGTAGAATTTAATCCTGCTTTCTAGCGAATCTAAATCGCGCGGCCCAGCTGTTCCCTCCCCTCACTGTTCTACTTACCTTCCCAAGCCTCCTTTTTCCGCGTGAAGTGCACACTGCGCAGTGTGCGTTCGGTGTGCACTGCACAGGCACACATGCAGCGCAAACCGTGCATGGCATGGGCCACACACCGGGGGCAAACCAGAGAGGATTTCACCACTGACGTGGGGTAAGATTTGAAAGGGAATGTTTATTTAGGCAAAATATTGTGCTCTCGTGCTGTACATTTTCATTTTTCTAATTTTCCCTGGCCTTTCTGCAAAGGTGACGTCATGTTTCATCTGTTTGACAGATTCTCTGCAGAAGTTAAGGAGAGCCTGCTTTCTCTATTTCAAGCTTGGGGGCAAATGTGTTTCTGGTCCAGTTGGATTACTTTCCATGTAAGTTGGGGTACTGTGTCCCCCCTCCCCCCAAATTCTTGTTCAACTTGTTATTGGCAGCAGTTGTAGGTAGCATAACCATGACTTGCCTTAAGAGCCTTTAGAGCAGAGGTTTTCAAACTTGGCAGCTTTAAGACTTGTGGACTTCAACTCCCAGAATTCTCCAGCCAGAGTTGAAGTCCACAAGTCTTAAAGCTGCCAAGTTTGAAAACCTCTGCTTTAGAAAGAGACACACGGAAGGTAATAACGATCAAAAGTTTTCTGGCTAGACAATTAAATCAAGCCCTATATTGTATTTTATTTAATAATTATTTACGGTGTAAATAGCTGAACTGGCTATGTCAGAATACAAATAGTTCTCAACTTATGCTCCCAATTGGAATTGGAACTTCTATTGCTAAGCAATGCAGTGAATCATGCCTGATTTTAAAATCTTTTTTTTTTTGACTGCGGCCGTTAAGCGAACCTAGCTTCTGCCCCCATTGATTTTGCTTGTGAGAAGCCCCTTGGGAATGTCCGCAAAATGGAGATCACTTGGCCTTGGGACATTGCCACTGTCATAAATACATGCCAGTTGCCGAATGCCAAAATTTTTGGTCACATGACTGCAGGGCCATTGCTATCATTGTAAGTGCAAGAACTGATCATAAGATAACTTTTTCCGACACCACTGTAACTTTGCACTGTCATTAAACGAATGATTGTAAGTTGAGGACTACGTGTATGAAGGCTGAATGAAGTCTTTCCAATTATTGACTTCTTCAGCCTTTTATTATAATAGTAATTAAATCTAAGACCTTCCATGCCTAAAATACTTGTAACTGAGTGTGGTCTCTCAGTATGACCCTACGGGTTCTTGAAAATGTAAAACATTAGAATTAGCAAATAAAACTTCGGCTTGCCTGCTTACGATGGTAACAAAAGTTGAATAAAAGAAAATAGCAAAGAGAGAAAGAGGAACTGAGCAGGAACAAATAGGATTTCAGAAAATTGAAGAATGGGAGTGCCTGAAATGAGCCTAATAAACAGTCAGAAACTAATAACTTGTTATATAACCCCTCTGTTGAATTATTCTGCATTGTAAAGAAAGTTTTTATGGAAAAGCAGAGAGAACTAATATATTGTAAAAAGTGATTTGGGTTCTCTGCTTTCTATGGAAAAGTTTCAAGGGGGAAAAAAGCAATATTCTTTATTCTGTTATCCTGCCGTATTAATGGATGGCCTTTTCATAGCTTCTAGTATTTTATTCACAACTATATATATATTCCTCATAATTTATTTTTGCTACCAAATCTCTCTTTACAGTTTGTCTCCGAAGCCCATCGTCCTGATCGGCCACTTCTTCGCCGTTGCCCTCTACGCCACTTACTTTTGTTTCAAATCCGAATCTTGGCTCACCAAACCCCGGGCCATTTTCAGTAGCCTTGTGGTGATGTACCGAGCTTGCTCAGTCATATTCCCACTTATATATTCTGAAATGAAACACCTCGTCTACTGAATACAGATGGGCAAAGAGACGGGGAAGAGAAAACCGCTTGGATTTCTTCGTGCCTTCCGGGACGTGTCCGTCTCTTTAAGCCGAAAAGATAACAGCAGCAACAAAACTGTCGCCCTGAGATCTCACAGTGGCGCTTTGAGGTTTATAAGCACATAGATAATCTTGTCAAACAAGGGCATGTAAAAAAAAAACAACCCCAACCATTCTAATCCAAGGGAGCGAGGGGGTGTGTGTGTGTCACAACAGTTGCTTCTGAGAGTAAGTGTCTAGCATATTAGAGGAGGGGATGTTGGCAGATTGCCAAGTTCTTCCCTTTCCTTGCCCCCTCTGACATTTGAGGCCCGGACTTGTCAAAAAAAAAAAAAAAAACATTTTTAGAGCTTTTGTTTTAAACGCCGGGGGTTTGCGCGGGGAAACCACTGTTAAACCCCCCCCCCCCCCCCGACTGTGTTCATGTTTTTTTCTAGTCCTACAGAATTGGCTTTATTTCCTTCCCTGACCAGCTGCTCTTCTTCTATTTCCTTCTTTTTTTGTGTGTGTGTGTGGGGGGGGAAGAGAAATGAGAATTTGTTCATCCCCTTAATAGGGACTTACCAACAGTGGATGGGACAAATTAAAAAAATGGATGATTTTGCTTACGTTGGCACAGTAAGCCATAACTGTTCTTAGACCGCAGGTAAAAACTGGCCTGTTTAAATGATTTTCCAAATTCACTTTGCAGAGAGAAACCGGAAAAAGTATTCTCCCCAATCTGTTTGGTTTTTTTTTTTCCAAAAAATATAGGATTTTATTTATTTATGGAGGAATGCTTGCTGAGCTTCCACTGTAGCCTGAAATGACACAGCCCAGGACTTACCACCTCAGGAAGAACTAAGCCAATATTGAGATTTATGTGACGACTGCAAGGAATTCTAGTTGCCTTCATATTGCCGCCTTCATTAGAACTGTCTCGTTTTGAGAAGATAGATTAGAACTAGGGAACCTATGGTCCTCAAGATGCTGTACTAGAGCTTTCATAAATAAGTGATGGCAGGGGCTGATGGAACATGGAATCACAACATGTCACGGCATGGTGGATGGCAGAGGAGGGATTAGTGCAGAGGGAGCAGTGATGTCTATGTATGGCACTGTCTCTAATCTGTTGGATTTCTGGGAAGAGAGTCAAGCATCATGATGGACCGAGAGATTTAGCTGTTGGGTATACTGAGACAAGCAGGGTTATGTGCTTCGTACACAAACACGCACATT
Organism: Ptyas mucosa; assembly: GCA_012654045.1. Classification (NCBI taxonomy): domain Eukaryota; kingdom Metazoa; phylum Chordata; class Lepidosauria; order Squamata; family Colubridae; genus Ptyas; species Ptyas mucosa. The sequence goes on from WNWU01000003.1 coordinate 56,625,273, forward strand.
TGCCTGTGTTACCTTGTACAAATAAAGTTTATAAAAGAGATACTTGCAACAACCCTTTTCAGCTACCGTAACAGAAATAGCTAAAATGGCAGTATAAACGGCACTGCCTTGTTACATTGATAAAATAAATGAAACTAAGGCGGTCAGCTCAAATCAATTTTTAAAAAAGCATCCGCGGCTCTTACATGTATATTTCTTCACCGATACTTTCTGGCATTGAGCTTTTCTGTCAAGTAACACGTAAACATATATTCCATGAATATGCTGTGTTTTTGTTTCAAGTTCTGGTACATATTCTAGGGATGTTCTCCATTTTCTTTTCCATTCGATTATTGAAGGAAGGGGAATAGTCTCTGACAGGTCCAAAACCAATTTTTTTGGGGTGTGTGTGTGTCATTTTTTAAATGGGTGCCAGGAATAGGCAGCGCCAAGACAAAAACGGATTCAATTAGAATAAAAACAAACCAGTAGCACTACAGGTTGTCATCCAAAGTTTTTAATATATATATTTCTGTTGTTGCATTAAAGTGTGCAACTTTTAACAGGACCTTTGGGGAGAAGGGTTAACATCTATATTCTTCTTGTTATTGTTATAGCCCAGAACTTATAATAAATTGCTTTTCTGATCATTTTTGTGCAACTCTTAATTTACGTTCTCACATTCTGTTAAGGTTGAGATCCTGCGCTGGTTGCAAATTGGATGCCCAGAAACGGGAGGCAGAAACTCTCACCCCACCTTGATCTTGTATAATGTTAAGATGGGAGAGAGAGAAAGTTGGACAGGTTTTCAAGAATTTGTTATTGTATCTTACTATGTTAAATAATATAATCGCTATTCAAGTTTCCCATTTTATGCCAAACAAAATTGAGGAGTTATTTTGACCTTCTATGTTGTCCAAGTATTGAAGCAGCGTAATTATATGGAAAGGGCTACCTCAAATTGTGGATGAGAGACCTAACAAACTGGAATATGGTGCACTAGCTCAATTAGAAATTTAAGTAACCAGGTAAGATCAAACAGGAGAATTAGCAAGTAAAAATTTATTGAATAAATATAATGCTGTCTTGTGGTCCAACCTTACCGCTAAGACATTCTTTGAATAGTATTTTTTTAAAAAAATTGATTTATATGCCGCCCTTCTCCGGAGACTCAGGGCGGCTTACAATGTGTTAAGCAATAGCCTTCATACTTTTGTATATTTATACAAAGTCAGCTTATTGCCCGCACAATCTGGGTCCTCATTTAACTTACCTTAGAAAGGATGGAAGGTTGAGTCAACCTTGAGCCTGGTGAGATTAGAACTTGCAGTAATTGCAGGCAGCTGGATGTTAATCACACTGCCTTAATCTACTGCGCCACCAGCTATGTGTCCATTACAAGCATGGCTGGTTTATTTGGCTAAGGGGACAATGGAAGCTTGCTGAGACTAGCAGAATTATGACAAGATTGCTGTGACTTCTGGCATTTGACAAGGAGAAAGATAGCATCATTGCCTAATATCAGGTAAGTCAGGAAGTCAGCAAACCTTGGATCAAACATTTAGCATGCAAGTGTCATGAACTGTATATTGTATACAGTTGTATATTAACATTGTATTTGTTATTAACGGGATTGAACCAAGTTCACATGAAGTGTTAGTACTACTTTATAATGCCTTGGTTAAGGCCACACTTGGAATGTTGCTTCCAGCTTTGGTCGCCACGATATAAAAAAAGATGTTGAGACTTTAGAAAGAGCGCAGATGATTAGGGGACTGGGGACTAAAGCATATGAAGAACGGTTGCAAGAATTGGGTGTGTGGTTTAATGAAAAGAAGGACTAGGGGTGATAGCTATTCTCCAAAGCACCTGAGGGTAGAATAAGAAGCAATGGGTGGAAACTAATCAAAGAGAGAAGCAACCTAGAACTAAGAAGAAATTTCCTGACAGGACAATTAATCAGTGGAACAGTTTGCCTTCAGAATTAGTGGGAACTCCATTTTAAGTTTTAAAGAAGAGGCTAGACAGCCATTTGTCTAAAATGGGATAGGGCCTCCTGCTTGAGCAGAAGGTTGGACTAGAAGACCTCCAAGGTCCTTCCAACTCCTGTTATTCTGATTCTGATTAACATACATAATGGTACTACGTAAATAATGCACTGGTGAAAAAGGTAAACATTTACAATCCATTCATTTCACTGTTATTTTTTTAGCTGCATTACAAAAATTTTTTTCCCCATATTCACATGCTGTTCAAAAACGATTTTCGTAAATTGTGTACGTCATAGATTAAGTACAAAATACACACTGCTTGAATTTAATAATCCATTGGCTATGGTGCCATGATTCCAGTTGTTTTTATGAAGAATATTAATATTCGGTGATTAGCAAACTCATACATTTGTAGATGCTTTTTTTCCTCCTTGTCATTTTTTGAGGTTTGTTTCTTGCTTCCATTCAGAATCAGCAGTTGATATTTCATAGAACTGTCCGAAATTCGTCAAAAATGAAATTAGGCACATGGGCTTCGACCACCTAAGGAAAGAAAGGGCTCATTATTCTTGTTAAATATTTCTTTCTTTACTTTTTAAATGTTCTTATTAAAGTTAATTGTAGGGTAAAATATAAATAAAACAAAAAAACGAGAAAGAAAGAAAAGTGCAGAAAGAAGCAAAAAGGGAAGAGGAAAAAAATACAGATTTTCAAGTTTTTTTCAGTGCAGTAAAATATAAAAAAAGTTCCAGCCTCAATCTTTTGCTTTATATTTCCAAATGTTTCAAACTATTTCTATATTTGAGACCTTGGTTTTCGGAAGACAAGCACTTAGGCATGACGTGGGAAACTGCAACTGTACAAGAATCATTTAAGACAAATCTACACTTAATTCATTTAGTTTTGGTTAAGCTCGCCATTTGCAGATCAAATTTTATTTTCAGAAAAGATTAACTGCTCAATTATTCTTTAATAGGAATCTCAGCTGTGGCTGCCTTTTAAAACCAGAATTATCAGAAATGATCTTCCTAGAAGAAATGATCATACTGGCTGGAGAATTCTGGGAATTGAGGCCCACATATCTTAAAAGTTAACTAAGTTATGCTTAAAAGCATAACTAAGAATGATCTGAGAAATACAAGGCAAAAATTCTGGGTACTTTTGTCCATTCATTACATCGGACTCATTCTCAAAAAAACCTTGTTATACTCACCCTTCTTGGTAATTTTGTGTAACGAACATAATCTTCTAAAAAAAGCAGGGCGCCCACAACATCTCCTGGCATTTCCGGGACCTTCTGGCTGTGAATAGGCACAAAACCACAACACAAAATGTTTTTAATTTTGGTACGTCTCTGATGGGCCAGCTACAAAACACATCAGTGTTGTAGGAAAACACCTCTCACCTCCATATAGGTTCAGCTTAATTGAAGGATGATTGAGAATGGAGCTATTTTGTGTCACAGCACAGCAGACGCAGAACCTAGCTGAGGACTGGCTGATCTCCCCTTACCACCTCTTATTTTAAGAGGGATTAAACCTGGTAAATTATCTAAGATGTATAAAGGTATGCCAAAGGAATGTTGGAAGTGTAAAAGCAAAGAAGGGACTTTTTAATCATCTATGGTGGACATGTGATAAAGCAAAATAAAATAAAATAAATAAAATAAAATAAAATAAAATAAAATAAAATAAAATAAAATAATAAAATAAATAAAATAAAATAATAAAATAAATAATAAAATATAAAATAAATAAAATAAAATAAAATAAAATGAATAAAATAAAATAATAAAATAATAAAATAAAATAAAATACAAAATAAAATAAAATAAAATAAAATAAAATAAAATAAAATTGGAGTAAGATTCATATTTTAATACAGAAAATTTTGAAAACGAAGATAAAGGTGAAACGAGATTTTTTTTTCCTTTTGGGCCTAATGGAAAAAGACCTGGAGAAAAAAATTGGAACTTTGTTACTATATATGTTGACAGCAGCAAGACCAGGAGTGGGATTGAAAATTTTAACAACCGATTCACTGCCTGGTTGCTGGGTGGGTGTGGCCATGGGGCGTGGCCTACTCAGCCTCCTGCACCATGGAGGGGGGGAGGGTGTTTTTGCCCTCCTGAGGCTCCGCAGCCTTTTCTTGAGCCTTCAGGAGGGTGAAAAGAACCTCCCCCGGGCTCCGGAGGCCGGAAATGGGCTTGTTCCCGGACTTCCGGTAAGCCCGATTTTCGCCCTCCTGAGGCTTTCCTTGAGCCTCTAGGAGGGCGAAAATGGCCTCCCTTGGGCTCCGGAGGCCGGAAACGGACCCATTTCCAGACTTCCAGTAGGCCCATTTTTCACCCTCCCAGAGCCTCCGTGTGGTCCCTGCACTTACCTCGCATCCAAAACAAGCCACGTAGAGACTCCTGGGAGGGGCGGGGTGGGTAGGGTCAGATAGTCCTTGTAACTACCAGTTCGGTGAACCAGATTAAAATTAACATCTGGTTCGCCAGAACCGGCCCAAACCGGCTGAATCCCACCCTTGAGGGAGACTATTGAATGCCCAAAAATGGAAGGACACTTGGATTCCTACCATGGACAAATGGTTGCAGAAGTTGATGGAGTTGGCAGAAATGGCAAAATTTGACTATTTTGATTAAAGAAAAGAATATAAGTACTTTTGTTTCCACATAGAGACCGCTTCTGAACTTCGTGCTTGAAGTGGAAAAGAATGAAACTTTGATTTGGGGTTTTACCAATTAGACTGACAGATCCTTATAGAAATGGCTTGTTTATGAAAAAGCAAAAAGTTGTGATTTGATGTTAAAGCCTTATTTTACTGCAACAGGAGAGAGTCAGAAGTCAATGCTTCTTTTTCCTAATCCTTCCTCCCTTCTCTTTCCCCTCTCCCTCTCCATTGCTTTCCTATTTACTTTAGTATTTTGTATCTTATTTTATCTTATAACTCAATAAAAATATTAAACCATGAAAGCTGGTAAGTATTTGACCGAGAGACAAATCCCAGGCCTCTTAAACTAGACAGGAATTTTAAAAAGTGCTGGTGCTACAAGTTCCATCAAGGACAGGATTTACACATTTTCAATATGTAGTTTGACTGACTAGCTTAACACATCATGTGAACTCATACTGCTTGTGATTTGTTAACTAAACTCTGCCTTGAGATTATGTGAATTTAGCCACTAACAAAAAAGCAACGTTATGGGTTGGATTATTGATGTACATCCTGGCAAATCGATGGGGAAGAAATGGAGGTAGTGACAGACTTTATTTTCCTGGGCTCCAAGATCACCGCAGATGGGGATTACAGCCAAGAAATTAAAAGACGCTTGCTCCTGGGGAGGAAAGCTATGGCAAATCTAGACAGCATACTAAAAAGCAGAGACATCACCCTGCCAACAAAAGTGCATATAATCAAAGCTATGGTTTTCCCAGTTGCCATGTCTGGCTGTGAAAGTTGGACCATAAGAAAGGCTGAGCGCCAAAGAATTGAGGCCTTTGAACTCTGGTGCTGGAGAAGACTCCTGCAAGTCCCTTGGACTGCAAGGCAACCAAATCGGTCAGTCCTAGAGGAGATCAACCCTGACTGCTCTTTAGAAGGCCAGATCCTGAAGATGAAACTCAAATACTTTGGCCACCTAATGAGAAGGAAGGACTCACTGGAGAAGAGCCTAATGCTGGGAAAGATTGAGGGCAAAAGAAGAAAGGGACAGCAGAGAATGAAGTGGCTGGATGGAGTCACTGAAGCAGTAGACGTGAGCTTAAATAGGCTCCAGAGGATGGTAGAGAGACAGGAAGGAATATTGTCCATGGGGTTGCGATGGGTCGGACACGACTTCGCAATTAACAACAACAAAATTGATGTACAGTTCTGTGCCTCTTAGGGCGACCACATTTCAAACAGGTTTAAGGAGAATTGGAAACAATTTTAGAAAAGGGACAAGGGAGCCACCAATGATCCAACTTTTAATTTTATTGAGGGTGTGGGAATTATGGCCCTTTGAATGTTAGTAAGCTACAACTTTCAGAATCCCGAATCATTAGCCAACTTGCCTTGTTGCAAGCTGTAACTTAACAACATCCAAAGGCCAGATGTTCTCCATCCTCTACTGAGCAGCTCATGTCTTCTTAATCATGGAGTGTAACGCTCAACTCAGAAATTCAAATTAAAACTTCCTGGATAATGGCTATCCGGCTGCCATTTGAAGGGGAATCTAATCCTCCTAATGTATTTGATTCAGCTGCTGTGTTGCTAAGGGAAGGCAGCGCGAGGGCTTTGTCAAGGAAAAGTTGGTACCTGGTGCACTGTTCCATTGTGGAGCGAACAAACTGACCGATCAGACCCAGAAATTGTTCAGTGTAGCGTGAGTGAAACTGCTTCAGCAAGGTCAGGAGTCCCAGCACCAGAGGCGGCCAGTCAATGGGATCGGCTGGCTTTCGACACACCATCCCTGAAGGAAAACAAAACCTAACCTAATACATTTCCTCATAGTTTGGGGGGAGGCTTGCTCCATAAGAAGACACAGCTGGTGGCATCAATTCAAAATACTATGGAAAATTTGTGTTATGTGGTGGAGAAAAAGTGGAGACATGAATTCTCTTTGTAGTGTTCACTCGGGATTATAGTCCACCTTAATATTTGCAAGTTGCATCTAAGGAACAGTTCATTGCCCAAGGACAAAAATCCCCCAAAAGGAATTTAAACAGAATTTGTATATGAAAGGTTTCCCGTCCAGTTGTATTCAACTTGGGTGTTTCTTCTCCATTTCTTAGCAGATGGAGCCAACTACACACACACACACAATATGTACATATATTTATAGATATACATTTATCTACCCTGATGGGCAAAAGACCGATATGCATATAAGTATAAAACTAGATAGATAGATATAAATTGATATATATTTTATCAGCAACGCAGCTCACCAGATCAAATCCCCCTGCAACTCAGACTAACCCGAGCACAACCAAGCCCTCACCCAAACAGAACACACCCCCATCCAATCAGAGCACAGCCAACCCCCCCATCCAATCAGAACACACCTCCACTCAATCAGAACACAGCCAAGCTCCCACCCAATCAGTTCACACCCCCACTGGCAGTTAAAAGGAAGAAACAGCTGCAATCAGACATTGCTCCTAGAAGCATGAAGCTAAAAACACCAGCCTGACGATGACGAATGAGACTTTGTCGAAACGTCGCCAAGACACTTCCAATTTTACGCGGGAGAAAACCCAAATAACCAAAGACCTACATACAAACACCCGCGAAAACCTCAGAAAACATCTATATAAATGTATATATAAATATTCAATATGTGTACAGTATATTGAAATGTAATGCATACCCCAAGGAAAGATAAATCTTCATAGTCATTCAAATTATATCTTACTTAGGGTTCCTCTATTTTGCTCTAAAATTCCAACTATCTTTAATCACTGATCATCTCACCAGAACTCATAAGAATTATAGGACAAATTTAGAGCAATTAAACTCTGTGCAATTCTATCTGCAAGGAAATTGTGCTAGTGCTAGTAATTTTGCTAGAGTGAAAATATTTTCCTAATCACCTAGACTTAAAGTTAAAGGATGCAGAATAATTATACTATACCTGAGTTTTTACTGTACTGAAGTTTTGGCAACTGAGAAATCAGAAACAGAAAATTCACAATGGGGAAATACGGCAATCGTTTCGTTGTAATGTAGATCTGGGAAAGAACATTTCGAAGGAAAGAATGTATTATTTTTTTTTTAAAAAAATCCAGATTATTTTACAATCCCCGCTTTAGACAGCAAAGCAATGAAATTCATATATAATTTTTTTTTAAAAAAATCACTTAAAAGAACTGAAGAAAAAGATTATGCTGTGCTAAATCAATGAAAAGAAAGAACAGAGGGAGGCAAATTAAATCTATTAAAAAAAGAAAATAATGGGATAGTTCTACAGTTGAGAAAATAGATAGACCATCAGGTTAAGGATCAGATAAGTTTTTCTGAAGATGCTGTTTAATTAAGGTACCTTCACTAAAGAAGCCTGGTTTAGCTTAGCAGACTAAAAAGCATAGTGATCAACACCAACTGTCTGCAATTACTGTAAGTTCGAATCTCACCAGGCTCAAGGTTGACTCAGCCTTCCATCCTTTCTAAGGTAGGTTAAATGAGGACCCAGTTTGTGGGGGCAATAAGCTGACTTTGTATAAATATACAAAAGTATGAAGGCTATTGCTTAACACATTGTAAGCCGCCCTGAGTCTCTGGAGAAGGGGGCATATAAATCAAATTTTTTTAAAAAAAGAAGCCTTTTCTATCCACAACCTCTGAATGTTGGATGGAGCTTTTGAAATAAAGCTTGACGTGATGACAAATACATTATCTATTTCTGTTTGCATTGCTGGCCCACTGTTTCTATGCTGTCCAGAGTTGTTGCACGGTTGGGTGATAAATTTAAACAAATAAACAAATAAATATTTTCCCCCCATTATCTCTCCCCCCCGATCCTCCCCTCCAATCTAAGCTCTGCTGCCTCTTTTTCCAATAAATGAATTCTTTTCCTGCCTGCTTCACATAGTTTTTTCACAGATATAACAGAACGGAGACCTTTTAGCAGGGTGGATAAAAATCGATTTAAGAAAAATTTTTTTAAAAATTGGATTTTTAAAATTTAAATTGGATTTTTTAAATTTAAATCGATTTTTTTTTAATTTCTATCAAATTTATTTTAATAAAATGCTTTTGGAGTAAAAAATTATCTAATGATAGTTTTCTATTTAAGATACATTGATAATTTAGTTTATTCAGCATGGAATGGAGCTTAGTTATGAAGCATGCGGGTGTATATTCTGCAATATTGGGACTGTCGGTGAGTCAACAGCAGGTCAGAGGAAGAGCTGCTGCGGGACAGAGATGACAGTTGCTCTTTCAAAATTATGATTTAAATCGAGTTGATTTAAATCAGCTCCACCCTGCCTTTCAGTAAAGATGGCGTCTCACAGGTTTAGAAAGCCCTGCTGATTAAACAGGCCAACGATTGGTGCAACACACTGGGATGGCACCAAGGGCTGAGGTAACTTAATAAGGAAAATGGCCTCACCTTATTCAGTGGATTATGGATGCCAGCAGCCTCCAGGTAAGCAGTGATTTCATACAGGAGGGTGTTATCTTCTTTGGGACAAGGCAAAGAAGGATCTTGATAGTGGGCCTCTATATCAGCCAGGATTGCTCTACAAGAGGAAAAGGAATACCAGAGCAGCTTTAGGCCGACCTATTTCTGTATTCTATGTCCCGCAGTAATTAGAATGGATTTGAGAAGCCCAAATATTTGAGAGGACAGCAATCTCACCACCTAATTACTCCTACTCTTCCTCAACAGCCTGAAATGCGTAAGATCTCCGACCTCCGGGTATTTCGCTGTGCCCTTAAGACCCTGTTGTTCCGCCAGGCTGGGTTATCAATGTAATAATTTTAAATCAGGTGTTTTAATTTTTGGGGTCTTAAATTGAGCTGAATTATTTAATAATTTTAATAATTTTAATTGATGTTTGTCTTGTGCTTTTAATAGGCTGTACACCGCCCTGAGTCCTTCTGGAGAAGGGCGGTATAGAAATAAAATTAATATTATTATTATTATTTATTATTAAGTTGTGGGTGCTCCAACACTGGAGGTTTTCAAGAACAAATTGGACAATCTGAAATGGTACAGGAACTCCTGCCTGAGCAGGGGGCTTGGACTAGAACAGTGGTCACCAACTGGTGGTCCGTGGACCACAGGTGGTCCACGAGAAAATTTTGGTGGTCTGCAGAAAAATTATTTTCATTTTTTATATTGCACTAAATCAGGGGTCCTCAAAGTACGGCCCCTGGGCCAGATACGTGCAATGAACGCTTGTGTTACTGCAGAGAGTCTCCCCCTTCGGGGTCTTTTTGTGCAGGTTTGAGGGGGGCAGAAATTCTGACTTGGGGTCTGCTTCGGCCTCCTGGTGCAGGGCTTTGGGAGAAGGCTGGAGGGAAGTGCCTCTGGTGGCAAAGAGCTGGAGGGCCTCGTTCCAGTGGGACTGCATCATGGCCTGGAACTGGCTGACCATCTCAGCCCGCTGAGCCTCCACGCACTGGTACCTGGCCTTGAACTCCCGCAGGTCTTCCCTCTGCTTGGAAAGTATATGCTCGTAGTCCTCAGTGAGGTGCTTCTGCTGAGCCTCCTCGGTCAGATCCAATTTGAACTGAGCCAGCTGTTTTGCCAATTCTTTCTCATGGTGACTGCTTAGTTCCAACAACTGCTTCCTGTTGGGGCCCTAAGGAGCCCAGGAGGGCAGACGAGGAGTGGTGGGAAGGGAGGGGCGAGTAGAGGCTGGTGAGGCACCCCTTGACGTGAGTGACATTGAGTTGGCCACGCCCACCCAGTCACATGACCACCTAGCCAAGCCTATCCAGCCAGTCATTAGGCAGATCATATTAATGGTCCGTGGGATTTAAAATTATGAATTTAGTGGTCCCCGAGGTCCGAAAAGTTGGTGACCCCTGGATTAGAAGACTTCTAAGGTCCCTTCCAACTCTGTTATTCTGACCTGCACTCCGGAGAGGCTGGGTTAATGACCTCCCAGAGCCTACAAACTCTTGCATTCTGTAATTCTATCAATATTTATATCAAACCTAGTAACTCTCTGCTCTGTTCCTGGGTGTTAATGTTATTGTTATTAATACTAATAACATTATGTTATTAGTATTATTACAATGTAATTATTTTTTCACTTGGTTTTATAATCTGTAAGCTGCCCAGAGTTACCCTGTAGGGGAGATGCATGGCATGGAAATGTAATCAATCAGTCAATATAACATTAAAATAACCCGCAGAGTAACTAGGCCTGGGAACCAGATAGGGAGTTTTTTGCTGGCAGTAGCTGCTACATTGATGGCAGACTCCACCTCAAACCCCCTCAAATTGTTTATTTTATTGTTCTATTATTTTACTTATGTTCTCTTTACATGTTTTTTTCATTTCTCTTCCTTTTTACTATTGTAAGCTATTTACAGCACCCCCACAGCGACATAGACTGCAACTAAATTTAACTAACAAACAAACAAATAAATTCCCTTTTCTATTTTTCCCCAGCAGCTGCTATTTATAGATTTGTAAGCTTATGATTCTGGAGCCTGGAAAGGGTCAATGAGATGAATAACCATTCACACTTGATCCTCCCAAAATGGGCCTGGATTTCTTTCAAAACCGAATTGATGGTCATGGTTACAATTAAGGGCCAAATAAAGAATTGGGACCACTTAGCTTGGGTGAACATAAATCTGGACCAGATTTCAGGAGGATTCCAAAAATTGAATGGATAATTGCTTCCTGCTACCATAATCCATAAATGACTAGAGACTAATTTCACAATCTTTGTGATGCACCCTATTTTTTTTTTAACCCATGGCTCTACCCAAATTTGCTTAGCATTCTGGGTTGAGAGGAACATTTTTTTTTTTATTTTATTTTTAGATTTCTATACCGCCCTTCTCCCTGGGGACTCAGGGCGGTGTACAGCCAAGTAAAAACACATAATATAAACAATTAAAAACCAATTAAAAAGAATATCTAAATTTGGCCCAGAATTTAAAAACACCCCACTTTAAAATCATTTAAAAGGCTTCGCTTAGGCCAGCCCGGCTTGTTGGAAGAAAAATGTTTTAAGGGCCCGGCGGAAGGCACAGAGGTCATGGATTTTTCTTATCTCAGGGGGAAGCTGATTCCAGAGGGTAGGAGCTCCCACAGAGAAGGCCCTCCCCCTGGGGGTCACCAGCCTACATTGCTTGGCTGATGGCACCCCGAGGAGACCCTCTCTGTGGGAGCGCACGGGTCGATGGGAGGTTGTCGGTGGCAGAAGGCGGTCTCGTAGATAACTGGGCCCTATGCCATGGAGCGCTTTAAAGGTGGTAACCAACACCTTGAAGCGCACCCGGAAGACCACTGGGAGCCAGTGCAGCTCGCGCAGGAGCGGTGTTATGTGGGAGCGCCATGTAGCCCCCGTGATTACCCGCGCGGCCGCATTCTGGACCAGTTGGAGCCTCCGGGTGCTCTTCAGGGGGAGCCCCATGTAGAGAGCATTACAGTAGTCCAGGCGAGAGGTGACGAGGGCGTGAGTGACCGTGCACACGGAATCCCGATCAAGAAAGGGGCGCAACTGGCGAATCAGGCGTACCTGATAAAAGGTCCCCCTGGCCACAGCTGTCAGATGTTCCTCTAAGGACAGCTGCGTATCCAGGAGGACTCCCAGATTGCGCACCCTCTCCACGGGGGCCAAAGACTCGCCCCCGATAGTCAGCGATGGCGTCAGCTGGCTATATCGGGAAACCGGGAACCACAGCCACTCAGTCTTGGAGGGGTTGAGCTTGAGCTTGTTCCTCCCCATCCAGATCCGTACAGCTTCCAGGCACTGGGACATCACTTCAAGGGCATCGTTGGGGTGGTCTGGGGTGGAGATGTACAGCTGGGTGTCGTCAGCGTACTGATGGTATCTCACCCCAAAACCACGGATGATCTCACCCAGCGGCTTCACATAAATGTTGAACAGAAGGGGCGAGAGGACCAACCCTTGTGGCACTCCACAAATGAGAGGCCTCGAGGTCGACCTCTGCCCCCCTGTCAACACAAACTGCGACCGGTCGGAGAGAAAGGAGGAGAACCATCGTAAAACGGTGCCCCCCATCCCCAACTCTTCCAACCGGTGCAGCATGATACCATGGTCGATGGTATCAAAAGCCGCTGAGAGATCTAATAGGACCAGAAACAGAGGAACAACCTCTGTCCCGGGCCCTCCAGAGATCATCAACCAACGCGACCAATGCCGTTTCCGTGCTGTGACATCCCAAATTGTAGATGTTCTCTTTTGACGCACATGGATTTGAAAAGTTATTACGATTTATGTTACCATCCCAGGATATGAGAAGCTATTATTGTTACTGTTGCCATCCCAGTGACACAAGCTGGTCTCCAGGAAGCTTGCAGTCTTACTTGTTAAGGTTCTCCAGGGCAGCTGCTAAATGCTTGGAGTCGAATCTGCAGGAATAGTTAAGTTCATTGCCTATTTGGCGTCTTAAAATTTGCATCTGGCCAACCTAGGGAGGAGACGATGAGAATTAAAAGACCCCCAAAATGAAAACTAATGAATAGGAGTAAGTACAATTTATTGCCTAAAACATCCTGGTTTTTTTTAATGGACAGTGAGGATTACCAATGAAAAGTTACCATTATAGCCCTCATGAAGATTTTCCCAAGACATCCCAGATGTATTGATCCTACAACTTTGTCAGGGTAGTGATTTAAGAGCTGTCCAGCTGCTGCAATGATGGGAATGAGTCAGCAAGGTTTTTGGCTGTTATCTCTTTAAGAACCTGTATAATAAGAGGAGGCCCTCTTAGGGTGTCTCTCTCTCACCGTGTTTTTCCCTGCTGTAATTGCTGATTGCTTGACCCCTGCCTATAGTACATGTATATATAGTATATATTCTTTTGTAGATAGAACCACTATTATATGACAAACCTGTTTGCTGTTATTGCTCCTGGGTTGTCTCACGTAGTAAAGCCGTGCAGACTCTGACAAACTTCCAGAATCCCCATCCATTCATTCAAGAAAGGGTAATGTAGGAAAGAGCACCCTAATTCTCTATGTTATGATTCAGAAGACTCAACTAACTTATAAGAGAATTGCTCCCAAGAAAATCGGCATTTTGTCTCCTTAAGGACAGCGTGCAATTCTGACATTAATGGAGCCTCAGCTAACTTAGCTGTTTTCTTATAGCAATCAAAACTTCAGGTTTTGCCCTCCTGTTAAAGAACAACATGGCTGTTGCATTTTCTTTACGTACATATCCATATCTTTCCAATTTCCTGGTCTAGACAAAAGCCTGGGATTTTCTGATAGCCTCCCACCCCAAAATTAACCAGGTCCAACTCTGTTTAGCTTTTTCAACATCAGAGTGTCAGGCCTGGAAGCCATCTTTTGTATTAGGCCTTCAGACCTGCCATGTTTACTACTGTGGGAAACTGGGAGGGGGGAATTGTATGGAGCATGGGTGATATATATATATAGTCATAATAACATTCCTTTCTCAAGAAGTCAAGGACAACTTGCCCTGGACCTGGAAGGCTGGAACTGGGAGGGAGTTCTCCAGTTGGGACGATGTTTGATTGGGCCATGTGATGGACTTATGGGTATTGGGCAGGGACTTGAACTTTTCTTTGGGTGGGGAAAACCTGGAAACTTTCAGATTTGGGTTTTCCCAGATATGCCAATATGACATCTCTAATAAATGACATCTCTAATAAAGTGTAATTTTGAGGGAACTCAAGCCTCAGAGTTTTCTTTCGTTGGGCGTGTTACTTGGAACCCTGACATTGAGATTATGAGGACATCCAAGTTTTCAGAGACTTGAGATCCAGGTGGATTCTGCTGGTAAGGTACAGCTCCCAAACTTCTCTCAGCTGGAAGGTCAGCAGGTGTTCCCTCCCTCATGACTGATATAGCCAAAGTACCTTCATAATTGTGTCCAGGTAAGCAGCCCAGATCTTCTGTGTTTTGGTAATTGCTGTAGAGTAGACTCTATTACAATTGGCTGCAACGGAACATTGAGAGAAAAATAAGTTTCAGAAGTGTCATCCCATCCCTCTCTTTAGGATTATTATTCTGTATCTTCTACCTCATAAAAATACAGTATAGGTAGTCCTTGATTTATAACAGTTCCTTTAATGACTGTTCAAAGTCACAACGGCACTGAAAAATGAAACTTATAACCGTTTTTTCAAAGTTACGACCTTGGCAGCACCCCCATAATCATGTGATCGAAATTCAGACGCTTGGCAACTGGTTCATACTTATGACTGTTGCTGTGTCCCACAGTCATGTAATCTCCTTTGGCGACCTTTTGACAGGCAAAATCAATGGGGAAGCCAGATTCACTTCACAACCGGGTTACTAACTTATCAACTTCAATGTTTCACTTAATGACTGTGGCAAGAAAGGTCGTAAAATGGGGCAAAGGTTCACTCAACAAATGTCTCACTTAACAACATAAAATGTTGGGCTCAATTGCAGTTGTTAAGTCGAGGACTACCGGTATTTCTCAAGCTTGGAAACTTTTCAGATGTGTGTGGATTTCAACTTCCAGAATTCCCCAGCCATTGTAAGAGCCGTCCACCATTGCCAGACCCCCAGGCAGGGTGCAGAACCACGTCTTCGAGGCCTTCCTAAAGGCTGGGAGGGTGAGGACCAATTTAGGTTTCAGGAGTTTGGGGGAAACGATGTTCCACTAAGGTAGGAGCAGGGGAGACACGATAGCAGTGTTTCAATATTTGAAGGGCTGCCACAGAGAGGAAGAGGTCAAGCTATTTTCCAAAGCACCCGAAGGCCAGACAAGGAATAATGGATGGAAACTGATCAAGGAGAGATTCAATCTAGAAATAAAGAGAATTTTTCTGACAGGAAGAACAACCAACCAATGGAACAGAAGTTGCCTCCGGAAGTTGTGGGAGCTTCATCACTGGAAGCTTTCAAGAAGAGACTGGACAGCCACTTGTCAAAAATGGTGTAGGGTCTCCTGCTTGGGCGGCGGGTTGGACTAGATGACCCACAAGGTCCCTTCCAACTCTGCTAATCTGTAGGTGCCACAGCAGAAAAGGCTGTCTTTTAGGGTCTCACCGGATGACACTCTTTCATAGACCCATAATATGGCTCTCCTACTGGTCACTAATAAAGTAGTCCTCAGCTTATGACCTTTCATGTAATGACAGTTACAACGGCCTTGGAAAAAGTGAATTACGATCTGTCCTCGCTGTTATGATGGTCTCACCATTCCTGTGGCCACATGATCGCAATGTAGGCACTTGGTAAACTGGCTTGCTTTTACAACGGTTGCAGTGTCTTGTGGTCATGATTTGCCACCTTCCCAGCCATCAGTTTCAATCCTGTGATGACTCCTTTAATGACCGCGTTGCTTACCGTAGCAACCAAAATTCTGATTCCAACTGTGGCCATATGTCAAGGACTACTTATATTAGGTAGGGACAGAAAGAGAGAGAAGGCGATAGCTTGGCAAGGCAGTAGATTATTCCCAGGACTTTCATTTTCCAAAATTTATCTTGTGACCAAAACTAGCTTACTTCAACAGGGTTCCTAAAAGCCATTTTCCATATTTTTCGGAGTATAAGACGCTCCGGACTATAAGACGCATCTACCTTTTTTGGTGAGGAAAACAAGAAAAAAAAATCTGCCTCTGCCTCCCAGCAATTTGCCTCCTTGCAGCAAACAGCAAGTTTCAGCTTCAGCACAGCCTGATTAGGACAAGCAGCTGATTGTTGGTTGGATCGGCCTCCCGAGGATCAGCTGTTTCAGGCTGCAGGGATTGTCATAGCCTATTGCCGCCTCTGCGCACTCCATTTTTGGCCCCCGCATCCCATTTTCAGCCTCTTCATGCCCCATTTTCTACCCGTTCTGGGTGGCGGGTATCGGAATAGGTGGGAAATGGGGCGTGCAGAGGCCAAAAATGGAATGTGGAGGCCAAAAATGGGGCGTGTGGAGGCAGCAATAGACAATGACAATCCCTGCAGCCTGAAACAGCTGATCCTTGGGAGGCCAATCCAACTGCCAATCAGCTGATTCAGCACTAATCAGGCTGTGCTGAAGCTGAAACGGGCTGTTTGGTACAAGGAGGCAAATTGCTGGGAGGCAGAGGCCAAAGGGTGGGGGCAGGTGGATGGGTGGGTCTACATTTGGTATATAAGATGCACCCAAATTTTCATCCTCTTTTTGGGGGGGGAGGAGTGTGTCTTAAACTCCGAAAAATACGGTAAATCCTGGGCATTTTCCAGCCCAGGATCCTGCTTGAAGGAACTTACCCACAAGTCCTTTCAGGGGGCTGACACTCCTCATGAGAGACTTCAGTGCTTCATGGACCCCTTTATCGCGCAGCACTATTTTCTGAAACATGATGAGGAAATTCTGGAGAGAAAAGAAAGAGACGTGTTCGAATATTATGCAAAAAAGGTTGCACATACTGTGTTTCGTATGGCATGAATAGTCTAGAATGGAGCCCAGGACCTTGCTTGCAGCTGTGTTTTTTCAACTTTGGCAACATTAAAATGTATGGACCTCCAAAGAAATGCGGGCTGGGGAATTTGGGGAGTTGAAGTCCACACATCTTAAAGCTGTCAAGGTTGAGAAAAACATGTACTGTGAACTGGAGCAGGATTAGGGCCTGGTTACCTGCAACTCTTTGACAATCATGAAGCAGAGAAGACGGTCTAACCCGTTAAGACCAAAGGTACCCAAAGTGTTCTGGATCTCGGCCAACAAGCGACTATTGGAGACTTCCTGGTGAGTTTTCATATCATACCAGGTATTAAGTTGGTCAATATAGCAGGCAGACCTGATGGGAAACAGGTAAAAAGGTAAGCAGCCGCCACTGAAGGATCTTATCTGTGACCAAGTTGGCAAGAGTGAACAATCTTTAAACAATCAGATATCGAATAAAGTTGGACAGACAAGAAATAAGAAGATCTGCAATAGTACAACGTAGACTCATTAAATTATGCAATTTTTCATACCAAGGATCAGTTTGTCAGGTGCTCAGCTAAAACTTGTGCAGGGTTGAAATGAGATACCGTATTTTCCGGCGTATAAGACGACTGGGCATATAAGACGACCCCCTACTTTTCCTATTAAAATATAGGGTTTGGGCTATACTCGCCGTATAAGACTACCCCTCAATGTTGTCGGCGCTCCTGTAGCGTCATCAGTCAGCGCCGGCAACTCAGATTCGGGAAGCTGTGCCGATCTCGTCAAGGCTACATGCCGCTGAATGCTGGACCCAGCTGGTTGCTGCGCGGAGCTTCCCCCACCGTCCCAGGCATCCAGGTGGATATTATCAATGCTCCGACTTCCCCAGACAGCTGGGGCTCGCCATCACTGGGGGTCAGCTGGGGAAGTCGGAGCGTCGGTAGGCATATACCCGGTGTATAAGACGACCCCCGACTTTTGAGAGGATTTTCCTGTGTTAAAAAGTAGTCTTATACGCCAGAAAATACGGTATCTCAGACGATGGTAAGCACCAGCGACTTCACACTGTTCTTGAGACGCAACACAAGATCGCTTAAAATTGAGACCTTTTCTTTCCCATCTGCTGAATGAAGCACAATAATATACCTGGGATTCACATCATGCTAAACCAGAGATTTGATTGGCAATCATGCCAAACCAAAACTAAATACCGTATGTTTCAGCACCAGAAGTGAACCTAGCCATGGGGCCCACTTTTATAATACCTGGATATAGACCTGAGATTGTGGCTTCTCATAAATGTCTATTTCATTCGTCTTTAATCCAGAATGCTGGCTTGATCCCATACAGCTCTTGAATGATTATGAATTATTCTTACTGGGACGTAGCAGCGTGCTTATGTTTTCTTTGCTTGGCCAACGACAAAACAAGCACTTGATTGTGTGGTTAAAGAAAACAAAAAAAAAACACTTGCCAACAAACTTGATTGCAGAAAATATGACTTCAGTAACAGAGTGGTCAATGCCTGGAATGCACTACCTGACTCTGTAGTTTCTTCCCCAAACCCCCAAAACTTTAAACTGTCTACTCTTGACCTCACCCCATTCCTAAGAGGTCTGTAAGGGGCATGCATCAGTGCACCAGTGTGCCTACCGTTCCTGTCCTAATTTTCCTTTTTACTTACTCTTTTCATGTATTCAAATTATGTTTATACGTTTACGTGTTATCTTATATATGCTTGACATATAAATCGAACCAATAAATAAATAATAAATGCTTGACAAATAAACTTATGATCATGATTATGAAAAGTAAAAATAACAATTTGGAAAGCCGAGATGAGCTAGAACTCAACCAAACACATCAGGGAACCTGTTGAAAAGCAAGATATAAATCAATATTTGTTTTCAAACCAGGCAACTTTCAGCTGGGTGGACTTCAACTCCCAGATTTCCACACAGCAGCATCTTTTCAGAAATGAAACCTCTCTCTCTCTCCCCGCTTTCTTTCCCAAAAAAACCCCAACTTGGCTCCGTTCGCACAACACGCCCAAAACCATGACTGCATCCACACACAGTCAGGAAAGCTCCCCAAGCTTGCATACAGAAGCCGAGTCCTGGGCAAAGGCAGCCCTTTTGCTAGCTGGGGGATGGAAAAGCATTCGTGTGAATGCAAGAAACGGGTTCATCCGGGACGCGGATCGAGCGCGGGGCTTGGATGCAATTATTTCTCCAGCGTTTACTCTAAGCATCCCCCCCCCCCCCCCCCCAATCTTACCTGTTTCCTTGGGGAGGGGGGAAAAACCCTCTTTATTTTCTCTTTTCCTCTTATTTTGAATCTTCGCTCAGATGCTTTGCAAGAGAAGGCGGGACGACTCGGAAGGGCGGCGAGGCTTCTCATACGCCGGCGCCTGTTCACATGATCTCCCAAACCCTCATGTGACATAAGATGAAGGGAAGGTCTCCCGGCCTTGCCTAGTCTTGATGGCCGTCTGCAGCCTGGCCTCGGTTTCCGGCCCGGTTTCTTCTCTTTGCGGGCTATTTTTCGCCTTGCACTCAACTTTGCACCCGTTCTGACGAGCTGCGTGCACCCCGCGGGTCCTGACTTGACTCGCGGGTCTGCTGCAAGGGGAGCCAAAGAGAAAGAAGTCTCCGTCCATCTCTTCTTCTTCCTCTCTGCAGGAAGAGGGGAGGAGAAAGTAAGTCCTGTACGGAAAATTTGTTAATTCATGATCAAATATTGAGTGTTATTCTCGGTAATGCCCTAATACCGAAGCGCAGTTCTATGCCTCTTGGAGGGAAATATATATATATATTTATTTATTAAATTTATATAGCTGCCCATTTCACATATGGGAGTTTGGGCAGCGCGCAGGGTTTAGCTAAGAAAAACCAAGCGATCGATACAATTGAGAAGCAGAAGCGTTAATCAGTCACTTTTTTTATTACAATTACAAGCCAGAATTTTAAAAAATTAAAACATTAAAATAAAAGGCAACAGAACAGAACAAGACATAATAGTACATTACGGTTTAGTGGTGAAGTCGTCCCTGGGCCGTCAAAGTCTGTTTAATTTAATAATATAACAGGATTTAGCTACGTTCAAAGCATTAAAATGCAATTAAAAGCAGTTTAAAAAGCTATGAAAAGAACTATAAGTGTGAGTGCTTATAATTCTGCCTGGCCTTTAATAAAGGGCCTAATCAATAAAGTTAATTAAATTAAGTTAGTTGTTAATTAAACATGGAAGCCAAAGTCATTTTGGGACCCAGTGGTAGATTCCCCAGCTCAGTTGTCATTGTCAGTCTGGCCTACCTTACAAGGGTGCTGTGATCTCCAAGGGTGAAAATGTGGGACATAAATATCAGCTTAAAAGAGAAGTTTTAAAATGATAGCAAGGAAGTTGAATCGCCTAACAGATGTCCACTTCTGCAAAGGAAGCCCCTGAGTTCATAGACATTTTTATTCATTTTAAAGATGTTTATCCTGAAAATGGGAATTTGTTTTCCTCTCCTGTTGAAAACAATTGCAATTCACCCTGACCATCCAATTATTTTTTAATGAGAATGGTTTTCAAATTCAAAATTATGTGGCTACTCTTAATTCTTTAAAAACTCGGCATATCGCCAAAATGTTTCTAGCTTCCTGCTCTGATTCATTTTCATGAAAGCTGCATGTTTTTGTGAAAGTAAGTCACATGAGATCATAATGAATTTTTTTTAAAAAAAATTGGGTTTTTTTTGGTTTTGGTTTATATATTTGGTTTTGGTTAATATATTTGGTTTCTCCAAGATATATTAGCCTGGCACCTGAAGGTTCTATTTGACTTCATCAATAATCTCATTTTAATAATTCTATTCATTATTAATGATTGTATTAAGCAGACATTTTGCCCAATACCATCACTCAACACAGGAATGGAGCTGTGTTGAAAAGCTGGATAAATCTTTAAATCCTTGTCACAAACTGGGGTATCCTGAGGTCTACCTTTACTTCCAAATAGAACTTTTAAATTATCTTCTGCAGTAAAAATGCTGTTGCAAAATTCAACCTTCAGTTTGAAATAATAATAATAATAATAATAAAAACTGTAGCATGAAAAAACAACATTAAAATGTTCTTTCTGTGTTTAATGATTTTTTCAGGAATGTAATGGAGGAATTGCAAAGGATTTTTCTTTAGATAATTTTGACGGCTGTATAAACCTGCACTGAAAAAATACTACCTTCTTCCTCTTCGCCATGTTGGACTTCTTAGCGGAAAATAATCATTGTGGACAAGCCGTTCTTCGGATTGTGTCTTGTGGAAATGCTATCATTGCTGAATTGCTGAGACTGTCTGAGTTTGTTCCGCCTGTATTCCGCCTCAAAGACAAAGCCGATCAACAAAAATATGGAGATATCATATTTGATTTCAGCTACTTCAAAGTAAGAATTGTGCTGTACTGAAGCATTCTTTAAAGTTAATTTCAGTTTTGGCAGATGCTAATGAATGAAGTATTAAATGATTAGTGTTCTATCCCAAACATACTAATTTTGTTCCTGATTCCCCCCCCCCCCCAATCTTAGGGGCCTGAATTGTGTGAAGGAAAGCTAGAAGCCAAACCTGAACTGCAAGATTTAGATGATGAATTTCGTGAAAACAACATAGAAATTTTGACCAGATTTTATTTGGCTTTCCAAAGTGTTCATAAATATATTGTTGATTTAAACAGGTAAGCAGTTGGACATGCAACTGAAATAGCAGTAACTGATTTGGAACAGAATTTGTATTACAGCCAAGGAAATAGCTTGTGATTATGTGAAATATCATTAAATCATTGCTGCTTAGATTTCAGATTTTTTCAGAACACAACAGAAACACAGCAGAATTCCACACACATACAACACTCAGAATTTGTAAATATGAATTCACTCATATTTGGAGCAAAATGTTTGAGATAGAATATTTTTTAAAAAAATTGGAAAAGAAGATGGCATGATCGCAGATTATTTGCCCAATATTACCAGCCCGGATATATTTGTCAGATTTGAAACATGAATTAAGTAAATAATTAAATTAGGAAAAAAAGATATAAGAGAATATATGTACATGTCATTTCAGATTTTCCTCTATTATATGATAGACCTAATAAGATACTGATGTAAAAATGTGACATTAAATTTTGACATTAGTAAGTCTTTTTTAACTTGTAATAGACTTTAGTACAGATAATCTTCAACTTGACAACTGTAATGGAGTCTGGAATTTCTGTTGTAAGTCATGATGGTCATAAATGGAGGCACCCACATGACCGGAATTGATTTTATTACTTTTTTTAGGACAGTCTTTAATCAAACACCACAGTTGTGGAAACAGATCAATGTGTTCCAATGGATATTTTTTATTGGAAGTAAGTCAAAAACGCCAGAAAAAAACCATAAATAATTACGTTACTGTGCAACACTGCAATTACATATTTTTCGGAGTATAAGACGCACCGGAATATAAGACACACCTTAGTTTTTGGGGAGGAAAATAAGAAAAAAGAGGATTGGCGGGTGGGGCCTCCCGGAATACCCCCAGTCTGCTGTTCCCAGAGATGAATTTTAGCAACAGGTTTGTTGGTTCTGAACTCTATGCCTTTCTTTTTTTTCAGCTTCTGAAACTTCTAAAACTCTGTTTCAGAAAAAAAACCATTTTTTCTGCCTCGGAAAGCCTCCGAAACAGGCTCTATTATGGAGGCTTTTTTTCTGAAGCTTCCTTTCAGAGGCTTTTTTTCCTGAAGCTCTGTTTGGAGGCTTTTTTTCTGAAGCTTCATTTCTGAGGCTTTTTTTCTGAAGCTTCATTTCTGAGGCTTTTTTCAGCCTCTGAAACCTCCGTTTGAGAGGCTGGGCAGAGCTACATTTGGAGTATAAGACGCACCCAGATTTTTACCCTCTTTTTGGGGGGGAGGGTGCGTCTTATACTCCGAAAAATACGGTAACCATAAAGGTGAACTGGTTGCCAACCACCCAAAATGCAGTTATGTGACCATGGGAATGTGCGCAGCCATCAGAACTCCAGAACTGTGTCATGAGTAGCTTTTGAGGGTGTCTGTTGTATTACTTCAGTCACTAAGCGACTGATCATGAAGTGAGAACTACCTGTAAAGAGAAAGACACTGTATCAAGGAATGATTTAAATACTGTGTGATTAAGAGACACTTCTCCAATGGTGAAATGTAAAATTTGTTACTACTGGTTCTGTGGGCGTTGCTTGGGGGTGGGGTGGGGGGGATAATGTGACTGGGTGGGCGTGGCCAACTTTTTTTTTTTTTGCTTTTAAAAGCATTTTTTCTACAACTACTTCAGCTGAAAAGGTTGAAGAAAAAAATGCTTTTAAAAGCCTCTGACGGTCCCAGATGAGCCGCGCGATCATCAGAGGCTTTTTTTTTACTTTTAAAAGCATTTTTTCGGCTGAAGAGGTTGTAGAAAAAATGCTTTTAAAAGTAAAAACAAATAGCCTCTGATGATCGCGTGGCTCAGCTGGGCACGCGGGAGGGGATGCAGGGATTTTTGCTACCGGTTCTCCGAACCACCCACCGCCATCGTTACCGGATCAGGCAATCCGGTCTGAACAGGGAGCATTTCACCCCTGCACTTCTCCCAAGTATAGTTGGATAGTGATCAACAATTCTTAACATGCCACATAACTAAATAAAATTCATTGAGATCCTTTGAATATAAAGCCGTAAATGACATCCAAATAATGAGTTTTATAGCTACTGGCTCTTCCTTATCTTCAACTGCATCAGCTTTTTATTCTTTTGGATGCAAAGGAACTTTGGAAAGAATTTATGTCAAAGGGTTTGGAAGCCCAATTAAAGAAGGGAATAAATCTGTATATAAACAGGGTTTTTTGCTAACATCCACCTCTGCAGAAGATTTATATTTATATTTCATTCTTATTGTTTCTAGATACCTGGATGATCTCAATGAAGGCATTTACATTCAGCAAACTCTGGAAACAGTGCTGTTGAATGAGGATGGAAAGCAGCTATTGGTAAACTTATTCTAACCATGCAGCAATATTTATTTACTGTATTTTGTTCTTTAGATATTTTAATCTTTTTGCCTCCTGGTTTCTAACCTGATGCCTTCACCACTAAATCAAACTGCTTTCACCGAAGAATTAGAAAATTGTAATTAAATACATCACAAAATTTCTATGACGGAGAACACTGTAATAAATGAGTTTTATGTAACAGGAAATCACACACTTTGCTTAATATCCTTGCAGTTTTAACTATGAATTTCTCTGTCTATCTGTTTTGTTTGCTGCAGTGTGAAGCCCTTTATTTGTATGGTGTCATGCTCCTTGTCATTGATCAGAAAATTGAAGGCGAAGTCCGGGAGAGAATGCTGGTTTCCTATTATCGATACAGGTATAATATCTCTGATTCAGGATATGATCAATTGGCTATTTTCTGGTTGATTATTTCGTTCAAACTCAACCGCTACATTAGTGGCCAAAATTGGAAACCTTTCGGGAAAAGGCTAATTTGATGGCTAATAACTTTTTCTTTTTCTTTCTTTCTTTTTTTTTTTTTTTTTTGGAGTTTCAAGATAATCATATTCTACTGCTGGAATGGCCTGGGAATAGCCCAGACCTTAAACCCAATTGAAAATCTATGGAGCTGACTAAAGAAACTTTTTAGTCAGAAGCGACCAAGCAATAAAACCCAGTTAATAAAAGCAATCATTCAATCTTGGTTTCACATTATAACAGCTGCAGAACTAAAAGACTTGGTTCACTCCATGGGAAGACGTTGTAAGGCTGTAATTCATGCTGAAGGTTACCCAACTAAGTATTAACTGACATGGTGATAATTTTTGTATGTCTTGTTTTTTCTATGTGTTTCACTTTTCTTCTTTCTACTGTAACTTCTATTCTAATAGCAAATCCTTCATAAAAGTTATTGCATTACATTCTTGATTAAATTAACTTTCCATTGCTATATAATTTTATGGTACTACTCCAAAAAAAAGTGATGTCATTAGTTAGTTTTAGAAAATACACTTTTCCCAAAAGGTTTCCACAATTTTGGCCACTACTGTATATTGATTGCATCAATATATTTGTTTTAAGAATCATTTGCAATGCCTTTAAAGGAAAGTCTTTTGCCAGTGTTTCTCAACTTTCAAAGATTTAAAATGTGTGAACTTCATCTCCCAGAATTCCCCAGCTAGCATGGCTGGCAGGGAAATTCTGGAGTTCACTCATCTTAAAGTTCCCACTTTCTCATTGATGCCAAACTACATTGCAAAATCGAGCCAGTCTTTCTGACCTTGGAAATTAAGTAGAGTCTGGCCTGGCTAGTGCTTCCATGAAAGACATTCAGAAAATACCAGGGCTCAAAACCAAACTGAGAATTTGAAAAAAAATATCCTGGAACAAGAGAGAAAATCTGTTTTCATACTGCTACCAAAAAAAACGATTAGGATGTACCTATGAAATCAAAGGATTTTCAAATTTATCCTTTTTACTTCTACTGGTAATCCTCAATTTACAATTGTAATGGAGCCCACAATTTTGGTCTTAAGTTGTGACAGTCAGAAAGTGGGTCCCCATGTGACTGAATCTGATTTTTATTATCTTTTTTTGTGGTGGTCATTAAGCAAATGCCGTAGTCATTAATGAACAATTGTTCAATATGGGGCAATTTTTGCTGGAAACTGAAAGTAGAATAGAATAGAATAACAGAGTTGGAAGGGATCTTGGAGGTCTTCTACTCCAACCCCCTGCCCAGGCAGGAAACCCTACACCACTTCAGACAAATGGTTATCCAACATCTTCTTAAAAATTTCCAATGTTGGAGCATTCACAACTTCTGCAGGCAAATTGTTCCACTTATTAATTGTTCTGTCAGGAAATTTCTCCTTAGTTCTAAATTGCTTCTCTCCTTGATTAATTTCCACCCATTGCTTCTTGTTCTACCCTCAGGTGCTTCGAAGAATAGTTTGACTCCCTCTTCTTTGTGGCAACCCCTGAGATATTGGAACACTGCTATCATGTCTCCCCTAGTCCTTCTCTTCATTAAACTAGACATACCCAGTTCCTGCAACCATTCTTCATATGTTTTAGCCTAAAGTCCCCGAATCATCTTTGTTGCTCTTCTCTGTACTCTTTCTAGAGTCTCAACTTCTTTTTTACATCGTAGCGACCAAAACTGAATGCAGTATTCCAAGTGTGGCTTTACCAAGGCATTATAAAGTAAACGCTAGTTTCTTTCAAAAATATTTTAAATTGTGCGCACAGCAAATGGCTGTAAATGTAAGCTATTGGCCAAGCACCTAAAATGCAATCATGTGACTGCAAGGTGGGAGTGGATGTCGGAACTCTACATCCGGGTCATAAGTAGCTTTTTCGGGATCCATCATAATTTTGAACAGTCGCTAAATGACCGGTCATAAGTCAAGGATTACTTGTACTTCGATAAAATCTTCTGTTGGTGACGTATGTATGTCATGTCCCATCCAGTGCTGCTCGCTCTGCTGACTCCAATATGGATGATATATGTAAGCTGCTTCGGAGCACAGGGTATTCGAGTCAACCTGGAGCAAAAAGGCCCACAAACTATCCCGAGAGTTACTTCAGCAGGGTGCCCATCAACAAAATATTCATCAGCATGGTGATTGGCCGCTTGAGGTCAGATGATATCTACAACCAGGTAAGTCGAGCTGGAAAAAGGCCCAGGGTGGGGGAAGAAGTAGGAAAATGGCCAGCAGGCTCATAAGGTGCCCTTTCACTCTCTTCCCTTCTCAGGTTTCTGCATATCCACTGCCAGAACACCGCAGCACAGCTCTGGCGACGCAGGCAGCCATGTTGTACGTGACGCTTTACTTCGATCCCTCCATCCTTCACACCCAACAAGCCAAGATGAGAGAAATAGTAGATAAATATTTTCCAGACAACTGGGTAAATATATTGTTAGTGCTGCTATTAATGATTGAATTGCCTCAGCATCTCACATCCTGGACATAAACCGTTTCACCTCCTCCCGTCAGGATGCCGCTGTAGGGCATTGCATGCCAAAACAGGGACAGATTTTTTTTCCCTCCTGCCAACACTCTGCTAAACACCTAATCCTCACAGTATTGTCTGATAAGTATTTATATTTACCCATGTAGTATGGCTGTATTATTATTCTCTTATTATCTTCTTTACTACTACTACTCTTATTCATACGAATGGTGATAATTCTGTTGCTTTGCATGAAAACTGAAAACTTCTGCACCAGAGACAAATTCCTTGTGTGTCTAATCACACTTGGCCAAATAAAGCAATTCTGTTCTGTTCTGTTCTGTTCCGTTCCATTCCATTCCATTCCATTCCATTCCATTCCATTCTATTCCATTATTATATATTCTATTCTATTCCACTATACTCTACTCATATTATATATTACGTTACGTTACGTTACGTTATAAATTTCCAGGGATGCTCAAATTATGACACATAAGGTCATCCCGCCAATGCTGCCATTGCATTC
The DNA here is from genome assembly GCA_012654045.1 of Ptyas mucosa. Classification (NCBI taxonomy): domain Eukaryota; kingdom Metazoa; phylum Chordata; class Lepidosauria; order Squamata; family Colubridae; genus Ptyas; species Ptyas mucosa. Next base: position 56,652,801 of record WNWU01000003.1, read on the forward strand.
CTGAGTCTTGATGACTGATCTAAGTGTATGACAATGCTATTTGTGTGATAATGTTTGGGTAATTTTTCCTCATTTGCCGACCCCATTCCCAAGGCTGCCCATAAGTTTTCGCTTCATCGTCATTTCAGATCCTTGGTGTGAATACAAGAGAGCCAGGCAAAGCCAATGAGGACAATTCCATTGTCCCCTTTACCCATTCAGAATCCAGGTCTAGAGATCTGAGAGTTCACTGGGCCTTTTACATTTAATTAATTCTGGGATTGTAGTTTTGAACCAGTTAAGTTTTCCCACTATAGTTAGACCAAGCACCCTTGTTCTCTATTAAACTTAAAATTTTGCCTGCCAGAGAGCCACTAAGCTGTCTCCACAACCATGGCTAACTGGCCACATAATCACAGATAACTGTCTTCACAACCATGGCTAACCACATCCACAACCATAGCTAGTCACACCCAAGCCATGGCTAACCACATGTGCAACCATGGTTAACCATCTCTAAAGCCATGTATAGCCATCCTAGCTAATACTGCAACCATGGTTAGCCATCTCCACAGCCAACTAAACATAAATCTGTTTTGTGACGTGTTGATGGTTTTCTTCCCCCATAAATGTCTGGACAACTGGAGTTTTCAGGGACTTCATTTTGGCTTCTATTTGCAGGTTATTAGCATTTACATGGGAATATCAGTCAATCTGGGAGAAGCCTGGGAGCCATACAAGGCTGCCAAAACAGCTCTGAACTATACATTGGATCTTTCCAATGTTAAGGAGCAGGTAAGGAAATGTGAGCTTATAGCAGGATAATGAAGTTATGTTGGAATCTGATTTGTTTTCATTAAACTTATCAACGTGATCTCAGCAAATGTAAAGCTTTGCAAGGGCCTCTTACCTTAAGGCCTTACTGTCTTGTTACCCTTGGCACCCTGAATTTGCACAAACAAGTGGGGAAAGGAAGGTGCACACTCTAATGCTGAGCTTTGTCAGGAAGGAAACCATAGCAGATTTAAATGGGAAGTGGGAGCATCTTTCCATGGCTGTAGAACTACATCAGAAAGACTTTAAAATGGGAAGGAAGGAAGGAAGGTCTCAGCCAACCTTTGAGGAAGAATAGTAGATGCCTAGAACCATGGTGCGATTGACTGTTGGGGTCCACCAGCAGCCCACGGAGCTAGCAGCAGAGTCGGACAGTGAAGAGGCTGGGGAGGACCATGGACCAGTCCTAGAGTCTGGGGAAGGGCCGGACAAGGACTCTGCGTCAGAGGCAGACATAGGGCCAGGGCCATCTGGGAGTGATGCGTGGACTTCAGAACCCCCAGAGTCAGACAGCAGAGAGGGAGAGGAATAGGAGGAGCCTGTTGCTAGTGCACGCATACACAGAGCTGCCAGAAGGCAAGAGCAGCTAAAGGAAAAAGGACGACTCAGGAGTAAGGCCAGGATATGATTGGCCCCTCCCAGAAGGCTTAAAAGAGCAGCAAAGGCTCTTGGGCTCTTTGTAGGAAAGCAACGTTGCTAAATCTGTTTTCCAGTCAGCATCTCTTGTTTCTGAACTTCGTGGGGCTTTGCCAAGAAAGGCCTTTGGCAGGGTGCCAAAGAAGATAAAGGTTTGTGATAAGCCCGAAGGACTTTTTCTGAAGGACTTGTTTTGGAATTAATTTGGACTAAGCTGGGAATGAAGTAATTCTCAGCTGTTATAATAAAATAGTTTTGTCTGAGACTAATTGTGTCCTGTAATGACCGAGTGAGTCTGGGTCACAACATTGACTGTGCCTGAAATTTAATAAAAGAAGCTGGGCAAGATGTCTCAATCCACTTTTGCGCCCCTCGCGGACTGTGACCACTTGTTCCCTTGTAGTATACTCATTAGCAAGCTTCAGTCAAATGTACTTGTTTATAATTCACAAGAGATAGCTACTTTCTCCTCTGCGTCCATTTCAAGGACTGATGACTTCACGGAAAATCTGTTGCTTGCTTAGCATCAGGACAAAAGTAATTGGACACTTCCTTCTCCTAGGATACGTTTCAACTCTCCAGGCAAATAAATATTAAATCTGAACGATGCTAATCTTACTGAAGAGTCCCTTCCATGGCAGAGCAGAAATAAAAGCAGAGAAATTAATTAAAATAAATCCTCCTGTTCTGTAGACATAATCCCTTACATTTCTGTGTACAATCACCTGCAGTTGAGATTGCCTTGTACTAAATAACTTAAACGATAACCCTTAATTTACAAAATGTAAAAAAAAAATGCAGATGTTCAACATATTCTACTGGAATAAGTTACTTTCCAATTTATGAAGAAATCTATCATTGCCAAATTTCCCTGTCAGGATTCAGAAGCAAATTGTTCTTTCTCTGTTCAATGTTAGTTCGGGTGAAGTTGCTTTCCAAGTTTCTTTTCTAATCAGCAATCCATTTGTGGTTGTTCTCAAAAAGTGAAACACGGTCAGATCTGGTTAGTGCTTAAATGGGATATATTAGAGATTGCTTTGTACTAATATATCCCATTTAAGCACTAACCAGATCTGATCCTGTTTCACTTTTTGAGAACAACCACAAACGGATTGCTGATTAGAAAAGAAACTTGGAAAGCAACTTCACCCGAACTAACATTGAACAGAGAAAGAACAATTTGCTTCTGAATCCTGACAGGGAAATTTGGCAATGATAGATTTCTTCATAAATTGGAAAGTAACTTATTCCATTAGAATATGTTGAACATCTGCATAATTTTGTAAATTAAGGGTTATCATTTAAGTTATTTAGGAGCAACAGTTACATGTTTAAAAACTTAAGAATTTTATAGTTTTAGTTAGGACCATTTATACCAGGACTATGCACTTGTTACTCTCTGGGTATTGAAAACTACAACTCCCCAGGTGTGTTAGACAATTTAGCCAGGCATGAAGGATGCTGGGAGATGTAGTTGAGCCTTTGCCCACGAGTTCTGAAATGTCCATTTCATCCCTGGGCTTTGCTGTTCCTCTGTTAATGCTAATGCTTTGATTTCTGCCTTTGAAGGCCAGCCGAGCTGCTGCCGTCACTGAGCGTGTTCACACCCAAGTGCAACAATTCCTGAAAGAAGGTTGTTTAAGAGAAGAGATGGTGCTGGACAACATCCCGAAACTGCTGAACTGCTTAAGGGACTGCAACGTGGCCATCCGTTGGCTGATGCTTCATACTGCAGACTTGGGTAAGACTTGGGTGAGACTTGGGTGAGACTTGGGTGATGATGATTTGTTTTACAACAAGGATGGAGAATCCATTTAGAAAAGGGAAGTTTGCAAGTCACCTTCTATTTTCTTTTTTTTTAAAATAGTTTTTATTGAATATTTTACATTTTTAAAACCAAAAACGTAATAGAAAAAGACAAAAAATGGGGAAAAAAGAAAAAAATAGAAATCAAAACAAGAAATAAGAATGTAAATCGAAATTTGACCAATTGGAATCTAAGAGTATGGAATACTGGCAAAGGATAAAATATTGACTGTGTTAATAAATAGGATGTAAGTATATATAACAATTTAGCTTATAAGAATGTTCAATATGGTTATACAAGAATAAGAGAATGATTAGGCTGATTGAATTTAAAAGTAAAGATAATTGTCGATGCAGAAAGTTGTAAAATATTTTATAATGTTGTTATTTATGTTTTGCATTTTACTGTTTGGCAAGTCACCTTTTATTTAAATGCCCTGGTTAGAGACAGTCCCTTCTCAAATTCCCCTCAGTTCTGGGCCCAATTGTGGCCGTAAGTGGAGGACCATCTGTAATTCATGTGCAATCTCCATGTTCAGGATCCATGTATATTAGAAAACCCAACAAGGGAAGCCATGGTCTTCAGACCCCATTTGGAATGTTTCAAGGGAATGGAAACTCTTGCTCCTGCTGAAAAATGTGATGCCTGTTTCAAGTTGTCAGGGAATTGGGCAGCTGGCGTCCAAATGGAACCAGTCAAACTTGACGTTTTATATAAATAAATATATTTAACATCTATATTTAGAGCATAAGGGACCCAGTGGCTCAGTGGCTAAGACACTGAGCTTGTCGACAGAAAGGTTGGCAGTTCAGCAGTTCGAAACCCTAGTGCCACGTAACGGGGTGAGCTCCCGTTACTTGTCCCAGCTTCTGCCAACCTAGCAGTTCGAAAGCACATAAAGAACGCAAGTAGAAAAATAGGGACCACCTTTGGTAGGAAAGTAACAGCATTCCGTGAGCCTTTGGCGTTTAGTCATGCCGGCCACATGACCACGGAGACGGCTTCGGATAGAGTTGGCTCTTCGGCTTTGAAACGGAGATGAACACCGCCCCCTAGAGTCGGGAACGACTAGCACATATGTGCGAGGGGAACTTTTACCTTTAGCTATACTTAGAACAAGCAAGATAGGCACATCACTACATCATGAGGTGATTCATCAGGTAAATCACAGAACAGCATACAGAGCACACAGAAGAAACAGGTGGGGAAAAAAGGGGAAACTCCCCCTTTACATCCAGCAACCAATCACAACGTAGATTGTCTCATCCCGGAGCCACACTCTCCAACCAATCAACCCCAACTGTGTGTTCTGGCCTGTTACACCGTTGAATGTTCCCACTATTAAATACCTTAACACAAGTTCACTTAGATGTCTGTGGAGAGTCTCAATCATCCAGGTTGTCCCAAAGATGCTTTTTTTTTT
>WNWU01000003.1:56657579-56674207 GCA_012654045.1 Ptyas mucosa
TGGTTTTTTGTTTTTTTTAAAGACGTTTCGCTTCTCATCCAAGAAGCTTCTTCAGCTCGGACTGGATGGTGAGAAACCATTTCCCATCATCCAGTCAGAGCTGAAGAAGCTTCTTGGATGAGAAGCGAAACGTCTTCAAAGAAAAACCAGAAAGTCCAGTTGCCTCTTGAAAAAAAAAAGCATCTTTGGGACAACCTGGATGATTGAGACTCTCCACAGACATCTAAGTGAACTTGTGTTAAGGTATTTAATAGTGGGAACATTCAAGGGTATAAAGGCCAGAACACACAGTTGGGGTTGATTGGTTGGAGAGTGTGGCTCCGGGATGAGACAATCTACGTTGTGATTGGTTGCTGGATGTAAAGGGGGAGTTTCCCCTTTTTTCCCCACCTGTTTCTTCTGTGTGCTCTGTATGCTGTTCTGTGATTTACCTGATGAATCACCTCATGATGTAGTGATGTGCCTATCTTGCTTGTTCTAAGTATAGCTAAAGGTAAAAGTTCCCCTCGCACATATGTGCTAGTCGTTCCCGACTCTAGGGGGCGGTGTTCATCTCCGTTTCAAAGCCGAAGAGCCAACTCTATCCGAAGCCGTCTCCGTGGTCATGTGGCCGGCATGACTAAACGCCAAAGGCTCACGGAATGCTGTTACTTTCCTACCAAAGGTGGTCCCTATTTTTCTACTTGCGTTCTTTATGTGCTTTCGAACTGCTAGGTTGGCAGAAGCTGGGACAAGTAACGGGAGCTCACCCCGTTACGTGGCACTAGGGTTTCGAACTGCTGAACTGCCAACCTTTCTGTCGACAAGCTCAGTGTCTTAGCCACTGAGCCACTGGGTCCCTTATGCTCTAAATATAGATGTTAAATATATTTATTTATATAAAACGTCAAGTTTGACTGGTTCCATTTGGACGCCAGCTGCCCAATTCCCTGACAACTTGAAACAGGCATCACATTTTTCAGCAGGAGCAAGAGTTTCCATTCCCTTGAAACATTCCAAATGGGGTCTGAAGACCATGGCTTCCCTTGTTGGGTTTTCTAATATACATGGATCCTGAACATGGAGATTGCACATGAATTACAGATGGTCCTCCACTTACGGCCACAATTGGGCCCAGAACTGAGGGGAATTTGAGAAGGGACTGTCTCTAACCAGGGCATTTAAATAAAAGGTGACTTGCCAAACAGTAAAATGCAAAACATAAATAACAACATTATAAAATATTTTACAACTTTCTGCATCGACAATTATCTTTACTTTTAAATTCAATCAGCCTAATCATTCTCTTATTCTTGTATAACCATATTGAACATTCTTATAAGCTAAATTGTTATATATACTTACATCCTATTTATTAACACAGTCAATATTTTATCCTTTGCCAGTATTCCATACTCTTAGATTCCAATTGGTCAAATTTCGATTTACATTCTTATTTCTTGTTTTGATTTCTATTTTTTTCTTTTTTCCCCATTTTTTGTCTTTTTCTATTACGTTTTTGGTTTTAAAAATGTAAAATATTCAATAAAAACTATTTTAAAAAAAAAGAAAATAGAAGGTGACTTGCAAACTTCCCTTTTCTAAATGGATTCTCCATCCTTGTTGTAAAACAAATCATCATCACCCAAGTCTCACCCAAGTCTCACCCAAGTCTTACCCAAGTCTGCAGTATGAAGCATCAGCCAACGGATGGCCACGTTGCAGTCCCTTAAGCAGTTCAGCAGTTTCGGGATGTTGTCCAGCACCATCTCTTCTCTTAAACAACCTTCTTTCAGGAATTGTTGCACTTGGGTGTGAACACGCTCAGTGACGGCAGCAGCTCGGCTGGCCTTCAAAGGCAGAAATCAAAGCATTAGCATTAACAGAGGAACAGCAAAGCCCAGGGATGAAATGGACATTTCAGAACTCGTGGGCAAAGGCTCAACTACATCTCCCAGCATCCTTCATGCCTGGCTAAATTGTCTAACACACCTGGGGAGTTGTAGTTTTCAATACCCAGAGAGTAACAAGTGCATAGTCCTGGTATAAATGGTCCTAACTAAAACTATAAAATTCTTAAGTTTTTAAACATGTAACTGTTGCTCCTAAATAACTTAAATGATAACCCTTAATTTACAAAATTATGCAGATGTTCAACATATTCTAATGGAATAAGTTACTTTCCAATTTATGAAGAAATCTATCATTGCCAAATTTCCCTGTCAGGATTCAGAAGCAAATTGTTCTTTCTCTGTTCAATGTTAGTTCGGGTGAAGTTGCTTTCCAAGTTTCTTTTCTAATCAGCAATCCGTTTGTGGTTGTTCTCAAAAAGTGAAACAGGATCAGATCTGGTTAGTGCTTAAATGGGATATATTAGTACAAAGCAATCTCTAATATATCCCATTTAAGCACTAACCAGATCTGACCGTGTTTCACTTTTTGAGAACAACCACAAATGGATTGCTGATTAGAAAAGAAACTTGGAAAGCAACTTCACCCGAACTAACATTGAACAGAGAAAGAACAATTTGCTTCTGAATCCTGACAGGGAAATTTGGCAATGATAGATTTCTTCATAAATTGGAAAGTAACTTATTCCAGTAGAATATGTTGAACATCTGCATTTTTTTTTTACATTTTGTAAATTAAGGGTTATCGTTTAAGTTATTTAGTACAAGGCAATCTCAACTGCAGGTGATTGTACACAGAAATGTAAGGGATTATGTCTACAGAACAGGAGGATTTATTTTAATTAATTTCTCTGCTTTTATTTCTGCTCTGCCATGGAAGGGACTCTTCAGTAAGATTAGCATCGTTCAGATTTAATATTTATTTGCCTGGAGAGTTGAAACGTATCCTAGGAGAAGGAAGTGTCCAATTACTTTTGTCCTGATGCTAAGCAAGCAACAGATTTTCCGTGAAGTCATCAGTCCTTGAAATGGACGCAGAGGAGAAAGTAGCTATCTCTTGTGAATTATAAACAAGTACATTTGACTGAAGCTTGCTAATGAGTATACTACAAGGGAACAAGTGGTCACAGTCCGCGAGGGGCGCAAAAGTGGATTGAGACATCTTGCCCAGCTTCTTTTATTAAATTTCAGGCACAGTCAATGTTGTGACCCAGACTCACTCGGTCATTACAGGACACAATTAGTCTCAGACAAAACTATTTTATTATAACAGCTGAGAATTACTTCATTCCCAGCTTAGTCCAAATTAATTCCAAAACAAGTCCTTCAGAAAAAGTCCTTCGGGCTTATCACAAACCTTTATCTTCTTTGGCACCCTGCCAAAGGCCTTTCTTGGCAAAGCCCCACGAAGTTCAGAAACAAGAGATGCTGACTGGAAAACAGATTTAGCAACGTTGCTTTCCTACAAAGAGCCCAAGAGCCTTTGCTGCTCTTTTAAGCCTTCTGGGAGGGGCCAATCATATCCTGGCCTTACTCCTGAGTCGTCCTTTTTCCTTTAGCTGCTCTTGCCTTCTGGCAGCTCTGTGTATGCGTGCACTAGCAACAGGCTCCTCCTATTCCTCTCCCTCTCTGCTGTCTGACTCTGGGGGTTCTGAAGTCCACGCATCACTCCCAGATGGCCCTGGCCCTATGTCTGCCTCTGACGCAGAGTCCTTGTCCGGCCCTTCCCCAGACTCTAGGACTGGTCCATGGTCCTCCCCAGCCTCTTCACTGTCCGACTCTGCTGCTAGCTCCGTGGGCTGCTGGTGGACCCCAACAGTCAATCGCACCATGGTTCTAGGCATCTACTATTCTTCCTCAAAGGTTGGCTGAGACCTTCCTTCCTTCCTTCCCATTTTAAAGTCTTTCTGATGTAGTTCTACAGCCATGGAAAGATGCTCCCACTTCCCATTTAAATCTGCTATGGTTTCCTTCCTGACAAAGCTCAGCATTAGAGTGTGCACCTTCCTTTCCCCACTTGTTTGTGCAAATTCAGGGTGCCAAGGGTAACAAGACAGTAAGGCCTTAAGGTAAGAGGCCCTTGCAAAGCTTTACATTTGCTGAGATCACGTTGATAAGTTTAATGAAAACAAATCAGATTCCAACATAACTTCATTATCCTGCTATAAGCTCACATTTCCTTACCTGCTCCTTAACATTGGAAAGATCCAATGTATAGTTCAGAGCTGTTTTGGCAGCCTTGTATGGCTCCCAGGCTTCTCCCAGATTGACTGATATTCCCATGTAAATGCTAATAACCTGCAAATAGAAGCCAAAATGAAGTCCCTGAAAACTCCAGTTGTCCAGACATTTATGGGGGAAGAAAACCATCAACACGTCACAAAACAGATTTATGTTTAGTTGGCTGTGGAGATGGCTAACCATGGTTGCAGTATTAGCTAGGATGGCTATACATGGCTTTAGAGATGGTTAACCATGGTTGCACATGTGGTTAGCCATGGCTTGGGTGTGACTAGCTATGGTTGTGGATGTGGTTAGCCATGGTTGTGAAGACAGTTATCTGTGATTATGTGGCCAGTTAGCCATGGTTGTGGAGACAGCTTAGTGGCTCTCTGGCAGGCAAAATTTTAAGTTTAATAGAGAACAAGGGTGCTTGGTCTAACTATAGTGGGAAAACTTAACTGGTTCAAAACTACAATCCCAGAATTAATTAAATGTAAAAGGCCCAGTGAACTCTCAGATCTCTAGACCTGGATTCTGAATGGGTAAAGGGGACAATGGAATTGTCCTCATTGGCTTTGCCTGGCTCTCTTGTATTCACACCAAGGATCTGAAATGACGATGAAGCGAAAACTTATGGGCAGCCTTGGGAATGGGGTCGGCAAATGAGGAAAAATTACCCAAACATTATCACACAAATAGCATTGTCATACACTTAGATCAGTCATCAAGACTCAGGAATGCAATGGCAGCATTGGCGGGATGACCTTATGTGTCATAATTTGAGCATCCCTGGAAATTTATAACGTAACGTAACGTAACGTAATATATAATATGAGTAGAGTATAGTGGAATAGAATAGAATATATAATAATGGAATAGAATGGAATGGAATGGAATGGAATGGAATGGAATGGAACGGAACAGAACAGAACAGAACAGAATTGCTTTATTTGGCCAAGTGTGATTAGACACACAAGGAATTTGTCTCTGGTGCAGAAGTTTTCAGTTTTCATGCAAAGCAACAGAATTATCACCATTCGTATGAATAAGAGTAGTAGTAGTAAAGAAGATAATAAGAGAATAATAATACAGCCATACTACATGGGTAAATATAAATACTTATCAGACAATACTGTGAGGATTAGGTGTTTAGCAGAGTGTTGGCAGGAGGGAAAAAAAATCTGTCCCTGTTTTGGCATGCAATGCCCTACAGCGGCATCCTGACGGGAGGAGGTGAAACGGTTTATGTCCAGGATGTGAGATGCTGAGGCAATTCAATCATTAATAGCAGCACTAACAATATATTTACCCAGTTGTCTGGAAAATATTTATCTACTATTTCTCTCATCTTGGCTTGTTGGGTGTGAAGGATGGAGGGATCGAAGTAAAGCGTCACGTACAACATGGCTGCCTGCGTCGCCAGAGCTGTGCTGCGGTGTTCTGGCAGTGGATATGCAGAAACCTGAGAAGGGAAGAGAGTGAAAGGGCACCTTATGAGCCTGCTGGCCATTTTCCTACTTCTTCCCCCACCCTGGGCCTTTTTCCAGCTCGACTTACCTGGTTGTAGATATCATCTGACCTCAAGCGGCCAATCACCATGCTGATGAATATTTTGTTGATGGGCACCCTGCTGAAGTAACTCTCGGGATAGTTTGTGGGCCTTTTTGCTCCAGGTTGACTCGAATACCCTGTGCTCCGAAGCAGCTTACATATATCATCCATATTGGAGTCAGCAGAGCGAGCAGCACTGGATGGGACATGACATACATACGTCACCAACAGAAGATTTTATCGAAGTACAAGTAATCCTTGACTTATGACCGGTCATTTAGCGACTGTTCAAAATTATGATGGATCCCGAAAAAGCTACTTATGACCCGGATGTAGAGTTCCGACATCCACTCCCACCTTGCAGTCACATGATTGCATTTTAGGTGCTTGGCCAATAGCTTACATTTACAGCCATTTGCTGTGCGCACAATTTAAAATATTTTTGAAAGAAACTAGCGTTTACTTTATAATGCCTTGGTAAAGCCACACTTGGAATACTGCATTCAGTTTTGGTCGCTACGATGTAAAAAAGAAGTTGAGACTCTAGAAAGAGTACAGAGAAGAGCAACAAAGATGATTCGGGGACTTTAGGCTAAAACATATGAAGAATGGTTGCAGGAACTGGGTATGTCTAGTTTAATGAAGAGAAGGACTAGGGGAGACATGATAGCAGTGTTCCAATATCTCAGGGGTTGCCACAAAGAAGAGGGAGTCAAACTATTCTTCGAAGCACCTGAGGGTAGAACAAGAAGCAATGGGTGGAAATTAATCAAGGAGAGAAGCAATTTAGAACTAAGGAGAAATTTCCTGACAGAACAATTAATAAGTGGAACAATTTGCCTGCAGAAGTTGTGAATGCTCCAACATTGGAAATTTTTAAGAAGATGTTGGATAACCATTTGTCTGAAGTGGTGTAGGGTTTCCTGCCTGGGCAGGGGGTTGGAGTAGAAGACCTCCAAGATCCCTTCCAACTCTGTTATTCTATTCTATTCTACTTTCAGTTTCCAGCAAAAATTGCCCCATATTGAACAATTGTTCATTAATGACTACGGCATTTGCTTAATGACCACCACAAAAAAAGATAATAAAAATCAGATTCAGTCACATGGGGACCCACTTTCTGACTGTCACAACTTAAGACCAAAATTGTGGGCTCCATTACAATTGTAAATTGAGGATTACCAGTAGAAGTAAAAAGGATAAATTTGAAAATCCTTTGATTTCATAGGTACATCCTAATCGTTTTTTTTGGTAGCAGTATGAAAACAGATTTTCTCTCTTGTTCCAGGATATTTTTTTTCAAATTCTCAGTTTGGTTTTGAGCCCTGGTATTTTCTGAATGTCTTTCATGGAAGCACTAGCCAGGCCAGACTCTACTTAATTTCCAAGGTCAGAAAGACTGGCTCGATTTTGCAATGTAGTTTGGCATCAATGAGAAAGTGGGAACTTTAAGATGAGTGAACTCCAGAATTTCCCTGCCAGCCATGCTAGCTGGGGAATTCTGGGAGATGAAGTTCACACATTTTAAATCTTTGAAAGTTGAGAAACACTGGCAAAAGACTTTCCTTTAAAGGCATTGCAAATGATTCTTAAAACAAATATATTGATGCAATCAATATACAGTAGTGGCCAAAATTGTGGAAACCTTTTGGGAAAAGTGTATTTTCTAAAACTAACTAATGACATCACTTTTTTTTGGAGTAGTACCATAAAATTATATAGCAATGGAAAGTTAATTTAATCAAGAATGTAATGCAATAACTTTTATGAAGGATTTGCTATTAGAATAGAAGTTACAGTAGAAAGAAGAAAAGTGAAACACATAGAAAAAACAAGACATACAAAAATTATCACCATGTCAGTTAATACTTAGTTGGGTAACCTTCAGCATGAATTACAGCCTTACAACGTCTTCCCATGGAGTGAACCAAGTCTTTTAGTTCTGCAGCTGTTATAATGTGAAACCAAGATTGAATGATTGCTTTTATTAACTGGGTTTTATTGCTTGGTCGCTTCTGACTAAAAAGTTTCTTTAGTCAGCTCCATAGATTTTCAATTGGGTTTAAGGTCTGGGCTATTCCCAGGCCATTCCAGCAGTAGAATATGATTATCTTGAAACTCCAAAAAAAAAAAAAAAAAAGAAAGAAAGAAAAAGAAAAAGTTATTAGCCATCAAATTAGCCTTTTCCCGAAAGGTTTCCAATTTTGGCCACTAATGTAGCGGTTGAGTTTGAACGAAATAATCAACCAGAAAATAGCCAATTGATCATATCCTGAATCAGAGATATTATACCTGTATCGATAATAGGAAACCAGCATTCTCTCCCGGACTTCGCCTTCAATTTTCTGATCAATGACAAGGAGCATGACACCATACAAATAAAGGGCTTCACACTGCAGCAAACAAAACAGATAGACAGAGAAATTCATAGTTAAAACTGCAAGGATATTAAGCAAAGTGTGTGATTTCCTGTTACATAAAACTCATTTATTACAGTGTTCTCCGTCATAGAAATTTTGTGATGTATTTAATTACAATTTTCTAATTCTTCGGTGAAAGCAGTTTGATTTAGTGGTGAAGGCATCAGGTTAGAAACCAGGAGGCAAAAAGATTAAAATATCTAAAGAACAAAATACAGTAAATAAATATTGCTGCATGGTTAGAATAAGTTTACCAATAGCTGCTTTCCATCCTCATTCAACAGCACTGTTTCCAGAGTTTGCTGAATGTAAATGCCTTCATTGAGATCATCCAGGTATCTAGAAACAATAAGAATGAAATATAAATATAAATCTTCTGCAGAGGTGGATGTTAGCAAAAAACCCTGTTTATATACAGATTTATTCCCTTCTTTAATTGGGCTTCCAAACCCTTTGACATAAATTCTTTCCAAAGTTCCTTTGCATCCAAAAGAATAAAAAGCTGATGCAGTTGAAGATAAGGAAGAGCCAGTAGCTATAAAACTCATTATTTGGATGTCATTTACGGCTTTATATTCAAAGGATCTCAATGAATTTTATTTAGTTATGTGGCATGTTAAGAATTGTTGATCACTATCCAACTATACTTGGGAGAAGTGCAGGGGTGAAATGCTCCCTGTTCAGACCGGATTGCCTGATCCGGTAACGATGGCGGTGGGTGGTTCGGAGAACCGGTAGCAAAAATCCCTGCATCCCCTCCCGCGTGCCCAGCTGAGCCACGCGATCATCAGAGGCTATTTGTTTTTACTTTTAAAAGCATTTTTTCTACAACCTCTTCAGCCGAAAAAATGCTTTTAAAAGTAAAAAAAAAGCCTCTGATGATCGCGCGGCTCATCTGGGACCGTCAGAGGCTTTTAAAAGCATTTTTTTCTTCAACCTTTTCAGCTGAAGTAGTTGTAGAAAAAATGCTTTTAAAAGCAAAAAAAAAAAAAGTTGGCCACGCCCACCCAGTCACATTATCCCCCCCACCCCACCCCCAAGCAACGCCCACAGAACCAGTAGTAACAAATTTTACATTTCACCATTGGAGAAGTGTCTCTTAATCACACAGTATTTAAATCATTCCTTGATACAGTGTCTTTCTCTTTACAGGTAGTTCTCACTTCATGATCAGTCGCTTAGTGACTGAAGTAATACAACAGACACCCTCAAAAGCTACTCATGACACAGTTCTGGAGTTCTGATGGCTGCGCACATTCCCATGGTCACATAACTGCATTTTGGGTGGTTGGCAACCAGTTCACCTTTATGGTTACCGTATTTTTCGGAGTATAAGACGCACCCTCCCCCCCAAAAAGAGGGTAAAAATCTGGGTGCGTCTTATACTCCAAATGTAGCTCTGCCCAGCCTCTCAAACGGAGGTTTCAGAGGCTGAAAAAAGCCTCAGAAATGAAGCTTCAGAAAAAAAGCCTCAGAAATGAAGCTTCAGAAAAAAAGCCTCCAAACAGAGCTTCAGGAAAAAAAGCCTCTGAAAGGAAGCTTCAGAAAAAAAGCCTCCATAATAGAGCCTGTTTCGGAGGCTTTCCGAGGCAGAAAAAATGGTTTTTTTCTGAAACAGAGTTTTAGAAGTTTCAGAAGCTGAAAAAAAAGAAAGGCATAGAGTTCAGAACCAACAAACCTGTTGCTAAAATTCATCTCTGGGAACAGCAGACTGGGGGTATTCCGGGAGGCCCCACCCGCCAATCCTCTTTTTTCTTATTTTCCTCCCCAAAAACTAAGGTGTGTCTTATATTCCGGTGCGTCTTATACTCCGAAAAATATGTAATTGCAGTGTTGCACAGTAACGTAATTATTTATGGTTTTTTTCTGGCGTTTTTGACTTACTTCCAATAAAAAATATCCATTGGAACACATTGATCTGTTTCCACAACTGTGGTGTTTGATTAAAGACTGTCCTAAAAAAAGTAATAAAATCAATTCCGGTCATGTGGGTGCCTCCATTTATGACCATCATGACTTACAACAGAAATTCCAGACTCCATTACAGTTGTCAAGTTGAAGATTATCTGTACTAAAGTCTATTACAAGTTAAAAAAGACTTACTAATGTCAAAATTTAATGTCACATTTTTACATCAGTATCTTATTAGGTCTATCATATAATAGAGGAAAATCTGAAATGACATGTACATATATTCTCTTATATCTTTTTTTCCTAATTTAATTATTTACTTAATTCATGTTTCAAATCTGACAAATATATCCGGGCTGGTAATATTGGGCAAATAATCTGCGATCATGCCATCTTCTTTTCCAATTTTTTTAAAAAATATTCTATCTCAAACATTTTGCTCCAAATATGAGTGAATTCATATTTACAAATTCTGAGTGTTGTATGTGTGTGGAATTCTGCTGTGTTTCTGTTGTGTTCTGAAAAAATCTGAAATCTAAGCAGCAATGATTTAATGATATTTCACATAATCACAAGCTATTTCCTTGGCTGTAATACAAATTCTGTTCCAAATCAGTTACTGCTATTTCAGTTGCATGTCCAACTGCTTACCTGTTTAAATCAACAATATATTTATGAACACTTTGGAAAGCCAAATAAAATCTGGTCAAAATTTCTATGTTGTTTTCACGAAATTCATCATCTAAATCTTGCAGTTCAGGTTTGGCTTCTAGCTTTCCTTCACACAATTCAGGCCCCTAAGATTGGGGGGGGGGGGGAATCAGGAACAAAATTAGTATGTTTGGGATAGAACACTAATCATTTAATACTTCATTCATTAGCATCTGCCAAAACTGAAATTAACTTTAAAGAATGCTTCAGTACAGCACAATTCTTACTTTGAAGTAGCTGAAATCAAATATGATATCTCCATATTTTTGTTGATCGGCTTTGTCTTTGAGGCGGAATACAGGCGGAACAAACTCAGACAGTCTCAGCAATTCAGCAATGATAGCATTTCCACAAGACACAATCCGAAGAACGGCTTGTCCACAATGATTATTTTCCGCTAAGAAGTCCAACATGGCGAAGAGGAAGAAGGTAGTATTTTTTCAGTGCAGGTTTATACAGCCGTCAAAATTATCTAAAGAAAAATCCTTTGCAATTCCTCCATTACATTCCTGAAAAAATCATTAAACACAGAAAGAACATTTTAATGTTGTTTTTTCATGCTACAGTTTTTATTATTATTATTATTATTATTTCAAACTGAAGGCTGAATTTTGCAACAGCATTTTTACTGCAGAAGATAATTTAAAAGTTCTATTTGGAAGTAAAGGTAGACCTCAGGATACCCCAGTTTGTGACAAGGATTTAAAGATTTATCCAGCTTTTCAACACAGCTCCATTCCTGTGTTGAGTGATGGTATTGGGCAAAATGTCTGCTTAATACAATCATTAATAATGAATAGAATTATTAAAATGAGATTATTGATGAAGTCAAATAGAACCTTCAGGTGCCAGGCTAATATATCTTGGAGAAACCAAATATATTAACCAAAACCAAATATATAAACCAAAACCAAAAAAAACCCAATTTTTTTTAAAAAAAATTCATTATGATCTCATGTGACTTACTTTCACAAAAACATGCAGCTTTCATGAAAATGAATCAGAGCAGGAAGCTAGAAACATTTTGGCGATATGCCGAGTTTTTAAAGAATTAAGAGTAGCCACATAATTTTGAATTTGAAAACCATTCTCATTAAAAAATAATTGGATGGTCAGGGTGAATTGCAATTGTTTTCAACAGGAGAGGAAAACAAATTCCCATTTTCAGGATAAACATCTTTAAAATGAATAAAAATGTCTATGAACTCAGGGGCTTCCTTTGCAGAAGTGGACATCTGTTAGGCGATTCAACTTCCTTGCTATCATTTTAAAACTTCTCTTTTAAGCTGATATTTATGTCCCACATTTTCACCCTTGGAGATCACAGCACCCTTGTAAGGTAGGCCAGACTGACAATGACAACTGAGCTGGGGAATCTACCACTGGGTCCCAAAATGACTTTGGCTTCCATGTTTAATTAACAACTAACTTAATTTAATTAACTTTATTGATTAGGCCCTTTATTAAAGGCCAGGCAGAATTATAAGCACTCACACTTATAGTTCTTTTCATAGCTTTTTAAACTGCTTTTAATTGCATTTTAATGCTTTGAACGTAGCTAAATCCTGTTATATTATTAAATTAAACAGACTTTGACGGCCCAGGGACGACTTCACCACTAAACCGTAATGTACTATTATGTCTTGTTCTGTTCTGTTGCCTTTTATTTTAATGTTTTAATTTTTTAAAATTCTGGCTTGTAATTGTAATAAAAAAAGTGACTGATTAACGCTTCTGCTTCTCAATTGTATCGATCGCTTGGTTTTTCTTAGCTAAACCCTGCGCGCTGCCCAAACTCCCATATGTGAAATGGGCAGCTATATAAATTTAATAAATAAATATATATATATATTTCCCTCCAAGAGGCATAGAACTGCGCTTCGGTATTAGGGCATTACCGAGAATAACACTCAATATTTGATCATGAATTAACAAATTTTCCGTACAGGACTTACTTTCTCCTCCCCTCTTCCTGCAGAGAGGAAGAAGAAGAGATGGACGGAGACTTCTTTCTCTTTGGCTCCCCTTGCAGCAGACCCGCGAGTCAAGTCAGGACCCGCGGGGTGCACGCAGCTCGTCAGAACGGGTGCAAAGTTGAGTGCAAGGCGAAAAATAGCCCGCAAAGAGAAGAAACCGGGCCGGAAACCGAGGCCAGGCTGCAGACGGCCATCAAGACTAGGCAAGGCCGGGAGACCTTCCCTTCATCTTATGTCACATGAGGGTTTGGGAGATCATGTGAACAGGCGCCGGCGTATGAGAAGCCTCGCCGCCCTTCCGAGTCGTCCCGCCTTCTCTTGCAAAGCATCTGAGCGAAGATTCAAAATAAGAGGAAAAGAGAAAATAAAGAGGGTTTTTCCCCCCTCCCCAAGGAAACAGGTAAGATTGGGGGGGGGGGGGGGGGGATGCTTAGAGTAAACGCTGGAGAAATAATTGCATCCAAGCCCCGCGCTCGATCCGCGTCCCGGATGAACCCGTTTCTTGCATTCACACGAATGCTTTTCCATCCCCCAGCTAGCAAAAGGGCTGCCTTTGCCCAGGACTCGGCTTCTGTATGCAAGCTTGGGGAGCTTTCCTGACTGTGTGTGGATGCAGTCATGGTTTTGGGCGTGTTGTGCGAACGGAGCCAAGTTGGGGTTTTTTTGGGAAAGAAAGCGGGGAGAGAGAGAGAGGTTTCATTTCTGAAAAGATGCTGCTGTGTGGAAATCTGGGAGTTGAAGTCCACCCAGCTGAAAGTTGCCTGGTTTGAAAACAAATATTGATTTATATCTTGCTTTTCAACAGGTTCCCTGATGTGTTTGGTTGAGTTCTAGCTCATCTCGGCTTTCCAAATTGTTATTTTTACTTTTCATAATCATGATCATAAGTTTATTTGTCAAGCATTTATTATTTATTTATTGGTTCGATTTATATGTCAAGCATATATAAGATAACACGTAAACGTATAAACATAATTTGAATACATGAAAAGAGTAAGTAAAAAGGAAAATTAGGACAGGAACGGTAGGCACACTGGTGCACTGATGCATGCCCCTTACAGACCTCTTAGGAATGGGGTGAGGTCAAGAGTAGACAGTTTAAAGTTTTGGGGGTTTGGGGAAGAAACTACAGAGTCAGGTAGTGCATTCCAGGCATTGACCACTCTGTTACTGAAGTCATATTTTCTGCAATCAAGTTTGTTGGCAAGTGTTTTTTTTTTTGTTTTCTTTAACCACACAATCAAGTGCTTGTTTTGTCGTTGGCCAAGCAAAGAAAACATAAGCACGCTGCTACGTCCCAGTAAGAATAATTCATAATCATTCAAGAGCTGTATGGGATCAAGCCAGCATTCTGGATTAAAGACGAATGAAATAGACATTTATGAGAAGCCACAATCTCAGGTCTATATCCAGGTATTATAAAAGTGGGCCCCATGGCTAGGTTCACTTCTGGTGCTGAAACATACGGTATTTAGTTTTGGTTTGGCATGATTGCCAATCAAATCTCTGGTTTAGCATGATGTGAATCCCAGGTATATTATTGTGCTTCATTCAGCAGATGGGAAAGAAAAGGTCTCAATTTTAAGCGATCTTGTGTTGCGTCTCAAGAACAGTGTGAAGTCGCTGGTGCTTACCATCGTCTGAGATACCGTATTTTCTGGCGTATAAGACTACTTTTTAACACAGGAAAATCCTCTCAAAAGTCGGGGGTCGTCTTATACGCCGGGTATAAGCCTACCGATGCTCTGACTTCCCCAGCTGACCCCCAGTGATGGCGAGCCTCAGCTGTCTGGGGAAGTCAGAGCGTCGGTAATATCCACCTGGGTGCCTGGGATGGTGGGGGAAGCTCCGCGCAGCAACCAGCTGGGTCCAGCATTCAGCCTTGACGAGATCAGCACAGCTTCCCGAATCTGAGTTGCCAGCGCTGACCGGGAGCGCCGACAACATTGAGGGGTAGTCTTATACGGCGAGTATAGCCCAAACCCTATATTTTAATAGGAAAAGTAGGGGGTCGTCTTATACGCCCAGTCGTCTTATACGCCGGAAAATACGGTAGTTCTGGAGTCTAGCCTAGGGGAATTTTTTGTGGTCTAACCCTATGTGAGAATGACCTTGGGAGACTGATGCTGTCTGAGGAATGGTTAGATAATAGGAATAATTTCAAAAAGGAATGGAAGGGAAGGGAAGGGAAGGGAAGGGAAGGGAAGGGAAGGATATCATTTCAGACAAATGATTGTCCAATCTCTTCTTAAAAACTTCCAGTGTTGGAGCATTCACAACTTCTGAAGGCAAGTTGTTCCAGTGATTAATTGTTCTAACTGTCAGAAAATATCTTCTTAGTTCTACGTTGCTTCTCTCCTTGATTAGCTTCCATCCATAGTTTCTTGTCTTGCGCTCAGGTTCTTTGGAGGATAGCTTGACTCCCTCTTCTTTGTGGCAGCCCCTGAGATATTGGAACACTGCTGTCATGTCACTCCTAGTCCTTCTTTTCCTTAAAGATAAGAGAGAGCATAGCCCACAGTTATATTGTGGGTGGAGCAAGAAGAAACCTTTCCTAGTATTTCAGAATATAAAATAGATGGTGGGAGACTTGTACTTTCAGACTTGCATGATTGTCTTAATGTAAATCTTACAATAATTGAATTACCTTATCTAACCATATTCCCGGTATGGTCTACCTGGTGAAGCTGACATAATCTGGCCATATCATGCATAGTGTGCAAGATTAATCGAATGCTGCCACCTTGTGAGATTTATTCAATAAACAATAGTTGGATCAGGGCTTAGGGTGTCATTGCTTAGATATACAGGTCCTGCTAAATTGCAGTGATATCTGTTGGACTCATTGTTGCTATAGAAACTAAGGCCTGACCCTTCACAAACATAGCTTAGTGTGGTATCTGACATGTCAGTATTTTCCATAAACTAACTAATGATGAAACAAACAGTCAGAATGAACAAGTAAAAAATTAGCTGCAGTTAAAATTATATGAAAGCAATAACATCATGGTATGCTTACAGCAACAGTAAAAATGGCACTTGTACTGCTATAAAATCCTAAATCTAGAATTGCCCTAGTTAGGGTTGGATGTTATTATAATTATTAAATGTACAGGTAGTCCTTGACTTACAGCAGTTTGCTTAGTGACAGTTCAAAGTTACAATGACACTGAAATAATAGGAATAATAGGAATGGATTTATGACCATTTTTCACACTTATGACCGTTGCAGCAGTCCCACGGTCATGTGATTTACCTTTCGGTGTTTGACAACTGACTCACATTTATGACGGTTGCAGTGTCCTGGGGTCACGTGATCACCTTTTGCCACCTTCTGACAAACCAAGTCAATGGGGAAACCAGATTCACTTAACAACTATGTTACTAATTTAACAACTGCAGTGATTCACTTAACCAATGTGGCAAGAAAAGTCGTAAAATGGGACAAAACTCACTTAACAAATTTTTCACTTAGCAACATAAATTTGGGGCTCAATTGTGATCGTAAGTTGAGGCCTACCTGTATTTGCCTGTCTTTGTGAGCACTGCACACCAGAACAACTAGACACAAGAACAGTTTTTTCCGAATGCCATAACTTTGCTAAACAAATAATTCCCTCAACACTGTCAAACTATTTACTAAGTCTGCACTACTATTAATTTTCTCATCGTTCCCACCACCCATCTCCTTCCACTTATGACTGTATGACTGTAATTTTGTTGCTTGTATCCTTACGATTTATATTGATATTGTTTCCTGATTGCTTATTTGTACCCCATGACTATCATTAAGTGTTGTACCTTATGATTCTTGATGAATGTATTTTTTTTAATGTACATTGAGAGCATATGCACCAAGACAAATTTCTTGTGTGTCCAATCACACTTGGCCAATAAAAAATTCTATTCTATTCTATTCTATTCTATTCTATTCTATTCTATTCTAT
>WNWU01000003.1:56674217-56734253 GCA_012654045.1 Ptyas mucosa
CTATCCTATCCTATCCTATCCTATCCTATCCTATCCTATCCTATCCTATCCTATCCTATCTCGTTTCGAAGCGACTCTTTTCAACCTTGCTAAATAGAGATGCTAAGGTTTTGACTGCTACTTTGGCACAAAGTTTTCAGAAGTTATTTACCTCAGTAAAAGCATTTAACAAAATCAAGTGTGCATTTTTAGCTGTTTTCTCACAAGGTGGAAACATTCAGTTGTGCTAGGAGAGCTTTTACACAGGTTTGCTTTGCATGCCAGTGAGGCCTGATACTCATGCTTTAGCCACCCTCTGATTGGATTACTGCAGTGCGGGCTACATGGGGCTGC
Organism: Ptyas mucosa; assembly: GCA_012654045.1. Lineage (NCBI taxonomy): Eukaryota > Metazoa > Chordata > Lepidosauria > Squamata > Colubridae > Ptyas > Ptyas mucosa. The sequence goes on from WNWU01000003.1 coordinate 56,674,551, forward strand.
CCTTGAAGAGTATCCCCTAGCTTCAGCTTGCGCAAAATGCAGTGGTGTTGGCAATTATAAGTGCTTCCAAACGGCACATGTTAATAACATCTCTGCTCCCAGAGCTGCATGGGTTGCCAATCTGGGTCTAATTTAAGATTTTGGTCCCTAAAGCCCTTTATGGCATGGTAACTACTGGTACATTATTTGGGGGACTGCCTTGTCCTGGTTTGATCTGCTCATCCTCTCAGATCCGTCAAGAAAGACAAGGGCCATCTCTCTCAGGCAACTAACACCTGGCAGGCCTGAGGAGGTGGGCCTTCTCTGCTATGGCACCTGTCTAAGGCTAGTTTTAAAGTTTGGTCTTCTTTATATTCAATTTTGGCCCATTTATTTTACACTTTGCTCGTTAACTTTAGTAATAGAGCTTACAGATCCTCCCTGGTGGAATTAAAATTTGAAGACTTGAGGCAAAACGGGCCATTTCTGCTCAATTGCTACTTGGCCAAACAGCTGTTGTGACTTTCTTTGTTTACAATATTCTACATGAATATTTATATTCATGTAGTACATATTTATAACATGTAGTACATAAAATACAATGAATTGATTTCTGGCCTGTTTTCATCCAGATTTTGAATGGGAGAACATCAAGAAATCCTGGGACAGAAAGAAAACCAGGAAGTTAAAAACTTGCTGGGAAAAGAAAGAAACTATTTCCATATTATTGCCAAGAAAATTATGCGAACGTATTCCTTTGGTTCTAGTAGTTGAGTCTAAATTGAAGGATTCCTCAGCTGCTATACAAAGAGAACTAAAAGTCTTTAAGCTTTAAAAGCTTAAAAGAACACTATGATTTTTGTATATATTTTATATATATATATTGTTTTGTTGTTTGCAATATTTGGATTAATATGCAAACTTGTTTTCTGTGTATAGCCAAGAATTAATTTTTCTCTCTCCTTGTTTAAGGCAAACCATGCATAAATTTTCTTTTCGAGAAAGCCTAATTTAACATTCAGTTTACATTTTTTATGTTTAAAACTGCTCACCAAATATATTTTAGAGGATTTAAATCGTCATCTTCCATTATTTGCAAAACACTGTCTTCGTTATTTTTATTTATTATGTATATTTTATTATTCTGCTAGTCAGATGAAAGGTTTTTCATAGCATCTGTGGCTTAGGAGGAGAAAAACACCCCATATTTATTAAAAACCATTACACCACTTCTTAAAATGAAACAAATCTCCCAATTAAAATGAAATAATAGCAGAAGTTGAAAGGCGTTGAAAGAATATGGTTGTTGACTTAAAGCCAATGTGATTACTCTCTATATGCCTGCTGTACCACACCTGCTATACCTAGCTAATATATTAAGTGACTACATGTTTAATAAAGTGTATATATTATGCATGATCCAACCTCATGTGGAGAAATTTCATCGGTTGTGATATAATAAATGGTGTTATATCCCCAGGCCTGGGCCTAATGGAGAACCGGAGAGAGGGCTCTATCACTGAGATGGATATACTCACTTTCTCCATGCCTGGAATTTGGACATTATTTTAATAATACTTAAAATTTAAATATTAATAATATAATTTAGTATAATATAAATAATATAATGTAATATAATATAAATAATATAATTTAATAATCATATTTAATTTTATGACACTGATTTTTTTACATATTTATAAGATTGCTTTTATATATTTATATGGATTATGGTACACAGCAGAGTCGCTTTCAGTGAGATGGGCAGCCATATAAATTCAATCAACAATTTTTAAAAAAAAAATTGATTTATATGCCGCCCTTCTCCGGAGACTCAGGGCGGCTTACAATGCGCTAAGCAATAGCCTTCATACTTTTTGTATATTTATACAAAGTCAGCTTATTGCCCCCACAAACTGGGTCCTCAATTTACCTACCTTAGAAAATATGGAAGGCTGAGTCAACCTTGAGCCTTGGTGAGATTCGAACTTGCAATAATTGCAGGCAGCTGTGTTAATAACAGGGTACTTTAGACCACTGTACTATCCAAGACAAATTAATGTCACATGTGCATGTTGCCCCTCCATCTGCTAGATGAACATGTAAACTTTTTTTTAAAGATTTGGTTATTATTATTATTATTATTATTATTATTATTATATTCATAAACATTTTTGAATACAGCGTACTGTCAGGGTATACCATTTACAAGACAGAAAGAAAAAAAGTTCAAATAGAATGGAAAATAGTAATAAACATTAACACATGAACTAATAACAATAATAATATAATAACACATGTACTGAGAATAGTAGTATAACCAAATAATTTCAACCAAGTTTCTTTTTATATTGGCTTATTTACATTTTTGTTAATTATGAGTGTAATTATAAACCTTCTCTATTGTTAATGCAAACATTCGTAGTCTTTCTTCCTCTAATTTCTACCTCTCGTCTCTTAACCACTCATAAAATCTGTTTCACATCAAATAATATTCTGTGTCTTTCATGTAAACTTTCATTTGGTAGGAGGATGTTGACTGTTTGCTTGTTTTTGTGATTTTTGAATTGATCTAAGGAAAGGCTTGTCCTTAAGATCGACACTGATTGCGGGTTCTTATTCCTTCAAAAATAGATTGAGATGGACAAGCCAGTTCATTTTTTTAAAAGGCTATGAAAATTGTATTATTTTATTTATTGGCTGATATCATTTTAAGCCTGCTTTCTGTTTAAACCACATTAAAAAAAAAACCAGATGGGTCACATGGATGTCATAGAATAATAAACATTGTAGTGATAACCATTGTTTGTTTTTTTAGGGAACTTGATCAGAATGTCTGGACGTCCATTGATTTCCCTTAGTGGTGTGGACACATGCCTGACTGCTCTGAAAACCTGCAAGACCTACATAAACACTGGCATGGATGTAACCACAAGCGTGGCCCTTGATCTTGTGGAAAATCACAGTGAGTTCAAGTTTTGGGATCTATTCTTGTTTTTCAAAACTTTCAAGGTGCCTTGGGATCCTGCCACATAGGCTTCAGCCCCGTTCTTCCACTGTGTGATCCAACATGGACATTTAGCTACGTCAGCTGATTTTCTGTCAGCTTGAGCTTGGCTACCATGCAGCATAATGAACAAAATTTCTGATTTGCAATATGAGTTTTGAGGATGGGCTGTTCTCCCTTGCAGCCTGAATTCTAAGATCTTCATAAGATCCTTGTTTTTTCAATTTCTTTCCAGCATCTGGGCTCAGAGGATCAATATGTCCTTTCCAGGTGCTAAACTGCTTTTTATAGATGTGGTTGCAACTACCGGTATGGGGGGAAACAGTGAGCTACAAATTGTGCGATGCCATCTCCAGAATGTTCAGTGGCATTTAGGTAAAGGGCAAATGCCATCTTTGAAAGTGAGGTGGCATCTCCTTGTATCAGTAGCCCAGTTTTGGGGGTACATGTTTGCCAGATGAAAGTTCAGAAAACTTAGTTGGGGAAACTAAGACCTTTGATCATCTCCTTTTCTGAATCTACCAGAAGCAAAAATATTTGTGTTTTTCCAGAAGATGGCTGTAATTCAACATGGAGTGCAGTTGCTTGCCTTTGTGGATAGGAGGCATAGTTGTGGGGCACTCAGGTTTATTTATTCTTATTTATTTTACAATATTTGTAAAGCACCTTAATCCAAAAGATGGTAGGCTATGTACTAAAAAGAGAAGAACGTATTAATTAACTGCATTCAAGTAGGGCAATAAAATAGCCAACCCTACTACATTCTGATGGATGTATGCAGCCCACATGCTCACTGAAATAAAATGGTTTTAAGAAAGGAAAGTTGCAGCCCTGGGTTTGGTAGTGGGAAGCATGTTTTGGGGCTGCTATCAAAATACCTGTCTTTCAAACCATGCCCCACTTAGATCACATGGAAACAGGACTCTAGTAGACTTCCTCTTGAAGTTTAGGCCAGACAGGCAGAATTATATTTGACCTGAAGAAGGCCATGTTAGGATAAAAATATGGCTTGTGATTCAGCCCAAATGTTCAACATCTTGTTCCAAATTCTGGAAATTCCTCTTAATTTTCATTTATTGGTTCTAGTCCTCTTCTCTGGGGCAATGCCCACACTCTCTTTTATGCGACTACACTTCAGATTTTTGAAGGCTATTTTCAGATCTCCCCAGTTGTCTCTTCTATTGGCTAAACATACCAAAATTTAACTGATCTAATGCCAAGATTTAAGATTATCTGTTGTTATTTATTTTTAAAATACTTGAGATAATATCGTAATCATAAGATCAGTTTAATCATAAATATTCGCTGGTTCAATTGGGTTCACTTGGCAAATCTGCACAGATTTGGGAGTTGAATTGGGTGGCTTAAAGTCCCTTCTAATTCTGTAGTTGTATATTTATTTATTACGTTTGTGGCCTGCTTATCTCCACCACCACAGTCCTGCAAAATAGGTTGGGCTGACAAGAGAATGACTGGCCCAAAGTCATTCTGCAATTTTTATGGTGATGTAGGAAGCTGAACAAGGGTATGTTTTGTCAAGATTCATGTCCCTAACCAATGCACTCTACTGCCTCTCAAAGCTTTCTGTCTACATCTCCCAGATAATTCACAATTCTTTTACAATTCTCCTCCCACTTGTGACTGCATGACTGTAACTTGTTGCTTATATTCTTGTGATTTATATTAATATTGATTGTTTCCTAGTATGATTTGATTGCTTATTGTACCATATGACTGTCACTGAGTGTTGTGCCTTGTGATCCTTGACAAGTGTATCTTGTCTTTTTATGTACACTGAGAGCATATGCACCAAAGACAAATTCCTTGTGTGTCCAATCACACTTGGCCAATAAAGAATTCTATTCTATTATTCCCTAGGTGGTGTTGGGGTTTGTAGTTTAATATCGTGGATGAAGTATTGTCCTTTGAACAACTATGGAATGAGCATACCATGAGATGGCAGCAGAGACTTCATATTGCATAACCCATGAAGTTATTTGTGGTCATACTTCTGCTAAATGTTCTACAGGTTCCTAGTATTGAAAGGCAAGAGGATTTAGGACCATGTCTTAAGGCATGAACAAAGAACTCCACTGTAAGAATTAACAGATCAAACTGATCTTTTAGAATAAATTTAAATCAAGATTTTAGCATGCTTTTCTGTATTGGGAATGTCACATTTTCTTGCTTGGCATTGCCTACTGGGATTCTCAATCTGTGTGCCAGTGATGTCATGAAGTGATGGCATGCCAGTGGTGGGGAAACAGTGATTTTCTGGATTAACAACTTTTAGATGTATGGATTTCAATTCCCAGAATTCCCCAACTGGCTGGGGAATTCTGGGAATTGAAATACATACATCTTGAAGTCCCTGAGATTAGGAGACACTGCTCTAAAAGTTATTGGACTCAATTTCCAGTCAGCCATGATAATGGGAATTGCAGGGCCACAGTTTCCTCTCATTTGCCTTGTGCTATTAAGTCCTTCTTGGTAGGCCTGTTCAGTATAGCTGAAGCTGCTTTCAAGGTATAAAAATGGATAATGATATTTTAATTTTTTTGCAGGTTTGCCTGACAATTTACATGCTGAATTATTACAATTTTGCTCAAAGTCACTCATAAAAACAGCTTAGGGGGTTAAATAAAATAATTATAAATTGTTAGCTCTAGAAGGTAGGTCAGGTCACAAAATAGATCCCGCAGATATTTCGGGAACTGTCCTTTTGCCTATCAATACTAGGGAACTGCAGGACATTTAGCAAAGGCATGTAAGATATAATAATAGATTCTACGAAGCCTATTCAAGTTTCTCTGTGTTGCATTTTATACATATTATCAACGTGGTGTTATTTTGAGTTTCTTTCTCATGCTTCTGTCAGTCTCTGGACTATTCAAATTCTTTAACAGCTCTCCTCTGTCTTCCCCAAATTAACTCTAAATTCCTTTGTATAAATAGGCCTTTTGTGATACAGAGTAAAAATCTACACCAACCAAGTAATTTTACCATTAATTAGTCCCTAAGAATATGAAAAACCTGTCACTTTTCACACAAGCATCTATATTTGGTTAAGGAATCCTTTTTTTAACAAATCCAAATCACCAAGGCCACTTTTTTCCACCTGATGCCCTTAAGAGGTTTTGAGATTCCCAACTTATGTACCTGGTTATGAAATATGGCAAATATAGCTCAGTAGATTGGAAGAGGCTGAATGAGAAAAAGCTATCCAGTTGTTAACAAAAAAAGAAGGCTGTTTGTATCAAAAGCAGTAAATAATTTGATATTTTGGTTATCAATATGGCATCGTTGTGACAAGTATAAAAACATTGGACATCATCAAGTTTTATAATATAGATCCATCAGAGTCCTGCTTATAGCAATCTCTGTTGACAGGTCCTATTTTTTCTTAGAGGAAGGGAGATAAAAACCAAACAATGATATGAGGGCCGATTTTGAAAGTATTTTGGCTAGGAATTATGTTGTACTTCAAGGACACCAATCTCAAACATAAATATGCAAGGGCAACCAGCTAATACAAAAAGATACGTAGGAGTGTGGTGAGAGCCAATGATTTGTAGTGGTTAAGGGATTGGACCAGGAGTGGGAAGAACCAGAAAAATTCTCTAAAATCCTGCCTCTTTGTATTAATTTTTTTAAAAAAAATTCTACTGTTTAACTATAGAAAGCTAAATGGTTAAAATATGTTTATCCTAGTGTTGAGACTCTAGAAACAACAAAATGATTAGGGAGCTGGAGGCTAAAACATACAAGAACTATTGCAAGAATTGGGTATGTCTAGCTTAATGAAAAGAAGGACTAGGGGTGACATGATAACAGTCTTCCAATATCTAAAGGGTTGCCACAAAGAAGGAGTCAACCTATTCTCCAAAGCACCTGAAGGCAGGACAAGAAGAAATAGACGGAAACTAATCAAGGAGAGAATCAACCTAGAACTAAGGAAAAATTTCCTGTCAGTGAGAACAATTAATCAGTGAAATGGCTTGTCTCCAAAAGTTGTGGATGCTCCAACATTGGAGGTTTTTAAGACGAGATAGGACAACCATTTCTCTGAAATGGTATAGGGCAGTGATGGCTAACCTTTTTGCCATCACGTGCTAAAAGCGGTGGGAGTGCGGTGGGGTCACACGCACACGTGCCCACATCCATAATTCTATGTGCCGTGCCCGCCCATGCTCCCCCTGCTTTTGGCACGCAATGGCACGGTGGGCCCATTTTTTTTGCTCTCCCCAGGCTCCAGAGCCTTTCTAGGCCTTCCCCACCCCACCCAGAGGCCCTCCGGAGACCGGAAACAGGGTGTTTCCTGACTTCTGGTGGGCCCAGAAGGCCCAAAAATCAGCTGGCTGGCGCACACATGCATGCCAGAGCTGAGCTCGCATGCCCACCGATATGGCTCCGTGTGCCACCTGTGGCACCCGTGCCATAGGTTCGCCATCACGGGTATAGGGTTTCCTGCCTGAGAAGGGGGTTTAACTAGAAGACCTCCAAGGTCCCTTCCAACTCGTCTTATTCTGTTATTCTTTGGTCACAATGCATTTCCCATCTCACCTTAATGGAAAGATAATCCCAAATCCCTACTGAGTCCATTCCTTTGTTATTCTGTCTAAATGTTTTAAAATCTTGCTTTTTCAAACTCTGGCAAATATCTGAATGTCATGGAACTCTATCCTACTGACTACTTGAAAATTCAAAATTATGCCTGTTGGGGATTTTAAACATTTTCCCCAGTGGCCCACATAGTTCCTTTTAGTTTAATATCTTTTCATTTATCTTAATTTTTGTATTGTATGTATTTTAATTCTGGCTGTCCACCGCCCTGAGTCCCTTTTGGGAGAAGGGCGGGATACAAATTAAATAATAATAATAATAATAATAATAATAATAATAATAATAATTATTATTATTATTATTATTATAAAAGTGATTTGTTTTTTTAAGAGAAGCAACATTTAAAAAAATAATCCCTAGAGCAGAGCTTTGTGGGGTTGACCCTTCAGTGATGTCTATAAACTATGACTCAGCTGAATCAGGCTGACCTAAGGAAGGAGTTAAAAATACAGAAAAGACTGGAAAGTTCTCCCTACACATACTGTTTTTGTGGGGGTGGGGGCACAGTTCACAAGTCCAGTATTGCAGTAACATCTTTATTCTCTGCTTGCCCTGTCATTATTCCTCAGAAAACTTTCGTTATGTTGTTAACCTGACATTGTCTGGACTGGAGAAACTGGCCAGGCTTTACATATCAGGGTTTCCCCCTTCTATCCATTTCCTTGTTTGGAAATGTCTCTTGCAAAGGTTAAAGAAAGAGGGGGTTTCTTTCTCACAAAATTGGAAGTTACTTCATTTGACTTGTTTGTATTTTTTTTTTTAAAAAATCAGTTTCCCAACTAATACTTGGGAAATTGTGATGGTTTTCCCCCCCCAACCATCACCTGGGAACCCATAACCCACAATTATCTCTTTTAGAATATGAATTTGCCTCCAATGTCGCTCCTCGAAAGCTACCTGAATGGAATACAATGGCCATTTTCTATCAAAATTTGGGATTTTCCATCCAAGCTTTAGATTGAGGAAGGTGAAGGATTTCAGTTGATTTCATTAAAAGGTATAAAGGTAAAGGTTCCCCTCGCACATATCTGCTAGTCATTCCTGGCTCTAGAGGGCGGTGCTCATCTCCGTTTCAAAGCCGAAGAGCCAGCGCTGTCTGATGACAGTTCCCGTGGTCATATGGCCAGCAAGACTAAACACCAAAGGCGCACGGAACGCTGTTACCTTCCCACCAAAGGTGGTCCCTATTTTTCTACTTGCATTTTGTATGTCCTTTCGAACTGCTAGGTTGGCAGAAGCAGGGACAAGTAACTGGAGCTCACCCCACTACACGACACTAGGGATTCGAACCGCTGAACTGCCGACCTGAGCCATTGCGTCCCTATGGCCATTTCCTATCAAAATTTGGGATTTTCCATTCAAGGCTTAGATTGAGGAAGGTGAAGTATTTCAGTAGATTTCATTGAACACAGTCAATTTTAGGAGAAAACTAGACAACCCATAGTCCTGTGGGTCACCCTTTCAGAGATACTGGTATTTCCTTACCAGATTCTTCAGTGCCTTCAATAATTTGTGCTACCTTCACTGGAAAAGTTGAGATACATTCAGACATGTATCTGCCTTTGAAAGTAGCCCATGTTGAACTGTATGGCACAGTCAAATATCAGCGCTAGAAATATTTTGTGACGTTTTGCGTTATGTCATAAACTTTTTAATTATAATTATGCCATAAAATGTTTTATGCAATTTGCCAAATTTCAATTCCATGGGAATGATGGCTCCTGAATTTTGGACACTTTGTGTAAGTTAGGGCAATTGAGGTACCTTAGCTCAAAACATTTTGCACTGTTTTGCCCAGTTAAGGGTGATGGGAACGAGAGATTTAGTACAGGTAGTCCTCGAGCTATGACCAGAATTGAACCCAACATTTCTGTTGCTAAGCAAGATAGTTGTTAGGTGAGTTTTGCTCCATGACCTTTCTTGCCACAGTGAATCGTTCCAGTTGTTAATATGGTTGTTAATCTGGCTCCCCCATTGTATTTGCTTGTCAGAAAGTCACAAAAGGTGATCACATGATCCCAGGGCACTGAAACTGTCATCAATATGAGCCAGTTGCCAAGCATCCAAATTTTGATCACATGATGGTGGGGATGCTACAATGTTTGTAAGTGTAAAAAATGGTAATAAGTTATTTTTTTCGTACCATTGTAACTTCAAACAGTCACTAAATGAATTGTTGTAAATTGAGGATTACCTGTAGTAAATAGATTGATTTGGTTTAGGAAAAACAATTTTTTCTAAATCAGGGTGGTAAAAAATATTAGTGAGTTGGACATTAGCCCCACTGTATCCAAGGGGACATATTAACTAATAAGGTTGAAGTAACACATCTTAATGTGTAATAGGATTTGCTTGGTTTTGGCTTAATATAATACATGGTTTCTTAAACAAACTGTGACTTAGCATAATGCATGAATCCTGCCGTTAACTATTGGCTAAGCATAATGTATGAATGTTGGCGCTACTTGGGTTGATACATCATATTAAGCCATACTATTGCTTGTTTAAGTTTGCCTTAGTGTGATATCTGTATCCGCTAAACGGACTATGTAAACAATGGACTGTTGGACAGTATGGACTGTTGTGTGTATATTAAGTTAATTTGGCATATTCAGCCAACCATGGCTAGAGCAAATTTGGTAGTATGATAGTTGAACATGACCAATGGTTGGATCCCTATAGCATGTTAAGGAGTAACATTGTTTGTTTAGAAACTCAGCCACTGTAGCTTATTAAATGTGGTTATTCCTAAGCCATATATGATATGCCATACGCTAAATAAATAATATGGTTAATGACTTACTGAAGCCAAGCCAATTCTAGCTTATTTAACAAACTATAGCTACACAAACCTTAAGTGTAGTCTGTGTACTCAGGTGCTGTAGTGTGTTTAGAATCAGTCACATACATACATACATGTGTGTGTGTGTGTATGTGTCCGTGTGTGTATGTGTAAAATGGAGACTCATAGTAACATGGAATTGTAAAATCAGAATTTGGAAGCGGCTATTCAGACCATCAGATTTAGGGCAAAAGTCCAAATTAAAGCATTTCTAACTGTTTTAATTATCTAACTTGAACATAAAAAGCTGCCATTCTATACAATGAATTCTGGAATGACGAAGAAATGGCCTGTTTTATGGTACCTCTTGAGATTCTCCTCTTCTAAATATGGCCATTTTCTTTGGTCTTTCTTGTAAGGCTTAGCTTCTTGTCTTCTGAGCATCCTTGTCTTCTGTGACCCTATTGCAATTTCTCAGAAGTCTTCTTAAAGTGTGCTAATTGTAGAATTGGACATAGTGCTTGAAATGAGTTATGAAGACCTTGCTTGTTCTTCAATTCCAGTTGGACAATTTATAGTTTAGACTGTAGAATGGTTGATTTAGTCTGTTTTGAAAAAGAACTGGCAGCAGCTGTTAATTCCCACAACAATTTTGTTGAGATCATAACTAGGAATTGAGGAGAGCCATAGCAATCAATGCTTACTTATTCACAGCGTAAATACAATGGGTAACCTTTTCTCCTTGGTTAATAAGCATATCCTTTGATTTGTCCAAGCCTGCAAGTGTTTATGATTTTCCTTTATTTGCATCATCGCACTCTTTTGAACTTGGAAGAACCGGAATGGTTTACGTCCATAGAAAGCATAACCAAATAGTTATTACAATACAAGTGTCAGTGTCATTTTAAAGGGGTGTCGTTAGAAGCTGTGGACATTAAGAAATATGTAAAAAAATAACTCCAGGAAGATACAGTAAAACCGTGTTTTAAAAAACCTGACAAAAAGACAATAGTTACATAACAGGAGATTTCTGGTTTATCTTCCAGTTTAGGGTAGCTTGCAGCTTATCTTGGCTCGTCTCATAATATTAACAGGGTCAGACCTGATCAGAACCTTACGGTGGTTTTGAATACCAGAGCCATAAACTATGAAAATACATCCCAGAAGAATGCAATGGGACACTAATGGCTTACTGTGACCTATGAAGTCAACAGAGTCGAGTGCAGCTCAGAGGAACTTCCATAAATGCAATTTGCTGATGCGACATTCTGCAATATTTCATTTTAAATTCCTTGCAAGATCTTTTCTTGCAGAAAAAAAGCGTGTAAGTTCAAAATTGGGCTTCTTTTTTAAAATGAGCAAGCAACCTTTAAATATAGAACATCAGTGGGTTTTTATGGGGATAGCTTGATAGAGATAGTAGCCCACAAGCATTCTTCTCATTTTGGCACTTAAGAGACCAAGCATATTGGTTGAGCAATCTTTGGCCAAGGCTGTAGGCTGCTGGCTGATGATGAAGAGACAGCAGATCCTGTCATACATGTGGGAGGGGGAGTTAAAATTTCCTATTTTTTTTTTTTATGGGTTTCTGCAGGTGGTTTCCTAGTTTTAAAAAAATGATGTGGCAGCTATTTTCGAGTTTACTCTACTTCTGTATTCCAGTATAGTTTAAGGACTCAAAATGGTAGCCACTATAAAGGAAAATAGAGCTGATTTGGGGCATAGGGAAAAAATGAATGAGGAATGAAGGGAGGGGGCACTTATTGTAATGATTATACAGTCCTGTGAAAGGGAGAAGTATGTCTGTGATTTTGTTTGGTATAAGGGGGGACAGAGGAACACTTGGAGAGATTTCCAAGGTTCTACTATTCTACCTTTCTACAAGTTGCCAGCCCTACAAGATAGATGAGATTGGGCAACCAACTTTAAGGAAGCCTCTAGTACTGCTTTACTGGTGAGATAGCCTGTAGTAATAGAATCTTGCAAGTCAGAGTGGTGTTTGCTTGAGCTTTTTGTGAGCACAGGTAGTTCTTGACTTACGGCTTGTCACTTAACAACCATTCAAAGTTATAACAGACGCCCTCAAAAGGTACTTTTGATCTGGATTTGAACTTACAAAGGCCACCCCCTTGTCAGTGGTGGGTTGCTACTGGTTCGCCCCAGATCGTGTGAATTGGTAGAATGGGTAGCGGGCAGCGGCGGGACGCTCCACCCATCCGCCCAGATGCTTCTGCGCATGCGCAGAAGTGTTGCGCGCATGCATGCACCAGAAGCATCGTGCGTGCACTCACGAGCGAACCGGTAGCGACGGGTTTTCAAATCTGCTTCTGCCCCTTGTCTATGGTCACATGATTGCACTTTGGACACTTGGCAATCTTATCAATAGCATCACGAAGCATAACTTTGCCCTGTGTTGGATCTCTTTCCATAATCCCCAAAGGACAGGGGATTGAAGGAATTGAGGTGCAGCGCATCTAGAGAGCATCAACATAGGAAAGACTGATTGATCTTCGTGGGAATAAATTTTCTCACACTTCTCTTTCTTTGGATTTATTGTGTTTGGCAGTTGATGGAAGAGAGCAGGCTGTGTTATAAGACCCTTTAATATTATCTTTATACCAACACAGCTTGCCTTTAGTCAGCTTCTCAAATTCAATACAGGATGACTCCTGATTTTTCTTGCCTCTACCTTTTTTTTACTACTGGATGGCACAGTTTCTGTCTTCCTGGATCCAAAACAAGGCATGCCTATTTACTTGTAGCTGCCATCAGTGAGGGCTTATTCCTTACTATTGGGGTGTTTCTGTTTGTACTAAGAGAGAGCCAATAGGTGAATTAAATTTGATGCTCAGTGCAGACTCAAATTCCAGAACGCAACTTTAGATAGGCAGAATCATAGAAGTACAATGTTCAAAAGGCTTCAGAGGTCATCAATTCATTTGGGGGGTAGGGATGTAGATCAGAGAGGCTCATAACTCAATGCTAGAACAAACATTTTGTCTGCAGAAGGTTGGAAGTTCACACGGTGACATCTCTATATTTAAATAACATCTCCTTCATATCAAATTTGACTCTTGGTAACCTAATAAGGACACTCATTCTTGGTACCAATATAGAAATGCTTTATCATTGCAACTTTTGGGATGGTTTTTCAACACGTCAGTTTACCGTTCAGCTTTTCCTAGTGGCTTCTCATCCAAGAACTGATCAAGTCTGACTCCTTTAAGGTTTTTCAGCTCAATCAAAGTCAGTTAAATTTACCAAATTGCTTTTCCAAGCAAGTTCCAGAGCAATTCGGCAGATGTTTTGAAGATTGCTTTAGCAATTCCAACCAAGAAGAAGAAAGCACCAATAAATAAAGAACTAATAAATCAACATAAGACACATCCTAAAAACTCCTGAAACAGCAGATATTGTGATGAATTGAAAGGCTCTTTTGCATGATGATTCGTATTAATATCCCAAAAGTGCTTGGTTTTTCCTTGAGGATGTTTCCTTGAGCACTTTTGGGGCAACCATGACCTGCAGGTCTGAGAATCTCCTTAGACATTCACATTAATAGGTTTACCACTGGTTCTATCTCCTTACTAGGCCCGAATTCCTGGAGGGGATTCTTTGTGGCTTTCTTTTTGAGCTATAAGAGAAAGTCAAAATGGCTGGTTTTCTTGTATGTGAGGTTGTATTTATGCAGGTTTTAGCTGCTGTTATCTCCTTTTCTAGTGAAGGTGATGGATACGTTTCCCTGAATGTATTTGAATCTGAGGATTCTGTTTTCCGTGATCCTCATTTATTGGTAGATTTGCAATAATTGCAAGATGCTCTAAACAATTGCAGCTCTGGTCAGCAAACAACACGATGGAATGATACAATAATTCTCAGAATAGACAACAATATGATATTTATGGAGAAGAACTGCTCATAATGAATCAATCTGAGCCAGAGGCACGTTGGAGTAATATGGTGTATCTGGAGCAGACTTTTTTTAAAAATTTATTTATATTTATATGCCACCCTTCTCCAGAGACTCAGGGCGGCTTACAATGTGTTAAGCAATGCGTTAAGCAATAGCCTTCATACTTTTGCATATTTATACAAAGTCAGCTTATTGCCCCACAATCTGGGTCCTCATTTTACCCACCTTAGAAAGGATGGAAGGCTGAGTCAACCTTGAGCCTGGTGAGATTAGAACTCGCAGTAATTGCAGGCAGCTGGATGTTAAATGCTGCCTTAATAGGAGGCATTAGCCTGCTACGCCACTCAGGCTCCTGGACATTTTATGCCCTAGAACCACATCTGGCCCATGAGCTGCCCTGTCTGGCTTGTGAAAGTGGTGGGGGTGGTGGTGGCATTGACAGCAGTGGCTGGACGTTATCAGGGACAGAGTATCGGCAGAGGTGGGGGGGGGAGCGGGGTATCAGCGGGCCTCCACAACAGTCCCAATTTCTTACAGTATGTGGCTCAGTGGGTTAATGACGCTGGAGAGTCTTTGCTCCAGCGGTTCGAATCCTAGCACCACATGATGGGCTGAGCTCCCATCACTTGCCTCAGCTTCTGTCCACCAGTTCAAAAGCATTTTGTTGTATGCGAGTAAATAAATAGGTACCACTGTGGTGGAGAGACGAGCTGGTGCTTCATGCAAGTAGTCAGATTCCTGCTGGTTCTGAACCTTCCCAGGTCTGATGCCTGTTTGGAACATGGCTCTGATGGAGGGAGGGGGATTTGGATGCTGCTGCAGGAAGAGCCACTCATCTTTCTGGAGCAAAGTTAGCTCGCCTTCCTTTGGTGCATTTTGGGAAGTGCATGAGCTTGTACAACAACAGAGCTAGTAAATTGGCAGCCAAACTACTACTCTGCATTAGCATTGTAATCTTCTGGCTAATGTAACAACACCATGTGCTAATAATAATAATGTGGCTCCTTGGGAAAATTAATTGCCCACCTCTGCTCTGGAGGAAGTGTCTTCCGAAGGGGGGGGGATGATAGTGAAGGTCTGCTGCCTAGCCCCCCCCCATGTACTTTGGTGGGGAATTCTCAACATGGTCTCATTAGGTCAGTGATGATGAACCTGTGACACGTGTGTCAAAGGTGGCATGCATAACATTACTGAATACCAGCATTCAGTAACAATTATTTTCCATAGCACGCCCTGGTTTTGCGGTATTTTCAGAGGCTATGTGAGAATGGAATATGCTCTTGCAGTCTCTGCACCCTTTGAAAATGAGTTTGTGCTGTTCGTTATAAAGAATTTTTGACATGCCGACCCCAAATAGTTTGCCATCAGTGTCTTAGGTGGCCAGCAAGGCAATTTGTGGCTAAGCCCTAAAAAGTTCTCCTTTGGAACCGATTCCCTGAACCAGGGGTGAAATCCAGCAGGTTCTGACAGGTTCTGGAGAACCGGTAGCAGAAATTTTGAGTAGATCGGAGAACCGGCAAATACCACCTCTGGCTGGCCCCAGAGTTGGGTGGGAATAGAGATTTTGCAATATCCTTCCCTTGGGAATGGGGAGGGAATGGGGATTTTGCAGTATCCTTCCCCTGGAATGGGGAGGGAATGGGGATTTTTTTTTTAAATTTGATTTATATGCCGCCCTTCTCCGGAGACTCAGGGCGGCTTACAATGTGCTAAGCAATAGCCTTCATACTTTTGTATATTTATACAAAGTCAGCTTATTGCCCCCACAAACTGGGTCCTCAATTTACCTACCTTAGAAAGGATGGAAGGCTGAGTCAACCTTGAGCCTTGGTGAGATTCGAACCTGCAATAATTGCAGGCAGCTGGTGTTAATAACAGGGCTTTAGACCACTGTACTATCCAAGGCTCTGATTTTGCAGTATTCTTCCCCCAGGAGTGGGGAGGGAATGGGGATTTTGCAGTATCCTTCCCCTGCCACACCCACCAAGCCACGCCATGCCCACCAAGCCACACCCACAGAACCGGTAGTAAAAAAAAAATGGATTTCACCACTGCCCTGAACCCACTAAGAACAGGTATCCCTCTGTAATGGCAAAGTTTTTTTCTTTATTTATCAAATTTACATAGTTGCCAATCTCACCAGAAGTGATTTCTGGTTGTTCTGCTGGCACGCTGGTTGCTGTGCTGTAGCCCTTCTACAACTTTTGAGCCATCTCTAAAGTAACCCATCTTGAGTCTGCTGGAGTCGTCCACCTTAGTGGTGACTGAGTCCAAGAGGTTCGTTTATGCAGCTGGAACTGAACGAAAGAACGAAGCTGATGAAGTCAGCAGAGTACCCAGGCACTTAGTCCTAACCTCATGGTAAAAGTGCCCTTCTTTTTCAACTCTGAATGCTCTGCCTCCTCCAGTAATGCGGGGGTGTGGAATGGAATAATAAAGGACCGACTTCATTTACTTCCATTAGTTCCGAGGCTTCTCACGGGTACAAATTTGACCTTGTTAATTCTGAAACTGTTTGTCTGTGACAGTCTGTGGGAGTTGAGTAATGTATTAAAACTTTATCTAGTCTCATTAAGTTTCAAAGCACCTTGGGAGATTTTAGTGAAGGGGAAGAGCAGAAGCTTTGAAGCTACCTTGGTCAAGAGCAGGGGTGTCAAACTGGCATCATCATGGTGTCATCACGTAACGTATCGTGACTTTCCCCCCCTTTGCTAAACCGGGCATGGGCGTGGCCAGCGCGTGACGCATCTGGCCTGTGGGCCGCGAGTTTGACACCCCTGGTGTCACCCCTAGACTGCACCCCTAGAGCAATCTAGAGGACTGGCTGTGAGATTCTCTTGAGTTGACGTCCACACATCTTAAAGTTGCCAAGGTTGAAAAAACACTGTTCTAGAGGATCCAGAAAGAAAGATTCCTTTTCACTCCCACCCTGCACTCATTTTGGGCACAGGCTGAATTCCCACTTTGCCCTTAGCTGTACAGGTAGTCTTTGACACGTGATCGTTCATTTAACAATGGCTCAAAAGTTTAACACAGCCTGGGAAAAAGTGATTTTGGACCTGTCCTCGAAGTTACACAATCTCCACGGTCTCATGATCGCAATTCGGGTGCTTGACAACTGGCTCACATTTATGATGGTTTCAATGTCTTGCAGTCATGTGATTGAGATTTGTGACCTTATTAGCTGGCTTCCAACAAGCAGAGTCAAATGGGGAAGCCAGATTTGCTAAATGTATGATTTGTTTAACAATCATGATAGAATGGTAGGCAAATTGGGTTTGATCATATGATCACTTAGCAACCAAAATTCTAGTTTTACTTTTGGTTGTAAGTCAAGGACTGACTCTCCTTCCTTCCTTCCTTCCTTCCTTCCTTCCTTCCTTCCTTCCTTCCTTCCTCCCTCCCTCCCTCCCTCCCTCCCTGCCTGCCTGCTTCCTTCCTTCCTTCCTTCCTTCCTTCCTTCCTTCCTTCCTTCCTTCCTTCTTTCTTTCTTTCTTTCTTTCTTTCTTTCTTTCTTTCTTTCTTTCTTTCTTTTACCTGTCAGTACCCTTAATTTATCAGCATGAACAATCATCTTCCACCAGGGGAATTGGCAGGGTTAAATGATGTTTATGGAACTGTTAATTCTCAGATGGAAGCAACACAAAATATCCAGTGTTCGGAAATACCTTTGAATGTGACTAGCTCCTCAATTAATCTCTCTGCATTACTTCATGTTGGTCCCAGTGAGGTTTTTTCCCTCATTAGTTATACCACAGTTGAGTTGGAATAAACAAATCAAATGGTTCAGTAAAGTGAACTTAAGTGAACTAGGATGAGAGAGGAATCGTTTTAGTTGAGGAAGGATGGGGGAAAAAATGAGAAAATGACCCAGATAGCATCAGGGTTTGAGAGGAACAAGAAAGGTCATAGCTGAATGTGTTCTGTATGGTGCATTAACGCTGATGATAGAAGTTCATACTTTGAAGCTTTATGCTAGAGTGGGTTATGTTTATGAGTAACAATGAATAGCTTGTTGGATAAATAGTGGAGTGGGAAAGGTAATAAAGTTGAAAAGAACACATTGCCAAGGCAGGAAAATAGAAATGTTTATGTCCTTATTTAAAGGTCTGGCTTCCTATTTATTTTCTTTGGTATGTACTAGTATCACCTTCAAAATTACTACTGTTATATCTTTCCTTTAACCTAAGTGTTTCTAAATCTTACTAACTAAGATTAGTAAGATTTATAAGATTATAAATTTTGATGGAAAACCACAAAGGGTGATGAAGATGAATTGGGAAAAAGAACTTAATATTAAAATATCAGATCTAGATTGGAATGTGAATTGGAAGAGTAGAATTATGAAGACTTTATCTGTAAGGATTAAAGAGCATAATTATAAGGTTGTTTGGAAATGGTATTTGACTCCATTAAGACTGTCACTGATGGATGATAAAATTAGTAAAAAATGTTGGAGATGTGATATGGAATTAGGGACTTATGAACATATGTGGTACAAATGTGATAAAGTTAAAAAGTTTTGGCATCAAGTGGAGAAAATCATATTTGAAACGATGGGGAAAGCAATAATATTGGGACCAGAAACTATATTACTGTTGATAATTAAGGAAATAGAACTAACAAAATATGAGAAAGAATTGATTAGAATTATGATTGTAATGGGTAGAATTATAATAGCTAGATATTGGAAATTAGATGTGAATTTTAGAATAGAAGAGTGGTATTGTGAAATGTGGAAATTAGCTTTAAATGATAAAATGACATGCGATATTAAAATTAGAAATGGTACCTATAAAGTTGCGATAAACTAGACGTATATCTGAATTTGTGTTTATATGTTTATATGTTTTGTATGTTTTTCTGTTTTGTTTAGTCTGTAGTTATAAATAAAAGCAAAAAAAAATTAAAAAAAAAAGAAATGGTACCTATAAAGAGGATATTTTCTGGAAAATTTGGAAACCATTCGTGGAATATGCCTTTGGAAAATTGGACGCTTCGGTACCTGTACCCCGAGAACGTGGATTTTGGCGATCATGAGGATATCTCCGAAGAACCAAATCTTCCTTTCTTATGTATAGCACAGGGTGAAGTATTGTATATGTTGTTTGTAATGTTATTTTAAAAAATAAAAAATATTTAAAAAAAATAACCTAAGTGTTTCTCATTCTGAGCAGCTTGAAAATGTGTGGACTTCATGATGGCTGGGAAATTCTGGGAATTGCAGTTTACACATCTTCAGGTTGCCCAGAATGAGAAGCACGCTTTAACTTAAGGACATGCAGATAAAGGGACAAAGAAGGGGGGGGGGTCAGCCTATTTTCCAAAGCACCTGAAGGCAAGACACGAAGCAATAGATGGAAACCAATCAAGGAGAGAAGCAACCTGGGACCAATAAGAGAAAGGAGAAATTTTCTGACATTGAAAATAATTAGTGTAACGGTTTGTCTTCAGAAGTTATGGGGGCTCCATCGCTGGAGGTTTTTAAGAGGAGACTGGACAACCGCTTGTTTGAAACGGTAGGATCTCCTGCTGCAGTTAGGATTAGATGACCTTTAAGATCTTTCAATTCTGTTATTCTGTGATCAGTTGGGTTAACTGAATCTCCTTCAACATCTCTGAGTCTCCTTGGTTTTGTTGCACCCATTCACTACGTCTGGTAGGTGGCAGCACCTAACTGACCTTGGCTACTCTTGAAAAAAAACCAGCAAGATTGGTCTTGATTTGTCGTTTCTGGCTAGTAGAAGACTGGCTAGGAAATCCTAGAGATGTAGCTAAATTGGGCAATGGGGAAGAGAGAATCGAGCTTGAATTAAGGGAAACTTTCCTTTGATATCACCAGGCAGCTTTTATTTATTTTCCAAATTTCCTTTGTCTCCTTAATTTGTAAGCCAACTTGATCACAGATTTTCCCCGCTTGCTGTCTTTTGAATATTAACTTCTGCTTCTGACAGACTAAATTGTAGACACAATTTTCCTGATTAATTTACTGAAACCGTTTGCTTCTGAACTTCCCACTTTGAATGGATTTTCTGAGCTGGGGGATGGAAGTAAGCAGCAAGAATGAAAAACCCAGCAAGAAATATAAATGTTGTCATGAATCAGTTGCTAAAAGACACCAATAATCCGTTTGTTCAGAAGGTAGCAAAAGTTTAAATTTTAGGTTGCTGATTATACTTTAAAAGCCCTTGGAAATGAAAAGGCCTTTTCATCTTAAGGCAAAGAAAGATGTAAGGAAACTGGTTTGCAGTTCTCTAGACCAGTTTCAAAGTCTGCATGCCTGGCATATTTTGCTAAAGATGACCACAGTCTCACACATTATCTGAAGACTGGAGAAGTTAATGTTATAATTGGGGAAGCAGCATTCTTTTCAGATGGAAGATGTTTAAGGGAAGGCTAGGAGTTTAGCTTTACAACAGGTTGCAGCTGTGAACAATTTGTGGCACGGACAATCAAATAGGTCACAGGGTGGAAACTGAATGATGGATGGGCCAGCTGTCAAATATCCTATAAGGCAGGCATGATGGCAGATACATGGTCAAAAGCTAGATTGGGAAGAAAAGCTGAGGCCAGAAGATCTGTTCAAATCTGATTATGTCTTCACTGGTTGGTGAAATTCACTGATTTTTATATAGCTACCAATCTCACAAACAAGTGACTTTGGGTGGCAAACTGATGATCCTCAAGGCAATCTAGACCAGTGGAGCTGGTCTAGTGGAGCTTTGAGCAGCTGTGAGGAATCTCTGGCCTTCAGGGATTTGGTCAAGTCTCTTATGTCTCCATTAGTTAGTGAAGTTCACCGATGAGCAGGAGTATGGAGTTTCTGGCCTCTTCTAGAAGTTGATAAACCATAACTTTCAACATTTTTCAGTATTGGCTGTGTTGTTTGCGACAAGTGCAAGATGTGGTTCAACTCATCCAGAAAGCTACAAGTATCTTTGCATAAGCCTAGCAGATACTCTACTTATTCTGCCTGCATAAGGAGAATGGATCAGGGGTGGGATCCTACTGGTTTAACGACCTGTATGCTAAGCGTGCGTGTGCGCAGTTTGAAGAAAACTCACCTTCCGCATTGCTGCCGGCAAGGAAAACAGCTGAGGCGTGGCAATCCGCTCAGCCGTGCTGATCAGCTGGGCTTCGGAAACGGAAATATATGTGACTATAACGCAGGGGCGGGCAGGCCCACTTCAAAATCAGAGCGAACTGGTTTGCTCACGGCTGAAAGTCGGAGCTAACGGTTCGTCCGAACTGGTCTGAACCGGTAGAATCCCACCACTGGAATGGATGGTTTGGCTTGACGGGACTTTATAGAACTTCAATGCATTGGGCCCTGACAATGCAATGGGAAAAATCATAGTGATAAGGTAGTATATATGCTTTGCATTTCAGGAGATTCTACTCAAACATTGAATAGGGTAACTTGAAAGATTACGCTTCATGTTATAATTATAAATGTCTAGTATAAAAAAGGTCACTCCTGCTTGGGGCCTTATCACCTGAGAATTAGTGAAATGTTAAAAGAAATGATACCCAGAAGAGATAGCAAAGCACAAACAACTGTGTTCCTTCTTCCTCCATTTATCTATCTATCTATCTATCTATCTATCCATCCATCCATCCATCCATCCATCCATCCATCCATCCATCCAATTTATATGCCGCCCTTCTCCAGGGACTCAGGGCGGCTTACAGTGCGTTAAGCAATAACCTTCAAACTTTTGTATATACCTGCTTAGTAGGGCTTTCGCCCCCCCCCCAAACGGTGTTCTTTTTTATACAGTCAGCTTATTGCCCCCACAATCCGGGTCCTCATTTTACCTACCTCGAAAGGATGGAAGGCTGAGTCAACCTTGAGCCTGGTAAGATTCGAACTTGCAGTAGTTGCAGGCAGCTGGTGCTAGTTAACAGCATTTTAGTCTGCTGCGCCACCAAGGCTTTTCCTTGGTATGTAGAACAGGACGCCCAAAACATTTATATTCTGCTGGAGAGTAAAGTTCTGTTTTGCAAGCATCCAAGCTGTGATAGGTAAGGATAATAGGAGTTGTAATCCAAGCACATTTGGAGAGCACCAGGTTGAGAAATAATGCTGTACTATTGAAAATGGTGTGCACAAGCGGTGCATACAGATGCTAAAAAATTAGAGGCCTATTTAGTTTCTGTTGAGCATCATTAAATTAGCAACAGAGGCACTGTGGGTGGATTGTTGAGCCCGGAAGAATAAAGTGTAAGAGATAATTAGTTAATATCCTCCTGTCTCAGTTGGCCTCCACCTGTTTGTTAGCGCCTTTTTTTTAAGAAAAAAAAAGTCTAAAATTCATAGCAATTAAGCCATTCTCAGTAAGTCTGAGGGTTGTCAGCTACTTGTTCTCTCAATCACTTTCTCTAATGAGAATGCTATTGTTGCAATTCCTTGCATTATCAATGTTCTGATGTATAGCTCAGTAAAGGTTAGTATTGGTTGGAAGTATGATTCATAGAGAGAGGAGGGTGACATGTGTTCACCAAACTTAATGATTCATGAAATGTGATCCATGTCAGTTCTGAAGGAGAGAAGAAGCTCATTGGCCACCTGGCTGGTGTGGAATTGCTTCCCAAAGGATCATAGGAAAGCAACTGCATGAAAGGTAGGTGAGGACAGGAGGAGACAAGAGTTTGTTCTCGAGACTGATGTCTACAACTTCACCTGGATGTCTGTGAGTGACACTTTTTCCAAGTCTGAGAATTGGATATGCTTTGGAGAAAGAGGCTTCTTAACCTTTCACTTACTACATTCTTGTGCTTTTGGCTGTGTGCACACATTAGTCTAATCATAGTTTGCTTTAAGCATTAGGTTGCATAAGCACAGTTTCTGGGTTCTCATGTCCCATTAATCCATAAAATACGGTTTACAAACCACAAGGGCCAATTTTCTGTAATAAGCTCCAATGAACAATATCTATATAAATACAAAACAATACAATTGACCAAGTAGGTTTGACCAAAGAAAACTCTTCACTCAACACATAATTATGGGATTTATGTTTATACAATGTTGTCATAGCAGGTTTGCTCAAGATATTTTGATGCCTGAAGCAAAAAATAAGATGATGTCCCTTCTCCATCTTACATACAGAAATTGACAAAGTTGATATCTTTCACTCTACTTGTCTCAATCAAGTAAGTTTCACAGTCCATTTAAGAAGAGAAAAGAGACTTAGGAATTTTCCCAGAGAGATGGTTATGCAATTGTGAAGCTACCTTGGAGAAGACTCTTTATCTGTAGCAGTAGATGAACTTAAGGCTCAAGTGTACACTGTTCATTAACAAACGAAGGCAAATATACATGTCCTCAGATAATGTTGCAGAATCCAATCTGGGTTGGTCACTGGGACCAGAGGTTTTGTTTTTCGAGCTTTCGGGCTTGTGCTGGAGCTCATCCCCAGGGAACTTCTCTCTAGTAGAGAGACCAGCACACACTCTGCTAGAAAGATGTTCCCTGAAATTTGTCTCCAGCATGAGACAGAAGGCTCAGAAGAGAAAATCTCTGGTCCCAATGACCCACCCAGATTGGATTCTGCAACTTTCTGCTAAGTAACATGCTTAGACATCAAAAAATCTTCAGTGGTTTGCCATGACTGTAATTCACAAGATATGTTTTTCTCCCATTAGTTTATGCCTTGTTTTCTCCATTAACCCATTTCCTTTGCCTGATATGCTGAACTGTGAACCAACTGTATGGATTGAATTGCCACATCCTTCATTAAAACGTGATTGGCATCTTTGTGGCTCAGCAGCTTGTGAGGATCTAGCCCAGGGATGTCAAACTCATGTCATGGTGGCGTCACATGATGTATCGGGACTTTTCCCCCCTTCGCTAAACTGAGTGTGGGTGTGGCCAGCGTGTGACGCATCCGACCCGTGGGCCGAGAGTTTGACAACCCTGATCTAGCCTATCACTTTAAATGGAGCCCAGAAATGGATGGGAAAACAGTTTAAATTTCAAAAGCAATAAAAGCAGTTTGCACAAGCTGAATATTTGTGCTACATTTTGCATGATTTGCATGCTTCCAAGTTGTTTCTAAAGTTAGCCCCAGTTAGAAAGAATTGCTGCAATCCTGTTTAGTAACTGAAACCAGCCTTGTTTTAAGATAACTCATTGGCGGATTTGACCTTCCAGGAGGAAGATTAGGTGAGCAAGGCAGTAAGGTAGATTGCTATATTACAGTGTTTCTCAACCTTGCCTTTGAGATGTGTGGACTTTAACTCCCAGAGTGCAGGCTAGGGAATTCTGGGAGTTGAAGTTCACACAACTGAAAGTGGCCAAGAAACATTGCTATAATTAGTATACGAGGCACTGAATCTGTGTTTTGCTTGGGATGCTACAGGATGCTAGCTAAGAAAGCACTGAAGAGACCTTTAGCATCCTGGCTAGAAAACATCCTGTTTGTTTGATGCTGTTCATAGACTCTACCGAGAAGAGGAATTGCTCAATGGGAAAGGAAGCTTACTCTGGACTTTTGTACCGTTTACATGCTTTTTCCATGAAAAACAATACCAAATTATATGTTGCAACGGAGAAGGGATTTATTTGGAGGAAAGGTGAGAAGTCAGCTCAAAAGACATGTGTTTGGATTTTTTAAATAATAGGTTCTCCTTTCTTGTGGAAAGATAAATCTTATGATCTGTTTCAGTTTTGTGGGCAAAGCACAGCTTCTGGTTGATGCTATTTCAATTTGGATAAACCTTTATTATTTTTTGTTGGGTTAGAAAATGCTGACTCAGATTTGATTTTATAAGGGATGACATTTAAAAGAATGGGGGCTAATTATAGTTTCAACCATAGTTCCGCAGGAGAAGGCATTCATATTTCTGTTAAATATTTCTGGAGCAATATGATGACTCATTAAATACAACTTCTGCACTAAATACCCTGATTGCCTAATGATTAGGTGTTGGTAACTGAAATCACACGCACTCACACCATTCTTTCTCTCTCAAAATCCTTCTTGCATAAAACGAAGGAAATGTTGTTCTGAGTAATACATTAGCTGGGGTTGCCCAAGAATTGTAAAATGGCCTTTGATTGCACAACATGTAAAAATGCAGTCTGGAAAATGTCTGTTATGCCTATGACAGAAATGTTACTTCTGTAATTACATAGGCAAAAATAGTTTTAAAAAAAAGAGGATAATCTTTTTGATAGTGGTGAACAATATAATAGATTCTGATAGTAAGTGTTAAAATATTTCATAGCCAGCTGGTGGTTAGCTGGTGTAGAACAGTGGACAAAATTAAGTTCGTTTGCTTCCCTTCAGATCATTGTGGATTTTTAACCCATACTCTCTTGTGGGGTTTATGAAGATAAAGTGGGAATGGTTTTCAAAAATATAGATGGTTTTCTTCCAAGTAATGGCTTGGATTAATGTAACCTCTTAGGAAACAGATCTTATGATCATCTCAGCACTTCACATACCTCTACAGTTCAAATGTAAAAATGTGACTAAAATTATTTACTTGGAAAAAAAAATAGTTCAAGTAACCAAGAAGTTTACATGCTCAGTAAAAAAAAAATGTATGAAAGTAATAGTGATATTGATTGAATGCTGTCCTACCCCTGGCTCATAGTCACATGTTGCCACTTTAAAATTAAGAAATCTAATTTTGTAAACAAATTGGAAAGAAAAGTCTTCTTTCCATTTCTTCTTTTTCCAATCAGATCAAGAAAAAAAAAGGGGGCTCCTGTAATGGTGCTACTATCAATCTTAGTTTGATATAAGAGACAACTCTGCGGCTAAAACAGAAATGGGAATATATCAAGCCATAATTAATGATGAGCAGATGGATAATTCAGAGTCAATCATAGCTAGGAAAATAATGATTAGCCGGCCCATCTGTCCTGCATTCTAGTAAAAAGAGGTTCAAGTAGCTTCGAGAGGTCCTGCTTTAATTGATTTACTAATAATTAGCTTTAAGAGTTTCGGCTTATTCAGTTTCCAAGATTCTCTATATTAACTCCTTAGCGTCTTGACAACAAGCTGAGCTACAGAAACTCACTGTAAATCTTTCAGGGTTGTACTCTGCTGTTAGAGATTTGATAGTTCAGAGAGAGGAAGAGAAAGATTTTAAATCTATAGTCATTTGTGAGTTGCCTTTCCATTTCTTTCCAATTTGTTTGTTTGTGGTTTTGGGGTGGAGTTCCATCAGTACGCTGATGACACCCAACTGTACATCTCCACCCCCGACCATCCCAATGATGCCTTGGAAGTGATGTCCCAGTGCCTGGAGGCCGTGCGGGTCTGAATGGGGAGAAACAGGCTTCGACTCAACCCTTCCAAGACTGAGTGGCTGTGGCTGCCAGCGTCCTGGTATAGCCAGCTGACTCCATTGCTGGTTATTGGGGGCGAATCACTGGCCCCCATGGAGAGGGCTCGCAACTTGGGTGTCCTCCTGGACTCACGGCTGTCTTTAGAAGAGCATACGACAGCCGTGGCCAGGGGGGCTTTCCCTCAGGTTTGCCTGATATGCCAGTTGCGCCCCTTTCTAGATCGGGACTCCTTATGCATGGTCACTCAAGCACTTGTCACTTCTCACCTGGACTACTGTAATGCTCTCTACATGGGGCTCCCCTTGGGGTGCACCCGGAGGCTCCAACTGGTGCAGAATGCAGCTGCGCGGGGGATTATGGGAGCAATGGGGTGCTCCCATGTGACACCTCTCTTGCGTGAACTGCATTGGCTTCCGGTGGACTTCCGGGTGCGCTTCAAGGTGTTGGTGACTACCTTTAAAGCGCTCCATGGCTTAGGGCCGGGGTATTTACGGGACCGCCTCCTGCCACCAATTGCCTCCCACCGGCCAGTTCGCTCCCACAGAGAGGGCCTCCTCAGGGTGCTATCGGTCAGACAATGTCGGCTGGCGACCCCCAGGGGGAGAGCCTTCTCTGTGGTGGCCCCTACCCTCTGGAATGACCTCCCCCCAGAGATACGAGTGATCCCAGAACCTCCGGACTTTTTGTTGGGCCCTTAAAACTCATTTCTTCCAGTTAGCTGGGCTGGCCTGACCCCATGCCTTGGTTTTAAAGTTTTGATACCGATTTTAAATTTGAATTGTTTTTAAATTATAGGCCAAATCTTATTTAAATGATTTTAAAACTTGTCTTAACTTTTGTATACAGTGTTTTTAGTTGGCTGTTCACCGCCCTGAGTCCGCAAGGAGAAGGGCGGTATAAAAATTTAACCAAATAAATTAATTTGACTCCAATTTCCTGGAGAGCAGGTTGAAGATAATTTCCATAGGGACACATTTTGTCCTTCTCTGATTAACCAATGGAGTTGGGAGCTGTGTATCTTGGTGCAGTTGGGCATTTCCCATTAGCTGGAAACACTCTGTTGCTCAGCCTACCACAGGCAAATCTATTGCGGTATAAGAATTTAAGAGGGGGCTTTTTCTGTTCCATATTTGTTACCACAGGGAAAACCAGATGACTCTTAGGAAGTCCACAAGTTGGAAACTCTGATTTGGGTACCATAAGCTACTAAAATCTAAAGACTAGTAGTTACTGTTAGTTTAATCCTTCATGAATGGTCTAATCTTTTTCTAAAGTCCTTCATGGGAGGCTCAACTCCTGGAGATTACAAGTAAATATCCAAATTTGCAGGCAGTCTATAACCTACAACCATTTGTTCAGAAAGCTTTCGAAGTTACAGAAACTTTGGTCCCAATTGTGGTTATAAGTCAAGGACTGTAAACAGATTCAACCTAGAAATAAGGCGACATTTTCCGACAGTGAGAACAGTCAACCAATGGAACAGAAGTTGCCTTCAGGAGTTGTGGGAGCTTCATCACTGGAGGCTTTCAAGAAGAGATTGGACTGCCATTTGTCGGAAATGGTGTAGTGGGTCTCTAGCTTGGGTGCGGGTTGGGCTAGATGACCTACAAGGTCCCTTCCACCTCTGTTAATCTGAGAAACTACCTGTACTTGGTAGCAATATGGAGGTGGTTGTTATTGCTATCTTATGGGATACAATTTTACAGTCTAGCTCATAACTTTTTTCTCGGGTGGTCTCCCATCCTAGTATTTAAACAGGTCTGACTCACCTTAGTTTCCAAGCCCCAGCAAAATGGTTGGTGATATTTATTGGATCTTGTAGCGATGAGTTCCACAGCTGAACTGTGCTGTCTTTAGAGAAGCACTTATGTCAGCACTTATGAGTGCCGATGTTAATGGTATGGAAATCTGAATTACTGTATTTACATGTACCTTGAAAAAGATGGTTGATTTCCATGAAATGTTTAACCATAGTAGACCATGAATTGCAGCTGTGATCCTGACACAGCACTATTTCGATTAATTAATTAATTTATTTAGGGTTACTTACTTTAATCTTAATGCAGCGTTAAGATGCACCGAGCCTTAATGCATCAAGCCTTTACTTGACATCTCAGAATATTAAATGACTATAAATACAATTTAAAACATATTTTAAATGGTAAACAGACTTTTAATGGAAGAATTTGGTAGAGTAAGATAGGCAAATAGCTTTTGAAACTGAATCCATCCAAAGGTGCAGGAAATCCTTGACTTATAGCAGTTCATTTAGTGACCATTCAAAGTTACAACAGCACTGAAAAAAAAAGTGAGTTATGATACTTCTTCACACTTACGACCATTGCTGCATCCCCATGGTCATGTGATTTACATTCGGATGCTTGACAACTGATTCATATTTCTGATGATTGCAATGTCCTGGGGAACTTTTGTGACCTTCTGATAAGCAAAGTCAATGGGGAAGCCAGATTCACTTTAAGAATCACGTTAACTGGAACAATTCATTTGTGGTCATAAAATGGGGCAAAACTCACTTAACAAATTTCTCATCTAGCAACATAGATGAAAAATCTATGGGCTCAATGGTGGTAATAAGTCGAGGACTACCTGTATTTGAAATTCGTGAGGGAGAGAACATGACCATTTCCCTCAAACCATCACTGAAAGAGCCTGTTTGTGATCTCCATCAATGATGGTTAGAACTGGCTTTTAAAAGAAGCCACTCAGTCCGATTTTCTATAATTAGAACTGCAGAAAAAACAATGCTACCAGCTTGCCTTCCATTGAGGACCTGCATACTGCACGAGTCAAAATGAGGGCTGTGAAAATATTTAAAGACCCCTCGCATCCTGGACAAAAACTATTTCAACTCCTACCCTTAAAACGATGCTGTGGAGCACTGCCCACCAGAACAACTAGACACAACAACAGTTTTTTCCCGAACGCCATCACTCTGCTAAACAAATAATTTCCTCAACACTGTCAAACTAGTTACTGAGTCTGCATTACTATTGATCTTCTCATCGTTCCCATCACCCATCTCCTCCCACTTATGACTGTGTGACTGCAACTTGTTGCTGTATCCTTACGATTTATATTGACTGTTTCCTAGTATGACTTGATTGCTTGTTTGTACCCTATGACCATCATTAAGTGTTGAATCTTTTCTTTTTATGTACACTGAGAGCATATGCACCAAAGACAAATTCCTTGTGTGTCCAATCACACTTGGCCGATAAAGAATTCTAATCTAATCTAATCTAATCTAAATAATAAAAGCATGGAATTTAGTCCTCGTAGGAGGAGGAAGCCATACTGAAGATGGTTATGCTTTAAAGCAGGGGTCTCCAACCCCCCCATTCGTGGCCTGATACTGGGATTCAACCTGTTCAGAACCGGGCCACAGAAGGGGTGGGTGAGTGCACTGCATTTGTGCAACCATCCCCTCTCCCACCACCCGCCATCTTTGCCTCTGCCAGTCTGCCCAGCCAGAATGGTTGTGGACCGCTGTTTTAAAGCTAGGCCAAATCACTATGCTATTGTATCCATACGATTTATATCAATATTGTTTCCTGATTGCTTATTTGTATCTTATGACTCATTAAGGGTTGTACCTTATGATTCTTGATGAACGTATCATTTATTTTATGTACACCGAGAGCATATGCACCAAGACAAATACCTTGTGTGTCCAATCACACCTGGCCAATAAAAAAAATCTATTCTATTCCCTAATCTAATCTAATCTAATCTAATCTAATCTATCAATGCAGCATTTAGGGAAATAGTTTTTACATGTTTAAATTAAACTATGTTGCCCCTGCTTTTTTCTTGCATACATTTACTATGCTTTGTTCTAATTTGGTTCTCTCTAAATATCTTCAGATTCTAGTTGTCTGAAAGAATGAATTCCTCTTTTTTTTTTTTTAATTAAGTAAACTTTTATTTTGCAGATGACCTGGAAGAAATTAACACAGTGGAAGAAGTCATGTTAGAATATGCTGTAATGAGCAGAGAACTGAGTCATTATGTGCAAGCTGTTGAAGAAACAGTAAATCAGGTAAATGTGGCTGATCTTTAGTCCAACTTTTATAGCTTTCCCATGTCATGAAAGCAAACCCAGAGTTTGAAACACTCTAATGATTAACGAATTGTATGAGATCACTTTTCTTCTCTCGACATGTGACAGATAGCGAATTAGGAACTGAGTCACAGAAGCCGGTACTGTATTCATATATACCTTTTGTGTCTTAGAACAGTGGCCAGTATCTACCCTGCCCATATGAGAACCATTTGTTTTCTTGTGCCCTCTTCAATTTTAAAGCTGATCTTTGGTAGTGGCTAAGGAAGATAGGGATGCGGTGGCTCAGTGGCTAAGACCTGAGCTTGTCGATTGAAAGGTCAGCAGTTCAGCAGTTCGAATCCCTAGTGTTGTGTAATGGGGTGAGCTCCCGTTACTTGTCCCAGCTTCTGCCAACCTAGCAGTTTGAAAGCACGTAAAAAATGCAAGTAGAAAAATAGGGGCCACCTTTGGTGGGAAGGTAACAGCGTTCTCTGTGCCTTTGGTGTTTAGTCATGCCGGCCACATGACCACGGAGACGTCTTTGGACAGCGCTGGCTCTTTGGCTTTGAAACAGAGATGAGCACCATCCCCTAGAGTCGGGAACGACTAGCACATATGTGTGAGGGGAATCTTTACCTTTACTTTTACCTTTAAGGAAGTTGTGGGGATTCTTTTATTTTTCCTTCCCTGTAACTTGGAATAAAAGTGACCTCCCTTAGAAGTGTATCTGAAGCACTTTAAGTCAGGGGTTTTCAAAAATTTAAAGTCACAGAACCCATTAGTTGGTTTTTTTTTTTTTTTAAAGTCCTTGAATTCCAGATCAAGAGCTAAAACTGTAGTGATGGAAAATTGGCTGATTTTGAAGGAAGGTTGGTGTGTGTGTGTGTGTGGGTTGCTCCTGGTCTCTCATAGACCCCCATCAGGTTCTTTAAACTTAATTGTAGGGGTCAGTGGAAAACAATTTGGAAAATGTCGTTTCACTTATTCAGTATGTTATATGAGCTCAGCATTTGTTCCGTACCAATCCCTGGATTGTAACAAGTGACATACTTTTGCAAGCTTCTATAAAATTCTGGAACTGTTTCAAATATTTCAGTGGAATTATGAAGTACTTGAAATTATGCAAATAAATAAATAAATAAATAAAAATCCTTGGGGGTGGGGGGAAGGAGAGGTTAGGGGAGCTATCTAGATGTATATGGAATATGAAAATCTAAAGAGAAAGAAAAAAAATATGTGGTAGAATAAAGGGAATGGTTAGTGACCGTGCTATGAAAGTTTGAGACACCGCCAACTCCATCCATTCCCAAACCAGGACCATGCTGCTATGCTGGGACTACAACTCGCGGGCAGGGACCTAAGGAATTCTGGGAACCGTAGTCTCAACATATCTACAGAGAACCAGGCTGAGGATATCTGAACTATTTAATGAGAGGCAATTATAATATGTAGACATGAAGGTTCTAGAGTTAGGGGAAGGAATATTAACAATTCAGAGACTTTTCTGAGGATTTAAAGCACCAAATCTCTGACAAGGGTGTCAAACTCGCGTCATTACGGCATCATCATGTGACGTATCACGACTTTTTCCCCCTTCACTAAATCAGGCGTGGACATGTGACACATCTGGCCCACG
This sequence comes from Ptyas mucosa, assembly GCA_012654045.1. Lineage (NCBI taxonomy): Eukaryota > Metazoa > Chordata > Lepidosauria > Squamata > Colubridae > Ptyas > Ptyas mucosa. Next base: position 56,706,858 of record WNWU01000003.1, read on the forward strand.
GGCCGCGAGTTGAACAGCCCTGTCTTAGAGGTTTGGGTTTGGCCAAGAAAATTGGGTAACCAGGTGGTATTGCAAAAACTGTAGGATTGATTGAAGCCAGAGATCAGAGAGTTGGCTTGGACAGATCAGAAAGCGGTGAGAGGCATGGAGGTGGATTTGACCTGGTGAAAAGAGCTGTAGCATGAAACACGCCAAAACTGTGTCTTCAGACATGCTTCTTCAAAGCTTCACTGGCGAGCTGGGTTAGTCCTTTTTTTCCAGAGATGCCACATCCCTTAAATGTCTTAAAGACTAAGACAGGGGTGTCAAACTGGCGGCCTGCAGGCCGGATGCGTCACGCACAGGCCACACCCACTCCAGCTCCGTGAAGGAAAAAAACATCAGGAAGCATCACGTAATGGCAACGTGACTCCGTGAGTTTGACACTCGTGCTCTAAGAGATGAATAGATAAAGGAGCATATTTGTAGCTCAGGCTTGAAATGAGGGGTCCTTGATACTCTCTGAACCTGGTTGTTTTCTTGCAGACGTTTCATTACCCAACTAGGTAACATCATCAGTGAGCTGCATTGATGATGTTTCCTAATTTGGGCAATGAGACTTTTGCAAGAAAACAAGCAAGCTCAGAGACCACCAAGGACCCCTCATGAATAAGACCCTTAGCCTCTGCTCCATCACATTGACTTGAGATGAGGGACGATGAAATTCTGGTTATTGATACGGTTGCCACAGATTGAGAAGGCTTGGCTGTTCTGTCAGTTTTGGGTGCAAGGCCTTTGCCCTCCAACGTAAGGGGGGGAAAGCGAAGGGCAACGGCCCCTGGGCTTGTAGAAAAGCAGAACTGGTGGCATTCCTGCTCTTTCGTCGCTTTCAGCAAAGGTGTTGGCAGAAAATGCCCTTTCTCTCTTGTGGTTAATAAAAACCCGAGGCGGAACACTTCAGTTTGATGCATTTTTACATGGATGGTGTTACCCAGGCTTTTTTGATGGAAGAGCTGACCTCGGATGACCCTGTCAGCACGATTGCTTTACAGGAATCACAGTTAGTGGCATTCATTAAGAGCAGCCGCAGTAGCTGTTTTTGGCAGATTGGTGGGTGTTGAGTAAGTAATCATGAGATCACTTGCTGGTTCCCAGAGCTGTGTATTTCTTTTCTTCCCCCTCCTCCCTCCCTCTACCTCAAATAATCCTTCACCCCTGCTACTTATAAAACAATAAAAGGGTCTGTCGAATATGAAAGATCGGTAGCAAAACGTATAGATAGGTGCGTAGCTGAGAGAGCCAAGTTTTTGTTGACTTAAAGCTGTTGTAAGAGCAAAAGGGCAGGTGAGCCACGCCAACATCCTCATTTGATTGACTCAGCACTCATTGAATAAGAAACAAGCAATTGAGTTCCTGTAATATTTCTAACAATTGGCTTTGGGAAGCCCTTCGTTTGAGCAGAAGTGGAAACTCCCTTCTGTGCTCCTTTTAGCTTACCTGGCAGGTAACCCACCTTCTGTTACTTCTCTTTTTTAGTAGGCTTAGGTCAGTGATGGCTAACCTTTTTCTCCTCGGGTGCCAAAAGTGCACATGTGTGCAAGATAGCGCATGGGCGTGTGCCCACACCTATAATCCAATGTCCCCCATGCACACTACGCCTCCCTGCGCATGCGTGTGCAACACCCCACGCTCCCCCACCCCACCTCACACATGCGTGCGTGACACCCCCCCCCACACCTCATTTTGGGCCTAGCATGCTTCCCTGAAGCCTCTGGAGGCTGGAAACAGCCTGTTTCCAGACTTCCGGTAGGCCGTTTTTCGCCCTCTCAGAGCCTCCGCGCGAGCCCTGTAATTACCTGGCATCCAAAACAGGCCACATGGAGACTCCTGGGAGGGGCAGGGTGACACGGGCATGCGCGTGCGTCTCCCACATGCACAGCAGAGACCCGAAAATCAGCTGGCCGGCAGGAGGCGCATGCACGCATGCACAATAGAGCTGAACTACAGTGACGGCTTGCGTGCCCACAGAAATGGCTCCGTGTGCCACCTGTGGCACGTGTGCCATAGGTTCGCCATCACGGGCTTAGGTTATTTTTTATTTCTCACCCCCCCCTTTTTCCCCCCTTCAGATTGATCAATATTAAATTAACAAATTTAAGTGATGGGCTTAAGTCAGGGCTGTCAAGCTCTTGGCCTGCGGGCTGGATGCGTCACCCGCTGGCCACGCCCACGCCCTGTTTAGTGAAGGGAGAAAAATTCCTGATACGTCACGTGATGCTGCCGTGACGACGTGAGTTTGACACCCCTGGCTTAAGGGTAACTTTATTTAATTTTTTAAAAGGAAGAAAAGATTATATTTCTTTAAAACACGGGTGTCAAACTCGATTGTGTCATGTTTATGTTGTTTATGTTTATTGGACTTCTATACCGTCCTTCTCCCGGAGGACTTAGGGCAGTGTACAGCCATGTTAAAACACATATAAATTTACAAAATTTAAAACAAATTAAAATCGAATATATAAAGATTTGGCCCCCAGATTAAAAACAAACACACACCCATTATAAAATTCGTATTAGGCCAGCCCGGCTTGTTGGAACAAAAGGGTCTTCAGGGCGCGGCGAAAGGTACGCAGGTTGGGGATGAGACGAACCTCTAGGGGCAGCTTATTCCAGAGGGCTGGTGCCCCCGCAGAGAAGGCTCTTCCCCTGGGTGTCACCAGTCGGCATTGTTTGGCCGATGGCACCCTGAGGAGCCCCTCTCTGTGGGAGCGTATTGGCCGGTGGGAGGCTGTTGGTGGCAGAAGGTGGTCTCGTATATACCCCGGTCCTAAGCCATGGAGCGCTTTAAAAGTGGTGACCAACACCTTGAATCGCACCCAGAAGTCATGTGACATCTCGTGACTTTTTTGCCTTTGTGAAGCCGGGAGGGCGTGGCCTGTGCGTGACGCATCTGGCCCGCAGGCCGCCAGTTTGACACCCAGTAGCCAAAATTATTTTCATTGTTTTCTTTGTCATGGGGCAGCATAAAGGGCAGGAATAAGCTCTGGACAGAGTCTAGAGGACAGGGAGTCCTCAGTTTATACCTGCAGTTGGGACTAGAATTTCGCTCATAAGTCATAACAGCCATAAATCGAGGTAGTCATGTGACTGGACTCCTAGATTTTATGACTTTTTACAGCAGTCATTAGGTGAATCACATCGTAAATGTGAACTCATTTCCCAGATGGACATTTTTTTGCCAGAAAAATGCTGCAGATCAACAAAAAATGTCATAAAATGTGGTCATGTGACCACAGGATGCCACAACCAATTGTAAATGTGAAATGCCAAGTGCCTAAAATCACAGTCATGTGAACACAGTGGCGGGGAGGGTGCCAAAACATTTTACGAAGGCTACAAGTACTTTACAGGCCATAAAACACACTTTCCACAGCTGTCATAACTCCAAACCATTGTTTAATGGTAGTTCGTATGTCAAGGAGTACCTGTCAAACATATGAATTTTTTATGCAGCCATTAGTCAATCACAGATGGCTGAGATCTGCATTAAAAATCAAATATTGAAAAAAGTCTGGTGGGAGCACTTTCTCAAACTAAGATTTTGTTAAGGAAAATGTACTTTTTTTGATAATGATCAGTTGGGTATATGGGTTACACCAGGGGTCAGCAACCTGCGGCCTTGGAGCCACATGTAGCTCTTTCACCCCTCTGCTGTGGCTCCCTGTCACTCAAAATATGTGTCACAATCGCTAATGTGCGACATTTGCTGGCATGCGATTTATTGAGTTCTCCAACCCCCGGTAGGCCAATCATGGATAAATCCAAGAAAAAAAAAGTTTCAGAAGAAAACAAAACGTTTAATTCAACTACATATGCCACTCAAGAAACAGTCAGGCACGGGAAGGGTTTTGTGGCTCCCGGTGTTTTCTTTTCTGTGGGAAACGGGTCCAAATGGCTCTTTCAGTGTTTAAGGTTGCAGACTCCTGGGTTACACTGTTCACTGCCCTCAACATCATGTACGGGTAGTCCTCGACTTACGAACACAATTGAGCCGAAAATTTCTGTTGCTAAACAATGCAGTTATTACCTGGATTTTGCCCCATTTTACGACCTTTCTTTCCACAGTTCAGGGATTCACTGCAGTTGTTAAGTTAGCAACACTGTTCGATAAGTGAATTCCGGCTTTCCCATTGACTTTGCTTGTCAGGAGGTCACAAAAGCCCATTACTTAACCTTGGGTCACTGCAACCGTCATAAGTATGAATCGGTTGCCAAAGCGTCCGAATTTTGATCATCTGATCATGGGGATGCTGTGACGGTCATTAAGTGTGAAAGATGGTCATAAGACACGTTTGTGCCATTGAAACTTCGAACGGTCACTAAACAAACTATTGTAAGTCGAGGATACCTGTATTTGGAGGTATATTTTAATAATACCGTTCCTTTCAGCTGTCATGATATCAACCAGTAGATATAGCATAGTGATTTGGCCTAGCTTTAAAACAGCGGTCCACACCCATTCTGGCTGGGCAGACTGGTGGAGGCAGGGGCTTCAGGTGGTGGGAGAGGGGAAGGTTGCACAAATGCAGTGCACTCGCCTACCCCTTCTGTGGCCCAGTTCTGAACGGGTTGAATCCCAGTATCAGACCACGAATGGGGGGGTTGGAGACCCCTGCTTTAAAGCATAACTATCTTCAGTATGGCTTCCTCCTCCTACGAGGACTAAATTCCATACTTTTATTATTTAGATTAGATTAGATTAGAATTCTTTATCGGCCAAGTGTAATTGGACACACAAGGAATTTGTTTTTGGTGCATATGCTCTCAGTGTACATAAAAAGACAAGATACAACACTTAATGATAGTCATAGGGTACAAACAAGCAATCAAGTCATACTAGGAAACAGTCAATATAAATCGTAAGGATATAGCAACAAGTTACACTCATACAGTCATAAGTGGGAGGAGATGGGTGATAGGAACGATGAGAAGATTAATAGTAATGCAGACTTAGTTACTAGTTTGACAGTGTTGAGGGAATTATTTGTTTAGCAGAGTGATGGCGTTCAGGAAAAAACTGTTCTTGTGTCTAGTTGTTCTGGTGTGCAGTGCTCCATAGCGTCGTTTTGAGGGTAGGAGTTGAAACAGTTTATGTCCAGGATGCGAGGGGTCTTTAAATATTTTCACAGCCCTCTTTTTGACTCGTGCAGTATACAGGTCCTCAATGGAAAGCAGGTTGGTAGTAATTGTTTTTTCTGCTGTTCTAATTATCCTCTGAAGTCTGTGTCTGTCTTGTTGGGTTGCAGAACCGAACCAGACAGTTATAGAGGTGCAGATGACAGACTCAGTAATTCCTCTGTAGAGCCACTCTTTTTTTACCACTCTTGAAATGAATTCTGTTTCCTTACAGCAACTTGTACGAAAATATCCTAAAATTGTAAAGTTTCTAAACTAAAAGGAGCTGGCAATAATTTTGTAATATGGATGGGGCACAAAGAGAATTTAGCTATATTATTCTACAGGTAAGGGTAAATGCTTGACTGAGAAGAAGGATCTGTATGTAGGTAAGTTGCAAGTTTGAATATTCAAATACTATATTCAAATTAGCACAACCCAGAATTGAATTAACGTGAGGCTAACATATACACAGTTGTAGTTTTCGACAATCTCTGTGCATGCAAAATGGAGATATGGAAGGTTCTGTCAAAATATAATTTTTTAAAAAAAGTATTCATTTTATAAAGAATATACACACTATGTTTATATATAGTATACATTTTAGAAAGAGGCTTGCTGTTTACATTCGAGCAAAAATATAATGTAATTGAATGACATGAATGTGGTCATAGCAACGCTCAAAGGACAAGATATTGGCACACTTGTATGTATGGCAGATTTTTGTTTATTTACTTTGCTTTCTATAACCACTCTGATTTTGTTAACCATCAATTTAAATCATAAATACATTCTTTTTTTTCTTTGCTGTAATATTTTATTAACTGTACATACAAAAAATTATGTTTAAAACTTTTCATTGCCTACTTCCATTGAGCTGGAACTAATTTGCCATATTTTCCATGGAAATATCACTTCAAATGGAGCAATTTGAACAATGCAACCATTGATTCGTTAATCGCACTAATCAGGACCTACTTTCAACCAATTTTCCCGCTTTGCACATTGGGAATTTCAGTCCAAATACAATGCCGGAGTTTTAGTGTCTTAAAACTGGACATGTTGGATGTTTTCAGGAAGTTAGAAGACAGCTTATTAAAAGGTGCAACAGTTGATCTTATCTCTCTCATTACTGACCGGTTAATTACGAAGTGTGTTACTGGAATAAATTTCCTATCCTATAATTGGAGAAGACAATATTTCATATCTGGGACATGGAAGGGACAAGAAAAGCGTCTTGTTAAGAAAGGCTGATGCGTTTTTGATGCTGGCTGCACAATTTGCCACCCTGTGAATGTGTAAAAGTATGAGCCGTCAAATGTACGTTGGTGGTGTGATGCAAGACATTGACTGCCTGCTGAATGGGCAATAGCTTGGGTGGTGCTCTGGTTCTTCATGCAAATGTAACCTCTGGTGGGAAATTTGCTAACACTTCCTCAGCAGTCTTCGTTGTATAACACTTGGAACCTGGACGTTTTGCAAAACAAATCCAGATAGGAATCATTGTTGCACGAGGAGGGAGGAGACAGAAAAGGAAGCGAAGGAGTGATATAAAGGAACTCATCTTGACCGATATGAGAATGGAGGTTACGAAAGAAGACTATTGAAACCGAATTATTCTACCGTAATTTTCACAGACGTTGGGAGTTTTAAATGCAAAAATACACAAACACACGTATGTATTGCTCCTGGAAGCACGAAGCCGAGAACACCAGCCTGAAGATGACGAATGAGACTTCGTCGAAACGTCGCCAAGACACTTCCAATTTTACGCGGGAGAAAACCCGAAAAACCAAAGACCTACATACAAACACCCGCGAAAACCTCAGAAAACATACATATAAATGAATACATATAGGCAGTCCTCGACTTACATTAGTTCATTTAGTGACTGAAGTTAATGGCACTGAAACAAGTGACTTGTAACTGGTTTTTCACACTTACAACCTTTGCAGCATCCCCACGGTCACGGGATTCTTGGCAACTGACTCATATTTATGACGGTTGCAGTGCCCGAGGGTCACGTGATCACCTTTTGCGACCTTCTGACAAGCAAAGTCAATGGGGAAGCCACATTCACTTGACAACCATGTTATTAAGTTAACAACTGCAGTGATTCACTTAACAACGGAGGCAAGAAAGGTCATAAAATGGGGCAAAACTCATTTAGCAACATAAATTTTGGGCTCAATTATGATCGTAAGTTGAGGACTACCTGAACTGTGTTTTGCCGTGAAAAATAGAGACAAGGACTCTAGGATGTATTGTAGAAAAAAGGCTGTGTTTATTTGAACCATTGGCTGCTCATTTAGAATCCCTAATGCATTTTCTGCGCTCCTAAGTGTGGTTGCTGATAATTGATAGTACAATTTATTCTTATTTTAAAGTAAAAATAGATGTAAACTGTAAAAGAGATGTAGTCCGCTTGGTTTTTTTTTTTTTAAACCCTAATCCAGGGGTCTGCAACCTTAAACACTCAAAGAGCCATTTGGAGCCATTTCCCACAGAAAAGAAAACACCAGGAGCCACAAAACCCTTCCCGTGCCTGACTATTTCTTGAGCGGCCACAAAACTAGCATATGCAGTTGAATTAAACGTTCTGTTTTCTCTGAAACTTTTCTTTTATTGGATTTAAATCGCGTGCTGGCAGGTGTCGCACATTGGCGGTTGTGATGCATATTTTGAGCGACAGGGAGCCGCAGCAGAGGGATGAAAGAGCCACATGCGGCTCCAGAGCCACAGGTTGCTGACCCCTGCTCTAACCCATAAAGAAACTCCTGAAATGGTTCCCTCAACCTTCTGATTTAAATGCTTCCATATACACCTGTATAATGATTGCAACCTTTTTGGGTCAGTGGGCAGGGCTGATTTTGGTTTGTGGATGGTCTTCCACATTAAAGAAATGATTGCTTCTGTCTCAAAACATTGCTTTATCCCCGTGATTTTCATACTTGGCTACTGAAAGGTGCGTGGACTTCAACTCCTAGAATTTCCCAACTGAATGGTGACTGGGGAAATTCTGGGAGTTGAAGTCCACGTATTTTCCAGTGGCCAAGTTTGAAAAACAGTGGTTTATCAAAAGGCAAGTTGGATATACTTCATCAAGTTTTGTTGCTTCTTTGGAATACAAGGAAAATCCAGCGGTAATCTTTGGAAGAAAAATTATATCAGAAGCTATTGTTTTGCTTGGCATTTAAATTTTGGTTGAAAATTAATCAAGCTTAAAAAGAATGGGAAGGGATAGACAGAGACATAAAGAGAGATTTTTATGAGCACAGGGGCTTTAGAAATCTAAAAACAAACAAATACATTGATACCACCGATACAATGTTGGAGATCTCAGATTTGACATTAAATTAAATAGTTGCAATAAGTGGAAATGCAGAAGATATTGAATACTTTCCTGAGGTGTAACTATCTCAAATTCTGATCTGATGTTTTTACAATTGGTTTAATGTGTTGTAGTAGCCCATGTACACTAGCTTTCCCAATCCTAAGTAATGTTGTAGGGATGACTTTATTTTAAAATGCATTTCCCCCCAGATTTTTTTCTGCTTTAACATTTAGTAGCAATTTTGCTTTGCATCCTTACTCTCATTTCTGAAAATGAGAGAGGGATATTACTTTCTATTACTGTTTTCCTTTTTATGTCAGGGAGCGTTACAGCTTTTAAAAGAAGATCCTTGGTAGTACAGTGGTCTAAAGCACCCTGTTATTAACATCAGCTGCCTGCAGTTATTGCAGGTTCGAATCTCACCAAGGCTCAAGGTTGACTCAGCCTTCCATCCTTTCTAAGGTAAGTAAATTGAGGACCCAGTTTGTGGGGGCAATAAGCTGACTTTGTATAAATATACAAAAGTATGAAGGCTATTGCTTAGCGCATTGTAAGCCGCCCTGAGTCTCCGGAGAAGGGCGGCATATCAATCAAATTTAAAAAAAAAAAAATCCTTCAATTTCAGTAATTGTGCCAGGCTAAAAAAATCCTTCCAGCTCTGAGGCACTAAAGCTGCTTTCAAAACAGTTTGAATCCTTTAGTAAACTTATAGCCCCTGCAAGCTTCGTTTTCAAAATCCAGTTTGCTTACATTTCTGAATTCCTAAAGCTCTGAAAGAGGTAAAATCCCTTCTGTCTCTATGCAATCTATGAGTAGCTGATCTTATTTATTAATTTATTTTGATGTGGATGTTGATAAGGAAGTTACGCAAACAGAGACTTACATTCTGAATGTTTTAGCATTTGCCATGTTCATTTTGAAAATGGAACTAGAAATGGTTTAATGCCAGGAGAAACTCTCCTGAGAAAATCCAGCTGATATTAAAGAAGAGGTGGCAACTGAATAACCTACTCTGCGTATCCCAAAGGTGCTTTTTCAAGAGGCAACTGGACTTTCTGGTTTTTCTTGGAAGACGTTTCACTTCTCATCCCAAAAGCTTCTTCAGCTCTGAGCTCACCTTGGATGAGAAGTGAAACGTCTTCCAAGAAAACCCAGAAAATCCAGTTGCCTCTTGAAAAAGCACCTTTGGGATAACCATGACGTGGATGACTGAGGATTTCCATAGACATCTACCCTGTGTAATTGCAGAGATATTCTTAGGAAATCCATAGGGATGCTATTAGAGTCAGCAATGGCTCTCCGAAACTCCTTATCTGGTGCCCCAAAATCCTAACTCCCTCATCAGCAAAAGAAAAATTATTAAGAAAGCAACAAGAATGTCCCAGTAGATTATAGATAGTCCTTGACTTACAACCATTTGTTTCGTGACCATTTGCAGTTACAAATGGCATTGAAAAAAAGTGTCTTGTGCCTGTTTTTCACACTTACTGCTGTTGCAGCATCCCTGTGGTCATGTGATCAAAATTTGGATGCTTGGAAACTGACTCATATTTATGACAGTTGCAGTGTCCCGGGATCAGGTGATCACCTTTTGCAAACTTCTGACTTTTGAGAAATTCACTGGGGGAGCCAAATTCATTTAATATCTATGTTAGTAACTTAACAACTGCAGTGATTCACTTAACAACTTTTTTTAAAAAATTTGATTTATATGCCGCCCTTCTCCGGAGACTCAGGGCGGCTTACAATGCGCTAAGCAATAGCCTTCATACTTTTGTATATTTATACAAAGTCAGCTTATTGCCCCCACAAACTGGGTCCTCAATTTACCTACCTTAGAAAGGATGGAAGGCTGAGTCAACCTTGAGCCTGGTGAGATTCGAACCTGCAATAATTGCAGGCAGCTGGTGTTAATAACAGGGTGCTTTAGACCACTGTACTACCAAGGCTCTTGGGTGAGAAAGGTCGTAAAATGCGTCAAAACCTATTTAACTACCGTCTTGCTTAGACACAGAAATTTTGGGCTCAATTGTGGTTATAAGTCAAGTACTATCTGTATATATTTGACAGGTGAGTGGGGCCAGCTTTCTTTCAGGAAGATAGGCTTGCCAAAACTGACTACCCTTGACAAGCTTCTCAGCACTGTATGAGGTATTGGTCTAGGACAGGGAAGGCTAACCTTTTACGTCACCGTGTGCCGACCTGCGAGCTGGAAATGGCACGCAAAACCATCCGCCTGGACCGCGCGGCCTCGCTGGTCTTCACGCATGAGGGAGCACTGAAACCCGGAAGAGCAGCGTTCCGTTGTGCATGCACGCGCCGGCACCCAAACATCCGGTTTTCGGCATGGAGGCACACCCGACATGGAAACCCAGAAGTTTGGGTGCCGGCATGCACATGCATGCTGCAATGCTGGTCTTCCAGGTTTTGGTGCTCCCGCATGCGCGAAGACCAGCTGACTAGCGTGCATTTGTGCACTGGAATGTGGAAGAGTACCCAGCAAGGAGGAGCTGATGGTCATATTATTAAAAAATTGTATGGGTTTTTGTTAGAGTTAAAACTGAAAGAACAAGTTAAAGAATCGATGGTAACATGGGGGAAAATTTTTGGTTATGGGATTGATTTAGAAAAATGGCAAAAATTGTGGTCTCACAACTATAAAATGACAATGTCTACAGCATATAAGGAAAATTTGTATAAGATGTTTTACAAGTGGCACTTATCCCCGTCGAGAATCGCCAGAATCTTCCAGAACAAATAGGAGAAATGTTGGAAATGTCATCAGACCCCAGGATCCTATTACCACATGTGGTGGACATGTCTAGAAGCAAGGAGATATTGGACTAAGATACACATGTGGTTGGCAAAAATAATCAAGAGACACATAGATTTTAAACCAGAGATATTTTTATTAGGGATTTTACCAGAAATATATAACAAAGAACTGCAGTATTTAATTGTGAATCTTCTAACATCAGCTAGAATTGTATTTGCTAAAAATTGGAAGGAAGAAATGATACCTTCGGATGAAGAAATTATTAGGAAAATGTTGGACTATGCCGAAATGAGTAAACTGACATTTGTAATAAGAGAACAGGAGGAAAAGCAATATTATTTGATATGGGATTTATTTTACTATTGGGTAGATAACAAAAAATGGTGATATGTAAGCAAATGGGCCTGTGGCGCAGTAGACTAAGGCACTGTGATTAACATTTAGCTGCCTGCAATTATTGCAAGTTCAAATCCCACCAGGCTCAAGGTTGACTCAGCCTCCCATCCTTTCTAAGGTAGGTAAACTGAGGACCCAGATTGTGGGGGCAATAAGCTGACTTTGTATAAATATACAAAAGTATGAAGGCTATTGCTTAACGCACTGTAAGCCGCCCTGAGTCTCCGGAGAAGGGCAGCATATAAATCAAATTTTTAAAAAAATGTCGAAATACTTAAATGATGATATATTTTATGTAAGATTGAACCTTGAAGAGAGGAGAGGGCACTAGGGATACAAATCGACCGATGTACTGTCTGTACTTGATTGAATGAATGATGGTTGTATGTTTTATTTTTATTTTTTGTTTTAAAATAAAAAAATGATTCGGAAAAAAAAAAAGAAGGGTACCCAGCAAGGCCACATGTACCGCGTAGGATGGTTCTGCATGCCATTTCCGGCACCCGTTTCATAGGTTCGCCAACACGGGTCTAGGAGTATTTTATCATATATTTATAAAAGTTTGATAAAAAGGGGACCGTTCTGATAAGTTGCAAGGATAGAATCTTACATTATCTTCTGTACAGCTCATGGGCTAGGCTACTGTCTTTTATTTTCCTTTCCCTCTTCAAACATATTTTCTGTAAACCCTTAGCATGGTGTTTTGTGGAATGACTAATGCATATTAGTGGATTTGTGTTCAGTTCTGAGTCACCACTTTGTTTTATTGTGACTTGAAATCCCTATAGAAATGAAATATTGTAGAGGACTTTAACCTTTTGTTCCAGGGATGTATTTTGACATAGTGGTTCTGTGTGAACAATTCTTCTGATGTGGGACAAGCATTTTAGCTGGTGAAAAAAGAAACAATAGGAGATTTTTGTAATAGTTTACTTTTATTTTTTAATAGAAAAAGATGAGCCAAACCAAATGGAGTAACCATTGTGGAAGACATATTTGTTTTTACGTTAGCACTAGCCCTGGAATGCAGCCTGTTTCTAATAATTGAGTTTCAAACTAGGATCCAGAAAACATGTAGCTCATTTAGCACACTTACAAATAGACTTTGCGTCTTAGAAGCATAGCTTTTCTCAATCAACAGGTGGTCTGCTTTTCTCTGGCTATATTAGGAAAACAGCCTCTTAAAAATACTGTTTAAAGTCTTTAAAAACATAGCAAGCAAGTCTCTGCGTTCCATTAAAAAAATGTTCCTATCCAGGACAAAGTTGGGCAAATATGTGATATATCAAATGTGTTGTGTTTCGTGATAAAAAGCAAGTTGTCCATTGAAGTGTATTCGGTAATTCAAAACAATAATGAGGAATGGGGTGTAAACTCTTATAATTTTTAAAAATTCTTAATCCAGTCAAATATTAGTTAATTCAGTTCTTTTTCAAAAGTGCTTGCTTCATTCATTCATTCATTCATTCATTCATTCATTCATTCATTTTCTATAGCCAAATGTTGTCCCTTGGAATTATGCATTATAACATTAGTTGTGAGGTATGTTGGAGATATAATTTGAATAAAATTTCATAGTCGCATCCATGTAGTTTTGTTGGAAATGGCAGAGAAGTGGATGTGTTTGAAATTTTCTGAAGGCCTTCAATCTAAAAATTAACCAGATCTGAGCATGCTTAGCCTTTTGAGATCAGACTGAGTTGGTTAGATCCTACCATCTAGTTGGGTGTGAGCTAGAGAGACAATTTGGCGATATAGTCAGATGAGCCAGAGAGTCAGTTTGGCGTAGTGGTTAAGGCATCAGCCTAGAAACTGGGTGACTGTGAGTTCTAGTCCTGCTGTAGCGAACTGGGTGATGTGAGGCCAATCTCTCTTTCTCATTCCCTCTCTAAACCCTAGGAAGAAGGCAAGGACAAACCATTTCTGAAAATCTTGCCAAAACAACTGCAGCTCCAGATAGTTGCCAATAGTCAATACTGATTTGAAGGCACATGTGCACACACAGACATGGTCAATTAAGTAATTATTACTTACCCATCGAACTTTATGCTAAGTCCCTATTGCCATTGTGGACCAAATTCAGCCTTATCTATAGTCATTGTCATTCTTGGGGTAGGGCAGTGCTTCTCAATTATTTTCTGTCATGCCCCCCAGGAAGAAGAAAACATTTTTCACGCCCCCCGCGCGACTGTAAATAGTATCATTATTAAAAAAATAGTATCATTATTAGAAAAAGGTCTGTTCTCCTTGAAAGGGAGGAGCATGCGCAGTCACATGTACTGGCTTAATGCTCACTATCGATGCAAATGTCAGCAGCGGTAGCCCGATTTCTTTAGCAAGTTTGATTAATTGGGGCAGCGTTATGTTTCACAGGAGAAAGTCATTGTCAGTCATTTGAGCATCAATTGGGTGCACATCCGTCGGGCAACAAAGTAAGTGTGGACGGATGTCCCACACTAAAGATGGCTCCGACAGGCTCGTGTCACAAGGGTTTTGGACAGCCAATCAGATGCTCCCGTTGTTCTTTGATTAAATACAGAGACATAAACATGGGGTTTAGCTTGTTATGACAGTGTTTGCCGAGGTCAAACGCGCCCCCTTTTACGGAGCCTCGCGCCCCCCCTGGGGGGCGTGCCCCACTATTTGAGAAGCACTGGGGTAGGGGGACAAGGACACTGCAGTACAAAATCTTAAATGAATTGCATGCAAACATCATGGCCCGAGTACAAAATGGCAGATGTGTATCATGACATTTCAGTGCACATTTTATCATTCTGGTGTCATGATAGTTAGTAATAGATTAGAGACATTCTTTTTCCCATTGTACTATAAGTACTGTATTTTTTTTTAAATAAATAGTTGGACCTGATATTTAACCTTGAAATCGCTGTTATTAGGGTTTGTCCTGCATGGGTCAGGGATGGCTTGCCTTTGAGTAACTCACTTAGCACCCTGACACAGTCATTAAGTGAACCAACTATTCACTATGGAATGCTTTTACCAAAACAGAAATAAATGCCTTTTTTTAAAGACCAAAGGTTGTAAAGTGTAGTGATGTGATTGCAGGATGCTGCAAATGGCCGTAAGTGTGAGCTGGTTGCTGAGCACTTAAATGCGGTCACGTGACCATAGATGAGAGTGGCTATTGGAAGTGCAGAACCGGTTTGTAAGTACCCCTGGAGAGGTCCGTCATAACTTTGAACAGTCTCTAAGTGACCGATTGTAAATTGAAGACTTCCAGGACTATGTATAAAGTATTTTGAAGGCCTTGAGGGTTCAAGAGCCCTCTGCAAAGAGTGCTCAGATCCAACAAATACTAATGGAACTGAATTTTAAGTTTGAAATTTAATACTAAATAGTTTATTTTTAATTCATGTATTGAATTTATATGCTACCCATCTCATTGTTGAACAGGTCGGCACTCATCTGATTAAACACATGATTATTTCATGTGGATTTAATGATTTTCTCTTTGTGCCATCCTAAAAAGTACATTTTGTTGGAAATTTTTTGAGGAATTTTTGGTGTCACGTCCAAGATTTGGAAATATAGACACATGTAGTCCTATTCTACATCTATGTAGACTGCACATCCAAAATTATAGAAACTAATAAGCCACATTGAAGAAGTTGAAGATATTCTCTTTACAATGGATACGTTTGGGGCCAATATTTTTAGCTTTTGTTCATTTTTCCTTTCTTTTCCCTTATTCCCTGGGAATAAATTTTTAATCTGGATTTTCACAATGCTAGGTTTACCACATACATTGAGAAATTCAGGAAAGACTGATATAATGCTATCTGGAGCCATCATGGATTTCAACTGTTTTGCAAGAATTCATTGCTTAAAGTGTAGCAGGGATTATATTTATGTGGAGAAGATATTTTCTGGAGAAGAAGATAGATAAGAGGATGAATAATAAAGCAATTGACCACACAAAAAGAAAAAAGAAAGAAGGGGAAGGAAAGGAAAGGAAAGGAAGGAAAGGAAGGGAAAGGAAAGGAAAGGAAAGGAAAGGAAAGGAAGGGAAGGGAAGGGAAGGGAAGGGAAGGGAAGGGAAGGGAAGGGAAGGGAAAGGAAAGGAAAGGAAAGGAAAGGAAAGGAAAGGAAAGGTTGGAGAAACAGCAGAATGCAGAAAAAGAAGAATGAATAGTCTTGACTTCTATGGAATCCTTGATGCTCCCTGAACTTGCTTGCAAAGATTTTATAACCCAGCTAGATAACATCAGTGCCAGATATTGTTACCTAGTTGTCAGATCAATTCCAGGACATGTACTGATGACGTTACTTAGTCAGGTAATGAAATGTCTGCAAGCAAACGTTTCCACAGTTCAACCCTGAGCAAGTTATTCTCTTCTATTGATTTGGAGCCTCCTTCATGTGTGTGTGTGAGTGTTTGTGTGTGTATGATTGTGGTTTCTCAAAATGCATGTGCATTTTTGTATTGATTGAACACAAACAGCCCCCCAAAATGTGTATTATTGGAATATAAATACACCTGAACCACAAAGAGATAGGTGATTGCAATGAAATGTAAGGAAATAGATACGAAAAGAGCATTAATAAGTCAAGTCAAAGACTTCTGTAGCTCAGCATCCTGTTTTCTGGATCCTTCGTGGATGTTTCTGGGAACCAGATGTTTCTACGATTTTTTGCAAACAGAGCATAAAGGTAGCTACAATCTATAACAGATGATCCCAAAGGTTTTTTTTGGTTCACAGCACCTTTAGCGTCTCAGTAATTTTTTTCCACCGGTCCTTATTATGACCCTCCAGTGCCCTTGTGAATTCATTGTGTCAGTTGCGAATTATAGGTCTATAGGATATTTCTCTGCCTCCGAGAATAGGAAGTGCATGTTGTTACGGTGCCTTATATTTGACTTAATCACTTTAAACCACTTAAGCCAATAATTCTCAGTTGCTATCTAGTGTCTTTTTGGCATTTGCAAGAAAGTTACAAGTCCTGGAGCTTTTAAATTTTATTCTTCTCATCTCTCATTTCTCCAGCTGGCACTTTTAATTTAATTTTTTTCCCTTTTTCTTCTCCACTTGAAAATATACAATATCACAGTACAATATTATAGCACAGAAAGAAAACAGTGTAATACATTTATAGACTGATAACGTTTTAATGTGAAAAAGTATGAAAAAACAGATATGCACAGAAGGGAGGGAAGGAAGGAAGGAAGGAAGGAAGGAAGGAAGGAAGGAAGGAAGGAAGATGGATTATATACAGTAATAGTTTTTTTATAATATGGAGCTACCTTTCCTGGTTGGGGGCTGAGGGGCTGCATGGAGAATCATAGTGCAAATTGACCAGAATAATCTCATGCATATATATGGAATGTTCAGATTTTCCTTGGGGCGGAATTTCATTTCATTTCCCTCCCTTCATTTTCTTTTTTAAAAAAAGTTTAAGATCTTCTGTTATATTTTTCTCCAGCTGGGGTCAGAAAAGGTAGTGGGAACCCACAGAAGTTTGGGGCTTCAGATGCCAGCCTTAAATCTTATAATCTTTTAGTATACTATATGTAAATGCCGATATTCCCAAACCAGGGAATATATTTTGCCTTTTGGCAAGAAGCTTCATCTCTAATTAGTTTTGGCTTTTTTAATCTTGAAGTTTGTCTTGTTTGAACATCTTCCTCCAGGGTTTGGGTGAGAATCTTGAAGATGAGAGTGTCAAAATCTCACGGAACCTCTGAGCTGAAAAGATGGAAATCTTTGAATTACAGTCATTTAACATAATCTTATATATATATATAGGTTTTATGGGAGGGATATCTGCAGTAATTGAGTAATGGCACTTGCATTTTAAAAAGCTCTTGGCTACCTGGTGCTAATTCAAAAGTACATATCAACGTCTATACATGACTCCAGTTTCATACCAAGGAGCGTTACTCCTCCCCCTCTGCATATCTGACTTGTAGATAATTATAGAAGAGTCATTAAATCCTTTGTTGATGCCAATCAGCAAGCAGAATTGAAAGCTATACACTTTTTCTTATCTCCATTTGATTCTGTTCATTCCCTTCCCATTTTTGTGTACCAGCAGGAATTAAAGACAAATTAATTAAAACAGGGAAATGCGATTAGGATCTACTAGTAGCTCTTTGAGTGTTTCATGGTAGATCAGCAAAGATTTATCATTCCCTGTTGTAGGACAATGTGATGTTCCCTTTTCCCCACCTTAAATTATACTGGCTGGGAGGGTGAAGGGTGCGATATAGTGATATAGTCAGATAGATGCAAGTAAAGTGTTTAAGTGACAAAAAGAACAGGATTCTTGAAGATATAATGAATAAAAAGGAAAGAAAAAGAAGGGGGTATCACTCAAGCTCAAGAGAGTGCTGCAGAACCAATTTTTTAAACTTTTCTGCACCTGCAGCAATCTACCCCGTAGAAAAACGCAAATGGAGGTAAGCTTTGTTGAGTTCATAGAATAGAATAGAATAGAATAGAATAGAATAGAATAGAATAGAATTCTTTATTGGCCAAGTGTGATGGGACACACAAGGAATTTGTCTTGGTGCATACGCTCTCAGTGTACATAAAAGAACATGAGTCCAAAGCAGCCGAACTGAGTTGGCATTACCGGTAGTCCTTGATTTATGACTGTAATTGAGCCTGAAATTACGGTTATAAGTCCTTACGGTCATAAGTCAAGGTATCCCTGTGACTGGAAGTATAAAAACATCATGAATTGCAGTCACGTGACTATGGAACGCTGCAACAGGTCATAAAGTTGACCCGTCTTACATGTCATGTGACCTGAGAGGGGTAACAACCAGTTTATGTCCATCAGAGATGCTTTATGAACTGTAAATCATAGCTTTGGATGGTAGTAAAACGACTACTCGTTAAGTGAGGACTACCTGTAGGTAGGGGGATGTGATCAATTTTGGGAGGCAAGTTAAAAAAGATGGCATAGTGGAATCTGGCCTCATATCCGGGCCGACACCCAGATCACGACAAGGATTTAGAAAATGCCAGCTTGGGTCCTCATTTTACCAACCTCAGAAGGATGGAAGGTTGAGTCAACTTTGGGCTGGTCAGAATTGAACTTCTGGCAATCGGCAGAATTAGCCTCCAATACTGCATTCTAACCAATGCGCCACCACGGTTCTAACATCCCAGCTTGTTGATAATGTTTTGATGCTGCTCTGGAAGAAAACCAGGCTAAAAGTCTAGGAAATACATAATCAAAAGATGGAAGCAACGTTATTAGAAAATAGACATACAATCCTGCACCTCCAAACGGGTGGAAAAGGAACCTGCAAATTTAACTGTATCCACTCCCGCAACATCACAACATAACAGAGATGAGACCAGTCCTGACCATGATTCTCTCAGATCAGGAAGTGTGAGTGATACAATAGTTGTGTTGACTTTACATTGATGAGTTTTTCAGCCTGAATACAGATGACATCTGTGGGGTTGTTTCTTGGTAGAATTTTATTCTGGGTTTTTTTAAAAAAAATATTATTGTTACTCACCCATAGTCACAAACTTGATTTGAGTGGCCATATAACTCCATTGGGATACTGGTTCTCCATCCTTGATAGGACCCGTGTCTCATATGGCTCTGGAATAGGGATGGTTAACTATGGCAACTTTATGACCTGTGGACTTCAATTCCCATAATTCCTAAACCAGCTGCCCACCTCTGCTCTAAAAGGTATCAATATGGGGAAGGACAGCACTATGTATATTGGAGTGTCTTATTTTGTTTTGGGTTTGCTGTTATCACAAGCTGTGGGATTGCAATTCCTCCTGCTGTTTTGCTCCTTGCATCTTGTTGCAGTTTTTGCTGCAGCCCAGTAGATGGTAGAATATTGCCTGGACAACCCTATATATTACCTGCTATTATTTCATGTGAATTTGTCGGGTTAAGTTAAACATGCGGCAATGCAGAGGAGAATTGTATATCTTTATATATCCCAGAATAGAATAGAATAGAATAGAATAGAATAGAATAGAATAGAATAGAATAGAATAGAATAGAATAGAATAGAATAGAATAGAATAGAATAGAATAGAATAGAATAGAATTTTTATTGGCCAAGTGTGATTGGACACACAAGGAATTTGTCTTTGGTGCATATGCTCTCAGTGTACATAAAAGACAAGATACATTCATCAAGAATCATAAGGTACAACACTTAATGATAGTCATAGGGTATAAATAAGCAATCAGGAACAATATCAATATAAATTGTAAGGATACCAGCAACAAGGTTACAATCATACAGTCATAAGTGGGAGGAGATGAGTAATAGGAACGATAAGATTAATAGTAATAGTAATCCAGATTTAGTGAATAGTTTGACAGTGTTGAGGGAATTATTTCTTTAGCAGAGTGATGGCATTCAGGAAAAAACTGTTCTTGTGTCTAGTTGTCTTGGTGTGCAGTGCTCCATAGCGTCGTTTTGAGGGTAGGAGTTGAAACAGTTTGTCCAGGATGCAGGGGGGAGGGGTACGTCTGATATTTTGTGATGGTATTAAGTGCTTTGCCATAAAACCATCCTCTTTCTGCAGCCATCATTAATTTGAATCATTGTTAAATGAACGGTCATACATCAAGAACTATCTGTACTTCTCACTGTACTTTACTACTTTTTACTGTTGCTACTAGTCCTCATTCATCTGCTTCCCCTCATTTATTTTTTATCATATTTGAAAGATAAAGTGTGTGTGTGTGTGAGAGAGAGAGAGATAAAAATGAATAATTTCTGCCTGGCTGAAGCTTGGCTGGAATCTATAGAGAAGCTGACTAAGAGGCTTGTCCACCAGAGAAAGTAATTAGGGATTTCCCCCTAAAACACTTTCAACCAAGAAAATGACATTTCTGGAGTTCAGGAACAGAAATTTCCTATTTTGGAAATTCCATTCTAAATCTGAGACTACACCGTCAGTCTTGGAGTTCCATGTTGTTGGGAAGAAACTTACACTAAGCTTGTCTTTTGAAACAGGCTCATCACACTCACCCCCAAAATTTTAACCTTAGACTGGCTACTGTTGACTTCACCCCATTCCTAAGAGGTCTGTAAGGGGCGTGCATAAGCGCACCAGCATGCTTACCATCCCTGTCCTAATGTTCCCTTTAACTACATTCATTTTATGTATTCAATTCCTGCTTATACTTATATATATTATCTAATACGTACTTGACAAATTAAAAAAAAAATGGAGAACCACTAGACTAGAGCTTTTGACCAGTACAAGCTGCCTTAATGATGTTTCATCATTAAGCAGAACAAGCTTGGAAGCTGAATTTGAAACCGGCACGCATGGAAACTGTAGTGAAAATGATATTTTTGATATGTTTCACGCATTCCCCATCTTCCACCAAAGTAAATTTTGCTATGGGTGTCTCTACCTGAGCGATTAAGAGAGGGAGGATATCTACTTGATGTTAACAAATCTGTATTTTTAGGTTGGAAAGAACATTTCCTTTTTGAAACAAACAAATGAATTTAGGTACAGGTGGTCCTTGAGTTATGACTGGTTTTTTAGCAACCGTTTGAAGTTACGACAGATCTCAAAAAAGATACTGTCAACCTGGATTTAAAGTTTGGAGGGTCAGGCCTTCCCTGCTCTCCCATGATCGCATTTGGGGCACTCAGTAACCAGCCCGCATTTACAGCCATTTGCTATAATATATCATTGTCATGTGACCATGATTTATGATGTTTTATGTTGGAAACCGGAGTTTATTTCTGGTTTCCAATAAAAAAATACCCATTGTGGAAAATGGGTTTACTTACCAACTATGGCATTTGCTTAATAACTATAGCAAAAAAGGTCATAAAATTGGTTACGGTCACAGAATGACCTGCATAATGACCCACATGAGTCACAACTATACTTATGGGTCCAATTACAGTCATAAGTCGAGGACTACTTGTATACATTGTGTATAGACTTGGAGGGATTTGTGCATGTGAGTGCATCATTTTTTTTAAGTACAGTGAGATAGGAGTTGATTTGTTCCTTTCCAGATGAAAATCTGTTGAAAACTCAACACTCATTTCCCCCAATCAACATTACAATGTGCCTTGGAATTTTTTATATATATAAAAAAAGATTGCCCGTAATTTCCTGTATTTGCTTTAAAGAATCATCTTCTCCCTTCTTCCAAGTCATCGCAGAAAGAGTTCAGTAAAGCTGGAATATTTTATAGTTGGAAAAATATCTAGCTGGATAATAGGTTATAACTTCACCGCAAGCTAGAAAATAAATACAAATCTTTATGCTTATGTGCATTCTCCTTATATGTGAAATTTCTAGCGTTGACACCCGTTATAATAGAAATCTTACCGTATTAATTTTAACTATTAAAACGGATGAAGTCATATGCACTTTTATATGGAAGGAAAATAAAACTGATGATTCACTGATCCAGCCTGGTGCTTCTCTTAAAACAGACCTGTTTATATTAAAATATTTAACTGTATTTAAAAGACAGAGTTGCAAAACTACTTCCAAGTCATTTTTAACTCAGTGCGTACAGTTAGTTCTTTTTTAAAAAATTATTTATTTTTTTTAAAAAATTGATTTATATACCGCCCTTCTCCGGAGACTCAGGGCGACTTACACTGTGTTAAGCAATAGCCTTCATACTTTTGTATATTTATACAAAGTCAGCTTATTGCCCCCACAATCTGGGTCCTCATTTCACCTACCTTAGAAAGGATGGAAGGCTGAGTCAACCTTGAGCCCTGGTGGGATTTGAACTTGCAGTAATTGCAGGCAGCTGAATGTTAATCACAGTGCCTTAGTCTACTGCGCCACTCAGGCCCCTCCTTGAGTTATAACCATTCATTCAGCGACCATTTGAAGTTACAACAGCACTAAAGGAAAGTGACTTATAACTAGTCCTCATACTTACAACCATTGCCACATCCCACAGTCATGTACCGTATATACTCGAGTATAAGCCGACCCGAATATAAGCCGACCCCCCCAATTTTACTCCCCAAAACTGGGAAAACTCATTGACTCGCGTATAAGCCGGGGGTGGGAAATGCAGCGGCTACTGGTAAATTTCAAAATAAAAAAAGACTGGTCAAAAGTGCGAGGACCTGTCAGAAATCACTTTTTTCAGCCCTCTGGGTAGTCCTTTTGTGCATATGGACTACTCAGAGGGCTGAAAAAGTTATTTTTGACTGGTCCTCGCACTTGTGACCAGTCCTCGAACTTACGACTGTCATCACATTTTACGTTTTTGCCCTATCTTGTCACCATGGTAAAGAGAAGCAGTTGTGAAATGAGTGACATGGTTTTAAGAATGCTGCATGGGCATAAATGTGAGGATGGTCATAAGTGTGAGGACCAGTCAGAAGTGCGAGGACCTGTCAGAAATGACTTTTTTCAGCCCTCTGAGTAGTCCCTATACACATATATCACATGACCAGCTAGCCACGCCCACCCAGTCACTGGCTTGATCTAATTTCAGGCAAGTTGAAGCCTCTGTTAAGAGATACCAGGGCTGGGCAAATGTGGCCCTTTTACAACCTGTGGACTTCAACTCCCAGAATTCCTGAGACAGCCAAGCTGGGAGAACCCACTAGCTAGCAGCCAATTACAAGAAGGCTAGCTAGCAGCCAATTACAATCAGCTCTCAACTCAAGGTCAGTGCACTTGGGATCTCCCTAAACGTGAGGATTTCTTTGTTTCTTTCTCCCTTTAAGCCCCCCCCCAGGCGTTTTTGCTTCCAGGGGGCTGCAGAGAGTCTTGCTAGGCACCCCCCTCATGCCCCTAGCAAGCCTTGGGAGCCAGTTGCAGGGAAAAAGTCATTTTTTTCGTGACCCGAATATAAGCCAAGGGGGCGTTTTTCAGCCTGAAAAACGGGCTGAAAAACTCGGCTTATATTCGAGTATATACGGTAATCAAAATTCAGGCCCTTAGCAGCCAGCCTGTATTTATGAGGTCATAAGCGATGATCACCATTTGTGATCTTCCCAGCCAAGCTTCTGACAAGCAAAATCAATGGGGGGAGTTATATTCACTTAATGATTGCATGATTCACTTAACGACTTCAGTGATAGACTGTTGCCACAGCCTTAGCAAAAGAGGTCATAAAATCAGGTGCAGCTCACTTAACAGCTGCCTGCCTTAGCAGTGGAAATTCTGGTCACAATTGTGATGATAAGTTGAGGACTGCCTGTACACTACATGTCAGCAAGAGGTGTCAATTCTTAATCTCCACAGTGGAGTGTTAACAATCACAAGCTATACTAATTCAAATTTAGATCGGTATTTCTCTCCCCAGGTCATTCCAGCACATGGGTTTTAGTGGTTAACTAAGTGTGTTCTTTTCCAGCCACTGTTTTTACATTTATATGGATCTCGTGGCTTGGTAGAAAATTCAAGAAATGTTCCCTTTTGGTGGTGTAATAAGTCAAAATTTAAAAAAAAAAGTATTCTAATTCAGATTTCTGTGACTTTTTGCTCTCTAACCCAGGTTGTCCTCGGCTTACAACCACAATTGAACCCAAAATTTATGTTGCTAAGCGAGATAGTTAAGTGAGTTTTGCCCCATTTTACAGCCTTTCTTGCCGCATTTGTTAAGCGAATCACTGCAAGTGTTAAGCTAGTAATACAGTTCAGTGGTGAAATCTAAAATTTGTTACTACCGGTTCTGTGGGCGTGGCTTGGTGGGGGGGCGGGGTTAATGTGACTGGGTGGACATGGCCAATTTTTTTTTTTACCTTTTAAAAACCATTTTTTCTACAACCTCTTCAGCGAAGAGTTTGTTAAAAAATGCTTTCAAAAGGCTGCCGATCCCAGCTGAGTTGCCTGATCGGCAGAGACTTTTTTTCTTTTAAATGCCTCTGATGATCCAAGCTGAGTTGCCTGATCGTTAGAGGCATTTAAAAGGAAAAAAGTCTCTGCCGATCAGGCAACTCAGCTGGGATCGTCAGAGGCATTTAAAAGAAAAGAAGGGTTTTTTTCTTTTAAAAGCCTTTGATGATCCCAGCTGAGCCGCATGATCATCAGAGACTTTTTTTTTCACTTTTAAAAGCATTTTTTCTGCCGAAGAGGTTGTAGAAAAAATGCTTTTAAAAGTAAAAAAAAAAAGCCTCTGATGATTGTGTGGCTCAACTGGGCATGAGGGGGGGGGGGGGCAGGGATTTTTGCTACCGGTTCTCCGAACTCCTGCCTCCATCGCTACCGGATTGGGCGATCCGGTCCGAACTGGGAGCATTTCACTCCTGATACAGTTGTTAAGTGAATCTGGCTTCCCCATTGACTTTGCTTGTCAAAAGGTTGCAAAAGGGGCTCACATGACCCTGGGACACTACAACCCTCATAAATATGAATCAGTTGCAAAGCATCTACATTTTTTATTATTATGACCATAGGGACCCTGCAAGAGTCATGAGTGTGAAAAACGGTCATAAGTCATTTTCTTCAGTGCCGTTACAACTTCGAATGGTGACTAAATGGACTGTTGTAAGTCAAGGACTACCTGTATTACTTTTATTGATCTATCCAGGTTCTTCTTCTTGTGCCATATCCATCATCGGACGTTGGCGATCATGTTGGCAATCCTATTTTTGTCAACAGCCGCATGAAAAAGGGCTGCTGAGTTTTGTCCAAAACCAAGTCCCTCAGGTTTTGAAGCCATGATGTTCTTCTTCTGCCTGGACCTCCTTTGCCTTCAGTCTTTCCCTGGAGGATTAAGTGAAGGATGCCGTATTTTTCTGGGTGTCGCAACACATGTCCAAAATATTCTAACGTTCGCTTTTTAATGGCTTTGATGATTTCCCTTTTCTATCCTAGGAGACTTATCACCTCCTTATTTGTGATTTTGTTAACCCAGCTTATATGTAAGAGTCGTCTGTAAATCCACATTTCAAATGCTTCTAGTTTCTTCAAGTGGTTTTCTGTCAGAGACCAACTCTCCACTCCAGTGATGGCTAACCTTTTTGCCATTGCATGCCAAAAGTGGGGGGAACACGGGGGTGGGTGGGGTTGGGCATGTGTGTGCCCACACCCATAATTCAATGCGCTCCAGCCCCCATGCATGCACACGTGACCCCCCCCGCATTCCCCCTGCTTTAGGCACGCGATGGCACGATGGGCGTGGTAGGCCCCTTTTTTGGTCTCCCCAGGCTCCAGAGGCTTTCTAGGAGCCTGGGGAGGTTGAAAACGGCCTTCCCCACCCCCCCCCAGAGGCCAGAAACAGCCTGTTTCCCAACTTCCGGTGGCCCGGAAGGCCCGAAAATTAGCTGGCCGGAATGTGCATGTGTGCTGGAGCTGAGCTAGGGCAACACTCATGTGCTCACAGATATGGCTCCGCGTGCCACCTGTGGCACGTGTGCCATAGGTTCGCCATCATAGAGCAGGATAGAAAAGATGTAACATCTGGCAAGCCTGATGTTCAGTCTTAGGCTTATGTCGTGACTGCAGAAGACCTTTTTCATTTTGAAGAATGCTGTTCGAGCTTCCTCTATCCTTGTCTCTTTACTTCACTGATCATGTCCCAGCTTTCATGTAAATTAAAACCGAGGCACGTGATCCTTTCAACTTTTTCTAGTGGTATTCCTTCCGAATTCCTCAGTGGTAAATTAATGGGTTGTTTGCTGACGACCATGATCTTGGTTTTTGAGGTGTTAAGCTTCAAGCCATATCCAGGTTACTAAACATAATTAAGCCTGAAGCAAATCTGTAACTTAGAACAGTCACTGCATGAAGTGTTGTAAGTCGAGGCCTCCCTGTGGTGCAGGACTACATGTCCCATAATCCCTGCCGGAGAGGTGAAATGGGTCAGTATATCTGGAAGAGGCCACCTTTACGAAGGCTTAGGGCCGTGATGGCGAACCTATGGCACGGGTGCCACAGGTGGCACGCGGAGCCATATCGGTGGGCACGCGAGCTCAGCTCTGGCACACGTGTGCGTCAGCCAGCTGATTTTCGGGCCTTCTGGGCCCACCAGAGGTCAGGAAACACACTGTTTCCGGGCTCCGGAGGGCTTCTGGGGGGGATGGGAAGGCCGTTTTTGCCCTCCCCAAGCTCCTAGAAAGGCTCTGGAGCCTGGGGAGAGCAAAAAATGGGCCTACTGGGCCCACTGTGCCATCACGTGCCAAAAGTGGGAGGAGCATGAGGGGGCATAGAATTATGGATGTGGGCACGCGTGCGTGTGACCCCACCACGCTCCCCCCATTTTCGGCACGCGATGGCAAAAAGGTTAGCCATCACTGGCTTAGGGAATGTTTTTTCCATTTATCGTGCAGGTATACAGCTTTTACATAAAGCTGATTGTTGGTCTGAAGTATGCTAAAACATGGAATTATGGTTAGCCTCCAACAGCACAGAAAATGCCCGTGTGTGGGTTGAGTGTGCCTGTGTGTGTTCTGACTACACAGCAAGTGAATGAGTTGCAAAGTGCAGCGTTAGCCTTCTTTTCTTTTGAAGAAAAGATAAGAAAAGGCCTATTATGTATCAAGGCGAGGAGGAGGAGAAGATTCAGAAGTAAAGAAATCTCTTGGAAAATCAGGTTGATCTGCACGGTGCTACCTTGAGGTATAGGATCAGGGTGAGATGAGTCACGTTTTTTGTGGGATGAAAAAGGAGACAGACTTGCAGATAGGGGATCAGGTGCCTTCTTTAAAGAAAAAAAAAACACCTTTGAACTAAAAAAGTCAACCTGTTGTATTGCTAAACCCATTTGTTCTTAACTGCCTCTGCAAAATATATATATATATATATATATATATATATATATATAT
>WNWU01000003.1:56734653-56768017 GCA_012654045.1 Ptyas mucosa
TAGCAGGGGTCTCCAACCTTGGCAACTTGAAGACCTGTGGACTTCAACTCCCAGAGTTCCTCAGCCAGCAAAGCTGGCTGAGGAACTCTGGGAGTTGAAGTCCACAAGTCTTCAAGTTGCCAAGGTTGGAGACCCCTGCTACATACCACTTCAGACAAATCTCATCTTCAAATCCTCCAGTGTTACAACACCCACAACTTCTGGTGGCAACTTATTCCACCGATGAATTGGAAGTTGTGACAACCTCTGCATGAGCTGCTAGTGAGATATGAGACTTCCTGTTTGAAAGCAGAGATCAAAGAGGTGAGAAATAATCCTGCCTCGTTAAAAGCAGATATTTTCTGAAGAATCCCCAAGTTTGAATTTTTGAGTTTTCTGAAAAATCTCTAAACTCATTCCCGATTCGTTTTGCAGGTGTTGAAATGAAGTGCATTTGGTAAACATCAAGCCGGAGAAGCTAAACCTTTTTGTAACCAACCTGCCTCTTTTCTCTACCAACGAACTGGTAGAGTTTCACTGAACAACAGTGTCAAGAAAGATCATAAAACGGGGCAAAAATCACTTAACAGCGGTCTCGCTAAGCAACATAAATTTTGGGCTCAATTATCATACATCGAGGACTACCTGTATTGTGCGAACATAGAAAATAGATAAGTTTTGCCAAATATTCAATTAGTACCTGCTTTTCTGTAAATTAAGACTACATTATCTTATTTCGGTTACCTGGCCAGCCTTGTCTGGGCTTGCAGGCTATGATACGTAGAATGCACCCTGTTTACTGCTTGGATGGAGAAAGAACTTGGGAATCGTAGTCTGACACCACTGGAAAGTTGAAAAAATAATCCTGGAAAAAAATCAAACTCATTACCTAGATATACTGAAAGGCTGGGGTTGTTTAGCACTGCTTACTTATGTGTTCCATTTTTTTCCCTTCAACTTAGATTTTCAAACTCTTCTGAACGGGGCCAAATTTAACTATAATTAGCACGTCTGTTCCTATTCCATCTGCAATTTGTGAATTTTTTTATTGCCCATTAAAGGTTGCTTTTTGAGAATGGCAAGTGAGATTTCTAGAAAGTAATATGCCGTTCAGATGAGTGAAGAGAAATTTTTCATGTGGAAAATATGCCTGCTCATCTCTTAAGACACTCTTAAGAGTAGCAACTTGTAATAAGGCGTTATCATTAGATCTTTAAGACTGCCTTGGCATAATAACACAGATATGTTCCTTATGGTGGTTTCTCTTGTTGCAGCCTTTGTTGAATCTCATCAGATAATTGCTGGAAATGGTAGCAAAGTAATTAAGATAACTAGAGAGAAAAGCTCTTAAAGATTCCCATTGGAAGCATAATACGCAAGCTAAAGTACCTTGGGCAAAGCAATTGTGTTTCTCTTCCAACTAGCTTGTACGTTTCAATGGTTAGGCTGTGTTGTATGATAGAATTTATAATCCAACCCAACTGGAAGGAATCAGGGAATCCTGTTCTGTGCAGACAGGTGTGGGAACTTACGATTGTTTGTTTAGCAACCGGTTAAAGTTATGAGGGACCTACCTTGGAGCTACTTACAACCTGGATTTGAAGTTCTGATGATCGGGTCCCATTCGTGCTCATGTGACTGAACTTCGGGCTGCATTTATGGCTGTTGCAGCCTTCCGTAGTCATGTGACTTTCAGTTGTGCAAAAATTGGCATTTCCAGTTTTTAGCAAAACCGTGTCTATAGTGAACCATCAGTTTGTTTGTTTTTTAAAAAAATTGATTTATATGCCGCCCTTCTCCGGAGACTCAGGGCGGCTTACAATGCGTTAATCAATAGCCTTCATACTTTTGTATATTTATACAAAGTCAGCTTATTGCCCCCACAATCTGGGTCCTCATTTCACCTACCTTAGAAAGGATGGAAGGCTGAGTCAACCTTGAGCCTGGTGAGATTCGAACTTGCAATAATTGCAGGCAGCTGAATGTTAATCACACTGCTTAGTCTGCTACGCCACCAGGCTCGGTTAAATGGTTCACTATAGACAATAGTTAAATAGCCTCGTGTGCTTAATGTCCGTGGTGTCTGCTTTATGACTGTGGCATTCTTTTAGTGACCACTACATAAAAGATTGTTTGTTTGTTTGTTTGTTTGTTTTGTAACATGCATCTTACAACTTGTAACTATAATGGGCAAACTACATAACGGTCATATGTTGTGGTCTATCTGTAACGTTTGGTTTATTGTTAAGGATTAGGACATCTCTGATATTACGTTAATTTTTTAAGGAAGAATAAGGTTTCTGCTTTTTAGAATACCACCATAGTAGCTCTTATTTTGGGGTGTGTAAAGTACTCTTAGTTTTGACACAATCTTTTTGCAGCATAAAGTTAAACTTGGTTTTTCATTTTATCCTCCTTGACGGTTAATAAACTAATAGTAAAACACCACGCCTCCCCTTGAGGGATAAAAGGAAGTTTTATTTTGTTCTTTTTTAAAAACTCCAGTAAATTTTAGAGCAATTATTTAATTATGTTTAATTGAAAAGCAGTTTTCCCCCCAATTAACTTTAAACTTCCATAAATCTTTTCCTGGGTCAAGAATCAGGTAATGTAGCATTGAATTTGCTAAGCTTATCTGTAGGTAATAGAGGCATCAGTTTTGCTCCTTATTTCTTACTGCTTGCATAATTATAACTCCGGATCAGAAACATAATGCAAAATTACTTTCTTCTGCACTTGTATCTATTACATGGTGAAGACTCTTAGATTCATAGCTGAATTTCTTCATTTATGGTTTCCATAAAACAGCAATTTACATCCTGACTTTCATCTCTGCTTCTAAGAAGTGCTTCCTTGCTAGAACGCCAAATAAAATCTATGCAAGAAAAAAAAAAATGTATCTAGGACTCCGTGAGGCAAGTACCATCAAACAGACAACGTATTTATGGTCTAACCATAAATATTGACATCTGCTTTATGAAAACAAGGAAACTGGCAAGAAGCCCCAAGCATGATTTTCTTGAGAAACTTCCCACTGCCAGTCCAGCCATTCAAAAATTTCAGAACGTTCCAATGATATCATCACCTTAGTCTGTTTCTGGTTAGATGTGGCTTTATTGGTTAGATCGAAAATATGGAAGAGGAGATGGTGATCGAGATTCTTCGGACTGTGGAAAGGTATTAAGACTTGTCTGTGGTTGTTAACTAAGGCTTTAACTTCAACTGAGAATAGATGCATGGAAATGCGTGGGGCACAGTGCGCCTGTTGGCGACTCATTAAAGTAGCCGTGTCTATTTCTAGGGATGTGGGTCCCTGACAGGAGCCTCCGTTTTGCAGCTTGCGAAACCTGAGAAATTGGGTTGCTGTTGCATGAATGGCAGATCGGTGCTGTGTTTGAGGTCCGTGTGTTTTGAAGAACCTCTTCCAGACTGAATCTGAAATATGTCCAGCACCTAATCAATATGGTGGCCGTGCGGATCTGGATGGGGAGAAACAAACTCAGACTCAACCCCTCCAAGACCGAGTGGCTGTGGCTTCCGGCATCCCGGTATAGTCAGCTGGTACCGTCACTGACAATTGGGGATGAGACCTTACTTCCCACAGAGAGGGCTCGTAACTTAGGTGTCCTCCTGGATTCACGGCTATCTTTAGAAGAGCACATGACGGCCGTGGCCAGGGGGGCCTTTTATCAGGTTCACCTGATCTGCCAGTTGCGTCCCTTTCTGGATCAGGACGCCTTGCGTACAGTCACTCATGCCCTAGTCATCTCCCGTATGGACTACTGTAATGCTCTCTACATGGGGCTCCCCTTGAAGAGCACCCGCAGGCTCCAGCTGGTCCAGAATGTAGCTGCTCGGGTGATTATGGGCACAACTCCTTACGCCCATGTAACACCTCTCCTGCGCGAGCTGCACTGACTCCCGGTGGTCTTCCGGGTGCGATTCAAGGAGTTAGTCATCACCTTTAAAGCGCTCCATGGCTTAGGACCTGGGTACCTACGAGACCGTCTTTTGCCACCAATAGCCTCCCATCGACCAGTTCATTCTCACAGGGAGGGACTACTCAAGGTACCGTCAGTCAAATCATGTCGACTGGCGACTCCCAGTGGGAGGGCCTTCTCTGTGAGGGCTCCAACCCTTTGGAATGAACTGCCCCCAGAGATACGGAATATCCCTGATCTCCGTGCTTTCCGCCGTGCCCTCAAGACCCTGATGTTCCAACAAGTGGGGCTAAATATGAACATGTGAATGATCTTTTAAAATGTACACCGCCTTGAGTCCTACGGGAGAAAGGCGGTATATAAATATAATAAATAAATAAATAAATAAATAAAGAAAGAAAGAAAGAAAGAAAGAAAGAAAGAAAGAAAGAAAGCTGTACAAAAACAGAAGCCGCACGTTTCTGAATTCCAGTTGTAAAATGTAACCGGAGGAATCCCTTTGCCATCATGT
Source organism: Ptyas mucosa (assembly GCA_012654045.1). Lineage (NCBI taxonomy): Eukaryota > Metazoa > Chordata > Lepidosauria > Squamata > Colubridae > Ptyas > Ptyas mucosa. Next base: position 56,739,085 of record WNWU01000003.1, read on the forward strand.
CCTACTTGGGTGGTTTTCTCAAAAAACGTAAAGGACAATATTTATAGCTCAAGGTTGAAGTGAGGAGTCCTTGGTGCTCTCTGAGCTTGGTTGTTTTCTGGCAGACATTTTATTACCCAACCAGGTAACATCATCAGTGCTAGTATTCTGGTTCAGCTGATCAGCCTTCTTACTCTCTGGGTAATCCTTCCTATAGTTTTGTAAAGACTTTTGGGTTTATTTATACTACATAGAATCTATCAGAGCTCTGAATATTCTGCAGGTTTTGAGAAGAGTTATTCAAGGCGGTGTCTCTTTGAATGAATGCCACTTCTGACAGAGCGCACGCTGAACTGCTACGACCCACCTTGTAACTTCCTATACTGTTTGCTCTGAAGATTACATTTAGCCTTAACAAGAGAGGACGATATGAGTCATCCAGCCAGTTTGCAAAGCATGGAAAGAAAAAAAAAAGAAGCTGTCTGAGAACAAGAATCTCAGTGGGTGAATGAAATAATAATGAAGCCAGCAAAGGGAAGTATGATGGGAGGAAGTGTTCACTTTGGTATTGTCACGGATGAAAAAAAGATAATTTTTTATTAGACATTGCTGGGTATTTGCATATATATATATATATATATATATATATATATATATATATATATATATATATATATATATATATATATATATATATATTAACATTTGGTGCTCGCCCTCTCCCTCTCCCCCTCTCTCTCTCTATATATATATATATATATATATATATATATATATATATATATATATATATATATATATATATAGCCAAATGCTGGAACAGGACATTTCTTCATGACTGAGGTATGTAGTATAGGAGACTGACTTCTTTTTTTATCCTTCCTTCCTTCCTTCCTTCCTTCCTTCCTTCCTTCCTTCCTTCCTATCCCACTTTTATAAGGAAGTTAAGGTGGTGAACATTCATAATATTCCTTCCTCCTATTTACCACACAACAACCCTGTGAGGTTGGTTGGGCTGAGAGAGAGTGACTAGCCCAAAGTCAGCTTTTATACCTATGTCAGGACTAGAACTCTCAGTCTCCTGGTGATTGACCGAGTCACCCAGTTAGCTATCATGCCTAAAGTAGAACTAGAACTCAAGAATATCCTGGTTTCTAGGCCAATACCTTAACCACTATACCAAATTGGCTTTTAAATGGCCATTTAGCTTAAATAATTCAGGTTCGTAAGAACAGAGGAATGATTAGTTGACACAAGACTTGGGGGAAAAAATTAGCTTTCAGAATTACATAACATATATGTTAGCATTCATGAAGTAAAATGTATATAACGAACAAGCAAAAATGTAGAAGAGGAAAAGCAGAAATGAGTTTGCAAAAGAGAGATCTTCCAATCATTCTCACTCCAAATTCCCTAAAGAGAATATTTTCTTATCCTTCACTCAAGAGCACTTCCTCTCCCGCATATGCTATAGGTCCTTCCCTGTTTCCCCCTCCTTAGCATTTCTGTAGGCTGTTCATTCATCTCACCTTGCTGAATGATACCGCTAAGTATTGAAGCTGGAAGTGCAAGTAATCCTCAACTTAGAACAACTGTTCTAACATTTGGTGACCGTTCAAAGTTACAATGGCAGTGAAAAAACGGACTTCTGACCATTTTTCACACTTAGGATCATTTCGACATTCCCATGATCATGTGATCACTTGGCACCTGGCATGGATCATGTGACCTTCTGCAAGCAAAGTCAGTGGGGAAGCCAGATTCACTTAATGACTGTGTTATTAACACACTTAACGACCGTGGCAAGAAAGGTCAACTCACTTGCTTAGCAATACAATTTTTGACTCAGTTGTAATCCTAAATCAAGGACGACCTGTTCTCGAGATTCCCATGTCAGAGATAGGTGTTTGGTAAGTAGGGGACTTGGAGGGACACGGCGGCTCAGTGGCTAAGATGCTGAGCTTGTCGATCGAAAGGTCGGCAGTTCAGCGGTTCGAATCCCTATTGCCGCATAACGGGGTGAGCTCCCGTTACTTGTCCCAGTTTCTGCCAACTTAGCAGTTCGAAAGCACGTACAAAATGCAAGTAGAAAAATAGGGACCACCTTTGGTGGGAAGGTAACAGCGTTCCGTGCGCCTTTGGCATTTAGTCATGCTGGCTACAAGACCACGGAGACGTCTTCGGACAGCGCTGGCTCTTCGGCTTTGAAATGTAGATGAGCACCGCTCCCTAGAGTCGGGAACAACTAGCACATATGTGCGAGGGGAACCTTTACCTTTACCTTAAGTAGGGGACTGGTGACAAGAAACTTTAAGGCTGGGAAAAGAATAGCTCGAAGCCCATTGGCTCAGAAGGGGAGGAGAAAGTACCGATAACTTAACATTTAAAGCAAAAAAAAGTGGAAGCGGGTTTCTTGCATTTTCCTGTGGCACATTTCTTTGAATAAATGGCGTCCTAATTGTCTGCAAAACAGCAATACAATGACTTCTGCTTGGGAATGCAGAAATTAGAGAGAGGAAAGAGTGTGTGCTTTATTGGCATGCCAGGCAGGAAGTTCTGCTAATACTCAGTTGCAACTCCTCATTATGCTTCCTTTCACACTCGCACAACAGCAATAAAGCCAAAGCCCCGATTACAAATCACAATTGCTTTATTCACATAAGATGCACCTAAGCTTAATAAAAGGGCCAGATTTGCACAGCAGCCCAAGATGATAGGTTCCTTCAGTATGGTGAGATTCCCCAAGCTCATTTTATTTCATGTGAATCCAGTCATTGGCTCCTTCCCAGCTGGGGAGTTGACAGTATTGTTTTAATAAGAAAGAAAATGATAAAGCAAATCTCATTTACAGAGATTGGTGTGTTAAAAGTATTTAACAAAGTATATAGTGCTTTAGCTGCTTATTTCGTATCCTTTTTATATGTCCCAAATAAATTATACAGGTAGTCCTTGGGTTACAATTACTCATTCAGCAGCCATTCAGAATTTGATGGTACTGAATAACTAGCACTTATGATCAGTCCTCTGAATTCTGCCCATCTCAGCATCCCAGTCACATGATTGTGAAAATCAGTGGGGAAGCCAGCAGGAAGTTGGAACTCGCAATCACATGATTTTTATAGGTACATTAAAGCTTATAAAAAGTATGTTTTACTCCGATTAATGGGTAGTATGATTATTTACAATTATTGTGTTAGTATGTTTTAATCTAGAATATTTATAATGATCGAAATATCAGATTCTTCCCTTATGCTCTATCTAGATAGATTTGTAAAAAATCGGTAGAGCTAGATAAAATAGCTATGTTTAAACTTCAAAAGTGTTACATTAAAAAAAAGTCCTTAGTAATTTTCCATTCACTATTATTATGTCACCGTAGAAACATTTTAAAAGTTGATCACTATATTTCTGCAGCCTGTGAAACAAAATAATTTTTCATATCAGAATTCAAGGATCAGAAAAATCTTGCTAGAAAATGAACAAGTATTCACTTTCCTCTGATTCTTTTTTTCAAAAGGACCGGAGGAGAAACTTCATAGACCTCCTTTAAAAAAAAAATTAGTCCATCAATAAACGGTTGAAGTGCTTGAACTTTTTTTTTCTTTTTAATTTGGCCGCTGTGAGAAATAAACAATACAAGCTTGTGAAAATGAAGATTTTTAAAGCTGGTCACAATTTGTGCAAATATATGTGTTTTGATGCTTTAACTTTGTAAATAGCATATCCCACGCTCCACCTTCCCCAAAGATCCAGACCTTTTAAGACCTGCATGCTGAAAGGAAAGTGATTAATTAATTTATTGACTCTACCAATGAGAGGCGATGTTAACCACAGTCTAATCTATCAAAAGTTGATGTTGATGTGCAAAAAGGGATTTTTTTAAAAAATTTTTTTTAAAATTTTAAAAAAAAATTTTTTAAAAAAAAAATCAGTTTAAGTGTGGAGGAGAAGTTGCTGGAGGCTGCTAGATAGAAGAACTGAACAGCAGAGCACAGCAATGGGAAATGTTTCGGTGTGGAGCTGAATTTTTCCTTGCATATCATTTTCCTGCTGAATGCCCTGTTTGCTGTGGCTTGTTCCTAAAATAGCTACCAAATTCAATGTTAATTCGCTTGCTTCAACTAAACAAATCTCTTACAAATACATTTATTAGTGTAGGAAGCTTATGGAAGGATCTAATCCCATACTCTACCCCTGTGATGGCGAACCTATGGCACGTGTGCCCGAAGTGGCACACGGACCCATGTCACCTGGCACACGTGGTGTTGCCTGTTTCTCTTCCAGGTTTCTGGCATGCATGTACGTGCGACGATCAGCTGGCCTTTTTGTGTGCGGCAGTGCCAGAAACTAAAAGAGCTGGTTTTCCATTTTGCTGCATGACCATGCATGCCGGCCAGCTGATCGTTGAGCACGCATGTGCGCCAGAAACATGGAAGACTAGCTGGCCAGCATGAATGTGCGCCGGAAACCCAAAGTTCATTTTTGGGTGCACGGATGCGCCCTGAGTAGCTCCTCTTCTGGGTTGCGGCCCAGACGAGCGTCCGCGCACTCCCTTTTCGGCACTCAGTGCCAAAAAGGTTCACCATCACTGCTCTACCCTTAATGAAGGTCTGTCTACACTTGAGTTTTCAGTGGGACTCACTTAAATTGCAGAATGCAATTTGTAGCAGATGTGCATTGGTGAGGATTCATGTTTATTTTTTATTATTTTTTAAATTTAATTTTATTTATTTTGTTGAGTACATATTAGATAATATATATAAGTATAAGCATGAATTGAATACATAAAATGAATACAATTAGCGGAAACATTAGGACAGGGACGGTAGGCATGCTGGTGCTCTTATGCACGCCCCTTACAGACCTCTTAGGAATGGGGTGAGGTCAACAGTAGACAGTCTTAGGTTAAAGTTTTGGGGGTTTTGGGATGAGACCACGGAGTCTGGTAGTGCATTCCAGGCATTAGCAACTCTGTTGCTGAAGTCATATTTTCTGCAGTCGAGTTTGGAGCGGTTCACTTTAAGTTTGTATCTATCGTGTGCTGGTGTATTGTTGTGGCTGAAGCTGAAGTAGTCATTGACAGGTAGGACATTGTAGAAGATGATTTTGTGAGCTATGCTTAGGTCATACCGAAGGTGGCGTAGTTCTAAATTTTCTAAATTTCAAGTCTGGTGGCATAAGGTATTTTGTTGCAAGCGGAGGAGTGGAGGACTCTTCTTGTGAAATATTTCTGGACGCTCTCAATTGTGTTAATGTCCGATATGCAGTGCGGGTTCCAGACAGATGAGCTGTATTCGAGAATTGGTCTAGCAAATGTTTTGTATGCTCTGGTTAGTAGTGTAATATTACCAGAGAAGAAGCTACACAAGATTAGGTTTACAACCCTTTTAATGTCTTTTTGGCGATGTTGTTACAGTGGGCTTTGTCACTTAGATCATTTGATATGAGTACTCCAAGATCCTTGACAGAGTGAGGGTCATCTACAAGGTTATGTCCACTTAGCTTGTATTTTGTGTTCGGATTCTTATTGCGTGAATTTACCTTAAGCCTCTGTTTCCTCATCTTTTCCTTTGCTTCCCTTTTCTCTTTTGCCTGTGAGAGACTTCTTCGAAATGGAAGTTTGCATACTCATAGAAATACTTACCATATTATGTAACTTACATAACACTTCCAACCAGCAGCAGAACTTCCCTACTGAATTGGGGACAGAATTTTGTTTCTCTGCCATATTGATTTTGTAGAGTTTTGAGCTTTAAAACATTTGTGACCTAGAGCTTCTCAATTTAAATTGTATGTCTCTGTCATGGACTGCATGGTTGGTTCTACATAAGGCAACCTATATTTCTATCCCTGTAACCGATAGGGAGAATTAAATTACATTTGGTTTAATGGTGGTTGGCCATTAAGATCATGTATTGGAATAGTACGGAAGTATTTAATCTACTTTACTAGGAGTCTTCAAGTCATAACCATAATTGGGACTAGAATTTCTATTGCTAAGCAAGGTGGTTGTTGAGTCATGCCCAACTTTATGGCCCTTTTTTGTCATGGTTGTTAAAGTGAATTCTTGCAGTTGTTACATGAATCGTGTGATTGTTAAGCAAAACTGGCTTCCCCATTGACTTTGCTTGTCGGGAGCCAGCTGGGAAGGTCACAGATGGGAGTTTCATGACTCCAAGATGCTGCAAATGACATAAATAGATGTTGGTTGCCACATACTCACATTTTGATCATGTGATGATGTTACAGTGGTCATACATGCGAGGACAGGTCACAAGTCACTTTCTTTTAGTGCTGGTGTAATTTCAAATGATCATTAAGTGAACGGTTGTATGTCAGTGAGCACCTGTAGACTTGAAAGTGTCTGTCTACCTTTTTTCCTTGCCATTTATTTTTGATCTTAGCTCCTTCTGTCTATAATACGGTAGCATCACTGATTTAGATTGTACTTTTCAAGTGAAATAATCAAACCAAAACAAACAAGCACCTTCCCTGAAAAACTTACAGTGATGCTTGGTACCAGGTGTAAGTGACACTCAAGTTACACGAAGTCTGGCACAAATATAAGGAATCTACGTAGAAAATAAATTCATTAGTTATATATTTTTTTTGATTAGGAAGGCCTTTGAAAGTGTGTAGGGCGGTCGGAGGAAGGATGACACAGGGTTCTCAGTGAGTTAAATTAGTGTTGCTGTATGACTGATCGTAGATTCCTCCCAACACATTAATTCGCTCCTTTGCCACTTAAATCAAAACTTCCAGAGTTCCTTTCTCGAAAACCCATTCCTAGGGTTGCTGTCAATTCTGGAGTTCATATCCCAGTTTATCCATCAATGGCAGCGAGTGAAATTGTAAACCTACTTAGCCTGCCAGGACTTGCTGGTGTTGTCAGGTTAATTACACCCCAGAATTGGTGTGGTTAAGATGGCAATGCCAGCAAGGCCGGGCATAATTCTTGATGCTTTCAATGAATAAGAGTTTGGGTGCCAACGGAGAGGTAAAAAGCTGGGTGCGGGCAGCCCGGCAGTGCTGCCAAATGGCGTTTTGTGGACATTTTGCCATTAACTTAGAAACACCGCCATTATTTAGCACCATCTTGTAATTATGCCAACGCTATGCTAATATATACACACTTGGCTAATTCATTAGGCAGCATTGGTGAATGTAGATCTTAAGTCGACTACATAGCCCCAAATTTGCATGGCATCGCCATGGCAGACGCAGAAGTAGTTTGCCCACTAATTAGTAAGTGAGAGGTTGGCATTAGCAGGAGCTGGAATCCATTAGAAGGACATTGAGAACTGTTGGTTCATGTCCAACTCAATCCAGCCAACTTCAGAGCAGATTCAGGTGTAAACTGAGCTGCAACAGGATTGCCACACCACACAGCTTTCAGGCCATGCTGATATTGGTTTCTTTTTGGTTTTGCTGTTCTCCTAAAATCTACCGTATATACTCGAATATAAGCCGAGTTTTTCAGCCCGTTTTTCAGGCTGAAAAACGCCCCCTCGGCTTATATTCGGGTCACGAAAAAAATGACTTTTTCCCTGCAACTGGCTCCCAAGGCTTGCTAGGGGCATGAGGGGGGTGCCTAGCAAGACTCTCTGCAGCCCCCTGGAAGCAAAAATGCCTGGGCGGGGGCTTAAAGGGAGAAAGAAACAAAGAAATCCTCACGTTTAGGGAGATCCCATGTGCACTGACCTTGAGTTGAGAGCTGATTGTAATTGGCTGCTAGCTAGTGGGTTCTCCCAGGTTGGCTGTCTCAGGAATTCTGGGAGTTGAAGTCCACAGGTTGTAAAAGGGCCACATTTGCCGAGCCCTGGTATCTCTTAACAGAGGCTTCAACTTGCCTGAAATTAGATCAAGCCAGTGACTGGGTGGGCGTGGCTAGCTGGTCATGTGATGTATGTGTATAGGGAGTACTCAGAGGACTGAAAAAAGTCATTTCTGACAGGTCCTCACACTTCTGACTGATCCTCACACTTATGACCATCCTCACATTTATGCCCATGCAGCATTCTTAAAACCATGTCACTCATTTCACAACTGCTTCTCTTTACCATGGTGACAAGATAGGGCAAAAACGTAAAATGTGAGGACAATCATAAGTTCGAGGACTGGTCACAAGTGCGAGGACCAGTCAAAAATAACTTTTTCAGCCCTCTGAGTAGTCCATATGCACAAAAGCATATGCATTTCCCACCCCCGGCTTATACTCGAGTCAATGAGTTTTCCCAGTTTTGGGGGGTAAAATTGGGGGGGTCGGCTTATAATCGGGTCGGCTTATACTCGAGTATATACGGTACCTTTAAGAATTTGTAATTTATAGGAGGAAAACCATATCAGGAAGAGATAATTCTTCAGATTTGTATTTTAGTTTTCAGCCCGCCTTTAATGAAAAAAAAATGGGGGAAATGCTGCAATATATTAGATTAGCGGTGCTCATCTCCGTTTCAAAGCCAAAGAGCGAGCGCTGTCCAAAGACGTCTCCGTGGTCATGTGGCCAGCATGACTAAATGCCAAAGGCGCACGGAACGCTGTTACCTTCCCACCAAAGGTGATCCCTATTTTTCTACTTGCATTTTTTATGTGCTTTCAAACTGCTAGGTTGGCAGAAGCTGGGAATGGGAGCTCACCCCTTTACGCGGGATTCGAACCATTGAACCGTTGACCTTTCGATCGACAAGCTCAGCATCTTAGCCACTGAGCCACCGCATCCCTTTTATTTAAAAATACAGTACATCAAAATTAGTATTTTTCAGAGAAAGCATAAATACAAAAGCAAAACAAAAACTGAACTTCTGATTCAGTTTCAGCCTTTGATAACTAGATGTTGATATACTGACACAAATTCCATTTTCATTTCAGCTTTAGAGGCATTAAGACTTTTTTTTTTTTTAAACAAGGACCAACATTTGCTCCTTCAAGGAATGACATGCAGCTTCTTGTTGTGCTCCTGACCTCTTTGGAGTCATCCTGGTTTCCTTGAGAGATTCCATCCATCCCAAATTGATTTTATCTGATAATAGTTTTCTGAGCGCAGAAGTGCAGGAAGTAAATATAAATTTAATTATATTTTAGCTGCAACTGTAGAGTCGCTTTGGGTAGTGGGATGGGCAGCATATAAGCTAACTGCCTGCCTGACTATGAATGAATGAATGAATGAATGAATGAATGAATGAATGAATGAACTTCTCTCAAGCAGATCTTGCTTACTTAGCCATCAAGGCTATGTTTCTTTATGGATTTTCTGATGGAAACTCTGCAGGCTTTCTGCCATCCTGACACTATGAAGAGCCTCTCCCCACCCCTCCAATAATGCAGGCTTAGTTTGCACAAGCCGTGTACCATACGTGTGGGTCAACACCCTCAAATGTGCCTCATTTGGCAATGTGGGTCCTTAATGCTCACTGAGCTTGCTTGTTTTTTGGGGAGACGTTTATTACCAAACTAGGTAACATCATCAATGCTAGTAAGGGAGTGCGGTTTGCTCTCATTCTTCTCAAATGACCCAAGCACTGAGAGGTTTGCCTTGTCTGTGTTGGTGTCATTTGGCATTTTCCAGTTGTCCGGGAATCTGTTGCTCAACCGTCCCTTAAGTCAAGATCTGAAGCAGTCTAAGCCAGTCTCGGGATCAGATATTAACCTTCGGGAAATTGGGATTTCTTTGTAGTTGGAAATCCAGTCCTTTTACTGATTTATCACCGTTTCACATTTCACATGGTCTAACCCCTTATTTAATTTGGTACACCGAGAAGCCAGCTTTTCATTCTATCAGCAGAAGATATGAGTGCCGCCTTTTTTTTGAAGGCAAGGTTTAGCATTGTAAGCCTGTGCTTGAGAAAAGGAGAAGGCATATAAAATAAATAATAAAGAAACGTATTAGCGGTGGGTCATTTCTTTATTTGTCCTTTTTTTAAAAAAAAAATTGAGGGGAGGGTGGCGGTGGAGAAAGCAGAAACCTTTCAGCCTGCTTTCAGTTAATAGAAAATGAGTCACTTCAAAGATTTGCTTCTCAGATGATTCAGAAAGACCACATGTGACTCAACTTGCAAATTTGCTCTGCTCTCATGAGTTCTTTCTCCCCTCCCAGTGAATAATGGTTGTCCAAATATAAATAAATTAATGATGGAGGGAGAATTTTTTTTTTTAATTTTGCCTCGGGCAGGAAAGCAAATGCATTCATAATTTTTCTCAAGGGACGCTGGAGAAATAGAAGGCCACGAGAAGGACATCATCTACTTCCCAGCCCAACAGCAACACAAGCATATTTCATTTTGTTGTTGTATTCTAATACCCTCTGTTGTTTTGCAGCCTTCTGATTTAAAAGCATTATACAGTCCCAAGAGCTGGGTGTATTAGATGCCATAATCTGAATGAATAATTCAATTTGGGTGCAGACTTCCTTTTCCTATAGTCCAGTTTTTCTCAACCTTGACGACTTGAAGTTGTGTGGACTTCAAACTCCCAGAATTGCCTAGCAGCCGATTTTTTTTCCTCAGGACTACAGTTTGATGGAAGCTCTTTCTAAAGAGATCAAGCCACTTAATATCATGTGAAAATCAGAGAGGATTGATGGAATAGCAAATTATTTGCTGACCTGAAGAAAAGGGATTATGGTACTTATTTAAAAGCAAATAGTGTTCTTTACTATTAATACCCTGTTTCCCCCAAAATAAGACATCCCCTGATAATGAGCCCAATCGGGCTTTTGAATGCATGGCAATAAAGCCAAGCGCTTATTTCAGGGTTCAAAAGAAATATAACACAGGGTCTTATTTTCGGGGAAACACGGTATTATAATTGTCTTTGTCCTGTAGAGAATCTATATGGTCATTTGCAAACTATACGACCAACTACCCCGTTTCCCCCAAAATAAGACATCCCTTGATAATAAGCCCAATCGGGCTTTTGAGCGCATGGCAATAAGGCCAAGCACTTATTTCAGGGTTCAAAAAAAATATAAGACAGGGTCTTATTTTTGGGGAAATATGGTATTTTTACCTTTTGGAAAAAGGCAACGTTCTTCTAATTACTGAGCTGATTGCACAAGGTTATGCATGTAATGCGCTGATATGTTCTCTTTCATGGGGTAACTTCTCACTTTCCTTCATTTTTCATAAACCGTCACACTGAGTCATTTGCTTGATTTTCCACATTTTATTCAAATCCTAGCAGTTTGAAGGGATTAGTTCAAAGCCCACCTTATTTTCCCTCTGTGTGTCAGTGCGTAGGCCAAGAACATTATTTCAATTGATGGGGCATCTCATCCTGATTATTTTTCCTGTTTTGGGATGGGTGTTAGAGTGCCCAGCTCTACATTAATTTGAATATAGTTAGCTCTCAATTTATGACCACAATTGAGCTCAACATTTGTGTTGGTAAGTAAGACAGTTATGTGAGTTTTGCTCCATTTTATGACCTTTCTTGCCACAGTTGTTAAGTGAATCACTACAGTTGTTAAATAACACAGTTGTTAAGCGAATCTGGCTTCCCCGTTGACTTTGCTTGTCAGAAGGTTGCAAAAGGTGATCCCATGACCCTGGGACACTGCAACCATCATATGTACATGCCAGTTGCCGTGTGTCTGAATTTTGATCACCATGGAGATGCTGCAATGGTAGTAAGCGTGAAAAATGGTCATAAGTCAATTTTTTCAGTGCCGTTGTAACTTCGAATGGTCACTAAACAAATAGTTGTAATTCAAGGACTACCCCTATGTCAGCTTAATCTTGTGATTGAGTGCTCTTTTTGTTCTCGAGTGGTCTTGTCAAACCGGCACCTTCTTTATAGGTTGGGGATGATGCCATTATGTGACCAATATATCTTGGGCCCCTGGATAATGGAAGGACATTTTGGGGACTGCACAAAAATGTGCACATGTGTGTGTTTGTGTGTCAAAGGATGAAAGCAGCATCGCAATGTACCATCTACTCTGTCCCTTTCGGATGTGCGGTCTGATATCACGAGACTACAAGAACGGGAAGGAGGTTGCCTCTCAATGATGCAATGTTGCCCTTGCCAAAATGAAGAGAGAATCAGATCCTGTGGACACTCCTGAGTCTAAGCTCACTTCCTTTACTATTTGGAAATAACTGAAGTGTTAAAACACAGCAGGAGTCGAGATGAATTACAGAAGTGGTCCATGAAAGAGAGTCAGCATTGTTCCAGATAAATGCTCATCCCACGTTTCTCTAGAAGTATAAGAATGCGTAATTGTTTATGTACTTTTGAACTGTGCAAAAGTTGAATATTCATTCACTCTTCAAATGGAGGGGCAAAGAAAAGTTTGCTCTTTTGTTACCAGGATCCCATATACCTAAATGCATTACTAATAATATTTGGTATGTTAATACCTCTTTTATTTGTTATGCAAACACCTGATTATTTCTGGCTTTCGAGGGAGGAATGGTGGGTTGAAGAAATCTCTCTGAATGTGGAATTGATGATCCTGGCAAAGACCAAGGAACCAATAGCAATAGCAATAGCACTTAGACTTATATGCTGCTTCACAATGCTTCACAGCACTCTTTAAGCAGTTTACAGAGTCAGCATATTGCCCCCAACAATCTGGGTTTTCATTTTATCGACCTTGGAAGGATGGAAGACTGAGTCAACCTTGAGCCAGTCATAACTCTTGGCTGTGTGTAGAATTAGCCTGCAATATTGCATTCTAGCCACTGCACCATCATGGCTCCTTGAGTGAGTGAGTAGACTGTTTTTTTTGGAAGGTGAGATCAGGAGATCACCCATATATGTTCTGAATGACTGCATCTCATGAGGAGACTACAAGACAGTGGGCTCCTGCAGGTGTAAGTCCTGGGAGACGATGGGAATTGCCATCTTCCCTGCAACTGAAGTCAATTTTTTAAACACACTTAAATTTGCTAATCTCACTTGCTAATACTTTTGGAATTTGATTATTAACTACTTTTAAGCTATTGAAGACCACAAATTAGCCACAATATCAACAGTTTCAGTCATGTTGTCTGCCTCTAGGGATGTGCTATGTCCAGATGTGAAACATATTCTGTAGGATTCAATCTGGGTTGGTCACCAGGACCAGAGGTTTAGTCTTCCAAGCTTTCAGACTCATGCTGGAGCCCATCCTCAGGGAACTTCTCTCTAGCAGAGTGTGTGCTTTGGGCTATTCTGTGTGTGATATTTATATGGTGCCTGATTGTGTGTGGCTTTTTAATTGTTGATTGAGGGTGTTGATGACCCTGGATATTAAGGCGTTGGCTGTTGTTTCCTTGTGCTGCCAAGCCCTCACCTCCTAAGTACTTCATAAACTGGTGATAAATCAGCATTCCTGTTGACCGACAAGGGAACCATTTCCCAGGCCTCAATCACTTCCCTGGCTGTTTTTGTACCTGCTCATCCAACAATCTTAATAGCTGCAAAATTGAATGTATGTCCTTGTTCATTGCAATGTGAGGCTGCCGATGAGTTCAGGTCTTCTCATCTGACCGCTTGCTTGTGTTCTTGCCACCTGGTGGTTAGCTTCCTTCCTACGTAGGTCTGTCTGTGCATACGCAAAACCTGCACATGTGCAAAAGGTAAAAAAACATTACTTCCTGTTTAAAACCCGGAAGTAATGACACCCGGGAGGCTACTGGATCGCCGAACCAACAGACAAGATCGTTACTGGACCGGGCGATCCGGTCCGATCTGGGAGCATTTCACCCTTGTCTCCCACCTCCGAGAGATCTTTACAGTGCACAATTTGCCTTCGCATACCACCCTCTGGGCAGTGTGCGACACCGACTTGCAGATCTTGGAAGCTGCGTTCTACTGCTTCCGAAATGTCTTTGAGGTATGGCAGGGTGTGCCATGTCATTGGTTTTGTACTTTGTTCCTTCCTTTCTCTCCCCACCATGTTGCGCAGACATCTTGTAACAAGTGCTTGTGGGTATCCGCTCTGCCTGAATTGTTCACGTAGGTACCTGCTCTCCAGTTGTTTAGCTTGCTGGGTAGTACAGGGGGCTCTCACCCTGCGATATAGGCATCATACCAAAAGAGAGTTGCGTGGGAACACTATGACCTGAGAAATAGCTTAGAAGTTGGGATAATCACAAGGGAGCGAGTAGCTTTTGAGGGAAGCTGCCAGATTTGAGTTGCAGCCTCTTAAGGTAAGAAATAGTGCCGCTGTGTGCCGTCGTTTTCCACATTGCGAAGGAAAACATGTGAATCATAGGAATTGTATCATGGGAGGTGGTCACCGTTAGCAGTACAGCAAACCATCTGTTTGAGAGTCAACTGTAAACTTTGTTTGAGAAAACTGCTTTTGGTATGTATCGCATGTGGGCTGCCTTTCTGAAAGGAATCTGCCTGCTGAAGGCCAAAACAACTCTCTCTTGCAACCCCGCAAAAACATGAAAAGTGAAGGAATTCATTCATGGAAATACCATAGGGGGTTGAGGGCACCTCTGTGCTTCTTGGCTGAAGCCACAAAGCTGGGATGAAAAAGCCACTCAGAAGAATCAGTAGAGGCAGAGAATGCTTGGATTAGTCTCTTTCTCACCCAAGTCACTTTTACTTACGTTTAAAATGCTACAGCACTCTTGAAAGCAAATTTTCCTAGAGGGGGTGGAGGTGGCTAAGCATTGCAACCTAAAAATAGCAAAATGTAATGAGAGAAACAATGAAAGCAATTAAAACACTTTCTGCATAGCGGCAATAAGCGACGATAAACGGCACATGTTTTCACTAAGCAAAAAAAATCTAAAAGGCCTTTTGCATGAGCCAATGTATAAAGCCGTTTTGTCCTGTATCCACGTTAATTAATAAATTGTTTTTAAAATGTCCGCGTGAATTCATGTTTAAATACACATTTATCTTAAAACCTACCATTTAATGTCAAAACAGGACTTAAGATTGTGTGTGTTCTACACATTTGCACATTGTGTGTTTTCTACACATTTGCACATTGTGTGTGTTCTGCACATTTGCACATTTGCACATTTGCACATACCGCTTTGTGATGCTCAGTTTGCTTTTAATCTGGGATAAATATGGACTACACAATCAATATGGGGCTCTGGTGGCTCAGTAGACTAAGGCAGTCTTACATCTTACATCCACTTACAACTAAGGCAGTCTTACATCCACTTACATCTGCTGCCTGCAATTACTGCAAGTTCAAATCCCACCAGGCTCAAGCTTGACTCAGCCTTCCATCCTTTCTAAGGTAGGTAAAATGAGGACCCAGACTGTGGGGGCAATAAGCTGACTTTGTATAAATATACAAAAGTATGAAGGCTGTTGCTTAACACGGAGAACAGCGGCATATAAATCAATTTTTTAAAAAAAAAATATGGATGGAAACTTATCAAGGAGAGATCCAACCTGGAATTAAGAAGAACTTCCCTGACAGTAAGAACAATTAATCAATGGAACAGCTTGCCTCCAGAAGTTGTGATTTTTATAAAGAGATTGGACAACCATTTGTATGAAATGGCATAGGCCTCCTGCTTGAGCAGGGATTGGACTAGAAGACCTCCAAGGTCCCTTCCAACTGTTATTCTGTTAAATCCACTGCAGAGCTCTCAATCTTGACATTTGCTTAGGAATTCAAGATCAGTTCAGTTCTCGATAGAATTTACAAACTGAGTTTCTCAAGCATCTTGAATTTGAAGAACTTTGCTCTTGAATGATGACTCTGCAAACGATGAGTTTATTTTTTCAAGAGCCAGCTCCAGAAGCTGGACATAAGAGAGCAGAAAGTTAACTCCAGTCAAATTGCCCTTCTGCAAAATCTTGGAAAAGCAGCTAAAATCCTGACCTTGAGAGAAGTTTTTTTTATTTATTTAGACGTCTATACCCTTCATAGTGCTTTACAGCCCTCTCTAAGCGGTTTACAAAGCTAGCATATAGCATATTGCATATTTGCATATTAGCATATTAGCATATTAGCATATTGCATTAGCATTAGCATTAGCATATTGCCCCCAACAATCTGGGTCCTCATTTTACCAACCTCGGAAGGATGGAAGGCTGAGTCAATCTTGAGCTGGTGAGATTTGATCTGCTGATCTGCTGAACTGGCAGTCAGCTGAAGTAGCTGCAGTACTGCACTCTAACCACTGCGCCACCTCAGCTCTTTTAAGTTAAAGTTCTCTATTCTATTCTTAGGCAATAGCATATTTGAGTTTGGCTGATCTTTTATAGGAAATGTAAGAGGACCAGGCTGTTGTCTATGGAGATTCTCAATCATCCGGGTCATGGTTATCTCAAAGGTGCTTTTCAAAAGGCAACTGGACTTTCTTGGTTTTTTTCCTTGAAAACATTTCACTTCTCATCCAAGAAGCTTCTTCTTAGGCCCAGTACTCTTCAATATCTTCATAAATGATTTAGATGAGGGAATAGAAGGGGAACTCATTAAATTTGCAGATGACACTAAACTGGCAGGAATAGCCAACACCCTAGAAGATAGGCTCACGACCCAGAAGGCTCTTGAAAGACTTGAACACTGGGCTCTGTCTAACAAAATGAAATTCAACGGTGAGAAAAGTAAGGTTTTACACTTAGGTAAGAAAAACCAAATATACAAGTATAGAATTGGTGGAACCTGGCTCAATAACAACAACAGCAAGAGGGATCTAGGAATCCTAATAGGCAGTTACTTAAATATAAGCCAGCAGTGTCCTGGCAGCCACCAAAAAAGCCAATGCAATCCTAGCCTACATTAACAGAGAGACAAAATTAAGATCATGTGAAGTGTTAGTAGCGCTTTATAATGCTTTGGTAAGACCACACGTGGAATGCTGCATCCAGCTTTGCTCGCCGCAATGTAAAAATGTTGAGACTCTAGGAAAATGTGCAGAGAACAACAACAAAGATGATTAGGGGCTTGGAGGCTAAAATATATGAAGAATGTTTGCAGGAATTAAACATTATGTCTAGTTTAGTGAAAAGAAGGATTAGGATTGACATGATAGCAGTTTTCCAATATTTGAGGGGCTGCCACAAAGAAGAGGGGATCAACCTATTTTCCAAAGCATCAGAAGGCAGGACAAGAAGCAATGGGTGGAAACTAATAAAGGAGAGAACCAACCTAGCACTAAGAAGAAATTTCCTGACAGTGAGAACAATTAAATCAGTGGAACAACTTGCCTCCAGAAGTTGTAGGTGATCCATCATTGGAGGTTTATAGGAAGAAATTGGAGTATAGGATCTCCTACTTGTGCAGGGGTTGGACTAGAAGACTTCCAAGGTACTTCCAACTCTTATTCTGTTATCTTTTATGGTGGAAGGTTAGTTGCTGGAAGGCAGTCTTTGACTTACGACTGCAATTGAGATCAGAATTTTGATCGTATGTTGTAATGGTTGTAACAGTTTTGTAACCAGATTCAATTTTACTATCCTTTTTACAGCAGTTGTTAAGTAAATCACATGGTCATAAGTCTGAATCAAACAGTTGTTAAACAAATCATGCCATTGTATATCCGAATCCATTCTCCCGTATGGGCAATTTTTGCCAGAAACCCGCAAAAAAACATTGCAAATGAACAGTCGTATGTCTGCAGGACACTGCAGCCAGTCACAAATGTGACACAGTTGCCAAACACTTGAAATGCAGACATGTGATCGCAGAGGGGCAATAGTTTATGATGACCGGAATCATAAAGCTCCATTTCCAAAACTGTTGTAACTATTAAAAGTCCTGTTCTAAATCAAGGACTACCTTAAAAAGCCATCAATATATAATACAATATAGTACATGACAATAAGTGAAAATCAATGAGTGTGAATAAATAGAATCCCTCAACAGAGGAGGAGGAGGAGGAGGAGGAGGAAGAGGAGAAGGAGGAGGAGGAGAAGAAGAAGAAGACGACATAGAATGCTTAACAAATGATTTATCTGGGGTTAAGGAAATAATTTGAGTTGTCCACTTGATTGTTTAGTGTACTTATGCATAAATGTGTAAGAAATGCCTATTTCAGCCATAAATTTATGGTTTTTGCTTCCCTTGTTATATGGAAGTGAGATTTGATTAGGTCAGAAGAAAAATAAAAGTTAATTGCAAATGGGAGTGGAGTACCTAGGAAGTTTCTGTGGTGAAACAAGAAGAGATGAAGTCAAGAATATATGATGGTTAAATGAATGTGGTCAGAATACAATCATGATTGTTTGTACAAAGATTGCAAAGCAAGTATAAGAAGGAGGGGAAATGAGATTAAGAAGAAGAATGAAAAGATAATGGTTGAAGTTGATGAGTTCCTCAAAAAGAAGTATTTTTTTTTTGTTCAAAAAACAAAAGGTACCATCTAATCTGGGGATGATCCAGCAGTGAAATCCACTTACCTTCGCTACCGGTTCAGGGACGGGAGCGCGTGCACGCTACGCGCTCTTCTGCGCTTGCGCAGAGGATCAAAAACGGGATATAATGACATCCCGGCAGGTGGGCGGAGCCTCCTGCCGCTGGTGCTACCGGTTCACGTAAGCCAGATAGATCCGGCTGGATTTCACCACTGGGATGATCTGGTAATGTTGGCATGAAATCTGTAAAGCGGTTACATACAGATTAGTCCTCGACTTAACACCACAATTGGGACTGGAATTTCTGTCTCTAGGCAATGGAGCAAAGGAGTCACACCTGGTTTTATGACCTTTTTTGGCACGGTGAATCACATGATTGTTAAGCAAATTGTACATGACCAACCATTCCCCCATTGACTTTGCTTGTTGGAAGCCTCTGAGGTGGTCACGAATTTATTTATTATTTTATTTATTATTTTATTGGTCATATTTCTATGCCGCCCACTCTACGAGGACTCTGGGCGGCTTACACCAAAGACAGTATACTAAATAGCATATGGCCCCCAACAATCTGGGTCCTCATTTTACCCACCTCGGAAGGATGGAAGGCTGAATCAACTGATCTGCTGAACTAGCAGTCAGCTGAAGTAGCTGCAGTACTGCACTCTAACCACTGCGCCACCTCGGCTCTTTTAATGGTGATCACAAGACAACCCCCCCACCCACCCAAGACGCTGCAACAGTCATAGGTCACTTTTTAAAAGGCGGTCATAATTTCGAACAGTTGTTAAATGAATTGATGTACGTCAAGGATTAATTATCTGTAGTTACGGAAACAAATTATGTTTCATGGTTTTATTAGTTTGACTGCTTTTAATGTTTTTTTGTTGTTCTTATGTTTCTTGATTATTTATTTTACTGTCCTGTTTTAAACTTTGTTCACTGCCCAGAGACACATATGATAATGGACAGCTCTTTACATTTCCCAAATGATAAATTAATATCTATATGGACATAGTGGAAAGAAAGAGGATTGCCAAGAAGAGAAAGAGATGGAGAAGGAAACAGTAAAAATTAATTTTAGCTGTCTATCTTTTTCTAATATCTGTCATGTTTAATTTTTACCCTCATTGTTTACTCCAGATGTAGCTAATTCTAGAAATAGTTGCTACTATGCTACAAGAGTGCCATTTTGAAAAAAAAAAGTATTTATAAATCCAGTGCCAAATCAGGCCTCTGTAAAAGGGGTCTTTCTGAGGAAGTGATTCTGAGGTGGTGGTTGTTTTTTTTTCAAAGAGAGAAAGAGAAGAATGGTTGTGCTTTGGTCAAAGAATAATTCAGGATAGCAGAGACAGCTTATATTTCCACCCCGTAATGAGGCTGTAAATTGTTATGTGTAACCCAGTGATGAATCATTGCATTGTAAAGCAGTAAGCAGCAATTTTGCAGTAGGTGCAGTACTGAAGTTTGATCACAAATCTTAACTCCGATTGTAGATATGTCTGTAAAATGTGAATCAGTCATATATATACTAACCTACCTTAGCCACCAGAAACATCCTTCCTGCTTGTCTTCATTTTTAGCCTTATAAAAATGTGACCGATTACAACTGCTTTATTTTCCCTGGTTAATTTTTCATCATTTAGTCCCCTTCTTCCCCAGGCCTCCTGCCTTCCAGCTGTGTTGCAATTCTTGCCGTTGTGTGGGAATTATTGAAATGGCAAACTGTCACAATTCTGCATGCATACCTTGCAACAGAAGGTTTCTTAGATACAGTCAACATTTTGGCTCCCAAATTTTTGCACATCTTCATACGCACACTCAACAGAGAGTTTACCATATTCACCTGGAAACTTTTTGGTCTCCTGTTTGATCTGAAAGATTGTTGGTGTTTCCCAATGCCCAAATTAGCAGCAGATTCAAAGACATTAAACTGAAGTTTCAGACATGTGGCAACAGCATCAAATATATTCTTAGAATTGTGCTAATGATTCAGCTTTCTGGATACCACAGTTTCTCCTTTCCCCTTTCGTTGTACTCATGACAGTTCCACTGCAGTACATGGTAACATTTATATAGATTAAATGTTGTTTTAAATTGTTTAGAAGCTCATGTCTAATATGTCCACGGAAAACAGATGCATTTTCTGGATTGTGAAAAGCTAAGACATTCTTTGTTCTTTGCTTTCAGTTTGAGGCCAACTGCATATTTATACCTGTAAAAATTTATACAGGTGGTCCTTGATTTACAATCATATATTTAACCGCCATTTGAAGCTATGATGGAACTGAAAAAACGTATTTACAACTGGTCCTCATACTTATGACCATTGCAGCATCAAAAGGGTCACATGATTGTCAAGGTTCCAAGTAACAGACTCCTAGGCCAAGGGTGCTCCTCAAAGTGCAAATTTATTAGGTATCTCGTATTGGCACATCAGGTGAAAACCCAACTCTGAAGGTCCTGAGGTTTTCCCCATCCAGATTAAATTCAGAGTTCCTTCCCCAAGTCCACATGTCCAGCACATGATCCATCCAGGCCACAGTCCCAGCCTCAGCTGGTTTCAGTCCATGCCTCCCCAGCACCTGGTGGGAACGTCCTTGATTCCCAGGAGAAAGAATTTGATTTTGGCTACAAGTCCCCAGCTATCTCTACTCCCCCCTTCCCATTCCCATAGCTCCAACCAGCCTTGCTATGGCAGCCCCGAAGATGCTCCAAAATGGCTTCAGGACAGGGGTGGGTTTTAAAATTTTGTACTACCGGTTCTGTGGGCATGGCTTATTTTGTGGGCGTGGCTTGATGGTCATGTGACAATTATTTAGGATTTAGCAGAGGTACTGGTCTATCAGGCTTTTAACTGCTTGCAGAGCTGTACCGGTCTACCCATTTATTTTTGCAGGCACCGGTCTACTCATGTATTTTTGCAGGCACTGGTCTACCCATTTATTTTTTCAGGCACCGGTCTACTCATTTGTTTTCTTTTAGCATTGCTCAGCTGTAGGGCGGCCCTTTGAAGCCCCGCGGCAAGAGTTTAAACAGTTTTTTTCCCTCTAGCCGATCAGCTGGGACTCAGGAGGCAGCAATAGATTGGGGGTGAGGCCAAATAAAAGGTAAGAATAATGCAGGGGGGCAGAACCGGTTTGGTGATGTCATATCGTCACCGCTACCGGCTCGGCCGAACCAGGAGGAACCCACCATTGCTTCAGGGTTGACACTGGACACTTAATGATTGGCATGTATTTACAGTAGTTGCAGTGTCCCAGGCTCATATGATCCCTCTTTGCCACATTCCCAGCCAGCTTCTGACAAAGATATCTTTGCTTAATGACCATGTGATTCACTTAACAACCATGGCAAAAAAAAAAGACCACAAAAATCAGGTGCGAGTCACTAAATCACCTTGCTTGGAATGGAAATTCTGATCTCAGTTGTGGTCGTAAGTCGACGACTACCTGCATTTAAAATATTGAGCATAAAAACAAAATTTATGCAATTTTAGCAGACCCTGTTCTGTTTGAAGTGCTACCTTGATTTGTTCCCAATTCAAAGAAGGCACAGAGTGTCACGCAGAGGCTCAACACGCAGGGATTTTGGCAAAACTTTGCATTTGTGGAATGGTTAAATGTTGTTTTAGCAACCTAGCTAGGAGCTCCTCCTCCCCAACCTTCATTTAAAAAGAGGAGGAAAACTGAGCATTTTAAATATCTGTCATTTTAATACATGCCCTCTTCACCATTTTTTAAACTGAAGAAAAATGTTTAGAGCAGGGGTCAGCAACCTGCGGCTCTGGAGCCACATGCGGCTCTTTCACCCTTTTGCTGCAGCTCCCTGATACTCAAAATATGTGTCGCAACTGCCAATGTGTGACACCTGCCGGCATGCAATTTATTGAACTTTTCAACCCCCAGTAGGCCAAGCATGGAGAAATCCAAGAAAAGAAAAGTTTCAGAAGAAAACAGAACATTTAATTCAACTACATATGCTACTTTTGTGGCTGCTCAAGAAACAGTCAGGCACAGGAAGGGTTTTGTGGCTCCCGGTGTTTTCTTTTCTGTGGGAAACAGGTCCAAATGGCTCTTTCAGCATTTAAGGTTGCAGATCCCTGGTTTAGAGGATTAGAGGTGTGTGGGTACGCGTGCATGTGCCTGATAATAAAGAAATATTTAATTACAGTTTACAATTTGAAAACTGCTACTCCATTTTTCTTAGTGCAAGCAGAAATAATATCATTGTACCAGGAAGGTTGGACGTAGCAAATGTCCTCTTTTAGGTATCCCAGAGGACAGGGCCATTTCTGTTTTGAAAATGCAGCTGCTTCTTTGAAAGTCTCGCAGAAACTTTCTCAAAAGCCAGCGTGTGGTTGTACGTTTTCCCCTCTGTTCCCACAGGATGTTTTCCATATTGCAGCTTCATGGTTGCTGCTCATTTATCACTAGGGCCTGTCAGCTGGCAGGGTGACTTCCTACCCTTTTCCATCTTGTTAGAAGAGCTGGCTGCCTTGTTTAACATATTTTATCCAACAAGAAGGGGGGGAAAAAAACCTGGTGAAAAGTAGACTATGAAGAGGAATTTCCTTAGAGTATCCTCAAGATTTAGAATGCCTTTTTTCACCTTGTCCTCCCTTTCACTTTTTTTTTCTTTTTAATTTTGGAGAGCTTGGGTGGAACAAGTTATGCTAGTAAACCCTGGAATGACTCGTGTGGATAGCTATTGCTCATAATGGGCTGATGTTAGAAAATCATCCTGTGCAAATGACTTCTCAGCTATGGATTCATCGGAGGCCATATTACCTTGTCCCTTACAAGAGATTCTTAAATTGGGATGACCACATGTGGCAGATAAGCTTAATATCTGTGGAGATTCTCAGTCCTCCAGGACATGGTTGTCCCAAAAGTGCTATTTTTTTCAAGAGGCAACTGGACTTTCTGGTTTTTCTTTGAAGACGTTTCGCTTCTCATCCAAGAAGCTTCATTCAGTTCATTGAACTAAAGTTCAATGTTCAGTGAACCGAATGAAGCTTCTTGGATGAGAAGCGAAACGTCTGCAAAGAAAAACCAAAAAGTCCAGTTGCCTCTTGAGAAAAAAGCACCTTTGGGACAGTTAAGCTTCATTTTTCTTCAGCAACTGGCTGTTGATTTCTGACCAGATACAATCTGACATCCGATTGTGCACTGGGCAGGGGAATACAACAAAATGTCTCCCCATGAGTGTCCAACATCATATTTGTTGTGATGTCCTTGTCCGAAATAAGTCATATCTTTTGGAGGATAATGTCACGATGCATATGGTGTCATTGTAGCTTCTACCAGATGGCTAGGATCATGGATCATCATCGCAGTTGGAAGTCTGCATGACCTTCTTCTTTGCAGACCAGAGGTATTTTTCATTTGGGAATGAAATAATGAATAACCTGTAATGGGAACTCTAATTTAGATTTTTTTTAAAAAATGCACTTAATATTCTGGCTTTAGTCTCAGGCCTTGTAGGAGCATGGCGGCTTGAGAGATTGGAGCACTGGGCATGAGGTTAGCAAGGCCACGTTCGAGATCCGAAAGCTGCTTGTGGGCAAGGTTTAAGTTCCCGTTTTTCACTCCAGCTCCTGAAAGGAGCCCCCAGCTGGCCGTCCCGAGGGCAATGGTGATGTCACCCGCTAATCCTTTCAACCCGGAAACGCCTCAGTGCTTCTGACATGAGTGCAGCAGTCTCAGGACTGGAGTTAACCTATTAATATATTATTGTATTTTGGGAAGAGTTTTTTGTGTGTGTACCTTTTAAGATCATTTTAGTCTGGACCAGGGGTGCTATTCAGCAGGTTCTGGAGAACCAGTAGCGGACATTTTGAGTAGTTTGGAGAACTGGCAAATACCACCTCTGGCTGTCCCCAGAGTGGGGTGGGAATGGAGATTTTGCAATCTCCTTCCCCCAGGAGTGGGGAGGGAATGGGGATTTTGCAGGATCCTTCCCCTGGAGTGGGGTGGGAATGGAGATTTTGCAGTGTGCTTCCCCTGCCACGCCCACCAAGCCACACCATGCCCACCAAGCCACGCCCACAGAACCAGTAGTAAAAAAATTTGAATTCCACCACTGGTCTGGACTGTCTGCGTGATCTCATGTCTTATCTGTTTCTATGGATGGTTTGATTTTGTACACTGCTCAGAGTCCACTGAAGATGAGAGACTATCACAAATTCGAATGAATGAATGAGTGGTTAAACGAAAGAACAAATGAATGATACCCTATAAACCATATGGTAGATGACATACCTCCACATTTGCATTAAATACAATAAAGAAAAAACTGGCAATTGCCTTCTTGCCAGCTTTGTTTAGTCTGTCTTGAGTTTGCTGTTTGGAATCGCCAGAAGTGGAGGACTTCACGTCAGAGAAACTCATGGGTGGAAAAACAATTCCTGTTTGAGGAGAGAGAACATTTCAGGAGTGGAAATTATAGTGAGCTGATAGATCACAGAAGCTAAACATTAGAAAGTATGTTAATGCATTTGAAAGCTCTGAGTCAGTGATAGGGAGTATTGATAAATCGGATTGCTACAGAGATGTTTTTCCAATAGGTATTAGAGAAAGGCTGCTGCTGTTATCATTGCCGCAATTGCTGTAAACAATCTTGAGGGGATTAGCCCATTAATGCTTATGTACTATGGCCACTCCCTGCTTGTGCTGGTTGTGTCACTGGCCAAATATTTTAGATACTCTCTGCTCCTCCACCCCCATGACAAAATAGCATGTGAGTTTTCAGTACATTAGCCAATCCCAGGGAACTGTTGATTGAAGCGTATGATTGTTTCTTCATTGACAGAAGTGCCATGAAACATTGTCCTTTACCTCACGCTAGTACATTTGAAGCAACACGCCAGTATTTGCTATCAGGGTGTTCGGTTGGCTGCAAGCGTTTCTTTCAATCTGACATCTGGAAAGCAACAGCTCACCAAAGATGGTGCTTCCATCCTTCACTAGGAGAGATTGCAGGATTGATGAGTTGAGATTATCGGATTCACAGTGAACGGAATCAAGATGGCCCCATTAACCATTAAAAAAAAAAAACTCTTCAGGATGACGTTACTGCAGACAGGACAGAAAAGATAGATCTGGACATCTTAGCCCACCTCATAAACAAAGTCACTCCATGATCATGCTTTTTTAGGAAGCAACCTTGATTTGGAGTCTTCTCCTTAATAACATCTCAAGAATAACATTTTTGAACTACCGGTAGTCCTCAACTTACAATAGTTCATTTAGTGACCATTCAACATTACAACTGCACTGAAAAAAGTGATTTATGACCATTTTTCACAGTTACGACCTTTCCAGCATCCCCATGATCATGTGATCAAAATTCAGATGCTTGGCAACTGGTTCATATTTATGACAATTGCAGTGTCCCAAGGTCCTGTGATCCCCGTTTGCGACCTTCTGACAATCAAAGTCAATGAGGAAGCCAGATCCACTTTACAACCGGGTTACTAACTTGTCAATTGCAGTGATTCACTTAACAACTGAGGAAAGGAAGGTTGTAAAATGGGGCATAATTCATTTAACAAATGTCTCACTTAACAACAGAAATTTTGGGCTCAATTGTGGTCATAAGTCGAGGACGACCTCTATTCAGAGACTGTCACTCATATGATTCCTGCCATCTCTTTTCTGAAAGAGCATAACTCTAAATAAATATGGGGATTGTGTGATACTCCTTGAACTTTAAAGCAATTTTCTTTATTTACTGAACTCCTTGTCTATAGGTAATCCTTGATTTATAACCATTTGTTTAGCAACCACTCAACATTAAAACAACACTGGAAAAAAAAATGACTTACAGTTGATCCTCACACTTACGACTATCGCGTTACCCCTGCGTTCTTGTGATCAAAATTTGGGCGCCTGGCAACTGGCATGCAGTTTTGTTAGTTGCAGTATCCAGGGTTCATGTGATCCGCCAGGCGTGACCTTCCCAGCTGGTTTCCAGTGAGCAAAATGAATGGGGAAGCTGGGTTCACTTAACGACCGTCTGATTCACTTAACAGGTGCACTGATTTCCTGAACAACCGTAGCAAAAAGGGTCACAAAGTCAGGCACAGAATTTTTGCTTGTAAATCAAGGATTACCCGCATCTGCTGGTCTTTTTGACTCCCCAGCTTCGATCTCTTAATATCGATAAAGATATTGCGGTACAATACTTCATTCATTCTTCTCCAGATTTTTGTCTTTCAAACATTCTTCTTACAATGCAACCGCAGATTCCACCCCTTCCCTTCCCTTCCCCTCCCCTCCCCACCCCTTCCCCACTTCAGTCTTTCAAAGCTTTCATTCCTGCTTTGATGGTACTTGTCAGTTTTCTTTTCATCACAGTTCGGTGCAGTAGGCACCGTCACTAAAAGATTCAACAGATTAGGTTAGGTATGGTACCGGTTTGGCTGGTTTTTTTTTTTTTTTTTTGAAGTTGGGGGAATCCTTTCCAGAGCACTACTGAGAGAGAGAAAAAAAACACCATGAAATGCTAATTATGGAGCTCCCAACAACGCTTCTCAGCTTTGTTGGAAAGAAACCTGTTAATTTATCTAGACCAGGGGTCAGCAATCCACGGCTCTGGAGCCGCATGTGGCTCTTTCATCCCTCTGCTGCGGCTCCCTGTCGCCAGTCAGCTCCACAATTGATAGGGCTTTTGGTTAGGATAGGTAGAGGAAAAAGAATGCCATGCTAGGAGGAGACTCTATGGTGGGGGAACCAGACTTCCGGTCCACAGAGGAAAAAGACTCTATGGTGGGGGAACTGGACTTCTGGTTGGCTCCAGAATTGAACAAGGGGCTTCCAGTTAGGACCTTTGTGGCTCTTTGAGTGTTTAAGGTTGCCGACCCCTGATCTAGACTCTAAATTTCGGTAGCTCTTTAGAAGTGAGTCCAGCTATAGCCAAGTCTTTGTTTACACCTGAGACACCTTCCTAATTTAATATATTGAAAGACCACATGTTGGTGGGCAAAGCAGAGGCATCTTAGTTCTTCACACAAGTCCTTTATATTTCAGTTACGACAGTGTTTTTTCCCTGTATTAGCCAACTCAGATTCTTAATACAGGCAATCCTTACTACCACAACTGAGCCCAACATTTCTATTGCTAAGTGAAATAGTTGTTAAGTGAGTCTTGCCTCTTTACAACTTTCCTCGCCAGAGTCGTTAAGTGAATCACTGCAGTTGTTAAGTTAGGTTAACATGGTGGTTAAGCGAATCTGGCTTCCCCATTGACTTTTTCAGAAGGTCGCAAAAAGGAGATCACATGACCCCGGGACACTGCAACCATAATGAATATGAGCCGGTTGCCAAGCATCCAAATTTTGATCACGTGACCAAGGGTATGCTGGAATGGATGTAAGTGTGAAAAATGGTCATAAGTCACTTTTTTCAGTGCCGTTGTTTGTAACTTCACTAAAAGTAACAGTCACTTTTATTTTTGCAACAGACACTAAATGAATGGTTGTAAGTTGAGGACTGGCTGGCTGGCTGGACTATACCCAACAAGAAGACCTTCTCAAAAACATTGGAGAAATATCAATATAATAAGAGAACACCAAAGCACCTGAGGGCAGAACAAGAAGCAATGGGTGGAAACTAATCAAGGAGAGAAGCAACTTAGAACTAAGGAGAAATTTCCTGACAGTAAGAACAATTGATCAGTGGAACAACTTGCCTCCAGAAGTTGTGAATGCTCCAACACTGGAAGTTTTTAAGAAGAGATTGGACAACCATTTGTCTGAAGAGGTGGTAGAGTTTCCTGCCTAAGCAGGGGGTTGGATTAAAAGACCTCCAAGGTCCCTTCCAACTCTTTTATTCTATTTCTATTTCTAAGCTTTTCAGCACTAAACTCATAAGTAGTGGAGAAAAACATCACCTCAGTTACCTAGGACTGAGTCTATTTAGGATTTATGGAATGTAGACTGTCGGTTGGAAAAGCAACCAGAAACCTGTCTATGTGAGAGGTGGAAGGTCCTGCCTTGCTGGAGGCACTTTGAAAGGGCATATTTCAAAAAGCAGAAGTCAGAAAGGAGCTGAGAATACCCTGTAGCAATTTTTGCAGGTTAGCCTTATTGAAAATTTCATTTAGAATAGAATAGAATAGAATTCTTTATTGGCCAAGTGTGATTGGACACACAAGGAATTTGTCTTGGTGCATACGCTCTCAGTGTACAGGAAAGAAAAGATACGTTCATCAAGAATCATAAGGTACAACACTTAATGATAGTCATAGGGTACAAATAAGCAATCAGGAAACAATAAAATTAAAAACAATAACATTTTCAATTAAAAAATTACTTTTCAGTTCAATTACTAATTGAAAAAATATTTTTCAATACGACTAATTAAAAACATTTTCAAAGCAATCCTTTATATTCAAGGAAATTTGCAAGCATATTTATTTTGAATGCTGTTTATAAACTTAGCAAAGGCTGTAAATCTTGCCATTTGGAATGAAGGAATGGATTTGCTTGCCTTACATCTATGTTAGCTAGGCACTCTTGGCTTGTGGGAGAAAGTAAGGAATAAGTCTACCACAAAGCACTTATACACTTGACTATCAAAGTTTAATATTGGAGAGGTTGATATAGCAGTATTAAAACTGCCTGTCTGTCTGTCCGTCCGTCCGTCCATCCATCCATCCATCCATCCATCCATCCATCCATCCATCCATCC
>WNWU01000003.1:56768027-56810097 GCA_012654045.1 Ptyas mucosa
TCCATCCATCCATCCATCCATCCATCCATCCATCCATCCATCCATCCAGAGCCATGCAAAATAGCACGGAAGAATATCCAGAAGTGAAATTTGAACACTGCCAAAATAACTTTTTCTTTCGCGTCTAAGGAACGTGAAGTGTTTTTCAGTCTTAGCAACTTTAATGTATGGATTTCAACTTCCAGAATTCCCATGGCTGGCTAGGGGATTCTGGGAGTCAGAAGTCCACACCTCTTAAAGTTGCTAAGGTCGAGAACCCTGGCGATGTGAATGTGTCTACAAATCCACCACGATGTGAGATCAGCTTGAAGGTAATTCTTAACTTTTTAAAAAGAGGGTGCGGGGGGGGGGGGTGTCCATTCATTCATTCATTCATTTATTGGTTCGATTTATATGCCGCCCTTCTTCGGAGACTCAGCGTGGCTTACAATGCGTTAAGCAATAGCCTTCATACTTTTGTATATACCTGCTTAATAGGGCTTTCGGCCTCATTCTCAGAATGAGTGGTATAAATAAAATTCAAAGGTAATTCAGTGAAACATTTGCCTACCACCTACTGATCACCGATCATTGCTTCCGCTCCTCAGAGTTTCATTGCTGTGTTGTATTTCTACACAACTATTAACACATTTGCAGCTCAGCTTGTGAAAGAAGTTTAGATATCTCTAATTCTCCCAAACTTCGTATCTCTTTGCTCGTCTTTGGCTCCAGTTCAAAGCATGCTTGTGCAAGCAGACAGGAGAACGCTTGTTTGAAAGTAACTATATTTGATTTTGGTGTCTTATACACTCCACAGTATATGTTGCTGCGACATATGGAAAATTCAAAAGCACCAACTTCCCCTTCATACCTCAAACGAAGTAGGATGGGAGCAAGGTTTGAGACAATTGCTTGGGAACTTTCCTTGTCATATAAGAGATTTAGCGAAAGTGTTTGTCATTAGCTCAGGAATTATTGGCTGCTCCTAGGATATTATTTAAGGGGTGTGTGCAAGAGTGTGTGTATACATAGTCATACCTAAAACAATGTCTATCTCAAATTGGCATTGTGAAGTGTATGTGAAAGCATTCAGGTACGGGCAGGTGAACTTTTCCAATATCTCCCGGATTAAATTGTAAGAAATGACATCCTGTTGATGTTAGTTAAGAGGGATGGCCTGGGTAAAGAAATCTCAACTGACTAATTGCAGGGAACGTGTATTTAGAATAGAATAGGAGACCTTGGAGGTCTTCTAGTCCAGCGGTCACCAACTGGTGGTCCATGGACATTGGTGGTCAGCAAGAAAATGTTGGTGGTGCTCAGAAATATTATTTGCATTTTTTATAGTGCACTAAATCAGGGGTCCTCGAACTACGGCCCCTGGGCCGGATCGTGCAATGAACGTTTGTGTTGCAGCAGAGAGTCTCCCCCTTCTGGGTCTTTTTGTGTGGATTGGAGGGGGGCAGAAATTCTGACTTGGGGTCTGCTTCAGCCTCCTGGGGTGGGGCTTTGGCCGAAGGCTGTAAGGAAGTGCCGCTGATGGCGAAGAGCCGGAGGGCCTTGTTCCAGTGGGACAGCATCATGGCCTCGAACTGGCTGACCATCTCAGCCTGCTGAGCCGCCAGGCGCCGGTACCTGGCCTTGCACTCCCTCAGGTCTTCCCTCTGCTTGGAAAGCCTATGCTCATAGTCCTCAGTGAGGTGCTTCTGCTGAGCCTCCTTCTCGGTCAGATCCAATTTGAACTGAGCCAGCTATTTTGCCAACCCTTTCTCATGGTGGCTGTTTAGCTCCAGCAACTGCTTCATGTTGGGGCCCTAAGGAGCCCGGGCGGGCAGGTGAGGAGTAGCGAGTAGAGGCTGGCAAGGCACCCCTCAACATGAGTGACATTGAGTTGGCCACACCCACCCAGTCACATGACCACCTTGCTACGCCCACCCAGCCAGTCATTAGGCAGATCATATTAGTGGTCCGCGGGATTTAAAATTATGAATTTAGTGGTCCCTGAGATCCGAAAGGTTGGTGACCCCTGTTCTAGTCCAACATCCCTACTCAGGCAGGAAACCCTATAGCAGTGATGGCGAACCTTTTAGACACCGAGTGGCCTAACTATGCGTGTGCGCATGACCAAACTGAAAGGTGCGTGCATGCACGTGACTGCACCAATGTGTGCATGCGTGGACATGTGTGGACATGCGCATGCATGAACATGCCATCAATGGCAGCAGAGATCCAAAGACCAGCTGGGTGGCGGGAGGCAGGGCATCCCAACACCAGCGGGGCAAGAGGTAAGATCTTTTTCCTTCGTGAGCTTCTGTTTCGTCGTTTGCAGGGAAACAGAAGCTCACGAAAGGAAATAACGCCATGGAGATCTGACCTGGGGCGACGGCACGCATGCCAGCAGAGAGGGCTCTGCGTGCCACCTCTAGCACGCTTACCATAGGTTCGCCATCACGGCCCTATAGTATACAATTTCAGACAAATGGTCATCCAATTTCTTCTTAAAAACTTCCAGTGTTCGAGCAACCACAACTTCTGGAGGCAAGTTGTTCCGAAATTTTTCCTTAGTTCTAGGTTGCTTCTTTCCTGGATTAGTCCCAGATTGCTTCTTGTCCTGCCTTCATTCAAACATGCATGTTAATAGAATAATAACTCATAGAAATGGGATCTTCACAGATCCCCTCTGTAGGGGGACAGAGATGCAGGGAAACTCTTGAGTCCCTGGGTAACCCTTATGATGAAATAATATTTTCTGGTTTATGAACAATACTCTAGGATTTAATTTGTCTGATTCAGGAGCTTAGTAATAGTGAATGAGCATCTAGTCTCCCTTTTGGTTACTGTATGTTGGGACCTGTTGTTGCAACTCCCAAACTACTCATCCTACATGTTGACTGGGAAATTGGGGGAGTAACAGTCACAACCAGTTTGGAGAGTTTAGGGCTAAGGAAGGACACATGTTGCAGAAAAGTTATGTGTATTACTGCTCATTTTAATCTTGCAGGGTACATCCAAAATGATTTTAGATTATGTTCTCTGATCTTTCTAGCTCAGTGCTGGCTGGGGAATTCTGGGAGTTGTAGTCCACACATCAGTGGTGGATTGCTACCGGTTCTCCCCGGTTCGGGAGAGCCGGTAGTGGAAATCTTCATAGGAGAGCGAACTGGTTCGCTCTGAATATCATTTGGGTCCTCCCCCCCACTCCCACGCTATACCTACCTTTATTTCATTTGTTTTTTGGTCAGGCGTGGCAGAGGGGATTGCCATGCCTCAGCTGTTTTTTTCTCAATGCGCTTGCGTAAAGCGCAAGTTCGGCGCATGTGCGAGCGAAGCGATCATGCGCATGGCGATCGCGCGCAATGCGAACTGGTGGTAAAACTGATTAAAACTCACCACTGCCACGCATCATAAAGTTGCCAAGTTTGAAAAACGATGCTCTGGGTGAAAATTGGGCAGTCCTCTCTCCCATACAGTCTCCATGGAACATATATTAGCCTTCGCAGATATTTGCACATTTTTAAATAGTTCCCCAAATAATAGCATTTTTTTTTTCAGATTGCAAGATATCCCTGTTAATTACCGGTAATAGGATCTGAACTAGCCAGGACTGATTAGGAAAACTATTTTGAAGCTGTGCAGGATAGCTTCATGAAAATTTTGATTCAATATGTAACTCTGGAAAAGAAAAAATAAGTTCCAGTCTTGTAATCATGAGGGGGAAAGGGAAAGTAAAATAATACAGCATACACCTTATATAAATCTATGGTTAGAGTGCACTTGGAGTTCTAGCTATATTATTCTAGCTATATTATATATTGTTCTATATTGAGAGCCATTTCGGCCTGATACTAAAGGTGGCTGGTCTTTACTATTGGAAACTGGGAAACCAGGAGACTGTGAGTTCTAGTTCCTCCCTAGGCATGAATGCTGGCTGGTGAATCATCAAGAGACTGTGAGTTCTAGTCCCACCTTAAGCATGAAAGCCGGCTGGATGACTTTGGGCCAATCACCAGGAGATCGTGAGTTCTAGTACCAATTTAGGCATCAAAGCTGGGTGGGTATCTTTTGGGCATTCATTCTCTCTCAGTCCACCCCACCCCACAGTTGTGTGGAAAATAGGAGAGGAAGAAGTATAATTATTTTTGTTAAATTAATTTGCTGCCTCTTTCACTGTGGGGCTACTCTAGGCGGCTATATTATATACGTTCACTGCTTTTAATTAACTATTATAAAATAATAAAGGCAGGCTAAAATATAACAAATAAAATTGTCAAATCCTTAGAAAACATAAGAGGAATTTTCTTCCATCATTTATAGTGATGGTATGGTATGGGTAGGCTATATTACGGTCATATCTCAAGGACTACCTGAAGGACTACCAATTTCTACATAGTTGGTATTAAATAACAATTTATGATATCAATATCACAAGCATAAAATTAAATAATTTTAGTTTTTGAAATTGAGTAGATAGCTGTAGATTACATCAAAGTATTTGTTGCACAATAAAGAATTTGGTCTGGAGCTACCATAGTTACTTGGTATTGAAGTTGATATATACACCTGATATATTATTAATAAAAGGGAAAAAATATAAGCTGAACTAATTTAACAAGAATTAAAATACCCAACAATAATTTTGAAGAACAAAGAAAAAGGATTATGAGTTTCTAATGTTTCCCCTTTTGTACATCTGTTCATTTGTCATATTGTATGTATGGAGATCATTCTTGCTTAAATTTGATTAAACTTCTATTAGATATATATTAGTTTTGCCATTGCTATATATTCCGTAAGTTTAAGTTCCCAATAAGATATTATTGGAATTGTATCTTTCTTCCAATGTTCGGCAAAATTTATTTTTCTGTTGTAAACATATATCTCATTAAATCATGATATTTCCGATAATTTTTTTCTGAGATTATTATGCCTAGTAAAAAGATTTGTAGTTTCATTTCAAATTTAAATTGATATTTTACATGTCCATCATAAGCGATAAAATGTTCTTTCTGATTCACGACACTTGCAACGTTTATTATTATGTGATTTGTCTGTGATAAATATTACTTAATGGCATTGTGCACCATCTGTAGAACATTTTGTACTGATTGTTGTAACTTGGCATACATTTTACAAATTTAGTCCATAATTCTTCCTATGGTTGTTCCTTTAATGACTTGGAAGTCTTCAGATTTTACTGACAAAATGGATGTCTCTAGCATGTCATCTACAGACTGGTTTCAGTCTGTAGATTGCTCATCAAACCTCAAAGGAGATATTGTTGAACTGAAAAAAAAAGTGTGGGCAATTATAATAATGAGTAGGCTGGAACTGAGAAGAAAAGACTAGCGATTGTGGAACGAAAGCAAGTAAGAGGAAATATGATAGACTGGAGGCATATAAAAACTGAAGATGTAGAAAACGTGGACGGTGAAAAATTTTTCATATCAATATTCGTTATTAGAACTCAGTTCATCCCTTGAAACTACAAGGGAGATTCAGAATTGGTCAAAAGAAGGAAGTTTAGTTAAGTGTCCCTCAAACTAGGTATCTTCTTAAAACAGTGTTTCTCAATTTTGGCTGCTTGAAAGGTGTAGACTTCAACTCCCAGAATTCCACAGTGAGCAGGGGATTTGGGAGCTGAAGTTCTCATATCTTCAAACAGCCATGGCTGAAAAACCTAACCCCGTGTATAGGTCAATTCCCAGAATTGCTTACCTATTCTATCTATTACTGAGAATTCTGAGAGTCAAAATTCAGAAAGTAGGACTGGGAACTACTGGTCTAGTTATAGAGGTAGTCCTCGACTTACGACCACAACTGAACCCAAAATTTAGGTTGCTAAGTGACAAATTTGTTAAGTGGGTTTTGCCCCATTTTACGATTTTTCTTGCCACATTTGTTAACTGAATCCCTGCAGTTGTTAAATTAGTAACACGGTTGTTAAGCGAATCTGGTTTCCCCATTGACTTTGCTCGTCAAAAGTTTGCAAAAGGCCACCACATGATCCTGGAACACTGCGACTGCCATAACTGTGAGTCAAGTTATCAAGCATCCGAATATAAATCACGTGAGCATGGGGATGCTGCAACGATCATAAGTGTGAAAAATGGTCATAAGCCACTTTTTTCAGTGCTGTTGTAACTTTGAACAGTTACTAAATGAACTGTTGTAACTTGAGGGCTGCCTGTACTGAGGAATTTGTTGCCTTCAGTCTTGGCTACGGCTATTGTTTTAGGTAGCTTTAAAAGCAGACTTTTGCGGGGACGTGGTGGCTCAGCGGCTAAGACGCTGAGCTTGTCAATCAGAAGGTCAGCAGTTCAGTGGTTCGAATCCCTAGTGCTGAGTAATGGGGTGAGCTCCCATTACTTGTCCCAGCTTCTGTCAACCTAGCAGTTCGAAAGGACGTAAAAAATGGAAGTAGAAAAACCTTTACCTTTGGTGGGAAGGTAATAGCGCTCTGTGGGCCTTTGGCATTTAGTCATGCCGGCCACATGACCATGGAGACATCTTTGGACAGCGCTGTCCCTTCAGCTTTGAAATGGAGATGAGCACCGCCCCCTAGAGTCGGGAACGACTAGCACATTTGTGCGAGGGGAACCTTTACCTAAAAGCAGGCTGGACAAATTTTAATTTTGTGCAGAATTCAAAATTTCAAAACATCTAAGAACAGAGTGAAGTAGTGATCTGGCAAATCCTAAGCAGATGTTGATGCATTTGGTTGAGGCTTTACAGAGATAGAGGATGCTTCCTACTGGACATGGTTGCATTCCTTCCTCCATTAAGTCTCTATCAATGTATTGGCGGGAAAAATGGTAAATGCAAATCAATATTCTTTGTCTCTCCCTTTTCTCACAGTGAGTTCAGTCCATTTGTTTAATTTTTAAAAAGAATATTTAACCTTTCTATTGAATTAGCATGCCTAGTTTCAATAGCACAATTTCTGAGAATGCTTCATTTCTGATGACGTTTCTTCCGTTCTTTTTTTACTGCTCTGGAAGCTTTAAAAAAGTATACATGGTTCAATGTTATGATAGTATTTTGTGGCAGATTTTTTTTTAGCACCTTCATTTCAAAATTCCCCATTTGAATCAAAGCAAGTCATTAATTAAGTGCGTTAATCCAATTTTAATGAGAATTGTGGCGTGGACTGTAAAGTTGGTGTAATAATTTCCATATTCTTGCAGTTCCGGAATTTAATGTCATTGGAGCAAAGTAAATAATCTGGGAATTTTAGACAATCACTGCCTTTTTTTTTTCCTGATGAGCTCAGAGAACTGATATTTGCTTGGGAACAACTGATTTAAATCTATGTCTTCTTTTATTTTATGTGTTTTTCTTTCCCAGATAAAAAAAGATAAACCAGAAATTGTCCCAAATTTAAGGCATCTAGTCATGGAGAGATTCAGAAACCTGGAAAGCAAGAACTGTAATGCTGATTTACAAAGAAACGAGAAAGTTGTCCTATTTAAAGAGCAGATAAAGCAAATGAAGGCTCAGTGTAAGTGTGGCTTTATCTCTAAGTTCGTCATGTTGTATATGATCTCAGTGCCTCTGTTACCTTTGTTTCTTACTACAAACCTGTGATATTTATTCATGTATTAAGAAAATTTATAGAGCCGTCCAACTCTAGAGCAACTCCAGGCAGCTTGCAAGAGATAAGATTCCAAATACAAAACCTAGCAACTCCCTAGCAACACCAATCAGACAAGCCGCTTGATGGGCTTTGTGTCATCCTTGGGTCCCTAGGCCCACTAGCAGAACCATGCAGGGGTGAAATTAAAAAATTTCCCCTACCGGTTATGTGGGTGTGGCTTGTTGGGGGGAGGTCATGTGACTGGGTGGGTGTAGCCAACTCAACATCACTCACATGGAGGGGTTCTTCACTGGCCCCTCCCCTCCCAGCCACTCCTTGTCACGAATGGTAGGAAAATGGGGAGGGGAATATTCCTGCCTATCATCCTTCCCTCAGTCTGTGCTGAGATTGAGGAATGGATGACAGGCAAGAAAATCCCCTTCCCCATTTTCCTGCCTTTCACAAAAACGGTTCCATTTAGTTTAGTTTATTGCATTTATATACCACCCTTCTCCCGAGGGACTCAGGGCGGTGAACAGCCATGGTAAAAACAATATACAACAAGAATTAAAAACTAATTAAAATAATTCAATCATTGGCCAAATTTAAAACACCCAATTAAAATCATTTTAAAACCCCTATCAAAAACCCAATTTAAAATCCTTCATCCCGTCAGACCAGCTTGCCGGAATAATAGGGTCTTCAGAGCACGACGGAAGGCACGGAAGTCGGGGATCGTTCGTATGTCCGGGGGCAATTCATTCCATAGGGCCGGGGCCCCCACAGAGAAGGCTCTCCCCCTGGGGGTCGCCAGCCTACATTGTTTGGCCGACGGCACCCTGAGGAGGCCCTCTCTGTGGGAGCGTATTGGTCGGTGGGAGGCAATCGGTGGCAGAATGCGGTCCTGTAGATAACCAGATCCTAAGCCAGCTGCTCCCCCCCCGTCCCCCTCCCTCCTGGGAACTACCTTAAAGGAACAGGCTGCAGCAGCTCCGTTGTGAATGGAGGGAGAAAAGTTAGCATTCTCTCCGCTGAATTTAACATTGAATTCTGTGGAATATTGAGCGGCCGGGTGAGCGGCGACCCGGCTGGGTATGGGTGGGGCCAAGGAGGAGTAATTACTACCGGTTCAGCGAACTGATGCCCATAATCCCTAGCGGTTCATCTGAACTGGTGGGATTTCACCCCTGGTACCATGTCTTAAGGGTCTTTTGAAAGTATCAAGGTGAGGACCAATCTGATTCCCACAGGGTTGATGTTCCATAGGGAGAGAGCCACCATGGAGAACGTCCTTCTTCTTGTTTCGCGCTAGATGAACCCTCATAAGAGAGGGGACCCTGCCTCCCTGCTCTGGTGGGTTGGGTAGATGTAAATGAGAAAAAAAGATGGTCCTTAAAATAACCTGATCCCAAATCATGTAAGGTTTTTAAAAAATGAAACTAGCACCAAGAATTGGAGCCGGAAGCAAATCTGCAAGAGAAGTGACAAATGTGCAAATCTAGACTTGCAACAAAACCATCTGGGCATCACATTTTGAACTAATAAAAGTTTCTGGGTACTTTTCAGGGGCAGTCCATGTGCCTTTCAGTTGTCAGAGATAGAGAAACCACTGCTCTGCATCTAAAACAAGTAGCACATACATTTTTGCTCAGCCCTCCCATCCCAAATTACTTCTTGGCTTTTTGAAGAGGAAGAAATGCCTAATTAGAACGTTGTGATGAAAAAGTGCCTAGAGGTGTT
The DNA here is from genome assembly GCA_012654045.1 of Ptyas mucosa. Classification (NCBI taxonomy): domain Eukaryota; kingdom Metazoa; phylum Chordata; class Lepidosauria; order Squamata; family Colubridae; genus Ptyas; species Ptyas mucosa. The sequence goes on from WNWU01000003.1 coordinate 56,777,320, forward strand.
TTTTTTTGTGTGGTCTTTCTGTTCCCATCCATTTTAACAACTGGCCTTTTTGAATTTCTCCATCAAATGTGTGAGGGATGATTTCTCTGGATTCTTTCTTGGGAAGAGGAAAAAAACCCTTCTAATAATTTCTCAAGGACAGGATTTCTCCATTTTAGTGACCAACTCAAAAAGAATTCCTCAGAAGGAGTTTCCTCCTGATGCATTGAATGGGAGTGAATTAATCTCTCTTTGGGATTGAATTGAAGCATTAAATTAAATTTAAAGCTCCGGGAACTTGCAAAAAGCCTTGTATAGCATCCAAAAGGACTTCATGCCCAATGACACCAAAAGAGCCTTCTCGTTAGTAAATGAGTGTGAGCACACAACACTTCATGAGTTTTCCACCAACATTCTCTTCTCTTTTGAAATAATTTTGAGAGCAAATTCTCTATTGTCAAACTGAATGGAAGCCAGAACGATTCCTGTTATACTCTGTTTCCAATTAATATGTACATTTAAACAGATTCAACATTTTCCTTTTAATTTACTAGTAAATTGTTTTAAAACACAAAAGAGGACAACGGGAGGAAGAAGTCATGGTTTTCATTCCTTTTATTAGGCTCCCAGGAAGGTGTCCCAGTAGTAAAAAATGATTTTTCTTTAGTTTCCTAGTGCTGGTTTTATTTGTATAATTACCGGTATGTAAGGAAAATCTTGCTTCATAGCCTTTTTTAATATTTGAAGGTGATTTTTTTTAAAAAAATTCATACGTATGTTACATTCTCTTTTTGATATGATCTTTCTGAACTGATTAGGTAAGCTGTTTTTGTTTTGTCACTCTTAACAAAATTGCTCCAATTTCACAATCCAGGCTGTGTTGCAACTCTAAAGAGACCTTTGCTATAATCATGGAACTGTATTGTTAGAAAATGCTTACGGTGTCTGTTCCCAGGTTTACAGCTTGTGTATATAAGCCCTGCAACACCACAGTATATTAAAATCCCTATGGCCCAATTCAGTCATTTTGGGGCTGCTGTGGGAAAACTGGGATCCTTGGACAGCTTGTTTTCCAAATTTCTTCCAGGCATCCACAACCACAATGCTATTGGGAATAACACAGGTTGCATTTCCAGTTTGCAGGATGCAAGGAAGAAACCAGAGGGCCTATCTGTGAAACTAGTTCATATCCCAATTGACTTTGAAAAAAAATAATATGCATTTAATTTTGGTGTTCCACAAGCACTTTTTAAACTGGTGTGGGGTCACTTCTTTCAGACTCGTAAGGCTAATTCTTGGCTTATTGTGACCTACCAAAGCTTCGGATGGTGAGGCAATAGTTTGCATGAAGGAAGTGTCTGGAAACTGCTTCTCTAGAGCATGTTTTCATGAAGTAGATAATTGTGGATAGGTAATCTTAGGTAGAGGGATGCGGTGGCTCAGTGGCTAAGATGCTGAGCTTGCCGATCAAAAGGTTGGCAATTCAGCGGTTCGAATCCCCAGTGCAGCGTAACGGGGTGAGCTCCCTTTACTTGTCCCAGCTTCTGCCAACCTAGCAGTTCGAAAACAGGTAAAAAATGCAAGTAGAAAAATAGGGACCACCTTTGGTGGGAAGGTAACAGCGTTCCGTGCGCCTTTGGTGTTTAGTCATGCTGGCCACATGGCCACGGAGACGTCTTCAGACAGCGCTGGCTCTTCGGCTTTGAAACGGAGATGAGTACCGCCCCCTAGAGTCAGGAACGATTAGCACATATGTGCGAGGGGAACCTTTACCTTTAACCTTAGGTAGGCTAAAAACCTTTTGAAGATTTTTGGAGTAAGGCATCTAAGTTCTTCAGGCACAGGGATAGTGTGGATTTCAAAGGAAAATCAAAGGACAAGTTTCTCTTCAGTCAACTCATTTTGATGACACAGACAAACTCATGGGATTATCTTGCTAAGAATACGGAAGTGTTTACTATTGCTGATTTTCAAATGTTGAGATTCTCGGTAGAAAAGCCCCTTTATCTCAGGGGCTGCCACAAAGAAGAGAGAATCAAGCTATTCCTCAAAGCACCTGAGGGTAGGGCAAGAAGCAATGGGTGGAAACTAATCAAGAAGAGAAGCAACCTAGAACTAAGGAGAAATTTCCTGACAGTTAGAACAATTAATCAGTGGAACAACTTGCCTTCAGAAGTTGTGAACGCTCCAACACTGGAAGTTTTTAAGAAGATATTGGATAACCGTTCGTCTGAAGTGGTGTAGGGTTTCCTGCTTGAGCAGGGGGTTGGACTAGAAGACCTCCAAGGTTCCTTCTAACTCTGTTATTCTATTTCTGTTCTGTTCTATTCTCTGTCTGTTGACTGGTTGCCCCCTTCTCAACATTAATGCCTGATCCTGCTTAGCATTCTGAGATCAGCCAAGACACGGCTGCCTCCAGCTTGGTATAATAATTGTATTAAAATACTTTGTCGGGAGAGGAAACGAGCAATTATGAATTACAGACTAGATTTCTGTTCTCGGCAAAGAAAAGAAAGAGCTCTTAACAATATACTTAGCAAGAGAAGTCTGCGCAAAGTCTGCAGGTAAGAATGCTGATACAATGTGCTAATGCAGAGGCCCACGGTCCACTATCGGGCCGTGGGCCATTTAAAACTGGGCTGCTGAAGGGGCAGGTGAGTGCGCAGCTCCCCTTGCACAAGCAGTGGGCATGTTTGCTTGGGCACAAAGCTCCATTTCCACAGGTGCGCACGCTTGCCCATGAAACTTCATTGTGCAAATGGAGCTGCGCACGGGCCTGCCACTCACCCAAAATCATCCCCTTTCCTTCCCCATCATACTGCCAATCTGGAAAGGTCGGGACCACTGTCCTAATGTACCTTCAGCAAAGGAGAACTCACCTGTTCTCAAAACTTTGTTCCCCTGAAGAATATATTATTAGGATATTGTGAGATGCATAATACTCGAGAGTGAGCCACTGTGAGTTAGAGAAGAATGGTTGAGGGACATAATCCTTGCTTTGTAATGAAGAGGTGGGCAGAACATTTGAAATTTCAATGCCCCAATCTGTAAAAAGCATTGCTAGAGAATCCTGGGAAATGTAGTTCTTTGGTGAGGAGGACCACCAAACTCCTAGCACTATTTTCAGGTTAAATTCTCAATTAATTTGGGGTTTCTACACAACCTTGGTCCTTAACTATTGTGCAAGATCTCCATCAATCCCTTATTGATGAATAACTTGAACTTCAGTGAAATGCATAAATAACCCTGGTGAGTATTTTAGGAGTTGTATAGGCTGCCCTGGAACTCAATGCCCTGAAATTCAAATTCTACCTGGGCAGTTTGATTTTTGTGTGTGTGTCTCCTTTTGCACATGAAGTCCATTAATCCTGGTGCAATATTGGGAATATAAAATAGTTTAGGAATAATTTCATTCTCGTTTACTGCAGCCTTCTGCAACAGTTCAGATGTAATGAACGATAGATTAATATAGTAAAACGGAAATTCTAGGCCTAAACCAAGTTTATCTTTTGAAAAAGAAGCTGGTGTTGGCTAGGAAATAGATCATTTACTGATACTATGTTGGCTTGGCAGTCTTCATTTTCTCACAACCACAAAGGTTATGCTGCTAAGGTATGCAAAACAATAACCATGCAATTGTAATGGAATGTTTCTGCCTTAGCTGCAGGGGGAATGCATACCAACATGCATATAGATAATTAACACTCACACATACATACACGTCTAACTCTTAAAACTGTCAAATACTTGCTCAAAAGATCCAACTTATGGCAACAGCTGTTGTTAAATTCTCATGGAGGAAGAGGTAGGGTGGGAAAATCAGAAGGCGAGAGTCTTCTTCAAGTGGAGCTTGATGACTTCATGGACATATTGTTGAAGAGCTCTTGAAAACCATGCAAAAATGGTTAGCCACCACCTACTTTAAGGAATTTTTAAAAACTTCCCATTCTAGTATAGAGCCTCAATATTTCTTAGTGGTCTCCTGTCCAAGGCATGACTTTGCTTCGCTCCCTCCATCACCCAGAACAGATCAAGTTGCTGCTGTCTGCTGCTGAGATGGGTATTAGAAAAGAGTATTTAAATTCATTATTGAGTCACCTAAATAGACCAGCAAGACTGGTGATCATGATGATAACAAATAAAATTGTCATTCATTTTAAGAAGTCTTAATCCATAAATCAAACAGAGCTTAATCTTTTAATTATTAACTGATTGATTAAATCTGCATCAATCTGCAAATAACTAAAACAATAGATTGGAAGGGAGAAGCCAACACAATGTTTTTAGAAAGCACTTGTGCTTTTCAGCCAGCCAAAGTCTTATAAAATGCACATATCTTTGGGATTTGAGGATTACACTTGATTTCATTGGCGAAATACTGTTCATTGTTAAATATATGATTATGAATTGTTTGTAGTTAATAGGTTATTATAGTAGATTAAATTTAAATTAAGAATACTGTCTATGAATTGTTTTTAATATTAATATATAATTATTAGCACTTTAAAGGTTATGTAATTGCTATTATTCGTTTAAACCTAGAAGTTGTTGTATTTTACTATTATTTCTGGACTGGGAAAAAGTCAAAGGTCATCTTTTTTAATAATTTGTTTTATTTACTTTTTCGTCACTTTTTAACTTTAGCATTTTATTTCTTTCTGTTTTTTCCTTTTATGATAGTTTGTGAATGGTCCTTAGGGCTCTCTGAGTTTGGCTGTTTTCTTGCCTATGTTTCATTACCAAACTAGGTAATATCATCAGTGCTAGTAAGGAGTGGGGTTTGCTCGCCATTTATATTCTAGTGGCTTGCCCCGTCTGTGTTGGTGGGGATGTTCTTGATGGTTTCTTGGTACAGGTAGGTAGTCCTCAACCTATGACCACAACTGAGCCCAAAATTTATGTTGCGAAGTGAGAAATTTGTTAAGTGAGTTTTGCCCCATTTTATGACTTTTCTTGCCCCATTTGTTAAGTGAATCACTACAGTTGTTAAGTTAGTAACACAGTTGTTAAGTGAATCTGACTTCCCCGTTGACTTTGCCTATCAGGAGGTTGTAAAAGGAGATGACATGACCCTGGGACACTGCAATCGTCATAAATGTGAGTCAGTTGTCAAGCATCCGAGTGTAAATCAAATGATCAGATGAGGGATGCTGCAATGGTCATAAGTGTAAAAAATGATCGTAAGTCACTTTTGTCAGTGCCGTTGTAACTTTGTACGGTCACTAAGTGAACTGTTGTAAGCCGAGGACTATCTGTATAGCTGTTGACTGTTAGCTTTTGTGACAGTTCCTTGATTGGGGTATTGTTTACTTTTTGATTGCTGGTTTAATGTTAATCTTAGTGTTAATCTCTACTCATCTGGGTGTTGATTGATGGTGGGGAGGTGTTTTGATTTTTTTGTTTCCTTTTTGTCTTGTTGATTGTCTCTCTTGCACAGTATGTAGATATTGTTTACGTCTATGTGCCTGTTGATGGCTAAATTGTCAGAGTGCCAGGCTTCCAGGAATTCTCTAGTGTTGTTTGGTCTAGGTCAGTGATGGCTAACCTTTTTGCCATCGCGTGCCAAAAGCGGGGGGAGCGCGGTGGGGTCACACGCACACGTGCCCACATCCATAATTCTATACGCCCCGCCCCCCCGTGCTCCCCCCGCTTATGGCCTGCAATGGCCCGGTGGGCACAGTAGTCCCGTTTTTTGCTCTTCCCAGGCTCCAGAGCCTTTCTAGAAGCCTGGGGAGGGCAAAAGCTGCCTTCCCCACCCCTCCACCCTCCAGAGACCCTCCGGACGCTGGAAACAGTGTGTTTCCTGACTTCTGGTGGGCCCAGAAGGCCTGAAAATCAGCTGGCTGGCGCACGCATGTGTGCCGAAGCTGAGCTCGCGTGCCCACCGATATGGCTCCCCATGTCACCTGTGGCACCCGTGCCATAGGTTCACCATCACGGGTCTAGATTATGGTCACAATTTCCCAGATGTGAAAACAACCAAGTTCGGAGAGCACCAAGGACCAAATATTCTCCTCTCCTTTATATTTTTATTGTTCTTTTTAAATTTTAATAAAGATTTTTTTAAAAGAAACAAATTAAAATAAATACATTAAGGTTGGCATTTGGGACCAGTAGACCACTACTCATTTTTATGGCGAGCCGAAATTTAGGGCTTCCTTGATTCTATTTCTATTTATCCCCTACCAAGGGGTTTGAGTCCCTCACACCATTCTCCAGATGACAAGAGAGGTAGAACGCAGCCCCATTGTGTTAAATGGTACTTTCTCATCATTAGAAAAGTTCATTGTTGCTCTATGAATCTCCAAGATTCAATGCAGCCCCAGGGCTCCCTGTACAGTTATTCTGGGATCAATTAGGGTAATAAATTAAGGACTACAGGTAGTCCTCGACCTAGGACCCCAATTGAACCCAACAATTCTGTTGCTAAGTGAGACATTTCAGTGAGTTTTGCCTCATTTTAGGAGCTTTCTTCCCACAGTTGTTAAGTGAAGCATTGCAGTTGTTACATTAGTAACACGGTTGTTAAATGAATCTGGCTTTCCCATTGACTTTGATGGCCAGAAGGTGGCAAAAGGAGAATCACATGACTCCAGGACATAGTGACCATCATCAATATGAACCCAGTTGTCAAGCATCTGAATTGTGATCACGTGATCATGGGGATGCCGTAATGGTCGTAAGTGTGAAAACTGTCATAAATCACTTTTTTTCTGTGCCCTTGTAACTTGGTACGGTCACCAAATGAACCGTTTTTAAGTCGAGGACTACCTGCGCTTGTGTTTATGCTGATCTCTGATTGTGTTGAAGATAGATTTGATTTGAGTGGAGATATTGCTAATCATTTGCAGGAAGTGGCTGTGGAAAGATACTCCTGCAAATTCTTGTACTACGCCAGATACCATCTTACCAGAAATAGCAGATAGCATGTCAGAAATGGGGCAAAACTGCCAGACAGTAGTCAGAGCATCCGAGATGATTCTCTATCTTCCTCATCCTGCCCCACCTTACAGCAAGGAAACATAAGTAGACACACACATTTGGCACTGGAGGCTAAAACCAGGGGTGAAATCCAGCAGGTTCCCACAGGTTCTAGAGAACCGGTAGCGGAAATTTTGAGTAGTTCGGAGAACCGGCAAATACCACCTCTGGCTGGCCCCAGAGTGGGGTGGGAATGGAGATTTTGCAGTATCCTTCCCCTGCCATGCCCACCAAGCCATGCCCACAGAACCGGTAGTAAAAAAAATTGTATTTTGCAGGAATTGGGAATCTCTAGTTTAATGAAAAGAAGAACTAGAGGTGACATGATAGTATTCTCCAAAGCACCTGAGGGCAGAACAAGAAGCAAAGGATGGAAACTAATCAAAGAGAGAAGCAGCCTAGAACTAAGGAGAAATTTCCTGACAGTGAGAACAATTAATCAGTGGAACAACTTGCCTCCAGAAGTACAGGGTGCTCCATCACTAGAGGTTTTTAAGAAGAGAGTGGACATCCATTTATCTGAAATGGTACAGGGCTCCCTGCCTGAGCAGGGGGTTGGACTAGAAGACCTCCAAGGTCCCTTCCAACTCGGTTATTCTGTTATTTTTTATAAATTCTGCTGTGCACTTCTCAGAGCTTTTTCTCACCTAAGAATTTACTCAGCACTTCAGGGAATGTTTTGCAATACAAAATTGCCTTGACCAGTCAACTGACTAATATTCAGGCTTGCTTCACTGCTCTCACTCTTCCCCAGACATTCAACCCAACAGTATTTTTTTCTCTTTTGCGCCCCCCCCCCCCAAGTTAGAACTTATTGCTTGTGGAGAGCAGGTTTGCCAACCCTCTGCCTAGCAGTGTGCGAATTGGTGACATTATTATCTTCGCAGAAAAGAAAATCTTTGGATCCTTTCAGCTTAGTGCTACAGTTGCCTAGGCTTAGCAATTAAGCAACTGCAGCTGATTTTGGTGATGTTCAGCAACATTTTTCCCCTCTTCATCAGATCGTTCTGTTCCCATAATTCTTGATTGTATAAGTAATTCATTTGTGCAATTGAGTTGTATTACAAAATCATGACATCTTGTGACCAGGCTTGCTTGCACTCATCAGAAATTTTGTCCATCTTTTGGATTAGTAATGTGCATATGAGGAGACTGTTGGATGAGTTGCAATTTGTTTATACACTCCATGCTCCTTTAAAGAATCCTTTCTCTCGGATTTGACTGATGGTAAGCCTTCAGTTGTTTTAAGAGTTATAGACTTCTGTTCGTGGCAGCTGTTTATTTCTTAAGTAGTAACAGGTTGTATGATATTCTTAACACTGCTACGCATAGCCAAGATCCACTGCTTTGTATGTGATTGTTAATATTACAGCCAATTATAAAATGCAACTTGGGTTGTAAAGCAACCCTCCTTAAGTAATCTCCTTTCTTCATGCCTCTTAAGACAACCAGGGCTGAGTAGGTTTGATGGGAGCTGGAGTTTCAATATGTCTACAAGATGCTGTAATGTACAAGTACAGATTAGGAGAAACCCAGCTAAAAAGCAGTCGCTGTGAGGGGGACCTTGGAGTCCTAGTGGGCAATCACTTAAATATTGTGCGGTGGCAGCCAAAACAAGCCAATGCAGTCCTTGGTTGCATAAACAGAGGGATAGAGTCGAGATCATGGGAAGTATTTGTTCCGCTTTATAAAACCTTAATAAGACCACATCTGGAATACTGAATCCAGTTTTGGTCACCTCACTATAAAAAAGATGTTGAGACTTTGGAAAGAGTGCAGAGAAGAACAACTAAGATGATGAAGGGCCTGGAGACTAAACCATATAAAAAATGGTTGCAGGAATTGGGTGCGCTCAGTGGCTAAGACGCTGAGCTTGTCGATCAAAAAGTCAGCAGTTCAGCAGTTCGAATCCCTAGTGCCGCGTAACGGGGTGAGCGCCCGTTACTTGTCCCAGCTTCTGCCAACCTAGCAGTTCGAAAGCACGTAAAAAAAAATGCAAGTAGAAAAACAGAGACCACCTTTGGTGGGAAGGTAACAGCATTCCGTGCACCTTTGGCGTTGAGTCATGCCGGCCACATGACCTCGGAGATGTCTTCGGACAGCGCTGGCTCTTCGGCTTTGAAACGGAGATGAGCACCGCCCCCTAGAGTCAGGAACGACTAGCATATATGTGCAAGAGGAACCTTTACCTTTATGTCTAGTTTAATGAAAAGAAGGACTTGGGGTGACATGAAGCAGTCTTCCAATATTTGAGTGGTTGCCCCAAAGAAGAGGGGGTCAGCCTATTCTCTAAAACACTGGAAGGCAGGAACAAGGAACAATGAATGGAAACTAATCAAGGAGAGAAGCAACCTAGAATTAAAGAGAAATTTCCTGACAGTTAGAACAATTAATCAGTAGAATAAGTTGTTTCCAGAAATCGTGGGTGCTCCATCGCTGGAGGCTTTGTAGAAGAGACCGGACAGCCATTTGACTGAAATTATATAGGGTCTCCTGCTTGAGCCGGGGGTTGGACTAGAAGACTTTCAAGGTCCCTTCCAACCAGGGGTGAAATGCTCCCGGTTTGGACCGGATCGCCCGATCCAGTAGTGATGGAGTTGGGGGATTCGGAGAACCGGTAGCAAAAATCCCTGCCCATTGCTCAGCTGAGCCACACAATCATCAGAGGCTTTTTAAAAAATTTTTAAAAGCATTTTTTCTACAACCTCTTTGGCCAGGTTGAAGGCAAGTCAGCTGGGATCGTCAGAGGCTTTAAAAGCATTTTTTAACAACCTCTTCAGCCGAAGAGGTTGTAGAAAAATGGTTTTAAAAGTAAAAAAAAAAAGTTGGCCATGCCCACTCAGTCATATTAACCCCACATCAAGCCACGCCCACAGAACCAGTAGTAACAAAATTTACATTTCACCACTGCTTCCAACTCTATTATTCTGTATACTTTGCTGTGTTGGGGGAAATAGATATAAACTACTTAAATCAAGGCAGGGTTACATTTCTACCAATGTCAGAGAGGAAATACATAGAATAGTTACTAGTTCTTTCTCTGGAAAGCTTAAGAGAGATAAAATCCAAAGAAGGGCCTAAATATTGAGACTTTTTAAAATGCCAGCAAATACATGTTAAAAATATTGTAGAGAAAGGTTTTACCCAGAGAAGGGACAATTCCCGTTAGAGAGAATGAGGCCACCTTATGATTTATCGAAAAATTTCAAAATTTCAGTGCTGATGCCCAAGCGAATAAATTATGCAATAATTTTAATATGTTGGTGTGATCTATCTAACATCTGACAACAAAGATTGCATTCCAAAACATTTTAACTACGAACCACCAAACTTGATTTTAACGTAGTCCATTGTGCTATGTGAATTCAGCCAGTGACTTTCCCTTTTGCCTTGCCCTTGGAGAGGGGACTGTTGCTCATTTAACCACAGGCTTTCAAAAGAAAAAAGAAAAATAAAGAAACTCCTAATGAAATATTTTTGTCCACTGGGGATAGAAATGAGGACGGTCAACCTTAGCTGAATCTCCTGGGAATGAGCACTGTCATTTACCTTAAATCTGCATGGTGATGAAAAGCCAAGGGAGAGAAAAATGTTGACGGTCTTTGACTTTAACAAGTTGTGTCTGGACTCGTAAACAGAGGTTGTGTAGGAATCCTCTTCCCACAGTCAGAAGAACAGTAAGTAATAGCAGCTTGATTACTTTATCTCACTCTAGGCTGCAAATAATAATTACAGCAACTTAAGTCTGATGAATAAAAGCCGTGCATTAAAATGCAAAGGAAGAAAGCATTTCTTTAACAGGCAGTCATAATCATGTGTAATTGTTTGGCAATCTAATGTGGCTCTGGTAATCCATCTACATAATTACCTTTCGGGGGGTTTTCCCCCCCTTTCTCTAATATCCACCCCTGCACCCCTGGGATATTACTGAAGCAAACTTATTTGAAATATTTCCTTTGAACAAGCAGAAATCAAGGGGCTCTGGTAGCTTGTTCCCATCGATGTTTCATGATCTGATCCTCAGACCTACATGGGTAATGCACCATTAATTTTTGGCAGCTGCCAAGCACAATGTATTTCAAAATATGGATAGGCAAACATGAAGAAGTATTGGCTCTCATTTCTTGAGCAATCCACCTGAATTAGCTAGGTGCTTTTGGGACTGAATCCTATATCTTATTGGCAGAGAGCCCCTTTGAATTTGGAGCAGCTCAGACATGTTGTTCTGTTGGCCATTGTGAAAGTAGCAGATGGCTGGGAGAATGTTGTTTGCTTCTATACAGGTAGTGCTTTCCAACTGCTAGGTGAGCAGGAGCTGAGGCAAGGACGGGAGCTCACCCCATCACGTGGTGCTCAGGTCTCAAACCTGGGCTGCTTGCTTTCCAACTGACAAGTCCAGCATCTTAACCACTAAGCCACCATGCTGCCCCACTCAGTACAGCATAGAAGTAGAAATCTCTTGTTTGGAGAACTTGCAATGTACAAGTGGACATATAAGAGACAAGAAAAGAGAGTGATATAGGGGAGGGAATTAAAGCCCTAGGAAAAATATATTTATTTTAGTGCAAGTATTTAGGCTTGCAAAAGAAAGCTATGGGAATTGAAACTAAGATTTTCTAGGAAATATGTCATACAGGGTAAATCTTATGGGATAGATGAGTCTATATTGTTTTATGCAAACTGGATGCCAATCAGATACTTTGAATTTTGACTTTCAGAAATCTTAGCCAGCAATAGCATTGAAGAATACCAGTTCGTTGAAGATCAGTTTTATAAACCCAATTAGTTGCCTAAATCTGAAAGTTAAAAAAAAAAAATCTGCAGAACTACTGGTAAATATGTATTCTTCATTGTATTTTCCTCAAAAGAATCTTTATTTCTCAATATATTGTATCCAAAAATATGTACTTTTTTAAAAGCCAAAAGTTACATTGCAAAATATGAAGGAATGTGAAATCCCAATGATATTTGCATTCCAATCTGATCAGCTGGCCAGGATGTCTGATTTGTTAATGTACTTTTTGTAGGACTGGGAATGTGAAAAAATAATTTCCCACATAAAAAAAATAAAGGCCAAACTGTGGTGGAATCGCAGCATTTCCAGATCTGATCTTGAACCATCTTTCTGGAGAAATCTGGGTTGATCACAAACATTGCAAAGGTTTGTTATGATCTGCCTACCAGCAAATATGGATACTATCTGAGTCAGCCTTTAGTCTTCTTTTCATCAAGTGGCTAAAAACAAATAAAAGCTGAAAAGGAACTTCATATTCAAACCCAGAACTGCAAGTGTGTCCATATAGCAGTGTTATAAAAATAAACTTACTTATTTGTGTTAAATAAAAGCCCAACAATTGCCTTTGTATAAGATGCTAAGATTGGTTAAATTTAATCAGATGTGTGTATATTGTGAGTATATGTGTTTTAGTTTATTGTACTGGTAGTCTTCGACTTATAACCATTCATTTAGTGACGGTTCAAAATTACAATGGCACTGAAAAAAGTGTCTTACAACTGATCCTCACGCTTACCACCAAAAATATCAGATCGCTTCTGATGACATCAGGATCAGTGGACGGAGCTTCCCGCTGGTTTTACTACCGGTTCTATAGAACCGGTCCGAACCGGGGGCAACCCACCACTGCATTGCAGCATCCCCACGGTCACACATTCAAAATTTGAGTGATTGACAATTGACAAATATTTATGATGATTGCAGCATCCCGGACTTATTTGATTACCATTTGTGACCTTTCCAGCTGGCTTCCAACAACCAAACTCAATGGGACAAGCTGGATTTGCTTAATGACCGCAGGATTCACCTAACAGTTGCAGTGATTCACTTAAACAACTTTGGCAAAAAGGTCATAAAATCAGCCATGATTTCACTTAACAACCATCTTGCTTACCAACGGGATGTCTGGTCCCAATTGTGATCATAAGCTGAGGACTAAGGAAAAAGTGCAGAGAAGAGCAACTAAGTTGATTAAGGGCCTGGAGATTAAAACATAGGAAGAACGGTTGCAGGATTTGGATATGGCTAGTCTAGAGAAAAGGACATGGGGGGGGGGGGACATGATAGCAGCATTCCAATATTTGAGGGGCTGCCACAAAGAATAAGGGCCAAATTATTCTCCTAAACACCTGAGGGCAGGATAAGAAGCAATGGATGGAAACTAATCAAGGAGAGAAGCAACCTAGAACTAAGGAGAAATTTCCTAACAGTGAGAACAATTAACCAGTGGAACAGCTTGCCTTCAGAAGTACGGGGTGCTCCATCACTAGAGGTTTTAAAGAAACTGGACAGCCACTTGTCTGAAATGGTATAGCACAGTGATGGCTAACCTTTTTGCCGTCACGTGCCAAAAGCGGGGGTCGCGCGGGGGGGTTGTGCGTGCGGGTGCCCACATCCATAATTCAATGTGTCCCGCCCTCCTGCGCATGCACATGTGACCTCCCCACACTTCCCCCTGCTTTTGGCATGTGATGGCACAGTGGGCCCAGTAGGCCTGTTTTTCCCCCTCCCCCGGGCTCCAGAGGCTTTCTAGGAGCCTGGGGAGGGCAAAAACAGCCTTCCCCATCCCCCCAGAGGCCTTTCGGAGGCCAGAAACAGCCAGTTTCCTGACTTCCGGTGGGACCGGAAGGCCTGAAAATCAGTTGGCCAGTGCATGTATGCGCTCTGGAGCTGAGCTAGGGCAACACTCGCGTGCCCATCAATATGGCTCCGTGTGCCACCTGTGGCACCCGTGCCATAGGTTCGCCATCACGGGTATAGCATCTCCTGCTTGAGCAGGGTGTTGGATTAGAAGACCCACAAGGTCCCTTCCAGCTCTATCCTGATTTGAATTGGTTTATCTGCCCAGCCTATTTTATTAGTTCATATTTCAGTGTGTTATGCAATCGCAGAAGGTAGGTTAATTCGGCAACCTGGTAAAAGCATGTTGCACAAATGCAATCAACAATCGTGCTTGAGAAAGAGCTTCCAATTCAGGCAGACTAAAATGTACTGTGGTACCCAAATCTGCACTACCATGATGCTCAGATGGGAAGAGGTGAGTTGCAGCCTTTGAAGGGTTTACCGTCCCCCCTGTCCACTTCAGGGATCGTCCAAGTAATTGCAATAGGCAGGGTTATAATAAACACTACCATTGATTCAAAATTTTGTTCTAAAGCCATGGCAATTTAACTTGTCTATCTTTCAGTCTTCAATAGAATGGAACCCATTATCCTACAACATTGCATATCCAGCTGCTGGATCATTCCCCCGATGTCTCTCGTCCTCTTAACTTGTCAGTTGATCTACTGCCTGGGGATTAGCTTTCTCCAATCTAGTCCCTTCTGATGTATTGTGGCTTCAGCTCCCAAAATTCTTACTCAGCATAGCTGATCTAAATGGAATGGCGATTAGAGCTTGCAGGCTCACTTATGTGTTGCTGCTTCCGTTTTTGCTCGCTGGAATTCCTCCATCTCTGTGTCTCGTTTCCACCGCTTCTGTTTATAAAATCTTAACCTTCTGGCATCCAGAATCCTCTTCCTCCTGTTGCTGGCTTCATTTACAGAATGGCTGGCACTGAATTCACATGAGAGACGCGATAAGCTTTCATTCACAGGCACTATCTTCACATAATAATAAGAAGTTTATATCGCAATCACACGTCTGTAACAGCAGTTTTATGGTCGTCAGTTGATATCTGATAGCCAAAATGATCAGTGGGTAAACAACAGTTCTCTTAATCGTTTCTAATTCTAACTCTGGCTAAGTAATTAATGGATAACCTCTTTCCTTCAATAAGGAGAGAGAGGAAAGCCAAAAGGAAGAGGCAGAATCCCAAAGAACAGGGAGAAACATGTTCCTAAGGTTTAAGGTTTAGCCCTTGATGGATTGCGAATGAATGATTGCTTTTTATTTCAATTTATTTGCCATAAAAGTAGCAACGGCGTGAGTCATAAACCAAGGTCCCAAGTTTTGGGTTTGCTAATTAAAAATAAAAAGGGGGGGTTGTCTCTAATGAATTTGGCTTAACCTTCTGAGTTTATTAGTTGCACACAAACATCATAAATGTTGTTGGGGAGCAACCATGGAAACTCTTGTTTTTCCTGCCATTGCTAAATTTACCACGGGTTGAATATTAACACAGTGACTGGCAATACTTTCAAAGCAAAAATAGCTTTGGTGTGACTCACAGTGACTCATTTTACTGCTAGGCCTGGGACGGTGCCTAGAGTTGACACTGAACAAGCTGGCTGCCTGCATTGCTGCGGATTTTTTTTTTCTTTCTCTCTCTCTCTCCTTTTCTAGGAACTGTGGACACAGCTCATTCTTGCGAATTATCTTGTGCAATACTTTCAATGCAGCAATGTGTTTGTTTTGCTTTCCAAGTCAGATGAATCAGAGGATGGTGAAAGACATACCCATAAGAAACTTTTCTACTTTTTTAAAATATATATATATATTTCCACAGTTCTAGAAAATGCAGCTTCTCTGAATTTAGCTTTTGGCTTCAGCCGTCAAGAAACAGCATTCCAATATTAAACTTTATGACCCTTTCTCCGTATTATGTAACCTGTTGCTTTTAGAAATGTTTGCATCGCTTGGAAGGTGTTTTTCAAGAAAAGCTTTTTTTTTCTTGTTGAACTTTGACCCTTCCTATGACTTGGGAGGGGGAGAGTTCAATTGTTTCTTAAGCAGGCCAAGAAAGAGGAAGAAATCCATCCAACACATGCCACATATGAAGGATATCCTTTTTCACTGTCCATATTGCTGATTGTGTGTGTCTGTTTGTGTCAGGCGTGAAAGACCAGGTCCACACGTGAGGGTCCAACTAAGCTGATTTATTGCTAGTTTGCTTGTGGCTATGGAGGGATTCTAGACTGATCCCTCCTTTAACTCCACCACCAGGTTCTTCCACTCCTTCTCCTACAGTAGGACTGGTTTTGATACCTACAGTTCCTTTCTGCAGCTCTGAAACACTTAACACAGAACTCTGCAAAATTCCGACACTTACAAGCTGACATTTTTGTATAGGTGATCAGCTCTGAAACCCACTGTTACTTTTGGCTTTGAAGTATAGCAGGTGATTGAGAAGCCAGCTACATAGTGATACTCTATAGCTAATGATGGAAGATCCACTATTGATCTGCTCCTAGATAATTTCATGACCCAATTTGGAGCATCTGAAATAAGCAACCTGAGCAAATACACACTAAGATTAATTTAATAGGATGCTTTGAAGAGCATATAGGAAATCCTTGTCTTATGGCCATAGTGGAGCCTGCCCATTATAGTTGTAAGTCCTGGTGGTCATAAAGCAAGCTATCATGTGACCGGTCCTGATTTTATCACCTTTTTGCAGTGGTTATTAAGCCTTTGTTCATGATGAGGTATTTTTGCAGAAAACCGGAAGTAACCACCGGTTTTCAGCAAAAATGTAATCATGGTCATGTGACCATGGGACATTGCAAACAGCCATAAAAGCGGGGTTACTAAGTCCTCAAAATGTGGTCTTGCGGCTGCAGGATACAGCCGTTAGAAGTTCAGAACCAGGTTGTATCTTTTGAGTGGTCAGTCATAACTTTGAATAGTCTGGAAGTTGGGTCATGGCAACTAGACTTTTCAGTTTGAAAAGTTTTGCTGCTTATTCAAACTTCTAAAAGTTTGAGCAAGTTGGTTAAGGGGGACCCCATATGGTGGCTTCATTTCTCACCTAATGTGAATAGGTTTGTTAGGCGAGTAGGCAGAGAGTTGTTAAGGGCCGTTGCTTCTAAATCCTTCTCTCAGGTGGGTCGTTAAGTGTGACCTCCCTGTTGAACCTGTGAAGTAGTCTTGATCTTTCTGGGGAACTGATGCAAGAGGAGCATTAAAAAAATGGGGGGCAGGTTGTGTCTGAGGCCTCCACCTCTATTGAGGGAAGGCTTGTACACCAAAACATAAGAGGAGTAATGTAGTGTTGTAGTCCAATGCAGTGAGGCATGTTCAGAGCTCTACATTGGAAAAATCAAGCAGCCTTAACACAAGAAGATAGCCCAGCATAGGAGAAGCGATACTACAGGACCAGAATCAGCAGTGTCCCCCCCCCACTTAAAAGAAAAAGGACACTCTTTTGAGGACCACAACGTTCACATTTTGGACAGGGATGGATTTAGGAGCAACAACCTTAACGAGACTCTGCCTACTCATAGATCAGGGGTCTCCAACCTTGGCAACTTTAAGACTTGTGGACTTCATCTCCCAGAATTCCTCAGCCAGCAAAGCTGTCATAGATGGCTTGAGAGAGGAGTGAAGGAATCCATTCATGCTGAAGTGAAAATCCTTCATTTAATAGAGGGACAGGCCTCAGACACAACCTGTCCCCCATTTTTTAGGCTGCTCTTGCATTCAACAAGGGACTCCATCTCAATCTAAATCCTGAGAGAAGGGCCATGTCTTGAAGGTTGGAATAGAAGAAAACGTCGGTAACTCGGTGTTGAACTGTGAAGACTTTGGTGCTCTCTGGGCTTGGTTGTTTGCTTGCGGACGTTACATTACCCAACTAGGTAACATCATCAGTATGAGTGTTTGTGGAGTTACTGCCTGTTTATATACAGTAGCTTGCTCTTCTAGTTTTGATAGAGGTGTGGTTTCCTTCTTGGTGGTTTTGTGATTAAGAGTATTGTTTTCTGCCTGATTATCCGGTGTTGATCCCTGTTTATCTGAGTTTTGGCTGCTGGAAGTGATGCCTTCTAATCTTTTTGTTTCCTTCCTAGGTTATGCATTGTCTCTTTTAAAACCTTTTTCTTTTCTAAATAGCAACTAATATTAATTAGTGTTGGAGCCTAGTATAGGAGGAATGGAAAATAATTGTCACCAGAGGAGCCCTAGCTCTAGATTACTATTAAATGCCATTTTGCAAGACCTGAGACAGAGTAGGAATTTCTTGAAAATCATTAGGGTGTGGGAAGCAAGTGCAATGAAAATATTTTTTAAAAAACTCTGAAGTATTTTCATATTGACCCTGACAGAGTAACTCAATAAGAGGATGACAGTTCAGACAGATTTTTTTTTTAAAAAAAACCAAGTGTAATATGGAAAATAACTGGAATAAAATGTATTGAATGCTGTAATCAGTACCCTGTTTCTCCCCAAAATAAGACATCCCCTGATAATAAGCCCAATCGGGCTTTTGAGCGCATGACAATAAGGCCAAGTGCTTATTTCAGGGTTCAAAAAAATATAAGACAGCGTCTTATTTTTGAGGAAACACGGTATCTTAAAAAAAAAAGCTTGTTTTGAACATTGTTGAATGCATTTTTCTAATAGGAGCACATTTCTTCCGACTGAGAAGCGTAACTTCCATTTTGCCTTTTTAATTTTTTTTTTTAAAAGTGGGGTGGGAGAAACAAACCTCCAGCTTATTTTATTAGGAACAATGATTTTATCACAATCGCATTAGGTCCTTTAAATTAAAAGCTGCTTAAAATACCACACATACATTGATTATTTTCCATCAGTAAGTCAGGGCAAAATCTCCGTTGTGCCTTTACTAAAGGAGAATGTGATTTCCTTGGACTTAAAAAATAGGACAGCTTTATTCATTGTTGATAGAGTTTGGATTATAATACAGAACATTCCTGAACTGTTATTCCTATCATCTTGCTATTGTTTCATTTCCTTAGATATTTTACCCAAACCAAAACTTCTGAATTTGCCTTTGAGGTTTTGCTTCAGCTCGAATCCTGATGGGTTTACATCCATTCTTGGAAACGTTTCATTTGCCCCATCAAAATGCATCTCCCCCTTCGTCCAATTCCTGGGATATTTCACCACGGAGAATCTCCATATTGCATTGTGGAATTTCACCTTGGTCGCAGTGCTAATTAAAGTAGTTTCTGTGACTGGCCAATGTTAGGTCAAGCGTCATTATTTCTTAAAATTGTTTGTTAGGCAGTTATTCCATAATGCAGGTCTTTAGCAATCTTTTCTAAGTTTATTGTACAACCTTATTAAGTCATCCACTCTTTCAGATTAGATATTCTGAATGCTAGAATGTGTTTATTCATATATGGAAGATATATTGTGGTTTCATAGACACCACCCTGTGTAGGAGGTGAAGTAGTTTCCTGCTGCTGTGGCAAGGGAGACAACTGAAGTGACTTTTGACCAACATTAAGTCACATCAAAAATGGCCAACCCATCCGCTTCACGCTGGCGGACTTTATGCATGAGAGGCTGTGGCCTAGAATGTTTCTTGCTGATGGTATATTTATCTAATTAGTGGGAGTTCTTTCTCAACAGTGTAAGATTAGTGTCCCAACCAAGAGTGAAGACTCTGCCATAATTATTAAAGTTAAAAAAAAGGACTAACTCGTAATACTCTTCAATAATTCCAGAATTAAAACCAAGACATCTTATGAATAGAGTAGTCACAATCAGGAGACAAAGGTGAGATTCAGCAGCCTCTTTTTCCTCCAAATGCTATTCCATTTTATGCCTTCTAATGACAAACCTTGGGATCTAGACTGGGTTAGAATAAACCCCCTGAAAACATTACCCTGTCAGACCTCTTTTTTTTATTGCCTATGAAGCTCTAGACTAGTTATTGATACTGTCGATTGGAGAAGATGTAATTTCAGTCCAACATCAATTAGACTATGAAGATGGGCCATTAAAGAATGTTTCATCATTCTATTAGAAAATATTGGATACAATTTACATTTCTTTCTGTTAAGTGCCTAAAAAGTATTAGGGCAACACAAGAGCCAAATAATGGTTTCTTAGTTGAGAAGAATGAATTGCCAAAACCTGTTTTGTGGTTGCAAAGAAGGCTTTAGTGACAGAAGTCGAGCACCAATTAGAAACTCTAGGCTTGTTAATTCAGGTTGATATTATCTGGTGCCACCTGATCCAAAGCATTCATCATTATAGATAGAATGCATGAAAGTCTTAATTTGCAATTTCCAGTCTCCCAGTAATTACATGGCTGTTTCTTACTAGTTTCTGCTATGACATTTAAATTTCCTGTCACATGAATCAAAAGCTGGGGGGGGGAGCCTTCGTCAACAAGAGCCTTGGATGGTACAGTGGTCTAAAGCCCTGTTATTAACATCAGCTGCCTGCAATTATTGCAGGTTCGAATCTCACCAAGGCTCAAGGTTGACTCAGCCTTCCATCCTTTCTAAGGTAGGTACATTGAGGACCCAGTTTGTGGGGGCAATAAGCTGACTTTGTATAAATATACAAAAGTATGAAGGCTATTGCTTAGCGCATTGTAAGCCGCCCTGAGTCTCCGGAGAAGGGCAGCATATAAATCAAAATTTTAAAAAAAAATTAAACAAGCGTTGACTACAGCACTGTGCATAGAGAAGGCAAGGATTTCAGAATTAATCAGAATCCAGAGTAGATAGGATAATCGATTAATTAATCAATGACACACAACTGCCTTAGGTGAAAAATAAAGTCATATATGAAGCAAAGGGTGATCCCATGGGGTGTGTGAGTGAGTGATGGTGATCTGGTCACACACTGATTGAGGATAGGCCTATTTCTTCCTGACATCCAATATACTTCTTCCTCACCTTGACATTTTACACAAATAGTGAAAGCTCACAGATTTAATGCTGTTCTTTATAGAACCTTGAAGCTACAGAGAGAGAGAGAAAAAAAGGGGGGGGTTTAAACTTCAGTGGTTTCCTGAATCCCACAGAGTTAATCCACTCTGACATGAAAAATGAAAATCCCGTTCTGAATGTGTATGCTCCAGAATCCAGGTAAATGGGATGCACCTCCCCGATTAATAACACCACAGATATTCTCCTAACTGTCTCTATCTAGCACAACAGCAATTTCCATAATTTAACCATGCAATTTGCGAAGAAGTACACCTTTTAACCTTTAAGCTAGGGTTTTCCCATCACAGTTTCATTTTAGGATCATGGGATCTTATTTTATGAGAAGGAGAAATAAAAGGCCTGTTCACATCCTGTATTCCACATAGAAAGGTAAAAGGAGTCCCTGCGGTATATAATCCACTAGTCATTGTTGATTCTAGGGGGCAGTGCTCATCTCCCTTTCAAGGCCATTGAACCAGCGCTGTCCGAAGACATTTCCATGGTCGTGTGGCCAGCATGACATCATGGAGCATTGTTATCTTCCCACCAAAGTGATACCTACTGTGTTTCCCTGAAAATAAGACCGGGTCTTATTAATTTTTGCTCTAAAAGACGCATTAGGACTTATTTTCTGGTTAGGGGAAATACGGTGCTAAATGCATCCATCTGGCTGACAATCTTAACTGGGACTTATTTTGGGGGTAGAGCTTATATTACGAGCATCCTGAAAAATCATGCTAGGACTTATTTTCCAGTTGGGTCTTATTTTCGGGGAAACAGGATATTTATCTATTCATATTTGCATGCTTTACAACTGCTAGGTTGGCAGGAGCTGGGGTGAGGATGGGAGCTCATCCCATCCCGTGGTGCTCAGATTTCGAACCTGGACTACCAGCTTTCCAGCCGACAAGCCCAGCATCTTAACCGCTGAGCCACCACACCGCCCATTCTGCATATAATCATATAATAAATCTGCATCATGTATGCCACTCTCCTTTATTACTTTTCCCCCCAAGTGCAATTGTGGTTTTTTTCCACTCAGGAGTTGCTCCATTCCACTCAACATGCAAGTGGTATCTTTTATAGGTGTACAATAACCATTTTGGGATGTGGCAATCAGAACTGTATCCTAATTACAAATACAGACACATCATCAATGCATATAGGGCATTACATACAGGTAGTTTCCCCCCCCCCCCCCCCAAGCAGGCTGCATACTGTATAGAGTGAATCAGATCATCCACAATAACCTTTCCTGGTTATTAATTCTAGGTCAGATCCTATCACTCTCCATGTCAATATTTTTTTTACCTGCAAATGGATCACTTTATAGTTATTACTTAATCATTGAATCACATAGCAATTTGCAAACTAGGCAGAAATCCGTGGTTTAAGATCTCTTCATTTTAAAAAATCTTCCATTTCTCTACTTGGTTTTAGGCCAGAAGACTATTCCTTGCGTGTTGCAGAAAAAAGAACAAACTCCCTTCTCCTTTAAATGCCAGTTTTTGTTTCACCATCCTTTCCTTGAAGGAGGGGAAAAAAATCAACCTTTACCCATTCTAACCCTGAGTAGCAAGATAATTGGATATAGGAATAAAGATGACAGAATAAGCAATAGAATTCAGAAGACTCAATAAAATAAACTGATAACCAGAAAAACAAGATGTTTCCAACAGAAGTCATGTTTCCAATAGAAGAGAATATTTGTAGCTTATGTTTGTATATAATAATATTATATAATATTTATAGGGTTGAACTGTTCTCCTTAATGTTCTCTGAGCGTGGCTGTTTTGTTTTTGGTTTTTTCTGCAGATGTTTTCATTATTCAAATAGGTAACAACATTAGTGCTAGAACTCCACTTCCTTTTAGCACTGATGATGTTACCTAGTTGGGTAATGAAACTTCTGCAAGAAAATAACCAAGCTTGGTGAAACATCAAAGGCCACAAAGTGATATTAGTTATCTGCTTGTTGTAGTTACAGAAATTATATATGAGATTAAGGCAAAAGATTGGCTTGCTGGAAGTAGCTGATTCCTGTTTAAAGTTAGGGTACATTCTTCAATAGCATCAACTTACTCAGTTGAATCAAAACATATTATAATTTTTAACTGAGACTATGCTCCTGTGATCTTAATACAGGGGGAAAAAACCAGGGGTGAAATCCAGCAGATTCTCACAGGTTCTGGAGAACTGGTAGCAAAACTTTTGAGTAGTTCGGAAACCAGGTAGTGGAAATTTTGAGTAATTCGGAGAACTGGGAGTGGAAATTTTGAGTAGTTCAGAGAACCAGCAAATACCACCTCTGGCTGGCCCCAGAGAGGGGTGGGAATGGAGATTTTGCAGTATCCTTCCCCTGCCACGCCCACCAAGCCACACCATGCCCACCATGCCATACCCACAAAACCAGTAGTAAAAAAAATTGAATTTCACCACTGGAAAACCTTGTTACAATACTGTCATTTATTCTGAATGTCAATGAAAACTGGCATCTGCACAGACTCCTATTTTATCCCATGATGCCTGAGTCTGTTTCGTTTTTTGCTGAAATAATATACAGGTATAGGCTTTCATGGTTGGTCTGTTGGGCACAGCTGGGCTTCGGGACATAGGGGACTGGAGTCTAAAACATATGAAGAAGGGTTGCAGGAATTGTGTGTGTCTAGTCTAGTGAAAAGAAGGACTAGGGGTGACTAGTTATAGTCACCTAATATCTAAGTGGCTGCCACAAACAAGAAATGGGGGTGGTGGTGGTCAACCAAAGCACCAGAAGGCAAAACAAGAAACAATGGATGGAAACTAAGGAAAGAGAGAACCAACCTAAAACTAAGGAGAAATTTCCTGACACATCAAATAATCTGTGGAATGGGTTGCCTTCAGAAGTTGTGGGTCCGCCATTACAGGAGTTTCGGGACATCCTGGAAGCTAAGACATATGAAGAACGATTACAGAAATTGGGTTCTTTAACTTGGGCTCCATGAACTTGGATGGGAAAAAATATAGAACTTTGTCTTCTTTTCCTATATTTCATTTTTTAAATTCAATAATGCATGTAAGCAACAAAGTATTTTATGCTCCTAGATTTCAATGTTTTTTTAATCCTTTTTAAAAACATTTTATTAGGTTATAAGATACAAATTTCAGTGTTAATCATTAACTCAGAACATATATTAGTATATTGCATTTTTAAATTTTGTAATATTTTGCTAGTTGAGGATAATTGGTTTCCATTGTAATTTAAACTGTATTTGTGAATTTGCCTTTTTGCATTTACTTTTTTTGAAAAGGAGACCCTAAGTTTCATCAGACTCTCCAAGAGTCTGTAGAGTAGAGTAGAGTAGAGTAGAGTAGAGTAGAGTAGAAAAAAATAGATTAGAACAGAACAGAGCAGAGCAGAACAGAATAACTGAGTTGGAAGGGACCTTGGAGGTCTTCTAGTCTAACCTGCTGCTTAGGCAGGAAGCCCTATACCATTTCAGACAAAGGTTGTCCAATCTCTTCTTAAAAACTTCCAGTCTTGGAGCATTCACAACTTCTGAGGCAAGTTGTTCCACTGATTAATTCTTCTAACTGTCAGGAAATTTCTCCTTAGTTCTAAGTTGCTTCTCTCTTTGATTAGTTTCCATCCATCATTTCTTGTCCTGCCTTCAGCTGCTTTGGAGAATAGCTTGGCTCCCTCTTCTTTGTGACAACTTCTGAGATATCGGAACACTGCTATCATGTCACCCCTAGTCCTTAAACTAAACCTACCCAGTTCCAGATTTTAGAACCCCTGGTCTAGCCTATCCTGATGATATTCTTAATTGTGCGGATAGCACAATAAATAATACCTTTTAGCATCCTACTTTGCCTTAAGGTCTTGAGAATCTAAGTCCTGGGGATATTCTAAAAATTCTTCCACCCTTATCTGCTATAATTTTTCGCTCTCTTGAAATGATATCACAGGTGCCCTGGAGATTGAAGGAGGGAGATAAATTTTTACTGAGATCTTATTCCAGCAAGATAGGATCTACTGTATCTAATTGGATACCCATCTAGTTTCAACTGGTTCATGGCACACTTCCGCCTCTTTGATGACATCCCAGTGCAAAAAGTTGGACTCGCAGGAGTAATCCAAAACTCCTCAATAGCATTAATTTAAGGAGGACCTTGTGGATTGTCACCAATTTGAGCCTCATTCTTTCAGTTTATAATAATATAAATCTAACACAGTAGGGGAATCAGTCGGTTATCATAATCAACTAGCAGGTAAACAAGTGATTTATTTCCCAATAACTTTTTTTTCCTCATATGATGGTGACAAACTCCATTGCACAAGAACAGTCATATTCCAAAATTGCAATCAGGTTCTGGAGGACTTAATTGCACAATTGCTTACTGTGTCACATCGTAGTACAATGACCTTGCTGTGGGATGGGACGCTGTTTTCCTTCTCCTGAAAACTTTGTTTGACTTCAACCGTGTAGGCTAAATACTGACATCCCCCTGTTTTTAATCAGCTGAACTCAGGGATCGGCTGACTTGTGTGAAGCTTTCGTATTTGTGTATTTATAAATCAATGTGCTATATCAGACGTTGTAATGGATACTAGCAATGTTAGCAAACCATGAGTCTCGGGGGGAGGGGGGATTATTAAAAACAAATTTCTATTTTATGGAAAAGTCTTGATAAAAGTTGATTTATGTTTCAAATCCAAGTCAGTGCTCCTTGCATTGCTTTCATATGCTTATAAGGCAGATCCTCCCCGCCCAAGGAATGAATAGATCAATATGCAAGTTCAGTGCTGAAGCTCCCCTTTATTTAGTCTTAATGTTTAGGACCAAATGCCCCATTGTGTCAGAACTCTGATCAATTATCTCGACAATTTAATTTTTACTTAAAAATAGCTCTATGGCCCTCAGAGTGTTGTTCCATATTGTTTTTAATAATCCTTCCAGAAACTCATGGGTTGCTAATATTGCTAGTATCCAGCAGCAGAATTGAGAGGAAAATAGCCCTACTCAACTCGTTGTATGCCATGTCAATTATCTCCTCAACATAAACATCTTCTCTGCTTGACATAATAGCAATAGCACTTAGACTTATATGCCGCTTCACAGTGTCAGTATTTCAAATAATGTACCCGTAGAAAGCAGAACTCTGAGGCAGGCAAGTTCCTCAAAGAATAATTTATTGGATGCATCATATTGGCATAGTTGG
Organism: Ptyas mucosa; assembly: GCA_012654045.1. NCBI lineage: Eukaryota > Metazoa > Chordata > Lepidosauria > Squamata > Colubridae > Ptyas > Ptyas mucosa. The sequence continues at coordinate 56,803,065 of WNWU01000003.1, forward strand.
TGAAAGCCAACTCTGAAAGTTCCCCCGGCTTTCACCTAATTAAAAAGTAAAGTTTCCCCTTTCCCCCCCAAGTCACACTGTCCAATCAAGGTGCTGTTTGGTTGCTTGGTTACTTCACTGCTCCCCTGGCCAACCACCTGTCGGAGTGCCCTTGGTTCCCACAGGAAAACGTTTTTGCTTTGGCTACACAATCCCATCCAGCAATTTTCCCTCTCCCTGCCCTTTCTTCTGCTTTGTGGCAACCGTGAAGCTTCCAAGATGGCCTCAGCCAGGTTCACTTCAGGGTTTACAGCCCTCTTTAAGCAGTTAAAGAGGGTCAGCCTATTGCCCCCAACAATCTGGGTCCTCATTTTACCCACCTCGGAAGGATGGAAGGTTGAGTCAACCTTGAGCCGGTGAGTGTAATGCTTCATTCATAGTCACTGAATGTCCTCAAAAGAACAATGGGAATACATCTCTATACATAAGATAAACATCAGTTTAGAGTGGATGGTGATCATATGTAGACATTTCTATGAGAAATTCTGGATATTCACTCCAGGATCTCCCAATTTACCATGTAATGCAGTTCTTATACAGTACAGGATCTCTCTCAAAGCAAGTTTTAAACATTGGACCAAGCTGCATCTTTATTGCTGATTTCTCACTTTTCTGGGGGTGAGAACGTTAGGTAGGATGAAATGATGAAATGTGGTTTCTGCTGCACCCAGACTTGAGGGAAAAGATGGTTTGATTAGGGTTTGAAGAGCTTAACAGTAGACAGAAGGAGATTTGAGGACTCCATCAAAGAAGAAAATCTCAAAGCAGCTATGCAAAAAGGCAAGATATGCCAAGATTTTGTCTAGCACAATCTCTGTTGTTTGCTGGATGGAGTTGTGAAAACTGGGGTCTGATTCATTGCAAAAACCACCTTATGTTTCGTCTCACTGCCATTTTTCCATTGCTAATAATTTTACAGGAGCTCAAAATTACGTAATAATCATAATTGCCATTAGGTAATTATGGTGTTCCTGATTTCTATTTTCTTTTCCAGTGTTCCTTGGCACTGTAGATTTTGACTTATAATGGTGTGTGCTTTCTAATTTCTCCCAATTAGGGAGAGTTGAGCTGCCATTTGCTCATATGTGTTAAAAATACATTCATTGAATACATTCATTTATTGATCTTGTTTCTGTGCTGCTCTTAATCTATGAGAAAGCCCACAAAAGAAACCTTAAAACATTGTTGATATAGTCAGAGAACTAATCGATAAAAATTGTTGTTGCTGTTAAATAAAACCATCAGCAATAATACCAATAGTCTAAAAAGGAATTAACAGTACCAAAACCCTGTTAAAAGTCCATTTGTTAATAAAGCTGTTGGAAAGGCAGTTGGATGTCAGAGCAGTTGGTTCTACAAATAGTGGGCTAAATACCCAATTTTCTATTTAATGTTGAAGAGAAAGCAGAGAGGAGGCTTACCAGGAACCATTATTCAAGGAGCCATTATATTTCTCTTGTCACATGCTCCAAGCAGGACTTTATAATATTTAGAACCTGCTGCCGAACAAATATTCATAATTGTAAAAGACAGTTTGCTACCATTGTATGTAATATATATATATATATATATATATATATATATATATATATATATATATATAAATCGCTTCTCACCCCTGTGGGTAGTATGTGCCTTCCTCAATCTTGAGTCTTTGAGGCCTGAAAATTTGAGATTTCTGTGCAGTATCTTAGCTGTTCCCAGCAATGCACTGTTGTGGTCTCCCAACAGCCTGAGGAGCTTGCAGCAGAGTTGGACAGTGAGGAGGCTGGGGAGGACCATGGGCCAGTCCTTGAGTCTGGGGAAGGCTTGGAGGCAGGAAAAGGGCCATCTGCCTCCGGGGTCGGACCTCAGCGAGGCAGAGGAACAGGGGGAGCCTTTCCCAGTGCGCGCATGCGCAGAGCTGCCAGAAGGCAAGAACAATTAAGACAAAAGGGACGACTCAGGAGTAGGGCTGGGAGATGATTGGCCCCTCCCATAAGACTTAAAAGAGGAGCAAGAGAGATAAAGGTGGGTGATTATCCCGAAGGACTCTTTACAACTAATTGGGACTCATCTGTGAATGAACAGAATTCACAGCTGTTGCAATAAAAGAGGTTTTCGGGACTACTCGTGAGATTTAATGACTCAAGAAGCTTAGGTCAGAACATGCACTCTTTTGGAGAGAGAACTCTGATTTATTCCGGGCATCAGTTGGAGCCACTCTTCCAGCTTACCTTCTTGGCCTCAAATTCAAAAAGCCAATTTGAGACAGCTGTGATCATCGGAACCTTTTTTTAAAAAAAACATTTTTTTACCACCTATTCGCCAGAACTGGTAGTAAAAAAAAGATTTAAAAAAGAAAAAAAGAGGTTCTGACGATCCCACGAAACAGCTGATTGTCAATCAGCTGTGTCGTTCGATCATCGGAATCTTTTTCTTACCTTTTTAAAGCATTTTTTACTACTGGTTCACCTGAACCAGTAGTTTTTATCACTATCAGTTCTCCCGAACTGGAGCAAAGCGATAGCATTTCACCCCTGGGCAAAACTCACTTAATAAATTTCTCACTTAACAACATAAATTTTGGGCTCAATTGTGGTCATAGGTTGAAGACAACCTGTACTGATTAGTTTACTTTTGGAAGCAATCTTTTTCACTGGACATGCAAGACAAATGGACCATCATCTACAGGGATTCATTGAAATTCCTGTATTGAGTTAATTTTTGGATTGAAAAACCCCTTTCAATTTTATGGTTCCATTGATTATCATTTAATAACAGATAAAGGCTCTGTTTTTTTGAAACTAATATTTACTCTGCTTATTAGCATTAAAGCCTATGGATGTTAACAGTTGCTTTCAAAAGTTTGTGCTTTTTATTCCAACACACTGCTTTATTTTGGAATCAGGCAAATAATAGGTCTTTCAAAATGCATGCCAGAACATTCTGTGTCATTTCAAATGCCTGGTAATGTTTTGTACCCAAAATAGGCATTGACTTAGATGTTACTTGTTTCTGATATGTTGTCTCTTATAATGATGATGATGATGATGATGATGATGCTAATCCGGTTATTGCCGCACAAAAATTTGTTTGCAATTATTTTTAAAATCTACAGATAGATTTTGTATTCGTAACTGAGCGTATTATATGTATCTATATAAGTTGATGGGATGTAGGGAACAGTTATATTGGCTTTTTCACAAGCTGGGAACAAAATTCTGAACTTCTTAGACTAATCTTTCCTACCAGGTAAACTTCAGGTAGATTGAAAGGCAGATTCCCATAATTTTTTTAAGAAACTCAAGAGCACCAATTGGGAAGGATGTGAAATATCCTTTGATCTTGTCTGCCCTTTTCAGTGTTTACAGGTTGTGAGAAAATGTATTTTTTTTGTCCTTATCTCCTCAATTATTGCAAGGTAAATCTAATACAAGGTAAGCACAGATTCTGAGTTTCTCCCAGAGTTGTGCAACGGGAATTGCAGAAGTCTTTCTGTGATGAAATTATTTGCTTCTTCCTTTTCTCTTCTAACTTCTGCCATTCTCAAAAAAAAAATCAATTAACGTTGCGTCCAACCGGTTCACTATATGCCAGTGATGGCTAACCTTTTTGCCATCGCGTGCCAAAAGTGGGGGGAGCACGGTGGGGTCACATGCACGCATGCCCACATCCATAATTCTATGTGCCTTGTCCCCCCCCGTGCTCCCCCCGCTTTTGGCACACGATGGCACAGTGGGCCCAGTAGGCCCATTTTTTGCTCTCCCCAGGCTCCAGAGCCTTTCTAGGAGCCTGGGGAGGGCAAAAATGGCCTTCCCCACCCCCCAGAGGCCCTCCAGAGGCCGGAAACAGTGTGTTTCCTGACTTCTGGTGGGCCCAGAAGGCCCAAAAATTAGCTGTCTGGCACACACATTGCGTGCCGGAGCTGAGCTCGCGTGCCCACCAATATGGCTCCGCGTGCCACCTGTGGCACCCGTGCCATAGGTTCGCCATCACGGCTATATGCTATCCATATATACGGTACAGTTCAGTGAAGCTGTTATTTTAGGTGCCGAACCTAAGATATAATTTCCTCTTAAAACTATTCAGACACCCACTTCGTTATTACTGCCAGTTTTTTAAAAGAGTTGACCCTCAACTCAAATTATGAAACACTTGGAAAACAAGAGCTACCAATGTGATAAAGGAAAACAAGTCCTGGCATTTTGCATATTGTTGTGTTATGTTTGCCACCTAATGAAAGATGGCATTAATTTACTTAATTGTATGGATTTTGATTCATTCTTCAGGAAGCAACTCTTGTGTGACACGCATACACTGTGGGAGTTAAAGAGATAACTAGTTCTACAGAGGATCTAGATTTGAATAGAGGATCTATGACAGGGGTGGGAACAGAAGAAGAAATACCAGAATCAGGTAGTCCTCGACTTACGACCACACATTGAGCCCAAAATTTCTGTTGGTAAGTGAGATATTTATGAAGTGAATTTGGCCCCGTTTTATGACTTTCCTTGCCACAGTTATTAAGTGAATCACTGCAGCTGATGTTAACAACACGGGTTGTTAAGTGAATCACTTTTCCCCATTGACTTTGCTTGTCAGAAAGTCACAGAAAAGGATGCCATGACCCTGGGACACAGCAACCGTCACAAGTATGAACCAGTTGCCAAGCACCTCCATTTTGATCACATGATCATCAGGCTGCAACAAAGGTTGTAAGTGTGAAAATGGTCATAAGTCACTTTTTTTTTTACTGCCGTTGTAACTTTGAACGGTCACTGAATGAACTTCTGTAAGTCGAGGACTACCTGCATAGATGGAAATGCCTATGAAAGAAACATGGTGAGTGGCCAGATCTTTGAGGCAGAAGTACTGCCAGGCAGAGGCCCTAAATAAGGTATTTGCTGGTGAGTTTGTACCATTATGCATTAAGTTAGGCTTTTGCACCCAAACTAATATATAGCAATAATATTTAAAAGAGTGTGCTGCTGCTGTATCTTTAGAGTAGTTTGAGAGGCATGGATGGAGATGGTGTGCTTGGATTTTCAAAAGGTTTTTCTTCATAGAAGTCTCTTGAGCAATATTAGTGGCTATAGGACAGTGTTGGCGAACCTTTTGGGCACCGAGTGCCGAAACAGGAGCGTGCGCGCCAGTGGTGGGTTTCAATTTTTTTTACTACCGGTTCTGTGGGCGTGACTTGGTGGGCATGGCATGGGAAGGATACTGCAAAATCTCCATTCCCACCCCACTCCAGGGGAAGGATACTGTAAAATCTCCATTCCCTCCCCAATCCAGGGGAAGGTTACTGCCAAAATCCCCATTTCCTCCCGATCAGCTGGGACTTGGGAGGCAGAGAATAGACAGGGGCGGGGCCAGTCAGAATTTATACTACCGGTTCTCCGAACTACTCAAAATTTCTGCTACCAGTTCTCTCTGCTGAAACCCAACTCTGGGGCGCGCGCATGCCAGAAACTGGAAGAGCAGCCATCTGGTGCACATGTACAGGCCAGGAAGATGAACTTCCGGTTTCCGGTGTGCACATGTGCACTGGCCAGCTGGACTTCTGGTGCGTGCGAAGACCAGGTGGCTGGAGCACATGCGCATGCCGGAGACCAGAACATCATCTTCCTGGCGTGCACGTGCGCACTAGGCGGCTGCTCTTCCGGTGCTCCCGCGTGCATGAAGACCAGCTAGCTGGCATGCCAGAACCCAATACCCAGAAGAGCAACGGGCGATGGCTCGCGTGCCCGGAGAGATGGCTCTACGTGCCTCTTCCGGCACACATGCCATAGGTTCGCCATCACGGCTATAGGATAAAAGATTCTTGCCTTTTATGAATTGCTGATTGGTGAAAAAACAATAAGCAAAGAATAAACTAGAAATAAGGAGAAATTTCCTGACAGAATGATTAATCAGTGGAACGGCTTGCCTCCAGAAGTTGTGGGTGCTCCATCACTGGAGGCTTTTAAGAAGGACAACCACTTGTCTGAAATGGTATCTGGCAGTGGTTGTCAACGTGTGGTCTGAGGACCAATGGGGGGGAGGCATAATGTCCCGGGGAGGATGTGTCCATGATGACTTGAAGAAATGTTATGATTTAAATCTTGAGTTAAGTCTTGGAGATCCGTGGCCACAGAAGGCATTTAAAGGGGCTCCATGGTGAAGCAAAGGTTGAGAATCACTGGAATAGGATCTCCTGTTTAAGCAGAGGTTGGACTAGAAAACCTCCAAGGTCTTTTCAACTCTGTCATTCTGTTACTAAGAATAAATAGACAATTTTCTCATTAGTGGGAAGTAGGGAATGAACACTCAGGGATCTAGGTTGGAATAAGGTTTTTTGTTTTTTTTAAAAACTTTTTCATAAACCGACTTGCTGGTAAGAAGTTTGCTGCCCAAATTAACGGATGAGACTAAATTATTTAGGATGATTAAAAAGCCAATGTGCCTGTAAAAACCTCAGAAAGGTCTCTTAAGCCTGGATGAATTGTCAACCACATGACAAATGCAATTCAGTTTAAGTACCTGTTATTGCATGCTCGGGTCAAAAGACCACATTCATGTGGTCTGAACTGTAACTAACCAAGCAAAAGATCTTTGAGTCCCAGAATGGGCAGCAGAATGGAGATATTGACTTAATGTGCGGCAGCTGTAAAATAAGCCAGTTCCTTGCTAGGAGTCATTAGGAAAGGTATTCAAAATGAAAATGCTGACGCTGTAGTGCCCTTATATCAATCTGTGCTTTGTCTCTACCTGGAATACAGTGCACAGTTCTCAGTGATGCTTCAAAAAGGATAGGGCTGAGCTAGAAAAAAATGGCCAAACAGGCAGTTAAAACATTTCAGAAGCTTAAACAGCTTCCATATGAGAAATAGCTAGAAACATGGGGGTGGGGGTGTATAACCAAGAAGAGACAAGATTGCATGGCATGGGGAAATTAATCACGGAGACATATTTCTATCTCTCTCCCTTTCCTTTCCTTTCCTTTCCTTTCCTTTCCTTTCCTTTCCTTTCC